>CM056998.1:44855448-46055448 GCA_029891345.1 Dryococelus australis
ACTTTTTGAACACACATAGAGAGTACCAAAGTCCAACCATCCCTGAGCATATATAAAATTATCTATCATAATTGTAGCTTTTCCACAGTTACTAGGACCCACTATCAAACATCTAATATTATTAGGTAATAAGTCTCCATGGCGTTTTGTCGATGCAGTCTTGTCTGGTATTCTTAATTTAATATCCCAGTCTACATGATTCGTGTTTTTCTTGCTCATGTATTAATAGATTTTTTTAAATAATATAATAAATGAGTAAAGTATTCAAACTAACAGATAACAAATCAGTGTTGAAGAAAAGACTGCACTACCATTTAGAGATAGAGGGGCACTCATTGGCTTTAGTTCAGTTCTATACTACTTATCTAATGCATAACATTATCTCTGGGAAAAATAAGCTATATTTTGTGGGCCAGAATGATATGGAATGATCAATTGATATTCTAACTGGCCAATATAGCTTAAGTGATCTTGAAAAGACTATAAAAGCAATTTTTTCATTTAGTGTGGATTCAATGGATCGGAAAGAAAATGATATATCTTTCGAGCTGGATAAAATAACAAACAGAGTGAAAGTAAAATGTACGCTTAAATTACAGTTTGGAAAACGGGATTCAATAGGAAATATTTGGGTTTCGTATAAAATAAAACCCTGAAAGCAAATGTGGACCATTATGGCCATACAATTCCAAAATTTGCTCCATTTGAAACAATAAATATACACTGTAATATAGTAAATGGTATGATATTAAAACATGATGAATATAATCATAGAGAAACTAGAATAATTGCCACTTTTAAACCAAGAACAACATTTGGATTTGGTGACACGATCTATTACGAACCAGCTTATCCATTATTTTTTCCAGTGCAAACAAATCAAGTTAATGAAATAATAGTTGAAATTATGGATGAAAAAGTTTAGTTAATTAACTTTGATTTGTCCGAAAGAACAGTGGTATTTGAGATGAGACCATAGATATTTTTGGGTTGGAAGTAGTCATATTCTATATATAATATCTGTAATAGTTTAAAAAACTATTAAATTTTCATGTGATAAAGCTGAATAATATTTCTGTAGAAAGTACAATGAAATATTTAGAAAAGAATTCAATGTTTCGACTACTTTAATATGTAGAATTTGGATATGCGTATCAAGATTTTTAATTAGACTATGTTGTAGCACATTGCCGAAGTCAGAGCGATAATTGTGTTTTAATGATTGAATGACCATTAAAATTTTATATACATATGAGCACAAATAAAAATCCACTGATATCTAATTATACATCGACGATCATTTACTCTTTAAAAAACTGAATAGAATGCATTTGTTTAACACTACAATCCACCATTCCATTATATGCAAAACTTATACCTCCATGATTAACATCATTTAAAACTTTTTCATTGAATATCTGAACATATCTTTCTGGTAAGGTTACTTTAAAATTTCCAGAAGTAATTATCACTTTGTATCCATACTGTGTATCATTTATTTCAGCATGGTTTATGAGATAGGACAGCCCAATTGTAAGTTTGGAAAGTTTCTTAAATTGTTTGGTTCCGTTTAATACATTTAGCAACTGATCCATCTTTATTATATACAATATTTAATTTTTTACGTATTCAAATTTTTTGAGCCATTTTTTTTTTGCATTTGTGCTCAACAGCAACATTTTAAGTGTATTTTTGCAGATGCACTCAAACGCAGAGTTTAATGCAACTTTATTTTCTACAGACTACGATCTAACCAGGCGCAACTTTGTGGGTCACTTTTTTGCGGTTGTGCTCAATCGCAACTTTTTAATTCACTTTTGCAACTGCTCCCAAACACATCTTTTATCTTTTTAATCCACTTTTTTGCAACTGCTCCCAAACGCAACTTTTTGAGTCACTTTTTTTGCAACTGCTCCCAAATGAAACTTTTTGAGTCACTTTTTGCAGTTGTGCTCAAACGCAACTTTGAGTCACTTTTTTCCAACTGCTCCCAAGCGCAACATTTTTTGCCACTTTTTTGCGTTTGTGCCCGAATCGGCATTTCTATACTACTCTAGTCACAGAAGTTCTCGATGGGTGAGAGGTCTAGCTACCTTGCTGGCCAAGGAACCATGTCGATATCAGAAGACAGGCCAGAGATACCCGCGCTGCGTGAGGCTGGGCATTATCCTGCTTAAAAATGAGATTGTCAAGCTGCACCAGGAAGGGGAGCACACACGGTTGCAGAAATTTCTGGACGTATCGCCGCGCCGTCGGATTTCCTTCAATCACCACCACTGGGGAGCGCTAATCGTAGGAAATGGCACCTCACACGATGACACCTCTCGTTGGTGTAGTTTGCCACTCCACAATGAAGCGTGGATCACTGCATTGCCAGAACGTCGCCAATCTCGAATTCGGCGGTCGTCTGTATCCAGAAAGAACCCTCGTTCGTCGCTGAACAGCACTCGTTCCCAGTCCGCAATCTGCCATGCTGCCCGTTCCCGGCAGAATGTCACACGTGCTCGGCAATCCTCGGTCGTAATGGCAGACGTCGTAAAGGGACGCCTCGATGAAAGATCCTGCTCTGCTAGGCCCCTGGATATAGAACTGGTGGACACAGGTGTATCCCCAGCTGCCGTGACATGTCTCAGTCTGGTGCGCAGCGACGCCCGTGGAGGGCTTATAACCTGTTGCACAGTGAAACGATCCTTCCTGCTGGTTGTCCGCCGGGGTTGACCAAAGCCTTCTCGACAGGTGTGTGTACTCTCTTGTTCCCACTGCATCCAACACCGACTCAAGTGGCAAGAAATGCGCTGAAAGACCGGTGATGCAGCCTCTCTCAAGTTCATCCAGCCGGGCAAAGGCTTGTCGAATGCGCCGTCGGGGCATGCTACGTGTTCACTGAACTTGGCTCAGTGGCTCACACTGCTACTGAGGCCATATTCTGTGTCATGCAGCTATGAATGATGGAGGGACACGTAATTCCCCCAACGCAAATGGGAAGCATGTCTGACTATGACGATACACTGTGGCAACCTTTGATGTAGTCCATGTTTCGTTCGCGGTGATCTATTTTCTTTCGAATGAGTGTATCACTCACGAATCCAAAGAATCTGAAAAATATATAACACAGCTTGAAGAAATGCTGCGTTCTCGGTCAGCCTGTGACGGCCCCGTGCGTGTTTATTTCTGGGGCGAAGGAGTATGAGGGTTTTGTCAGAGTGCTCCCAATTGTATTCATTTAAAATGTATGACAGAAGGACTTCTGTAAGTACAAGGTGGGTTTCTTAAAAGAGTTGTACAAGAAATATTAGTCCAATTATATGAATCGTTCACAGCGTGTTTCGTGAAGTGATTCGTGATGGCAAGTTCGTACAACGGATGAGTGGTTAAGGAAATGTTTTGCAAAATGTTCCGCAAACGGGAGAGATGCTTCTGGGCTTGAAGATACTGGCGAGTGTGTCGCTGGTTAAAGTCCCTATCAGATGATGCTACATCATTGAACATGGGCAGGCTCGTAACTGTGCTGTATCGATGGCGAGTTATCCATAATTTGTTCGTTTAGTTGGGATATTCGTCGGGCAATAGCTTGTCAAACAGCATCGGCCATGCGTCATATGACAAATGGCTGATACCCGACTCGACATTCAAAGAACATGGAATTATCTTCATATATAAAAGTATATTGTAATGTGTTATGTTAACACTCGTACAGTTATGAATCATTATTAAATTTACCACACGCATGGGAGACTATATTAATACTGTAACAATTGTTAAATAGACACAATGTGTGCAGAGTATATTTCCACATGTTTGGACGTTCAAATTAATACTGCAACAACTCTGATATGTGTCACAATATTGCGGATATAAAATTGTACTTCTAATATACATAATATAAGAAATTAATGTCTAATGTAATGATAAAATATCGTTGGATATGTGAGTGAGTATGATAGGTTATACTAATGACATGCCTCGGCTTAAATATATGCTGCTACTAAAAAATCAGTATGTTCATTCAGATTTGAATTACCTACGCACTTTAAAACAGCTGAACACAAAGTCTAGTAAGCAACCAGATAAGTCTTAATTCGGGTAAATTAATAGAAGAAGAAAAATAAATTTAAATCCATTTTAATTTAATATTACTTTTGCATAACTTTAATGGTGGAATATCATTCGATTCTAATTTTTCAAAATTTTATTACAGACAACACCAGCCTGCACATTGCACATCAAGATATCTACCAATATTAAAATTTACTGGTGCTGGTGTCATAAATAGATTTACTACTTAGGTGTGTCGATAACGGGAAATAACTGCAATTCTGCCGATGTTGTTGAGCCATCCTTCACTGGTGTAGAACCCAGGAACAGCTCTCCCGCTCACCATGGACAGCACATCTCCGGATGGTGCTCAGCGAACTCGTCCTCTGCAGGCCGGAACAACGGAGGTGGGCGAAGAATCTGAACCTTGCCAGAATCCGCAGCCAATAGTCCTACTCTTGCATATTTGGCTCTCCGAACACCAGACACCGCGTCATCCTTGGTGTGAAGTTGAAAGCCCCGAAGTCCTCCTTTACTGGGCCGTCCTTCCTTCCAGGCTCATCGTACAGCTCATGTCTAATTACTTCTTCATTTAAACATATATAGGCTCAGAATTTCAATAGTGCTTGAATAATTGTGTATCTCCATCGTTAATACCAAATTTTGCGAAATCAAATATTATAGATTATCTTTCATACGCAGGACTGACTTATTTTCTCAGCTGGCCTCTCACTGATTCCAAATTAGAATGAATAAGTTCCCTGTTCTAAAAGACTATTGTTCGAAAAATCAACAAAATGTGATAGGCCGGCTGGTGTGACCTGATTATTTTGAGAAAACAAAAGGTAGTGCTTGTTACAAAGGCGAATATTCATGCAAAGAAACCATAGATAATCATTAAACTTACATAGCATACACAACACAACTGTCAAAATTAATATGTTTACACATATCACATTAAACATATATTAAACATCTTAAACATTGCATTAAAGTTTGGCATTTAAATCAAATTTGAAGACATTTAATAATCATAATAAAGTTATAAATACTGAAGTGTTACAATATATCCATGACTTAAAGGTTAGTTGTTATTCAACCAGCAAATCAGCAACATCTTGGCAGGAGTCAACCGGTAGGAGTCAGTCGGCAGAAGTAAATCGGCAGGAACCAGCCTGCAGGAGTGAGTCAGCAGGAGTTTGAAAAAAATGCAAGCCACTGACGATGTGAAATCGAGTATGTCATGCACGACTACATGCATACCTTCAACGACTACCCAAAAATGATATGGAAAACAATGTGACAAGGCCTACAGTAAAAGTTTGCAACGTGAGGCGACTTGAGAAGAGTGATTGTTTGAAGAACCCATTGCATGCGACTCTTAACTTTTTTTAATGTTCCACACAGTTCACTCGACATGATAACTTACATACACAAATCAAGGCCGAAAAATGTAGTGGTCTTTTGCACACTGAGAAACAGTGTGTGTTGACTTCGTTACATCCTTTTAATACATTACATATGTTCGCAGACGAATTATGAAGCATTATGAAGATGACCCTATGGAGTTTATGCAAGGCGATACATTAAGGGAACATATCAAGACCCAAGATGGTTCGTCTACTGGGAGCCAGCAAGTTATGCCGTCAATAACTCTTGCTGCATAAATGGGTACTGATTCCACATATGATTATGGCGAGACATTTAATGCTAATGATGGAATGAGAGACCTACCACGCTGGGTAGAGTCGGTTTGTGTCGAATGTACACTTGCGAGACTTTCGTGTGAAATTGACGAACTCCAAAATAAATGATCGTCGGGTCTAAATACTGATGATGACCATGCGATTCCTACAAAGACAATTAACTTGATATTGAGAACGAAACAGGAGGTGAAAACAATCATGAAGACAACCTTGTATATCTTTGTTGATAATTATCATGACGGTAATGTTGATGAAGTAGCTGATGAGAAGGATGATGATTCTCCCTATGTTTCCACTCATTTCTCCGACGAGTTTCCTACTACAAGTGGCGTAAAGAAGGTAGAAGACACTGAGAACACTGGCTACAAATTCCCTGAAAACCCGAATGAACTTGTTGATAGACTCAAACATTTTATTGGCCTGCAAAAACGTGAGAATCTCTCTCACATTGTTGAGATATCTTAACCATCGATGAACACAATGATCGGGGTTATAACAGATGAAACTTTTGGCTACTATCCATGATCTGCAAAAATCTGAGAAATGTAAATATCTAATGTACGAAATTATTAGAAAGATAGAGTGTAAATAATAAGTAAATAAATTGAATGTATGTATACAAAATAATATGTGTTTGATTTTGCTTATACCGTCCATTATGCTTCCCTTAAAGACTTATTGATCCAGTAGTATACACAATCGACTGCAAAAGATTGTTTTAACTTAAACATATACGAGCGTGTGCAGGAGGAGGGCTATGGTAGTATCGGATGTATTATGCCTTACTCGGGTTGTTTAAAATCGGTTGAGTTCTATATGACGAACGAATGAACTCAGTAATGTTTTTAAAGGAATTTTTTTGAGGAATGAGGAATATGTTTGAGGATTGTTTCGCAACTGGTTGGTTGGCCTGGTTAGATAGTATGACACTTTGGTATGGTAAGCTTTTGTTGAAATATTTTGCGAAGGTTTTACGAGTATTTTGTTCGAATAGGTTAGCTACGAGACTATTATTAGGAGACTCTTTTAAGATTGCCCATCATCGTTTGTTTATATAGGTTGGTGGTATGGCAAGTTGGTCTTATCGGTTGGTCTAAACAGATTTGCAGGAACTGGTCTCACCATGAGCCAGTCTTGGGCTCAGTTAGTCGCACCAGGAACCAGTCTTGGGTGGAGTTAGTCTTGGGCGGACACAGCCTTGGGCGCAGTCTGTCGTTGGCTACTATCATTAGTCGGACTGGTCCCTTCTTATTACAAGTAATGGACAGTAGTATGGTCTGTAATATTTATCGATATTTCGATTTCAATGTCATTGGGGTCAATGTCAAGGTCGACAATAGCCAACATGGTAATCGTAGTCATCAATGTAATTTTGTTCTTGGTATTTGAGATTATTTGAGATTTTTTTTGTTGCAATTTTTCACGATTTTTAATGATTCGGGTGGGTGGGGTGGAGGTGTTGGGGTCTAGTGGGGAGAAGGTGGAGCAATGTTATTTGTTTCCCGATTTTTATATATTTTTTCGATTATTGTGATTTTTGTCGATTTTTATCATTGTTTCGGGTGGGTGGAGATGTGTGGTGCATGTTTGTGTGAGCGGAAGGAAGGTGGGTCAATACCATATGTTCCTAATGTTTTGGATTTTCTTTTATTTTTTGAGATTTTTCTCTAATTTTTCATTTTTTTTTGCAATTTTTGTTAATTTCTTATGGGGGTGGGGGTAGAGAGGATAGAGGTCGTGGGGGTGAGGAGGTAATGGTGAGCAGGGGGAGGGTAGGTAATGCTATTATGTTCCTCGATTTTTAATTTTTTTAAAATTTTTGCAACTTTTGTTACTGGGATGGTGTTTTATGACATCGTTAGACTCCCTTCTAAAAAGCCAATTAAAATAACATCAATAGTATATCTGAATACGAGATGAATACGTATATCGTAACTAGGCGCGGTCAACAGTTACAAATTAGTATCACGTATGTTGATGAATTTTAGCGTGTGGTATTGCACAATACCAGCCTAATATTTTAGTTACAAAAACCAATTCAGAAATATTCGTTGGAAAATATATAACTCCAGTAGTAGCACTATATAACACATGTCACCATGTAAAACATGAGGTAATATCAGGTATTTATTTTGGCAGAGAATTTTGTTTGAACGAACACACCGAACAATATGAAACTACTTTGTATTTAAAATGTGGCATTAATATTTTTTATGTCTGCAAGCAAATTTTATTTTAGATTTGGTAGAGAAAATTAGAAAGGTACATAAAGGCTACAATTGTATAATTAAATAATAATAGGTAACCTCAGTTTCTTTTAAAAATACATTTCTTGATGAAAATTTAACATTTCCCTACAGAACGATAATTCGGTGAAATAAATTGTTTATCTCGTGCACACATATGGCCGCGTCTTGAAAGGAAGTCTTGGCAAGCACCTTGGCGACGAGGTGGTCTATATCTTTAAGCCCTCTCCTTCTCATCCCCAGATGGGGACGGCCCTCGCACATCCTCTATACAGGCCCAATCTTCTCTTTTCCTTTGCCGCCTCAACCCTCTCGAAGGGGAACCCCCGACGAGCTTAGAACGCGTTAAATCTTATCGCCGTTTTGCAAGACTGCGTTAATTTCATAGGCTGATTGATCCGCGGGTCTGAAGCGGAGGGCGAGGTCTCGCTGCCTCTACAACATGCCCATCTCTCTCTCTCTCTTTCTCTCTCTCTCTCTCTCGTACTCTCCTTGCCGTTGTCGAGCTCTCTCCCACTTTCTCCTAACGTCCCTCTGACTCTCCCTCTCTCTTTCTCTCCTGCCGCTCCCTTTTCCCGAAGATCCGTAAATTAACTCCGGAGAAATTCATTTTCCGCCTGTTTGAGGAGCCAGTGGATCGAGAAAGGATGCTCACGGTCCTTCCTTCTAAGGAGCTTTACAGACAGTGCTGGGGGGGGAGGGGGGTTGATGGAGGGAGGGATGGCGGCAGGGGTCAAGTGACGTCACGCCGTTTATTCCCATTTATCATGTTCCCGGGGGAGTGAACGAAGAGGAACGAATTCCGGGGTTAGGACTTTTGCGGCCGCCAAGATACTGATGCGCTGTCCGGGCTCTCTCCACGCAGCCGAGTTCTCACTGGCATGTTTAATACATTTTGTGTTACTTTTATTTATCCGAAGTACATCTGAGACGAAGATTCTTGCATTTCGCTGGCAAACACCGAGGTATACGGAATATAAAAATTCTCTTGTAGTTACTTTCGTTCCATGATAAATTTTATTACGTAACTGTTCCGTGCATGAAAATGTTAAGTTTCCCTTGAAATGTACTCTGCTCGGCAATTAATACTAGCCAGTTTCCATCTGACGGTGTTCGACCACTGACATGATCTGGCACAAACATATGTACTATGCCTTTGCCATTGCCAATTAAAAGTCACGTGAAACTTTTCGTGTTCTAAAACCGCATGCAGTTAATGTAGCTCAAGATTTGCTAGTAATGATTTTACATTCAAATCAAAAGTGACTTATCATACAGAACTACGACCAGCAAGTAAGCTATTGACGCCGCTAAACCGAAAGAAGAATATCTTCGGGTGTTTTCAACGGGAATTTGTACAGTCTGATAGAGCAATGGGCATGTCAGCGCTTCTTACCCACGAGTGCTAAGACACTCGTACTCTCGCCAGTAGTTCAGCTGGAACACTACACACACAGAAGGAGTTTGTTTTTCTCTTTCATTATCTCATCTAGCATGCTGTTACCTCCCTTGGTTCTAATAACCAGAGGGGGTACAGAATGAACTCTCTAGAGGTTTTACTTAGTGACTGGGAAACGCAGCTCATTAATAAACCAACCGTTAGATATCAAAGGCACTTCACGTTACTGAGTGAGTGAAGAGATCTGGACGGCTCTTAACATCGAGGTCTTGAGAGATCCGATGAGGGTGATTGAGATGAGTATGGAGCAGCGCCGGAATGAAAGGGCGGGGAAACGGGAGATCCCCGAGAAAACCCGCCGACCAACGGCATCGCCTGGCACGATTTCCACATGCGAAAATCCGGAGTGACCCGGCCAGGGATTGAACCAGGCTAACCGCTCAGTCACTCTGGCCCCTACTTTATAAGATATACAATTTAGTTTATCTTTACATTAAATTCAACACTCAATGCAAGTTATGTGATTATAATGTGATAAGCAACGTAAGTTATTCAATTACAAAGTAGTGACTCTACATTCAGATAGCAGCGTAAATCTCTCGACTACTGACTCAAATGCAGACGCTAATACGCTCAGCAATAATGACTCTATAAATGACCACGGTCTCCAAGTCTGCACTCTAAGAAATTATTCGGAAATTTACTATACCAGTGTATACACTTAATGAAAAAGTAGGAATGGTAACGTTTTCCCCTATACACTCATTGTAGCATTCCTACATTTACTCAGGAAACAGTCAAATGCATAGGGAAGTTCCCAACTTTGTACAGTAGCGATGCCAAACATTCCTATATCTGGTGGTATTATTGCCATACAGTGTATAGGTAAAACTTCCATTACAGTTTAGGAAGTTCGTCAGCAATTTTTTACAGTCTATAAGCTCCTTCTCACGTTCAGATAGGCGTTTCACTCACCACTGATATTTCCTAAGATGATACAGCACGACAGTCACACGAGGGCGCCGTCATGGCCTCGTTGCAGACACGCAGGCCGGTGGCTCTGCGACCTCGCGATGTATTAGGGGGGGGGGGGCGTGACCTTGTGATCCCCCTCACTTAGATATGCGCCTGCTGGTCTATATTACTTCATTCCGGGATTCTGTTTAATTCGTGTCTCCCAAACACTGCACGCCGGCTGCTTCACTGTCGCCTCTGGAGCACCTCGTTACAATGCAAAGAATTACACCACTGCCAACACTAGGCAACCTCAGAGTGCTGAGTAATCGAAAGCTCTGCTTAAGGGAACTATGTACGGAAAAGTTTTATGTGAAATCGTTGTTTGCGCGTAAACGCGTATCTCGGCAAATAAAAGTTCTGGGAATACGAATCTTTGACAGAAAGGATACAAAAACTTTTGTTTATGTCCCTATTTTCTTACTTTCATTATATTAAGTGTATTAATGGAGAAATAAAATTCATTAAAGTGGTCAAATATAGCATTTTTAAAGCTCACCTACGCAGTTTCCTTAAGCAGCAAGAGAAAAGTACAAAAATACGGACATAGTTTAATCTGTGGGCTTTCATTGCGTGTAATAAAACCCCCATGTTATAGATCTCATTTGCACAGTTCAGCGTCACGATATAAACACTGCACACCTTGCGCGTAAGAGCGATGAGGCACTAGAAATGCGTGTTAGTGCCGCCCGTATCGCTCCCTCGCTTCTTGACCTTGGACGCGCGGCTACATAGTCCTCTTAAAGGGCCTCCGCAATAAAATTAATTAAAAACCTCAAGGTCACGTCCGGCCGTGAGGAGACATTGCGATGGCGATGCAAAATAGCGCAAACAAGCTTCGAGTTTGTTCTGTTTCCACAGAATTTCAAGCGGCATGTCTAGGGTTTTAATACAGTAGTCTGTTCAGAAAAGACACACCTTTGTCATTATTGTCTAAAACACTGTTTCACAAAAGAATTATTATCGTAAACAGAGGGTTAACTACAGCGATTTTTGCTGACTTTATCACATTTCAATACGTGAAGTTGTAACAAAATATGGACTTTAATTTCAGCTCCGAAAAAGGATTTACATTAAAATATTCTACAGTTTTTTTTAAATTATAATATAAACACCTGCTTACAATCATGCCGTTATGACAACTAGGGTGGCCCCCTTTTAAGAGACGGTCCTACAGATAACATCCCACTGCCCAATCTAACAAGGCAGACAACTCCTTCCCCAGTAGTGAGGATTCCAGGTAGTACAAGGTAACTCACTACGTAGCTTGTTACATTTCGGTACAATTTATATTTGTATTAGTAAATCATATACTGCCATTCTCAGCTCTGCAAATATTTTTAATAAAGCTCTTCTTCAGTATGTTCAACAAATTAATCATATAATTATTTTCTCATCTTCTCAAACATGAAATATTCATATAATTATTCTTTCATCTTCTCAAACATAAAGTATTCATTGCCATTTTTTCATATTATTATAATTATCATATAATATATTACTGCTCAACACAATTAAATCATTATAAATCTTTTTTCTTAATTTACAAATTCAAATAAAATCATTTCAGCAACTTCAGAAATATTCCTCATTAAAACTTTTACTATATTATGATATTAAAAACTACAGGACCACCTTTGACTTGGGAGGCCACGGTGGCTGAGCGGTTAGCCTGCTCGCCTCCCAACAAGGCGATCCGGGTTCAATCCCCGGCCGGGTCACTCCGCATCTTCGCATGTAGGATACTTGCCGGGCGATGCGTTGGTCAGCGGGTTTTCTCGGGGAGCTCCCGCTTCCCCCGCCCTTTAATTCTGGTGTTGCTCCATACTCACCTCAATCACCCTCATCGGCTCTCAAGACTTCGATGTTAAGAACCTTCCAACTCTCTTCACATCTTTGGTTGTGGTGAGAGTTCCTTCTAATGGAAAATTTTGTTCTATTTGACATCAGCCTTACCTATGTTGTCCTATGTCCTCTGATTGGCTGTCGTCTGACCATGAGACATTCCTCCGCCAATCAGCTATGGCGAGACGAGAGACAACCAGGATAGTCTTATATTTAATACACATTTAATTGCTTTATACCCTCTAGGAATAAATTAAAAATAAAACATTAATACTGAATACTGTCTAGAAACAAATGAATCTTTATGTAAATAAATATCAAAATAAACCAAAGACTGCACTGTTAACTCAAATATTAAAAGTAATAGGGAAAGATATCAAAATAAAATGACAACCAAAGCAAGTATTCTTTTGTTATAAATGATTAAATTTTCTGCGACTAAGTGTAAATCTGCCCCAAAATCTGCAATGTTAAAAGATCCCAAAGTGTATTGGGTTCCGAAGCAGCAAACGATGATCCTTAGAGTCATCTTGTTAGACGCCTTTTAAGAATCACGTTCGTGTACTAGAGCGTAACCCCTCAAGGACGCAAATAACTTTCCTCACATTTGTAGGCAGTCCATGACGCTTCCACCCCTGTTGTGTACAGGGTTATTCATCTAAGATGATATCACCAAATACCTCCCAAACAGCAATTTATTTCATCAACAAATGGCGCTACGAGGCTCGTAAGACACCGTCTATGCCTGTTCCGAGATGTAATTAATTACTGAGATGAGGATATCAACTTAGTTTTTTTTTAAATTGGGAATATACTCACGTCTCCTAACAGCATAGCATGTTATTAAGCGGAGAGTTCAGTGAGGTGATTATTTTGAAAATCCTACAAGCACTTTTTGAGATATACGCGTTGTTCATAGGTGTACGCATTTAACTGTATCTGTGGCGGGGTTGTGTAATCCACTGGGATATGTCGCACTGGTGTGGACTGTGGAACAGATACGATTGCTCAGTGAATTAATTGTAATCAAGCTGATACGCCCTTCTCCTCAAGGCGCATCAAGGGGGCAGTAGAACCCCCGCCCAAAAGATTAACAAACATCAAACTTCCAAATATTCAAAAATTACCTCTTTGCATGTAACTGAGGGCTGAACAACAATATTAACGAGGAGACCTCACCCATTCCCCAATTTACAACACATGAGATTGCACTTTTGTTTCTTTATTCTGTTTTGTTTTCACTAATTCAGAAAATTCACACACAGACAACATATATAATATATATATATATATATATATATATATATATATATATATATATATATATATATATAATATATATATAAGTGGAAAACAGCACTTCAAAATGTAATTTCTTTATGGCCACATGACATTTTATTAAACTCTATATCACCTCCAATACAATTTTTAAAAATTGCGAACAAACATTCTTGTCAAACCAGTGCTTTCCAATATACCACCCTTAAAACTTTTACTTGGCCACACAAAATTGGAATTTTAGGCCACACATGAAACTTTGAATATTTTATCAGAATATGATTTAATATATTACAGCCAAATTCTCAAATAAAAGCCAATTGACTAGATAACGGACATAAATATATACAAAGCCACCAGTATATATAATTTTTAGTTAAATCGAATAACCATTTAATGTCATATTTGTATTTGAATAGCGTGTAGCGCCTATAAATTTTCCGTATCAGTGGGGCGATTGGGATTGGGACAGAGGGATCTCGGAGAAAATGAGGATAATATAGCCATAATAACCACAGGAATTTTTTTCTTAGTGATGAAAAACTAATTGGCCATATTTTTTTGTAACACAAAAGTTATTCATAATTTTGTTATAAATATCCTCGAACAGAAACAACAATCATGTTAGCAATATGTTGCACTATATAAAACAGTGATGCAAATAATGGATTTATTGACTGAAAAAATTGCAGTCTTAACAACATTTTTTCTTGATATGAAATCACTTTTTCATCATTCAACTGTACTGTATATTTAGTTTCGACAGACTGTTTCTATTTTATATACAACGGCGAAAACTCTCATTCAGTTCACTCCTGAAAAAATTATCGTACTAACAATACTGAAACAACGAACGAATTTTGGCTATTTTTTGTTTTTAAATTTGCATAGCATAACATTTACAATGTAAGCCTATGTGATTAATTTTGTCAGTACAGTATATTTGATACTAATACATGGGAGATGAGGCATTCTACTCACATATCTGTACTGAAGCATATGGGACTTATTGGTGCGCTTTCAAGATATAATTATTTAAAAATTTGATTTTATCCAACGGGAAACAATCAGAAACGAAACACACCAAACAAGACATATTGCAAGTAAAAAAATGTAGCCAGTAAAATTCTATTGAAGCACCTAATTTAATTCTTCACGTTGAGACATGCGTTAAGATTAACGATAAATTAAACATGATGATGTGGTCTATTGGATTGGGCTTATTAACATCCCTCAGTGTTATACCTGAAGGCTTATCAGGGGACGACTTACAAAGTGACTGATGACCTAACGTAGTCTAACACCCATGCCATGCCTGGGATTCGAACCCAGAACCTCCCGCACCACAGATCGGCGGCTCACCAACCGACTGCGGCCTGGGAGGTCGGCGATGCGGTCTATAATCGTAGAATTTATCGGGAATCATCTATAGAGAAAGTAACAGTACGTCATTCTCCAACGTTTCGTAAATTGATTGAGGATAAAACATTTTGACTATTCAGATTACGCCATAGAGGATTATTAAAAAATAACTAGCAAATGTCAGGAGCCTTCAGACCACAAGGTTTCTAGTTTGAATCTCTGTGTGGCCACTGATGCATGTGTATCGTTCCGAGGTGTTAATTTAGGCTAGTGGGAAAGACTGAATTTCAATATTTCAGCTAGTATTATGTTGAAAACATACACACATTTCCCAGAAGTCCAATATATGTTACCACGAACTGAACGAACCTAGCCGAAACACATATACGTGTATAGCAATAAAACTTATATTCCTTTAGAAACTATAAATAAGAATAAAAGTATTTTCATTTCGTTATGAAATAAACTAATCTTAAACATCAGTTTCCCAAGGTACATAATGCGTCTGGGGATTTCACAGGCTTCTGTCGTCAAAACATGCCTATGTCCAAAACATACTTTTCAGTATTAACATTAAAACAGATTTTGTCAATTTAATTTAAAAGTATTAACATTAAGCCAATGTCAAATGTAGTATTGAATAACAAATAAAATTATTTACTCAGCTATATATAAATATTTTCTAGTTTTTTGATGGGAAATACGCTTTTTCCCGTATAACATGTCTATGCAGAAAACACTGCGTATTTTAAGCGGCCAGAATTAATTTTTTAAATGATAATTCAAAATTTAAAAAAATAATATTCTGAAGGTTTTATGTTCCTTTTGAGTGTCCGAAAAACTACGTTTCAAAAGAGCGTATAGTTCTGCTGCGAATTGCTAGTAAAAATTATCATTGGCGGTAAATGGACAAAATGATTCCCGCTGACACTTAATACTCACCAACAGCGGTATTCAATAAAAAAAACTCGACATTACAGAGTAAAAATTTCGTAAGTTTGTAAAGGCCGAAGTTTGGGGTAGTTGGATGGCTGGAATTTCGTTACAAAAAGGAAAAGGACCAATTCAGCACATTCGAATATTGGGTCAGCGATCTTCAATACCTCAAAAATAAAGGTACACACATGCATATCCACTTACAGCTACATAGCGATAGGAGGAACTATCGTTGTGCAGTAAAAATAACATACAATGTAGCACGATTATACATAAATACAATTTTCGTTAATTAAAAAAACTTATATCCGAGTAATATCACGAAAAATATTATTCTTACAATTAATTATGACAACGCAGTCTTGATTTTTAATGTATAGAGTATAAGTGCCGACAAAAATGTCATAATTTATGTCTACCATATTAAAACTGACCAAGGACCAAGTTTTTGAAATTAAACTACATAATATATCGTCACATATTTTACTTGAAGAAAAAAACTTGTCCTTTGAATTTTTACGTTTATATTATTAATTAGTGACTGCCATTTTAGAATGACAAAATATTTTACAAAAAATTTCCATCATTGCACTACAGGTGACAGTGGAAACCAGGAACAAGCTTGACCAAAACAAAAGGAATAAAACAAATCAAATCATAAGGAAACAATTTAATTATTATTAAACAGGGTTGCCGGAAAAAAATTAAAAACGCACAGATCCGGTTGTACCAGGCTCAATATTGGGTTGATAAATGTTTCCACTTAAATTTATAACTTTGTCGAAGTGTTTTTCGTTGTTAAATGTATCTTTATTTGTCGGGACTCCCACAAAGGCGATCCGGGTTCGATTCCCAGTGGGGTCGCCTCCCGGACTTTCGTACTTGGGAATCGTGTCGGACGATGCCGCTGGTCGGCTTGCCTCCCGATTCCTAAACCCTGGAATTCCGGAGCTGCTCACCTTGTTTCACATTCATCAGCTGTCAAGACCTTGATGTTAAGGGTAGCCCAAATCTCTCCACTTGACTCGCCATGTTCTTTTGCAAGTCAGCGGGCCGCCAGTGCACAGCGTGCAATGTTGGCATCATAGAAGGAGAAAAAAAATTAATGCGAATGAAAACAATTATTTATAGTTTCTTTATTATTAGTATGCATTAAACCAACAGATGAGCATATTAAGAACAAATAAACACCTCAATATTTTCAAAATCACTATAAAATAAGTTATGCAAAAATCATTTTTTACTATTAATCAAACACGAAAAAAATGTTATTTCTCAAATATACAATACAGAATCACTACTGTTAAACTCCTCACAAGTTTCTTCTGACGATTATGAAGATTTCACTCTTTATTTAGTGTATTAAGCTATGTTAAACATTTTACAAATGCATATACACAAGTGTTGTTATTGTAGCATTTTCATCGGGCTCTAATTCTGAGAATAAAGAACAAATTAATATCCTAATAGTTAAAAACATTATGAAAATAATTAATACAGAAGTAAAATATTAGTATTGAGGAAGTTGTTAATTCTCAAATATACTATACAGAATTACCACTATTGCATTCCTTACAAGAGGTCCTCTGATGAGGATGAATATATATATATATGTATATATAATCTGTCTCTCTCTATCTCTTTCTATTGAAGCTCAAACAGTGCCATTCGCAGATTAAACAACGCGGCATTCTTCCCCGTTTAGTTTCAGGAGAGCGCGTAGACTATAATTCACAGGGTCTGAGGTGTGAAGTCTCGTCAGTGTTCGTAAATAATTCCCTGTATTGCCTGTTGTGTTTGTTCCGTGCGTCTTGAGCTTCTTCGGAATATTGTCCAGTCGGAAGAATAACAGATTCAATAATATCCCTTCCGTGAAATAATATTTTGTGAAAGCTTACAGGCATTGGAGACTAACTGTACTCTTTGATGCATAGGTCTCACATCTCCCTAGTGTAGACGCAAAACATGTCCAAGTTAATATGTAAGTTAGAATTTATTCATTATAAAATTACACCCAGTCGTTTAATTAATTCTGTGTTCACCCCCGTTATTTCAGCAGACTTGTCAGCAAATCTAAAATATTTCCTTGCTGTATTTTCATCATAGACGTTACCAGTTTGCTGTTTCGGCATAGCAATCAACAAACCTAATACAGGTTTGGATTTTTCTTGCACTTGTTTCTTCATTTTTGAGATACCAATTCGTTCTTTTCTGTTCCCCCAGCTCGCCATGATTGTACACTTTCGTTTGGGAAATATGCAACACCAAGATAAAATGTGATTGAAATGAACGTTACACCACATATTAGGTACATGACAATACACTATTTATTATGACTACAAAACTATACATGATCTCTGTCCTTGAGAATTCAGTATGATGAAGCCCCCACGTGCTGGAATCAGAGACCCTAAACGTCATGACATGGAATCAAAGAGGATCTGGATATCTTCTTGGGGAATCTCCCTCCACGCGGTTTGTATGCGAGTCCACAAAGCCTCAACAGAGGGTGGTAGAGGTCCGTGAAGAACTAATTGCCGACCAACCATATCCCAAACATGTTCGACAGACGACATGTCAGGCGAACGTGCAGGCCAGGGAAGCATTGGTACCCGCCGTTCATTGTAGAAGACTTGCATATTCCTCGCCACATATAACCGGGCATTGTCCTGCTGAAATATCGCATGTGGAGTTTCCTGAAGGAGGGGCAGTACCTCTGGCTCTAAAACATTTCTGTTGTAGCGTTTGCTGTTCAGATAGCCCTCAATACGTAGCAGTCGAGATAGCAAGTTGTATCCAATGAGGCCCCACACCATCATACTTGGCGTTTGTCTGCCATGCTGCTCCAAAATGCAGGCTGCTAGATTGCGGTCACCACGGCAGCGTCTAACACGTATGCGGCCATTACTGTAGGACAGGTTGAAGCGGGACTAGTCCGAAAACAATATGTTTTGTCACTCAGGATGCCAGCGACGGCGTTCACGTGCCCATTGCTGTCTGAGGTGTTTGTTGTGGTTTCTGGACAATGGAAGCCGACGCAATGGCATGCGTGCCACCAGTCCAGTCCGCAGCAGACGGCGTTGAACCGTCGACGCAGACAGGTCCACATCCGTTGCAGTTCTCCATTGTCGAGCCAACACTGTGGACGAGGCTGTTCGGTCCGTTATGGCCATGCGGATGAGATGTCAATCATCCCGTGCTGTAGTCACATTGCGTGGTCCAGTACCCACTCATCGCTGCGTATGACCCTCTTCTATCCATTGGTTCCACACACGTATCACTGTCGTAGCTGTATGCCCTGTAAGAGCCGAAATGTCACGGTATGACAAACTCTTTTCCGGAGACTGATGGTTCTTACCCTCTCGAACCCACTCACATGCTGATATGGCGCCCTTGAACGTCGACGAGGCATACAGGCACTTGCTTGCACTTCGTTTGACGGTTCTTCATTCACTGAGCTTGGCGTAACACTGACCTTTCTGGTCATGTACGAGGGGGCGCTGCTGGGCCTACGAGTACGTCATCTCTCTGCAATCATAATCACTTATTTCTGGTACACTGTTTTACACATCCTCCGAGTTTGGATTCATTCGGGCCATTCTTCCTGGGTGTTGCAATTTTCACAAACAATAACATTCCAATAACGTGATCCACGCATGTAGAGAGGACAAGCCTGAGGAAAGATAATCTTTGTTTACTTGCTTGACACATAATACATTCTCATTATTCATGTCACGTGGCTTAGCACCCCAAAAGCGGCATGTTTGGGTTTAAGCCCAGTTACATTTTTTTAAATAAAGTAGATTGATAATTAAAAATGATAAAACATGCTTTTAAGACATACTAGTGTAAGGAGTTCACTTACGGTTGTTCCTCACTTATCATCTCACTCATTCATTTTATTTTATTAGTTTCTTCATAAATTACCGTATCCTTATTGTCTATCCATGTATGTTTTCTATTTAAAATATGGTTTTATTACGACTCTGTCACGAATTGGGCCTCGTAAGATGTTCATATGAAACTGCAGAGTTTATCCGCACTCTACCGTGTTTTTAACTAAATGTTTGATTTGTTTTCAACGCACTTACAAACTGATGAATTACTATTAAATTTCTCATACACTATGTTCTGAGGCGGTGAACATGTTTTATGACCATATGAAATGCAGATCTCAAGAATGGTTACTAAGGAAAAGCTTTTGTGTCATTCAGTTGGTTTGGAACATTTTGGGGTACAACTTTTTTTTTGCTTGAGAAGTGAAAGTTAGGATGTTCTGGGAATGATGGCTGCACGACTGGACGAGATGGTTTCCGCGACGGAGGAGAAGAGCTACAAAAGTTTTAAAAGGATGATGTCTCATCGGCCTAGAGTTCCGTTCATCTGCTAAGGACTACTCCTAATCAGATGGCAACGAGATGGACCGCGGAGTCCGTCTGAATCCTGTTCAAAACAGCTCTGGTTTCCTGCGCTTCGAAGGTATCGAGAACTTCTAGTCTACTAGTCATCGCAAATTAATGTAAGACTGCATAATCCTATTTTGCAAGCTGTATCAGCTGATAAATATTTAGACATTCAGTTACAAGCTAATAAGATACTCAAAGGCTAGAGACATTAGGATAGAGACATTAAGGACTGAGTTATGACTGGCCGGACACTTTCATATTTAACATATAATAGCAATTTCCAAAAAACAGTGCAATATTAATAAATGACAGTTGCACATCATTTTACAACCATATATACAGATGAATATGTTTGGGGATAACAGTAATTGTTTTTTTTTTCTTCAAATCATTAAAATTAAAATCGTTTCATTTATTCTACACAACTGGTAGCAGATATAACCCACGTTTTGCTTGTTTAATCATTGAATATTGTTTTAAGGGAGAATCTGTCTTTTCAGTGTGTAGTAATAGTTTGCTTTGTCTTATTAAAAATGGTAGAATGTTTGAATCGTCTGGTGTTCTTTGTACGTAGAGTGCTTAGTTGAGCTGCAGTAGTTCTTCAGAATAATGCATATGAATGGCTGCTAGTTTTAAAGATGTTTAACACGAGTCCTTACCATTACTTATTTCCGCTTGAAAACGATATTGATTTTGATAGTCTCTATCTATTAATCTGTAAAGGCGCCCATAGCACTATTAAATTGCTATGATTTAATCTAGTTGTATATTCACACTTGTGTTACGTCTCACACTATCATCATACATTACATTAATTTTTTTACTTCATCGCCCCCTTACTCTCCACTACACTAGGTGCAGAGAAAGTATTTTACAAGTAACTTCAAGGAATAAAAAAAAGTGTGAGAATATTTTAGCCTACTCATTAAAGGTAAGATAGGCTTATGCAATCACCCTATGGCTGTCAAGAATGTACAGTATAACCCCCCCCCCCTTTTTTTCCCCTAAAAACTTTTAACGTGACAACCGAATTTTACCATAGGCCTACTACGTACACGCATAGTTTATAGCAAGTACGCAGAACTTTTATATTTTTCAATCACACCGGTTAGTTATTTTCAAAATGGTGACCATTTTTTATGAAATTAAGGGAACTGTGTTATACCTCGGGAACTATTTAACCGATTTAACTAAGTTTGGTAGGTTCTCAATGCAATATATAAGTATTGAATTTAGAAAACGTTTATGTTATTGGTTCGCAATTTCGGAAAATAGTGCAAATTAAAAAAAAAAAATCTTTTCCGTTGTATCTCACGTGCCATTTAACCAATTTAAAGCAAACTTGGTACAGCGACAGTGCATGATTTAGGAATTTAATTTAGAAAGTGATAATGTTCTTAATCTACCATTTTGTAAGTTAGTGCAACATGAAAAACAAAACTTTTATGTTATATAGAGAAGTACTAAAACCAAGACTTGCCAAATTAGGCGCATAAGTAAAACTATTGTAGATCATGTTCATACATGCAATTTAAATGGGTAAATCACTCATTTTCAAAATGGCGGCAATATAAATATTTTAAGTTCATTTGCAATATCTACCATATAATTTGAGCAAACTCGACCGAACCTGTCATGCTGAAAGTACCTTTTAAAAGCATAACATGTGTCGATAAATAGCCTCTTTTGCTCGACATTTTGTAAGATAGTGTTAAATTAAAATTAATATTTTTATGTCATTTCTCGGAAAATAAACAACATATTCCTACAAATTCTGGCACTCAAGTTATACTACGGTAAGCCATGTAAAATTACACGTTTTAGTGGGCCAGGCTATTATTCTCAAAATGATGGTCCTATAAATTGTTTTAAACTACTATGCTATATCTACGAAACCATATAAAAAATTTCAACTTAACTCTGTATGCTGGCAGTATATATTACAATCAACAAATGCTTCTATCCAGAGCCTCTTTGTCACCCCCTGTTGTAAGATAGTCCCACGTGAAAAAATAAAGTTTTTTATATTTCGGGAAACAATCAACGGATTCCATCATAAGTTGGCAAACAAATAGTAGTGTGGTAGATCATAAATATTGGTAGACTATGCTTTTAGAGGGCTAATCTACAAAAAAATGTAACCAATTTCAACCTGACTATGTATGTTGGCAGTACCTATGCAAGCATCAAATGAGCTAATATCCCCATAAACTCATTTGTCCGAAATTTTGGAGGATAACAGCACATGAAAAATTAAGCTTTTTATTCCTATTTCGGGAACAAAATAATTCGTACCCACCAAGTTCAGGAGACAAGTGATACTTTTGAAGTCCATCAAAATTTATATGACTTAAGGAGGTAGTCATATATTTTCGAAATAACAGCCATGTAAATATTACAGGTTAGTATGCCATATGTCCCAAACAATTCCAGCAGACTTTAATATGTAGCAGTTACTTTGACAAACACATAGTGTGCCAATATATCACCGTTTTTTTATTCTCCAGTAATGAAGATAACAACACCACATGAGAAAATGCAGCATTTATGTTATATATCCGGAACCAATAAACCGATTCCAACCAAACTTTATTTACAAGTAGTGCTACAGTAGGTCATGATTTAAGTATAGTTCACTTTATTTACAGTATGTTTTCTATATAACTACTTTAGATAACATTGTAGTATATATGAAGCAATTTAAACAATTTCAATTCCACTTTATATACTACAAGTATTCATCAGAAACATCAAATAAGTTTACATACACCATCTTTTGCCGCCTTTTTGTCAGATAGTAGCAGGTTATAAAATGCAACTTTGATGTAATATCTCGAGAATTACTCATCTAATTCTTTCCAAATTTTTCGCATTAGTTGTACTGCACTGGACAATGTAAACTTACATAATTGTGATAGGCCAGATCACTTTTTTTCAACATGGTGTAATTTAAATTATTAAGTTAGTTTATCATTCCTATTAAATAATTTTACACGTTTCAACCAAGCATTTTATGCTAACAGTATCGATTAGAATCATCAGCTATGCCTAAACTTAGCTTTTTTAGGCCTTTTCGTACGATAGTGCCAATTGAAAAACTAAAGCTTTTATGCCATATCAACGGTGGTGTAGTGGTTAGACTTATCGCCTCCCACCACGGCGAACTGGGTTTAAACCCCATCCGGTTCACTCCAGATTTTCCAACGTGGGAATCGTGCCAGACGATACCGTTGGTCGGCGGGTTTTTCTCGGGGATCTCCCGTTTATCCCGCTCCTTCATTCCGGCGCTGCTCCATAGCCACCTCACCTCACTTCACCCTCATCGGCTCTCAAGACCTCGCTGTTAGGAGCCACCCAGATCTCTTCACTCGCTCTCTTAACTCACAAATTCTGTACACCAGTAGTGCTACTGCAGGTTATGTATAGGCTGTTCACGGTAAAGTGAGCAGTTTTGAAATCAACCTTAGAAAAAGTCACTGCCCCTGCTTCCATATATCTTAACGGGCGCACTGAGTGACATGTGTCCAATACAGTTGGTAACGATGGATGGAAAGTAGTTCCGTATCTTACCGTCAAATAAAAACTGCTAGGTAAACATTTGCGATAATTTAAATTATTTCTTTCGCTTTCTGTTTTTTTTTTTTTTCTTTTTCACTGCTTCAAACTGTAAAAAATGACCAGATTTGTAAAGTTAATATGTTTCTAATAATTTCAGAATTTCACTTGACTGACGCATGCATACAGCGATGACGCCCTGACAATTTTAATTTTACATAAGGCGGAAGACTACACAACGTGCATACATGTAGATCTTAAGTAGGACTTTCAGAATTGCTGATTTTAACGTGTACAGCCTATAAACGTAAATCGTTTAAGTAACTCACACACTTGTTTTAAATATGATGATCCTGTAAATATTTGAAGCTAATAAACCCAGTTTACTAACACTTTAGACTGATTACTGCCGAAGATCATGCTCTGAATCCTATCTCCGTAATGTATATGGTAGGTTTCACGCCAAAGTATGGTACGAGGAATTCTGTGTTCGAGTCCCAGTTAAGGCACGTGTGTATTTGTATAGGCTGTTCACGGTAAAATGACCACTTTTGAAAGTCCTGCTTAAGATATACTTGCATACACATTGTGTATTCTTCTGCCGTATGTAAAATTAACATTACCACGGGCCTCACCACTTTATTCATGCGTCGGTCAAATGAAACTGTGAAATTATTAAGAAAGTAAATACGTTAAGAATCTGCTCTTTTTTGCACTTCGATGCATTAAAAAATCAGAAAGCAATATAAATAATTTTTAGCTATCACAAATGCTTACCTAACGCTTTTTATTCAACGTTAAGATATGGAACTACTTCCCCCTCCATCGTTACCAACTTTACTGGGCGCATGTCACTCGGTGCGCCCGTTAAAATATATGTAGGTAGGAGCGGTGACTTCTTTCTAAAGTTCATTTAAAAAGTGCTCACTTTATCGTGAACAGCCTCTAATTGTCTATATAGTACTGCGTTTGTTTCTGGCTGCATCTATGATGATATTGCCGTCAAAAGGGCGTCTAAAGGTACGTACCATATAACCATTTAAGAAATTCATCAAGATAATTTACATCCATGTATATGAAAGTAGACTCATTAGTTATATTGATAATTTCTTGTTATGCTATACATTTATGTTAGTTAGAGAAAATTTAATGAAACGTTAATATTTTATCCCAAAAACATGTTTTTTTAAATTGAAACTAGAAGTCTGTTTAGTTTCGTACAAAAACTGTCTTCAAACTAGAACTAGGAACTTCCCAGAACTTGCAGTAGGATCAAATGCGACCTTTAAACATCTCAATACATCTTAACTGGACTTAATGCACGTGGGAAACAAATGACTTATTTGAATGTTAAACCAGCAATTTCTACGTGACGAAATCCTAGGCAAAGTAAACCCACAAAATATAGCATCGATTTTGGAGTCAAAACATTTTGCGATTACTAAATATTTATGAGCTAAAATAAGATCGTGTCACGTGCTCAGAACTTAATAAGTGTCAAAATACAATAATTTAATGCTTTAAACTCCAGCATTTTATATTTACGTACATCCAAATAATGTATGAGTTGCTGATACCTATACAATGCGCAGAATTTTAGAAACAGTTTGGTTTGCTTCAAGCATTGATGCGCTGTCATGGGTGATCATACGCTGCACACAATAATTTGCCGTTGTTTGCAAGTGACGTATTCACCGTCAGTTCTCCTCCATCCATCCCCTCGTTTTGAACATTCATGAATGTCGTGTCACAATGACACACCGCCTGACATTCTAATTGACCGTATCGACATCCTTGTTTGACTGACAATCTCGTATAAATTCAAATTTGACAGCAGTGGAAGACGGAGGAGGATAGAGAAAAAAGGCAGGGGAAACAAAAATAGAGATAATCTACTCACAATTATCACCATCGTGGTAGTGTTGCTTTAAAATTCTAAAAAGCGGGAGGAAATTTACTACATCGTATGTATTACACCTCAATGGTGTATTACAGGGGCAAAAAGAAAAAGGCCTGAAAGAATTACATTTTTAGAAATCTTGTAATTATTCAGTAAATTGTTTTACTTGTAATATATGAAAAAAATATTTTCTTGTAACTTTGTAAAATATGGTAGAAACTTTTACAAGGGCGTTAAACTCAATGAGCAATAAATACTGACACAAGTGATTAAACTTAAAATTTATTTAACTAACCTGAACTGTGTAATCATATGTCGATGTTCGCAGATGGCTTGACATTTTTACCGAAGTAAGCTGACACCGAGTGGCAAAGACGATGTAAAATCTAATGCTTGGCGGTAGATGCAACCCTCGCCCAGCGAATAATGTAACTACTCGTATTTTTCCGCCTTTTCCATATAGTTAGTTACGGCAATTTCACTCAGACAGTGGCTTCAGTCCAAGACTCTAATGCTTGGCGGTAGATGCAACCCTCGCCCAGCGAATAATGTAACTACTCGTATTTTTCCGCCTTTTCCATATAGTTAGTTACGGCAATTTCACTCAGACAGTGGCTTCAGTCCAAGACTCAATGCTTATGCCTATATCTTCGAATTAAACAAAAGGTATTTGATTACAGGACATTGGGCTAGGGCTAGAATACGCTGCGCTTGGATCCTAAAATTCTGCCCTAACTTTGCCAGAAATGTGAAACTATGTTTAGTGGCGACAAATAGAAAATTTTATGTTCACCGTAGAAAAAATTGGCGCGATGAATGCCATAGAAAAACTTTGTGGCTAGCACAAAATTTTTTTCCGATAAATCACGGCGATTGTTGGTGCAGATCTTACAAATAAATATTCTCAGCCTTCAAAAGTTATAGTCTGTTCATCGTATGTTCGTACTTAATCAATCAAACCTTTGGAAAATCACCCCATATTTTATATTTTCATTGTGTTCTAAATAAATTATATACCACAAGTGTTTTATACACATGTTATCATTAACAAACATTTTCGTGGGTAAATATAACTTTAGCTTATAATATTAAATTAATAAGACGAAATATTTAATGTAATTATATATAAAAACACTTACTAAAATTTTGTTGGTAGAAGCTGGCAAGCAATAGTTCTTATGTAGATATCATTAGGTATAATTTTTTTACGTTATATGTAAAATGAAGGTTTCTTGGTACTACTACATTCTAGTGTCAAGGTAATTATATTTTATTTCTTATTTCTTTTTTTTAGTCATTTATTTTTAGTTTTTTATTTTATTTGTTAGTTCTAACTATCAGGTTACTTATTTATTGTGTGTTTACAAAACTTATTATAAAACATTAACAGAATAACTTCTTTGTAAGACTAAGGATGAGAACATTTCCTCATATTTTTCGCTTTGCTTCTAACACAAGTTAGAAAAATGTCAAGGAGAATGGGTTGGGGGGGGGGGGGGGGGAGTCTGTCAAGGCAAATATTTTTTTTATGTTGTAGGTATTGGGAATTTTCCCACAAGTGGAGAGAAGTAATTAGAGCTCCAAAAGTACTCACTTTACCATGAACAGCATTTAACGAAATGTCTTGTCAATGAACAGCATATAACGACATTTCTTCTAAATTCATTACTTTTAAAGGGAAAAGTTAAAAAAAAAAAACATATTCTTGGAGACACACTGATACGTTAAAAAAAACCCTGCCAATGTCAATGTTTTTTTAAATTTAACATTTTATTTTATTTTATTTTTTACTTTGCAGTACTTCCTCTCTGAGAAAATTGCGGTGAATAATTTTTGCGCTAAAGAGTTAACTGTCTTTAAAAATCGATCCATTAAAAAAGCATTTCTTTGACATTGATTTCCCCATTCCACGTTTACTTACAACTTTTTCTGAAGCACTGCTGAAGTTCTACTTCCAAGATACTCCTCCGCTTCGTGCATACAAAGCTAAACCAAGTCTTAGAAAAGTTACACCAAAGGGACAACACACCGCATTCATGCGCAATCGGTGTGATTATATTTTGCGTAAGCACTGTTTTCTAATAGACATTACCAACACTCCTATTTCTCACTTTTTTATTCATATTAATTTGTAAATGGAATATTATAATTTATAATATAAGTAGAGGTTCAACATAACAAAAAATAAGGTACTTTTATATTAAGAGAAGTATAAAACGCTTGTTAAACATGGAATATTTAGGAAACAAGCAAACACGCCAAGTGTGGGGTGGTTTTCTATAGGTTTGATTCAAACAGTACGAAGATGCCCGCGGACAGACTATAACTACCCCGTGGTTGTATGTTTGGTCGCCAGAGCCCTAAAGTATCTCCTCTTTGTCGAGTGAGCGACTCTGCGACGGCCGCACGAGCCGGAATCCGAACCCCCCTAGGCACTCGAGTGCCCGCTGGGAGCCTGACGACACGCCAAGAGCGCCGAAGGCTAGTAGCTTCTTCACAGATCAACACGCCGTCGAGCGTTAGCACACGCCCCTCTATTTAATTTTTTTTTTTTACGTGTGCGCACTCGAATCACCACGCTTCACTACCGGAGCAGGCCCGGCCTCCACTCACGACAATGCCGTCGTCGGCGCTGGGGAATTATGGCAGATGACTAAATATAATGAAAATATTGACATCTCGGCGTCCCGGGGCACGCTCGATAATGGCACTCGTCCGGTAGAGCGGGCCGGAAGTTTGGGGGCCGGCGAGCGGAATGATTTAACGATGACCCGCGGAAGCGGAAACGGGTGGTAGGGGGTCCACGGGGTGGGAAGAAGGGGGATGGGCGGGGACCCCTTGCGGTCTCGCAGCTCCTTTGTGAGCTGCCGGCGTCTTTAGCGGGCCCGTCCTCCACGTCTGCGCATTAGAGGCACATGTAGCCTACTGCGCGCGGTGCATCTCGCAAGTCCGACCTAGTGCCCCAGGTATCAAGCTGCAACAAGATATCCAGACAATAATAATCATTATATCTTATAGGTATTATTATATGATCTATCAAAAAATAAAATATAAAAGAATTATATATAAATAAAATATACAAAAATACAAAATATATATCAAAAACTTATATATAAAAATATTATATCAGAATATGTTTTGGAAAAAAAAAAAATAAAAATATAATATCATAATATAAGGTATTAAAAATAATATATCAAAATATAATATATCAAAAAACAACAAACAATATATATAAATAATAAGTCAAGGTATAATATATCAAAACATAATATATCGAAAAATTACAAATTATACATCAATATATAATATAGAAAAATATACTCTAATATAATATATTTTAATATAGTAAAATGTACTGGAATATATTGTAATGTACCGTAATACAATATAATGTAATGTGTTTTAATAATATATATTTAATAATAAATAATGACCCATATGAATCCAAACTCGGAGGATGTGTAGAACAATGTACCAGTAATAAGTAATTATGATTGTAGAGAGATGACGTATAGGTAGCCCTAGCAGCGACCTCTCGTATGTGGCCGGAAAAGTCAGTGTTACTCCAAGTTCAGTCAGAGAAGAACCGTCAAATGAGGTGCAAACAAGTGCCAGTATGCCTCGTCGTCAAAGGGTGCAGTATCAGCATGTGAGTGAGTTCGAACGGGGCAGAATGATCGGTCTCCGGGAAAGGCGTTTGTCTTACCGTGACATTTCGGCTCGTAAAGGGCATGCTGCTACGACAGTGATGCGTGTGTGAATAGAAGAGGGTTGTATGCAGCGATGAACCGGTACTGGACAACGCAATGTGATCTCAGTACGGGATGACTGCCATTTTGTCCGCATGGCCATGACGTACCGTACAGCCTTGTCTACAGTGTTGGCTCTAAACTGTAGCAATGCAATGGGTGTGGACCTGTCTGCGTCGACGGTTCGACGTCATTGCTCCAGACTGGACTGGTGGCACGCATGCCATTACGCCGGCTTCCATTGTCCAGAAACCACTAACACCTCAGACTGCTATTGGCACTTAAACGACGTCGCTGGCGTCCTGGGTGGCAAAATGTAGTGTTTTGGGGTGAGTCCCGCTTCAACCTTTCTTACAGTGATGGTCGCATACGTGTTAGACGCTGCCGTGATGACCGCAATCTAGCAGCCTGCATTGTGGAGCGGCATAGCGGGCAAACGCCAAGTATGATGGTTTGGGGCGCCATTGGATACAACATGCGATCTCGATTCCTACGTATTGAGGGCTATCTGAACATAAAACGCTACAACAGAAATGTTTTAGAGCCAGAGGTACTGCCCCTCCTATAGGCAACTCCACATGCGATATTTCAGCAGGAAAATGCCCGGTCACATGTGGCGAGGAATGTGCAAGACTTCTACAATGAACGGCGGGTACCAATGCTTCCCTGGCCTGCACGTTCGCCTGACATGTCGTCCATCGAACATATTTGGGATATGGTTGGTCGGCAACTAGTTCTTCATGGACCTCTACCAACCACTGTTGAGGGTTTGTGGACTCGCATACAAACCGCGTGGAGGGAGATTCCCCAAGAAGATATCCAGGTCTTCTTTGATTCCATGCTACGCTGTTTAGAGGCTCTGATTGCAGCACTCGGAGGCTTCAAACCACACTGAATTCTCAAGGACAGAGATAATATGCAGTTCTGTAATCCTAATAAATAGTGTATTGTCATGTACCTAATCTGTAGTATAGCGATCATTTAAATTACATGTATCCTTCTTGGTATTGCCTTATACACAAAGTAGAGTATAAGGCAACAGAGCGCATTTCTTAGGGTTGAAAAGGACTTCGTCTAAAAGAGCCTTGCTCTAATGGAAACTTGCCTTAAAGTCAGCTTGGCTAAATGATCACTAGTTTTAAAATTCCTTACGCCGCATCTGTTTTAGTACACGTGGTATTAAATTTTCACGGAATATCCTCTATAGCTTCTGTTCGAAATAGAAACCACCTTATGTCAATTTCGTTTCACTGTGTTTTAAGGGGATACACTCCTCTTTTGAGAAATTTTGTGGGTAATGTTATCTAAAGTGACTTTTCTCAACCCTTTTGTAGACATTCAGAAAGACTCAAAGATAAGATTTTGCCTGAACCAGATGAAATAAAACACTACTTCGGCACTGTTCTAGTGTTGATTGCTTCTATAAATAATATTACAGTTTCAGCATGTTTCTTTTTTGAACTTAATGCATATATTCTAACACTGAATCCTTGATTTCAATTGGTGAAATACTACTAGCTGAAAATTTTGTTAATAAGCAGCTACTTATTCGCGAGCGTTGAACTGCAACGGAAAATGGTAACCCTGAATAATTTTGTGTCACTGTAAATTGTTGTAAATCTCAGTAAAATAAGTGTGTGATAATCAGTTGCTCAATTTTCACTGTTTTCACTTATTTGACTGAATTCTCGCTGTTTCAGGGTTAAAGTGTAGATTCTCCAATAAATATCAATATTCCTCCAGTTAATCCAGTGAAACAAAAATATTCTGTTTCAACCTAAATAACGTGTTCTTTGACCTGACTGCCAAATAAGCTTTCGCGTTACGGATGCAATTTTCGCCACACTCTATATCTGAATCAGCGAGAATTGAACTAAATCACTGAAAACCAGTGAAAATTGAGCTAATGATAGTCAGTGCCAGATAACCAATTAATATGGTGGCTGAATTTCACTGAATCCTTCGTGAATTTCGCTCATTTATTTGTGATTCCTACTCAATGTCGAGAATTCCACTGCCTTAATTCACTCGTTCCAAGATCATTTTCTTGATTTTGTAGTCAGCAGTAGCTTATAAACTGACACTCAGTGAATATTATTTCACTGATTAATACCACTGATTCTTACTTAGAGGGCAGGAAACGGAACAAGCAGCGTGCCATGCGCCGTTTTAGCACCGAAGTCAGTTTCCTTTGTGGGAAGTGTTGTAGTGGAGCTGGACCGTGCACAATCGAACCTGTCAATCACATCTGTGCCTCCGATTCTGCCTTTTATCATTCCTCCCCTACCCCCCCCCCCCCCAAACGACGGGAATTTCGCGGAAGGCAGACCGCCTCTCTTCACCATGTGTTAGTCCACCTCAAAGGCATTATCAACGTCTAGGATGGACACCGCTAGACATTTACTACATGCTATTCATGTTATTAGTCATTTATCTGTCATTTGGTAATCCACTTTGTGTTGTTGGTAATTATCAGTTTTACAATACCAATATAAAAAATTATGCTTTTAACATAATTCTGTACAATTTTCTTCCCTGTTATACCAAGTGCGTTTAGTTGGTTAGTTAAACAGATTCTTATTAATTATGATTGGAGTTTCTGATATAGTAATATCTCTTGTATAAATAACATAATGTTTTAGTTAGTTCCTTCGCGCCAGTGTGTTGGGTTAAGGAAATAATATTGAATGTTTGTGCATTTGGTAAGTTAATAAAAAAATAATACTTGAACCGTTTATAAAAATTAGTACAAACTTTTCAGCTGCATCTACAAAAATCAATGCATATTTTCTTGCCTAGAAGCAAAATAATAGTGCCAATTTTCTTGCTTGAAGAAGAGAAGGTGGTTGAAGAGTACGATTTCTAAATCATCAAAATTGTGAATTAGAAAACTGTGTTGTTTTTCTTAAGGTAACTTTAACAAAATATTTTCAAATGTTGTACATAAACTACTCTTTCATTTATTCCTTGAGTGTATAACTTCTGACATTTTGGTTTTCCCTGCTCTAGCTTGATTAAGTTGTGCATTTACTGTACTGATGTATTCTTTGTCAGTCATTTAATGAAATAAACTGTATTTCTAACTTAAGAGGCGAATCGTGAATTCCGTACGTACACAGTTTTTAATTCCTTGTAGCAAATACCTTGTTTATGATCGTGTATTTGTGAGCTTCGTGTGTGCCTATTACTGATATAATTTCAGCTTCCAAGCAAGTAATTTTCTCAAAAGATAAAACAGGGCAAGTTAACAAAGGTTAACCGAAAATCACAAAAAAAAATAATCGCGAAAAAAAATGAGCTTTAAAAGATTTTCAACCAACATTGATGCCGTATTTCTTTGAAAAATTGTATATCTCACCCTAAAGTATTTATAACAGGTAGGCTACACTTGTAAGTAAGTTTTCTTAAACTTTTTTTTAAAATTAATTAAACAGAGTGCCAGCAAACTTATGTTATTAGGAACGACATGGTTTTCCATCACAAGAGTCTGGTGTTTATAACTACTGCCGAAACCTCAACACGTGCAGTATTTTCAAAGCAGGCGGAGTGGGTGCCATTCCTTTGTGGCGCAGAAGCATACGACCGTAATTCGATGTTCCGAGTTCAAAGTTCACGCCTTTATTTCCAACGGTGAGCATTTCTATGGTTAAGCCTTGCTGTAAAGTACCGTGCGGTTCTTCAAGTAGATAATCGCGCGAAGAATGTCCGTGTTGGTCCAAAGGGGCGGCTGTGAAGGGAGGGAGAAAGAGGCGGGGACACGCCACTGTCCGAATGATGGAATTACACAAATCCTGCCCCTGTAATCCTGTCAGGGAGAGAGTATCACAGCGGGAGGTATTCCTCGCAATTTTTCCCGAAGCAAAACACATCTGAAGCTTGTTTTTGTGACCTATTTAATCCCGTGCACAGTTTAATCCTGAAACGCACATAGCAGGCTGGAAATACAACTCTGACGTTTCATTTGACAATAAAAAATACAAAGGGTTGAGTAGAGTAGGGAGATTTGGGCGATTTTCGAGGGGGTAGTATTCATTACATCTTCGGCTTGCTTACAAAGCTTCGTAATGAAAATTTATGACCAGACATAAAAATCATAGCTAGACATGGCATAGAAGACTAATTAACGAATTTGTAAGGTTTTACGCCTATATTTTCCCATGTTGTATTTACATCAGTCTATAATTAGGTATTATTTGTTTACGACTACAGATTGTGAAACTAATCATGTAAGAAAAATAAGTTGAATTTCGAAATAACTGTTAAGATGTTCCCTATGCCTTGACTAGCTTGGTTTTTAATTATTAATCCCGAAAATTAAGTTATGGAGGAAAATACGTAAATCCAAGATAGTAAAGATACTTCCTCCTTAACAGTAAGCTCTTGAGAGGCAAAATACAGACAGAGTCGGGCACTTCTGCGAAAAGTAGAGTATTTATTTTTATCATTCAAATTGCTTGTAACCGGTTTTTGGCTAAGCGTTTTTGAAATGAACGTTTGGAAAAAAAATTACCTACCACTAAATTCATATATTTTAAATCGGCAGAACTGATTGGCATACTTCCAGTAAATTTGGCCGTGATGTATGAAAAGTAGCTCCGTATCTAAACTCTGCATAAAAAGGGCGATATTTTAACTTGCGGGCACCGTATTTGTTTTATTTCCTTTGTATTTATTTTATGCATGTTAACAGTAAGAATTGCCATCTAAGTAACATATTTAAGTTCCTGCACACTTTCTCGATTTGACATTATCAACGCACGAATAAAGCCATCAGCCTGGTGACGGAAAGATACAAAATGGGAAGAAATGCAGATTTTTAAAGAGGTATTTCAAATATGTATAGTCAACCAATAACAGCATATACGAAGTCTGAAACAAAATTTGAAAAAGGTAGTTCCACATACATTATCGACTCGAAATTATATCTTGTGTCGACTTTATCCCATACTGGGGATGGCATTATAGGAGAAATAGGAACAGGAAGTTGAACGTCAAAGTACACAATGATAAAAATTTTTTTACAAAGACGTCAGGTTTGGTAGTTATCCAGTACGAGAGGACAGCAGATGTTTATAGCGTTGCTAAATATATGGTTAATACCCGGAAGCAGACATGCAAACCAGAATGAATTCTTAAAAGTTAGAAGAAAGGAGAAATAAAAGACAAAACTTCGGATTTTATGCTGCATGGTCATGCAACGCGACTTCCCAATTGTAGTGCGTTCCGAACCTCTTGACTTCCCCACTTCGGTGCTCACAAATCGATTAACTCCGGAGCACAGAATAAGCAAGCATAGTCCATCTACGGGTAATTCCAACTTTCCTGAAATCCTGCCAAAGTTCCGTTTTCTGAATATGTTTCCGCCTTATGCAAACAATAAAACTACGCCGAAGGGACGACGCACCGCATTCGTGAGCACTCAGTGTTATGATATTTAGCGTGAAAACTATTTCTTACTAGTCATTAGCAACACCCTCATTTCTTCTGATTTTATTGGCATTAATTATAAAGGAAATATCGTGTTAACAGAAGTGTAAAACGCTTATAATACATTAGATTTTTAGGAAAGAAAAAAAAAACACGTCATACATGGGGTAATTTCTCAAAATTTAGATTCAAAAAGTGTAAAGGAACCGCGAATAGACTGTATACAGAAGTGAAACGGTGTGCCGATTCGCCGATGGACTGTGAGAGGCTCTGGAAGTGCCTTGTGTCTGATTGGTAGATCCGTTCTCTAAATGATTCCCTATTGGTCGGGCTCCCGGCTGGCCAGTAAGTTAATATGCTCTTGTTGTAAATAATGACATTTGGTCATACTCGGACAAGAAAGGGTTAGCGGGGTAACTGAATGAGGCATTGTCTGGTAGGGCACAACTGTTAATTATGGAGTTTATTGAACATGATGATCTTACAATAACATATTGCGCGATTATTAATCGGGGTAGCTTATATGGACTGTCCTCATTCCAATGATTGTTTACCACACGCCACTACTACTATTGTGAAACTGATTGGAAAGTCTCCACCATAATCACGATGACGGAGACTTTTCTGCTAAGCGGTTATCGACGGCCGGACATTCCCCTTCTCCTTGATCTTCTCTCGGCGACGGCCTGTAGAGGAAAGACGACGAGCTCAGCGCTTCGCTGGCCTATATGGGGCGCCTTGTTTAACGTATTCGACCCCGATTACAGGCCCGGTAGAGAGGATTTCTGCAAGTCGCTTCGCACTGCGATTACCGCAATCCCGCCCGTGTCCTGGTTCAATATGTGAAGGTGTGATCAGGCAAGCCGTCTGTCTGCCTAAGGCCTGATCACGTCGTAACACTCTGATTGGCGTACGGTGTTCCGACAATTTGCTGTTGGCCAGTGACGACATTTCGCTGACGCGTGCGGCTTGATTTCATGGCTGTTTCACTTCTGTATTTTCAACTACTCTTGGCCGGGAGCTGATTCCGACCATGAGCTAAGACGCTACGTCTTAGCTTGCAAAGCCACCGGAGATTCAGTTACAGAAAAACTATTTTAAAAAATCCTGCAGAAAAACTCACCATCATTTCCACAATATAAAAAATATTTCGTTAAGTCAATCGGTCTAATTTAAGAATATTTAAGCTTCCTGTTCGGTAGTGTGATAAGAAAAATGTGTGTCAGGCGAAATTTGGTCTTGATTGGCAATTAACATACTGATTCCATCTTTGAAATCCATTTCACTACTAAGTATTACGCTTGAACCTATACATTAAATTCGCATCAGTGGAAAACCCCTGATTCGCAGTGAAAATGGCTCCACTTACAATAAGTAAATATAAAAAAAACTGATTGTTTTAGTGGAAAAATTACGCTCATTGAATTAGTAATGTGAAAAATTTCACTGATTCTAAGTGGAGCCATTTTCACTGCGAATCAGTGGTTTACCACTGATTCAAATTTAGAGTGGTTTGGAATAAAAACGTGCATAGAAGAGTTCGTGTTTAATTTATTTTTTGTTTTATCTTCATTATCTTTCATTGTAGGCATATTCAAGGGGAAATATCTTTAGATGGAATTACGCCATAAATCAATATGAGTACAGAGATTTAAAACAAAAAACATGGGTTATAAGTGTTGTCAATTGAACATTTTTTCAAATATAAAAATAAGAAAAACCTAAAACATTCGTTTGTTCCACCAAAATAGATGTTGAAAGTTAATTGATGAAACCTTAATCGTTTTAGTGACACATAAAAAAATTGTTAACCACCAGTTATACTGAAAATTACGTAAGACGCTATACGTATTTCTCCTATATTTTTTACAACTAAATTAATTACAAGGTTCTAGGCAAACCATTCATACAGAAATCTCAGCTTTATTTTAAAATCCAAATGCGTGTTATAACTACTTACCATCTCATTCAACATGGAGGGTACTGGTGGCATTCACTAAACGAAGGTTTCCATTTAGTTTGTACTAGCTGTTACTCGTAGCTCCACCAGCGCGCAAAATATATAAAACAGACCACCAACCAGCGCCTACTCGAACTGTTGGTGGCAAATTTTTATATATTCCCTAACAATCTGTTCGTTTTTTCCCGATAAAAAGTATAACCCTAGGTGCTAATACAGAATATAACCTACCCCTGTACCAAATATCATCCAAATACGTCGAGCCGTTATGACGTGTTTGAGTAACACACAAACATACAATCTTCAGCATTTATAATATTGTTAGGATTTTGCACTACATAAATTGTCCTGCAAAAGTACGTTCACACTACCACGATCCCGTATGAACTATACGCTACCCTCGGGAGCACGGCGTTTTGGCTAAAGTCGTTTTGCCTAAAATGTTTTTTTCCGCCTTCATTTTGCCTAAAAGTCGTTTTGCCTAAAATTCTAGCCTCTCGCTTTAATGTCCAGAAAGTAGATTTGCCTAAAGTTTGTTTTGCCTAAAAGTCGTTTTGCCTAAAGTCGTTTTGCCTAAAGTAATTTTGCCTAAAGTCGTTTTGCCTAAGAGTCATTTCGCCTAATGTCGTTTTGCCTGATTTTAGGCAAAACGATTTTAGGCAAAACGGTGGTTACTACTCCTACCCTCTCTACGAAAGGAAATGAAGGCTTGCATGAGGCGCGGAACAGAACGCCATCAGAGGAATGTCCTTGTGCTCAAATCGCATAACACGCTAATTAAATTAATTTCCGCAAAGTTTACTCACCAGGAAATTTTCACAGCTAGTAAACTACTTGAAACGGTACGCGGGATTAAACCCACCCGTACGCTGCGCAACTGAATGGTTGAAAGCGTTCTCTGCAGGGGACAGATAACCGCGCGGCCAAGTGTGAAAGCGATCTTTCGAGGTGGTGAGATACACAGGCACCGCTACTGTCCTTTTGACGGACTTTTCAAAACGCAAATCCGGCCGGCGCTGCGGAATCGGGATCCCGTTAGAGAGGGGAATTTTTTTCCGCAGCTGAGGGTAATAGGTCGTAGCTACGGTGTCCGCTGCGGTGGGCGTCTGACCGCTCAGGTAGCGATAATGTCTGTACTGTACGCGCCAGACATCGTGGCCCTTGAGTTCCCAAGTCCTCGAGGAATTCTCGCCGTAATTTGCATCACAGATTTTGTACTTGATTTTGGGCGTCGACAAGGCAAAGGGAATTGTTTTACACACGCTCTAAAACTATCCAAAGAAACACTATATATATGAAAAAAAAAAACTTATTTCTTGCTATGCTAGCTGTCACTAGTGAAAATTAATAAACGCGGTAGAGTTGTAATAGATTTATAAAGCTTTAGAAACTATTTGTTATGCCATGTCGTGCGAAGAATTTCATTATGCATTCTTAAATGGAACTACAGTGGAACTCCTGTATTTCATACCCTGATTTTACACTTTCCCGCATTTTACACACACTCTTTTTGGTCCCAATGTATGTTTTTTTTTCAGCATAGGTTTCCTTCTTTCTACACTACCTGCATTTTGCAACATATTTTTCCAGTCCCTTGAAGAGTGTAATATAGGGGTTCTACTGTAATGGCAAAAATTGTGAAAATCCTATATGGCGGGGCTTTATTCCATTTAAGGGGTTTACACAATTGAAAATTTAAGGTGAAAGTATCCCCGCGAACTCGTATTTACTTGTATTCCTCCATAACTTAATTTCCAGAGTCAGTATTTAAAAAGGAAGCTTATCAAAGCGCAATAAATACTTTTACCGTTATTTTGAACACTTGCGTATTTTTTTTACACCATTCGTTCCGTAGCTGTAAACGCAATCAAAGAATTGCTCATTATTTAATAATGTCACTTCCTATTGGGGAAATAGAGATATAAATAAAACCTCACAAACTTCAAAATGTTTGTGAAGTAAACCTCTAATGTCATATCATGTAATTTCAAACTTTGCGTTTCTAATGTCTCGTCATAAATTTTAATGTTGAAGTTTGTTTTAAAAAAAAAAACACAAGATGGAAGAGATACTACCCTCTTTAACAGTAGGATCTAACATTGAACAGTAAAATCACAAAATTCTGGTATACATAACAGTGATGTATTTCTATTTGTCTGCTGCTAAACATGACTGCGAAAACGAAAGTGCATCTGAAGGAACGTACATTTACATCTTAATTTCAAACGACACACTTTGAAGATGTGTTTTTCTTGTATACTTAATTTTTGTTATGTTGCTGCTCACTACCAGATCCAACTGTGCACTGCTCAAGTTTTCAAATGTGTAAGGGTGTGTTTACAATTTAAGGCTGAAGAATTATGAATTGTATCGTATATTCACGGTAAAGTGAGCACTTTTGAAATCCCCTCTCATTTTGAATGATACTCAATAAATATATTTTATCTTAGCGTTAGGCGTTAACGTTCAAGTGTGGTGGGATATTCACAGTATGTTTATTACTTACATGTAAATATTTGCTTAAAAATAAAGATGTTTAAAAAAAGTAACTTGGGCCACGAAAGTGCTCATTTTACCGTGAACCGCATATACTCATAAGTTTTGCAGTTTATGATTGAGCTAGCAGCTCTTAAGTCTAGGCAATCAGAATCGTAGGAGACGAAAGCAGCTGACATAACCTGGAAATATGGCCAAGAGTGAAGATTATTTACATAATTATTTGTGGTTACTGCATGTGTAATCGTGTTGAAAAAGTCGTGATATCTTATAGAAGGGGAAGTCGATGCTAACATTGGGCATTTATGTCAGAAAATATGAAAAGGTTAATTAAAGCAAATTCAATAACCTCTTCCAAGAAATGAAACATTGCCGTGAATCGTTCATTAAATTAAGAGAATACTGTATCGCAATTAAAATAATTATTAAATATGATTTCACAATACGACAGAACCTAAATCGAAGATGTAAATACAGTTTTCCACCAACAACTGTCACTGTGCGCTGATTGGCTGCTTTGTCTTGACTTGTACTTGAGATATAATATACAACGATTTCTTAAGTCAAACCAAGAACGTGGACGACCTGCACACTGCAGCCATAAACCAATACCCTTGAAAACATTGGTTTATGTTATATAAGTACACTGCTTAACGTTTCTGTTAAGTCAATTTTAAACCCAACCTAAAACCCTTGATGGGCTGAACATGGCAAGGCGTACCAGCGGGCGGCAATAATAACGGTGTGATCATCTACACTCTGAACTAAAAACATTTGTCGAGGTTTCGGTTCAATGATCTTACACTTAAGCCTTGTTCTCAACTATACCATTCACGCCAAAGGAAGCTGTTAACATGCAAGCATTTATTCCACGTTGTTGTTTTGGTGCATGGTTTAAAAGCTCAGTTTACGACAAAATTGATTTGTTCGTAGTCTAAAACGACGATTTAAATGTAAATGTAGACCCTATGACACGAAACTAGGCACTGTTTACTTTAAATTGGTCGTTGTAAAAATGTTACAGATGCTTTATTAAACGATTTTAAGTTTTCTTGAAGAGGCGAGTTGCTGAAGGAAAGACTGCGCGCTAGTTCAGTGCCTTGCGCATAGAGACGATGAGGAATGTGATGTGCGCTGCGGAGTCGACCTTAGTGCTTCCGGCTTCTACAACTTGGACAAGCTAGTTGTGATTGCGTATTGTTATACTTCTTTAAGGAGAGTATACTTTAAGCAGTTCAAGAAGGGAAGTCGGGGGGGGGGGGCAATTAACCTTGTTTATACTATACTTGCTGTTATGATTGGGAGGGTGGAGGGGATCTCAGGATCGTAGAATAAGTGTGATAAATAAATATAAGGAGGTATAGGTTACTATGTGGATATATAATTAAACATATGGACATTACATAAAATACTGTATGACCGGGGGAGCAATGTTACATCAACTACATCAACTGCCTTATCGAGAGCCACGTCAGTAGCTATATGGTACTTGTCCCACCTTGAGAAGTAACCAGAGGCTGATGAAGTATGACGAATTACGGCGGTCGGCACAGCAGGCTTCTTGGGACGTCCATCTCGGTCGGCGTCACATGGAGAAAGACGCCTTGCGCCACTATACATTGCCCTCATATCGGCGTCGCATAAAGCAACATGGCCTGATTCCCTGGCTGGTAAAGGGGGGTTCCTGCTCACCGGGGTTTGGGCAATGCGAGTCCCGACTGCGGCAACTGGCTCTCCGTATCACAGCTCGTGTGTGATGGAGTGTTCAGGCAGGTCGTCGAATTAAGGCCCCTTCGCAAACCGTAACAGTATGATGGGATGTTTTCGGGTCGGATGCTACCAGATAGAGTTGCGTATTCAGTCGTTTCCCGAATCCCCTTCAAACTACCGCTCCTCCGCTCAAACAACTGCCACCACGTCTAGCAAAAGTGTTGACAGGTGACAGACAGAACACTTCAAAAGCTTCTTCAGAAAAACTCTGAACATTTTCCGGCAGATTCCGTACATGAAATAATTTAAAAAAAAAAACACGTGTGCATAATTCCATCCATTATCCCCAAATGTCAGTGTTAGCTCCCAAGAAACTAGCCTCTCAAACAAAAATCCTTAAATCCCGATTTTTCTTTTTTAGTTCGGGGCATTTCACTTGATTATTATTATTATTATTTGTTTTCATATATTCCGAATTAAAGCTAGCATCGAAACGTGGACTCACGACGTTTTCTCATAATAGTGGGCCACAGTCAAATGCCGATCGCAGGCACATGAACACGCAATTTAAAAAGTGACACTGCTGTGTAAATGTCTGCCGCCAACAGCTGCCACAGCTATACAAAAGGGGGAAAAATTTTCTCACTTCATTAAGGCCAACCTTCACCATGCATGGGCTTATAGGGAATCAAAGGCTTAATTCGGACAAAGATCTCTCAGTCATTATTTGTCATAGCATTTTCAACTAAGGGTTTTTTTTGTTGAAGATTGAACACATATACTTTTATAAATAAATCAAATTTTAATTTTCTTTTGCCTAAAATGCACTTTTTAATTATTTAAAAAATGTCAAAATTTTATAAATAATGAAGACATACATTTGAAATTAAAAAATTAAAATTTGCATGGTGAAGCCTGGCCGTAAGTTCCCCGTATCAATGACGCCACAGCAAAGTAATTCGATTTACTGAAACCGACAACATAATTAACTTTAGTAGGCTTATATTATAAATAATAACATGGGTGGCGGAACCAGAGTGTCGGAGGGGGGGAGTCAAAGGCCACCCCCTAATAATCTGCTGTAAGGGTCAGTTGCTCAGTAGATGTGATCAACTCGCAATACAATTACTACGACTTTTGTTTTTAAATTGATAGTGTACGTAAAGACAAATTTGAGTATCATTTTCAAATATGCTTCAGTAGAATGGTGTATTATTTCTAGAATGTGCATGATACGATATTTGTTTGTAAACGATATCAGTTATGGCGTTAGAAACAAAAGTGTATACGTATTATGTGAGTTTTGAGTAAGACTTATTGTTTGTAAGAGTTTTTCTGCGATATTGTGATACATGGTAGGGTTAAATTTATTTAAAATACGTTTTCTCTTTTGTTTTGGCTCTTGACCCCTTAATGACGAACACCTTCCGCCTCCCCTGAATAAGAGGGATCAAAAGGTATCGGAGGAAAATTCGTATTTCCAGCTGTCGCTAAAAAAAATTATCTGAATATCTTCCTGTATTTCGGAAGATCTGTCGTCCATGTCTGGCAAATACCAAGGAGTGTACAAGAACCGAGTCGCAACTCAACGGTATAACGAGAAAAACTTATCTTATTCATTTGCTTGCCAACGTCAGTTAAAATAGTTTCTATAGTATTGCCAACGTTAGAATGAATATAAAGCTACGAAATTTCACGTTACGTTGGCAGTCAAAGAAAAAATCGCAATTTGGTATAACGAGAAAAAACTTATCTTATTAATTTGTTTGCCAAAGGCAGGTAAAGTAGGTTCTACGATACTGCCAACGTTAAAACACACAGTAAGCTACAAATTTTCATTTTGTTACGTTGGCAGTCAAAGTCGTTGACGTTGTCAGCAAATTAAAAAAAAATTGAATACTGGCTTACGTTTTCTGGGAAAAATTACTGATTGCGTCATTTGTCCAGAGTTATTTCATACCGCAGATACATTTGAGAGAACAATAATCATAATCATACATGTAGATAAAACACTACTTATTAACAGATTCAAACAAAACGTTCACGAAAATGCACGTGGTATGAAATAACACATGTTAAGGCCACATTAACAAAGAACACTCTGCTACCAAAACCAAAATTAAATGATATGTAATTGAGCATAAGTTTATGCAATACCTAAAAAGAAAAAATTACATGATCGTTTATTATATATTTAAGTGAAGCGCAGGTGTATTCTATATACGGTTTCTTCGCACTTTTTGAATCAAATTTTTGAAAAATCATCCCATGTATGACGTATTTCGTTGTTTCCTAAATATATAATGTGCCTATCAAAAGCGTTTCATAATTGCGTCAACGTATCGGTGCGTTAATTTTTGTTAAATTAAACATTTATTTATATTTTATCTATAAATTGTATTTAATTTAAGATGTGTGTGTTGGTAATACATAGTAAGGAATAGTTCTTATGCAGAATTATATAAAGATGAGTGCGCACGATTGCGGTGCGTTGTCCCTTTGGTGTAATTTTCTACACTCGGTTAAGATTTGTTTGCACGATGCGGAGGGATACCCTGGAAGTAGCACTTCAGCAGGGCTTCAGAAAAATTGGAAGTAATCTTGAATATACTATAATACGTGTGCTGTTTAAATAATGCAGCAACTTTTTGTTTATTGTCGGAGTTGTAAGACCGTAGATCTTGGACTTCGGATAACTTCGGCGAGGATTCTTTTTCCGTGTTCGAGCTGAAAGGGCCTGGCTCAGGCAGTAGAGGGAACGCGGTGGTTCTGCGGTTGAAGTCGCCGAGGTAGAGGAGGGGGTATAAGGGTCGGCGTGGAGGGGGGAATGAGTTGGTGAGGGGTAGGGGGCGAGCCGCCTTGAATGTGGAGCACTGGTAGCGCGGCTCCCGCAGAGCCGACGATCACACCTGATTAGGTGCTCATCTTCCGGAGCGACGGCGGCGGGGATCCATCTGCGACGCGGCCACCGCCCCCGGGGGCGGCAAATGAAGCAGAACGACACGCACGCACACACAGGGCCAGGCCTGAGGGGTATGAGGGGGGGCGCCCCGCAGCGGCTTTGTCTCACGCGGGGCCGCAGCTATTTTAACAGTCTTCCGAGCCCCCCACAGGGTTGCTGGCCGATCAAACGGGAGCTCTCTGCCTGCCTAAGCCCACCCCTACCCCCTCCACCCCTCACCGTCGCGGCCATATTCGCCTTCCGTTGGTAACGCGATTATAACGTCTCTCTGTGTGCGTGTGCACGCGCGCGAAACCCTCTTGCCGACGCCCGCTGATCAAAACAAGCCCACGTTGCATGTGTGTGCGAGCGCACTCTCTCTTCACGTTTCTAGCCTTCGTCTCGCTTCCGAGGGATTTGTGAGTAGGTGCGATTTCCGGTAAGGGCGGTTACCACTACGTCTTATGGGTAAAGCGTCCCCACGATTTAATTATTTTTTTTTTACAAATTTACGTAATTAAAATTTATGGCCAGACGTTAAAACCGAAAGCTTGACATGGCATGGGGTCTGCAGGCTATTCATGGTAAAGTTAGCACTTTTGGAAGCCCTATCATTTGTAATAACAGTAAACTAATATATTTTATATTAGTCTTAGACGTCAACTTCAAAGTGTGGTGGAATATACACGCTTTACTTATTACTTACATGGCAATATTTACTTAAAAAGGTTGTAAAAAGGATTTTAAAAATGGCTGTAACTAGGGCCTCAAAAGTGTTCACTTTACTGCGAACAGCCTTTATTTAACAGCATTCTTGAACCTGTGGGCCACGTCCAGGCAATCAGATTCCCTCTCTTCGCCCCCAAAGTGACGAGAATGCGACTGCAAGATAACCATATCAAGGTTGCCACAGGTCTGGAAAACCTGGGAAACAGGGAAATGTCAGGGAATTTGAATACTGTCAGCGAAATCAGGGAAATGTCAGGAAATTTCTAACAGTTTAGCTAGATTTCAGGGAATTCTGTGATATGCATGCTATATTTGGAAGTTCTGTCACTAGTCGTGCACCGCTGCCAGAATCATATTTTTTTTTTAAATTATTAATGGATGGAACGCTTAAACATTTTCTTTGTAATCTATCTGGTGAGCAATTTTGTAAGATCAGAGAAGTATTTTGCTGTAAAAAAAGTGATATAATGTAAAAGCACCAATCCTTACAGAAAAAAAAAATGTTAGAGAAGGGTCAGGGATAAAAGATTCTTTTTGTCTGGAAATCAGAGAAATGTCAGGGAATTTTTCAATGGGAAAAAGGTACCAAACCTGCATATCAACAGAAAGCCTGATTTAACTTGCCAGTGCTTAGACGAAAACATGTATAACTGGTTCACGACTGACAGAAAACCTTTGAATCCAAACTATGGTAAAACAAAATCATTTTCTTAACTGCGTAATATTATAATGATAACATTGACACGCAAGTGAAAAGTACTGTAGGCAAAAATTAGGAACAGTTGTCTCGTAACTTAACGTTTCATTAAATCGTAATATCTTAATTGGTTGCTACTTAAATATTTTTATTATGTTTGCATTATAGGAACAACTGACATAAAATTAACATATATAAAATTTTCACATTATCGAATGACGCTCTTAGACTTGTAGTTAGGTGCGTGGCAGTATTATCTTTTACGCGTGGTAAAATAATGCGCGATGGTTTACAAGACGAAATTGAGAACAGATTTCGAAAAATATATAATTAATTGTGAGTATGATCAATTGAAAGTGCAATTAACCGGGGACTACATATCTTCCTACGTATGAGACTACACAAATGCAGTGTTGTACAGTTTGTTTCATGACTGAACATTGTACAATTGAAATTAAAGACGCAGCCAACTTCAATCGTGCAGCTGTTTCATACGCTAGCTTAAGGTATGAGAAGATCTGTTTTAGAATCCTGGTAAGGTATGTGTAAAGTCTCTCTCTTTTCCTCTTACTACGCTGTAAAAATATAAGAAATTGATGAACAAAATTTAAAATTAAATCCACGTAGTTTATCGTGGAATGAGAAACGTACGAATTCTGAAAATGGAAAGAATTTGCTTATAAAATAACTATTAGATTCAAACAGCTATTTCGTCCCTTACCCCCTCACGATCGAACTACTCTGAATGAATGCCCCCCCCCCCCCCCCGGAAGATAGTTGGTGTAAAGTACACGTCATCAGGATTAAAAGTAGAAGTAATTTTACGCATCAGGCAATATGCCGTATATTAAAATGAAAACTAGTTCGGTTTCCAGCAGAGAAAACCAATGGAAAATAAATTGCAATGACTACATCTACCAAATGATAAATACCTGCGGATCAAATACAGTGATATTTCTGTAAAAATTTCATTGAGCAGTACTTCACGAACTCGACTTTTCTGTACTGAAGTTACTTGTTCGTTCCACAAGCTGAAGAAACACGAAACACCGTTGTGCTATAAACTTGAAAATTATTGTCAATTAGAATTTTACTCAGTATAGTTCAACTGAATTAACTTGCATTGTTTTCCTGAGATTGTACTGAATGTACATGCATCGTAATGATATAGAAAATAAAATTAACTCAAATAGTAAATTTAAACAACTTTTTCCTCTCTTCCAGCCTAGTACACATTTCAATATTAGTTATTATTATGGAAATCTAACATCTCACTGACTGGGATTTCACTGGCTGCTTTTCCAGTCATTTAAAAGGTAAAATTTAGATCCTCGTGTAAATTTTAGGAGTTGCTCGTTTAAGTGAACAGTTATTTTATACCAAATCTTGATCAAGGTCATAAAGCAGTTGCTTGCAAACAGGTTGAAGAAAGCTTAGCAGACACCTCAAAATCATGAGTTTTGAGCAGCTGTTTACTTTTATTTATTACACCCAACGACTTAAAAGTTTTTATCCTAATAATTTGATTTAAACATTTTGCCATTTTTACAAAACGAACACATGCTCTTTGTCGCATGAATTCTTAGCGAATCAGAATCTCACCTGTGACGTTGTTGGGCCAAGGCAATGTGAAACGGATGCACCGCTGGGATGGGACACACTCGAATGAGCGCATTCTTGCTGCGGAAGAGCTGTAATGTCATTTACATGTGCCTTGCAACGAAGCAAAATTGTGTTGTAAGAAAACGTGCAATATACTAAAGAAACCATTAGAATTCAGAGCCCTGCACCAATTTCACTGTCTCCTAAATGTGAGTGAAACATCGTTAGTGAAGGCAAACGCAGGGTAAGCCGTACATCAGAAGGGGCAGCATTTGCGGTGCCGCCGCATTGGCAGATTTTCCTTTTTATTTTGCGACTCTATGTTCTATGTTTATTGTTCACTAGCGACCCGCCTCGGCTTCGCACGGGTGCAATTAAGATAAAAAAACTGCTTAACCCGGCGTTAATTAGGGTGGGTAAACTCTCCTAAAGCATTAAAAAAAGCACATTATAATTTAATAATTAATTAAATAATTTATAATTTAAAGTTTTTTTTGCTATTTTTATTTGATATTTTTTTACTTTTTTATAATTTTTCATATTAATATACATTATATTACAATGCAATTTATCTGAGATAGAAGTATTTAATATGTTATTGCATAAGACATTCTCTGTAGACAATGTTTGACGTCCTGTTATTGTTTGGTAGCAAAATGTACTGTTTCTCGGGACTTCCAACTCGTGATAAACCAACACATAGTTAGCCATGGGAAAAACACTCTTTTCGTAGGTCGATTCCAACCAAAGAGAAGTTTGACCCTGGGACTTATTAATAATAATCGCGAACGATGTTTTTAAGGGAAATTGCAACCGTTTCAAAGATATTGGCAAATCAGTGGGAATCATGGGAATCCTTGGGATGTTTGCCAGCTGGCCGGCTGCTGGACCGGTGAGGATGGTCGCGACAATCAAATTTTCTTTCAAGTCTTTAATGAGCAATCTTGTGCCATTACACATGTTAGGAGGGCTTATATTCCTTAAAAGCATGATATGAGTATCGACTTTTAATGATAGTTCGTGAGGTGGCAAGCCAGAAGGATTAAGCGAATTTAGAAAATCTTGACGAAAGTGGACGACATCGTCAACATTGGTGACTGTGTCAATCGACTTATAGGTTTTGACTTGGCCGGGAACTCTTTGTATAATGAGATTGTTGATTTCATTGACAGTGTCGTTCCTAGGCGATACTATTGCCCTGGAACACAACCAGTGAAAGTCTCTTTCTAGTAAATTTTCGAGGCCCGGATATACTGCTTCTATAAGATGCTGCAGACTGTGGACTATCTGACCTAATGTCTCATTTGAAATGATTTCAGCAGAATTAGTGCCCAAATTTAGAGAAGGAAAAACTCCTTCTCCAAGTCTGAGCAATTGTTGTGGGAAATCTTTATGCGTGTCTCCACCAAGATAGGCTCTCATATTCGTTCGCAAATTTAGGTGTTGAATAGAACTCCATAAGGGAAATGATTTAAGACATGCTTTGATGATATCTGCACGCGTCCCTTTTATAATTACAGGAAGTGTCTGCCGGAAATCCCCAGCAAACACAAAAGTAACTCCCCCCATAATGGCAGTAGAGCTTCTAAGGTTGGCGCCGTACGCAGCACACAGCACGTTTTATTTTCCGAATCTGTCCGTCCTGCAAAGCCGTAGTACATTATTTTGTTCTATCATCAATAGTTTTCACAGCGCACGCAATGCAAGGAATTTTATAGGCCATTTATTTACACTTTGGGTTACATTATTGGAGTTTTAGTAGGGATCCCTATTGATTTTTAAAATAAAATATAGCATATGACACTCAGTGATAACGTAGCATTCTACTGGTGAAAGAATTTTTAAAATCGGATGAGTAGTTTCGAAGATTACCTCCTACATCCAAACACACAAACACACAAAGGTACAAACACTACCTCTTTACAATATTAGTATAGATAAAGCCTCAAATATTCATGTCAGTGTTTGCACGAAAATTTAAATACGATCTTAACTCAAATTTACATTATGGATAAAACCATTATTTTTAAACATTGCGTTAATTTATTACATAAAATTTTCCGGGAAACAAAATATTTTTGGGCGGGTTGGGAATTTATTGGATAAAGTAATTTTGGCTAAATAACGACTTAGTGCTGGTTTCAGTACCTGTACAGATTGAAAACAGAAATTTGCTGAATAAATCTACGGGTGACGGAATGCTATGTCGGAAGCTGTTTCATTTTTTACATCAATTTTTTTTTTTGGGAAAATGGACCCAAACCTTTACCTCTACACCTCCCTCTATTTATCTCACACCCTCGCTCTTCACTCTGACAGACTTATGAAGGTCGATAACCGGTATCGGTAACATATAAAAAAATTATATATATATATAATTACTAATATCCTGGAGACTGAGCAGGGAGATGTGCTCAATAAATGAAATATTTCAGTGCAAAAATTCATTTAGCCTCTTTACTATCTCGTGCCTGACCTTGAGCTCGGATCGGTAAGTCGAATTCCTTTGATGAAATGGAAATGTCTGGCTCTTCTTCTGAATCCGTGTCCTTAAAAATAGGATTCCGTTTCCCTGTAACTCGTTTTGACTTACAAGCTTGCTTCTTTAAAATGCATCTTTGGCGTTTCTCAGATGTTGCCTTACAAATCTAAGGGTAGAAGGTCGTTTCTGGATTGGAAGTTGAGGGACTACTTTATTTCTTAGTGATATTTTTCCTAGATGCTTAAGTGCGACCTTGTAGGGTGGGTGTGCAATCATTTACAATGCATGTTTTTGCAACCACTTCTTAAATTATTACTTTCTAAGTTCGGGAACAAGTGAAATATCCCGAGGCATGACTTAGCTGTTTGCACTAGTCAGAGGGTCCGTAACCGGTTGTTGGTCATCATTTTTGTAGCTTGTTGGTCTCGTGTTATATCAATGAAATCCATATCGCCAAACACACTCCTGTTTAGCAGATCGATTCCAATGATATCGAACCCACTGACAATTATGATCTCCGTCTGTTTACATATATACGCTTCCAAATAATCCAGCCAGGCCATAGGCTGAAACGGGACCATGACTTTCCTCATTGCAGTAGCTTTTCAATGGCCCCATACATGTTTTATCTAGGGGCTGCATTTTATGGCTTGTATGAGGTGCTATACACTATATAGTCAGATTGCTTTCCTCCTCTTTCAAAATCACTTCCATCGGGCCACGAGTATGCGAAAAAAATGACCAATAAATATCAACATTACCGGCGACTCATTGGAGGGTCTGTTAGTCGCAACTAAATGCTCAAACCACGTGGCCTTACATTCCGGCCCTGCTCCATACTCACCTGACTTCACTGTCATCGGCTCTCAAGACTCCGGTGTTAGGAGCCGCCCAAATCTCTTCACGCACTCACTCCGTTAGTCAGGGAGAACTCAGTATTAATCATATGAAATGGTCTCTGCGTCCATGGACACTACACCCATAGCAAGCGATTCCCTTTCAGCGGAAGTTTATGTTCCAGTTTAGTGTTTACCTTTCAGCACAACAATTTTGGGACTGAGCCCACTCTCGTCAACGTTAGATATCCTGTGGATTCGGTCTGCATGTACCTCGCATTCGTCGTCAAAGACACCAAATGAATTACCAACACTCTCTCGGTTTAAGCCAAGAGCACGGGCAAAAGTGTTTCTAGTTGGTTGTCACAAAGACAGCCTAATTCATATCGGCTTATGAAATGATTAGAACATCCACGAGCTGCAATTCCGTCAGTGAACAGGTGCTTGATATTGTTTCGTTTCGGCAAGTCGAATGCAAATCTTCTAACGTCATTCCTGATAAAGCCATATCATGTATTTTTTATATGTAGCAAATACACTACGAGGTCTTCTTCCCATTCAGGGGGCAGACTTGAGGCGTTCTATTCCAAAACTCGCTAACTCCATTTTTTTCTGAAATTAAGTTACCTATTACATTTGGCACATCTTTAACAAGGCTAACTAATAAAGTAAAAATACTGTTCCATAAGTTGCCAATACCTATTGAAATAGTGGTTCGAAATTCGGTCATCATTCCAGAACTCGCTAACTCCATCGCCGATATCGTTCCAAAACCTGCTATATCCGAGTAGCCAATGAATGTAATACATTGCAGTCAGGTGATGTGATCTTCTACTGTTGTGCTGAATGTTTTGTGTTGTTATTGCTGTTACTGGCGTGTTAAAAACATGTCATAAAAAATGAATAGCGACAGAACTGTAACACCGTCCCGTGACGGGGAAGGACGAAAAAGAACGAGTGATGCGAGTAAACGGGATAAAACTATTCAGGAAATGAAAATGTATCTATGAGTGTTGCTACCACGACGTTATGATTGTACCAGTCCATTATGCATTATTACTGCATAGTTTAGAGTACAATCCCCTCTTTTTCTGTATGATGTTAATGTCTGAACACAGTATAGTGTAATAAATTGTTTCATTTAATTGTTTGCAGGCTCTCTCCTACGGGACCACCGGCCTACAAAGTATGCGAGCATAATGGTAAAACATTGAAATGCAGAACACTGAAGCTGAAGGATGTCCAAGTTTTTCAGAGAAACGTTTACTCTACACGGAATAAAATAAACCAAAATTCATTACTTTTGAAACATATTACAGTTCATACACCAAAGAGGCATCGTGGTTCTGGCAAAGGTAATAATAAAGGTTTTAGTTACTAAGTATTTTCTGAAGTCTCAGAAAGCAGGCAAATTTCGGGTTCACGTCTGCCAATGAACATTACTTCATAACCTGCATGTATCCAACGACAAGGTTCGGAGAATTGCACGCAACCATTTGAGAATCGGACAAATGCCACGCAAGAGACGTGGAGGAGCACGTATTCAATGCAAGCACGTGGGGCAGAGGAAAATCATACGAAGCTTTATAGAATCTCTTAAATGTACAGAAACCCATTATTGTCGAGGGAAGTATCTTGGTGGTAGGCATTATTTACCCAGTGACATGTCAAACAGTAAACTATACAGAATTTATAACGCTAAGGCAACCTCTAGCTCTCAGCAGGTAAAGAAAATCTCCTTCAGAAACATTGTTACTAGAGAGTACAATCTGGGTTTTGACACCCCAGTTACGGGTGCATGTTTAATGTGCATTGTACTCCAGGAGGAATTAAAACGTGAGACAGACATTAACACGACAGGAGAGTTGTTGATCGAGCTGATAATCCATAAACTAAGGACAAAGGCATTTTATAGCATTCTGAACCACCAGAAGTAATTCAGTTCTCGTTCGATTGCCAGAAGAATTGGGTGAGCCCGAAAATCTCAGATCAAATACCTTATTAGAGTAGACACTTGTACACCAACAACTACAACATCGTTAAAGGATCTTCTAGATCAAAGTTGACAGAGGACAGATTCACACTCTTTACATGAATATAAAAAAGGTTTGAATGAGATATCGTCTGCTGTTTGGAACTGTTTAACTGAATCAGATCTTGCACATTTTTCTACGATTAGGCTATGTGCCGAAGAGGAAAGGAGGTGGGGAGAACCGTAATTCTGCTATGATTACCATGGCCAGCTATTTCTTACCTCAAGTAGCTTCTGGAAATGTGAAACGTATTGAACTAATTTTCCCTGTTCGTGGGCAAAGGTAAAAAAATCTTCAGACAGGGTTTTTGGTAACTGAGAAAGTCCTAAGAAAGATACCAGTGATATGCGATACCACACGGTATTTGTATGCTTTTCAGAAAATTGGGAAGGTCGTACTGTTTGGTGAAGATTGTGATGTGAAAAACTGGAAAGAATATGCACTCCAAGTTTTGAAATTACCTGTAATTTGGCTTTTCAAGTTTGCATCAGCCAAGATACTCATTATTGGAAAGATATCACTCGGCATGGTAATTGTCGCTGGAGAACCCAACTACTATGCGAATATAGGAGAGGGTAATTCTGTGGTCAAGAGAGAGAGAGAGAGAGAAACGGTTTGAGGACTGCATCCCTAAACTTGTGCCAAGATGTGTGATACTGAATCCAGCAAAAGTTACGGACATCAAGACCTTACTGGCCAGTCATTTTGGTGAGAAGTGGGCTGAAGATGAACGTTGTCAGTTTTTCAAAAACCTTTTCAATCACATTGAAGATTCAGCACAAAGTGACTCTTGTGATGGCGAAGATAGTTTGTACTGTGAACACACTTATGTTACTCAAGATCAGGACTTACGAATCTAAAGTGTTTGCTTTCCAACATTCAATACATTTTCCTCTTTTCAGGATTTGAAGTACCAATAAGTATTTTGATGTTGCAGACCAATTGGTGTGATCATTCTATAATATCATTTCATATGTTTTCCTATAGATTAAATGCTGCATTACGGATGAAATTCCTTTTTGCAATTTTCATAATTATTTCCTTTTCATACTGATCATTCTTTTAGCATATGTTTTTACGATTTGTTTGCAATTGTGGAGCAATGGAAATTCACTTTACTTGAATGGTAATTCCTAAACTGTCCTTCTCCACATACTGTCATTCTATACCTTTCTTTCTCCATTTAGTCATTCCAAAACTCTTTAACTCCATACCTCTTTTTAACTTTCCACAGAATTCTTTAGATGTATTTACATAAGATTAGTACAGACTCACCAGCAGTGACATCTTAACAGGCCTGGGCCATTTGCGCTGCTGGTATAGGCCTGTGTCATAGTATCCTGACAATAAATTTTTGTTTCTCCTGAAAATTTTTCTCAAGTAGAGTTTGTGAGTTTTGGTATGGGAGGCCTCAGTTGGTACTTCCTAATTATGTTGAAGCTTCCACGTTTTCCAGAGTCTCACACTTCGACCAAATACTATGAAGAGTTGATTTTGCAAACTTAAAGTATCATGAGCTTCCTCCAACACTAAGTTTCTTGTTCATACCTGCAGGAATAGCAGCAACAATGCACTCCTCGTCAAAATCTTTCTTTTGGCGAACGCCCTCAGTTTTGTCCTTGGCATGTATTCCCCACTGGTTGACCAATACCCTGCACACAAATACGAGGGTATTAAGACTCTAACTTTGTCCACGACAAATATTTTTGCATCTATTTAGTAATATATATTCTAAACAAAAATTAGAGCTGCATTATGGGAAACTCGTGTACCATAACATCATCACTCGTACCATCAAATAAAACCTTCGCTAAATTCAACACACATCGACCTTTGATATGTATCGAGCTGCGCATTATAAGCTCGTACGTTCTACGTATTTCGTGTACAAACACAATCACACTATCTCATCTGGTTAGAAGTACACATCTTTTTTACAAAACTTTTCAATGCTACAAAAATGGACACTACTCTCACGTACAGTTCTCACTCAACTGACTCATTACACTTTGCCACTGACATAGACTACTCCGTTGAGTAGTACACCATAGCGACTAGCGGCACTGTTGGTTCCATAAGATCGGCCCTGCCTCATTTTACGACACCATCCCATATCATCACCTCCTATTATGCGAAGAAGGGGGTTGGATGAAATGTACGTAGGAGAGGGTAGTATTCAGAAAACAGAATTCCAGAAGCCTGAAGCTATTGGTTTTCAAGAACTTAGACATCAAACTAGTCATTTGTGTATACATATATAAAACAAATACAGTTCCTTATTGTAGTATTACTTGATTAATGACTGTCAATTTCTAACGTAACACATAACATTGTAACGAAACATGATACTTACCACATGTTTCTAGACAAGTACTCTATTAAGTGCATCATTTGAGAGCACTTAAGCCACCAAATGATAAATGAATAAATAAATAAGTTCAGCTGGCGAAATCAATATCCATATGCGACGAATCATATGTACAAACACGTCTGAAACATTCACGATCCAGATTGGCATTTCTGCGTCCATATGTAATATCGAGTTTTTCTTTTCACACTTATCACTACTCAGAAGCTTGCGAACGCACATGCTTGGGCAAATGTTATCGTTTTACAAGAGTTTAAGTACTATCCATGTATCATGCAAAGAAATATATTAAAAATAAATCTCTGTAAGACATTGTATGTGTATGTGTATATACGCCTTAAAATAAGCAATATTAGCACTTATAAAATTTTGTACTTCTTTCCAGAAATTTAACACTGAAGATCAAAGGACTCACTTCACACATATAGACAAATAACTAAGTTTATCGCTAATCATTGTAAGGATATGTAGTAGTACTGAGTAGATCGAAACTACAGGAAACCCTCTTTTCGACGTATACAAATTCGCGAGGTTTCATTTGGAAAGTAAAACTATCTGCAGCAGAGTGAACTTCACTACAACGTGTACAAACAAAATAATGTGATATTTGTGTAAATTATTTCTCTGCGCTCGAAGCGTAAGCATAAATCATGATTTTTGCTCTTTTTCACGGTAAAATGAATATTAGGGTGATTCGTAATCAGTAGCTGAAAAGTTTTATTTTATAAATTTCTACTTAAACATTTGCCCTATACTTGGTTGGCAGTATAGCAAAATCTGGTTTTCTGGTGGGACACAGAAAACTTTCAGAGTAGGAGAAACGCGCTATGCTCTGTCGTTCAAAACCGTAAGTATTCGCTATGTATAAATCACGCGAGAATTGTGTTTACAATTTAAGTGTAAAAAGTTAGGAATTCGGCTGCATACATGCTTTAAGTTAATGGTAATACAACTGCAGTTCTGCGAGTAAAATTGTGTATTTTAATTCGCCTTCGTGAGACGCCACTTACTCTCTATTTCAAGGTTTTTTTTTTATGTATCTGAAAGCAGAGCTTAAGTTGCGTCACCGATTAATGAAAAGTTGGTAAAATATTATGACTAATTCTACACTAGAGAAAGCATACAAGGACTGTTCACGATAAAGTGAGCACTTTTGAAATCAACCTTAGAAAAATGTCACTGCCCCTACCTACATGTATTTTAACGGGCGCACTGAGTGGCATGCGCCCAGTAAAGTTGGTAACGATAGAGGGAAAGTAGTTATATATATTCACTTCTAGTGAAAAAATTTAGGTAACCATTCGTGATAACTTAATTATTTCATTCACTTTCTGTGCGTCGAAGAAAAAAAATGTAAACTATTTACTTTTGTAATAAATGTACAGTTTCACTTGACCAACGCATGAATAAAGTGATAAGGCCCATGGCAATGTTAAATTTACATAAGGCGGAAGAATACACAACTTTTACACAAGTAGATCTTAAGCAGGGCTTTCAAAAGTTCTCACTTTACCGTGAACAGCCTATACGAAGATATAACAGAAAAGAAGGATTTTATTTCACATTTTCTGAGAAAGAACTCCAGATAGACAGACACCTTAGACAAGCAGGATTTCCATGGACGGATCCTTCAAGTTAAGAATAAGCCTAAACAACTTTTTGGTAGTAAGTCATATTGTTACATAGGCGGTTCACGGTTAACTAGAGGATTTTTTAATTCTATTCCGAAAATCTCATTTTCTTCTAATTTTGTATTCTTTCGCCACACGTAAAATTAACGTTGCCATGGACCTCATCACTTTATTCATGCGCCATGCAAGTGAAACCGTTGGTTTATTAGGAATGTAAATGTGTTAAATAATATGCATATTCGTGATATTAACAGGAAATAATAACTTCAGAGGCCATTAGTTTTAGCATTACTCTCCCAATATAACACGAATTGTTAAGAACGGTTTTCATTAATTCGCTACCAACTTAACAGGGCTCCTGCATGCCAGTTTATACTGTGACATACGTGCATATGCTATTCACAGCAATGTGAGCACTTTTGATAGTCGTCTAATTTGGGAATAATAGTCAATATTTTATTTTAACCATAAACATTAAATTTTGAGTGTGGTGGAATCTACACATTGTGTTTATTATTTACATGACAATATTTATTTTAAGAAAGGTGGTTAAAGGAAAAAAAAAAGACTGATAAAAATGTAGCTACGGCCTCAAAAGTCCTCACATTACCGTGAACAGCCTTCAAATAATTTTTTGTATTTCATTTACAAATTGTTCAATTTTTGTAAGAAGTTAAACGCTTCCCTGTCGTAAATCTTACTAAAGGCTGTTCACGATAAAGTGAACACTTTAGAAATGAACCTTAGAAAAAAAGTCACTGCATTGTATGCATATATTTTAATGGACGCACTGAGTGGCATTCGCCCAATAAAGTTGGCAACGATGTGTGGATAGTAGTTCCATATCTTAAAATCGAATAAAAATGGCAGGTAACCATTTGCGATAACTTAAAATTATTTCTTTCGCTTTCTGTTTTTTTTTAATGCGTCGAAGAGTAAAAATTAACAAATTTGTAAAGTATGTTCTTTTTTTAAATAATTTTACAGTTTCATTTTATCGACGGGCGAATAAAGTGGCGAGGCCCATGGCAATGTTAATTTTACATAATGTGGAGGAATACACAACGTGTATACAAGTATATCTTAAGTAGGGTTTTCAAAAGTGCTCATTTTATCGTGAAAATTCTTTATAAGAAATTCCTGGCTGCGTCAGTGTAGGGGCAGTGTGACTATGAGCTTGTCGGTGGTTTATAAGGAGGGTGGAGGTTTGGTGTAAGGAGGGGGGGGGGGGCTCCCCTCAGTGCGACGGGAAGAAAGCGGCAGCCTCCAGGCGGAGCAGTCGGCGGTCGCGCACTGGGGCTCCTCAGCCAGTCTCCGCCAGCCCAGGATGAGGGGCGGAGCTCCTTTATGAAGCCGCCAGGGGAATTGCAGATTCAGTTACAATAATTACACGCTGCGGCTCCCACGGTTCGGCCCGCCGATCAGCGCGCAAACACCGGGCGCTGCGAGTATTGTGTCGCCACACTCCCCCCCCCCCCCCCCGGGTACTTGCCCTGCCTGGGGCTGGCTCTACGGGGGAGCGTCTGTTCGTGCGCGCGTGTGTGGGCATGTGTCACTTCTTCGTCGTCTGCTCCTTGCACTGCCGCCGTTACTCTTACAACACGCTTGCTTGCTTCTGTGAAGTCCTGCCCTCTCCAACAGCACCGCGTTGTGTGTTGCATAACAGCCGCCTAGCCTCAGGTAGCCTGACCTCAAGTTATGTGACCTAAAAGTCGCTCTATTAAGGGTATTATTTACCCGCGCGTCCAAGGTCAACACGCGACTGAGCTATACGGGCGACATTAACACGCTCGCCTAGTGCCTCATCGCACGTACTTTTATTTATTTATTGCATCCATTTGGTCTTTTTTCGAGTACAAGTTTGTACAAAGACATCGGACAAGTCAGAACATGAACACATTATTTACAGAACAATATCAAAACATCAAAGTATTGTGATATTATCGAATTCTGAAACAAATATAAAATACAAAGAGTCTTAAATTTTCAGTATTTAATCTTCATTCTTCAATTTCTTCTGCATATCTGTGCTGCGTCCCGGGCCACTCCAATCTATAAAGAAATAAAAACCAAAACATAGGCGCATATTAAACATTGCGAGGCGTACAGTGTTTCCGTCGTGAAGCTGTACTGTGCAGATTAGATCTGTAACAATGGGGTTTTATTACGTGCTATGAAAGCCCACGGATTAAACTACGTCCGTATCGTTGTACTTTTCTCTTACCGCTTAAGGAAACTGCATAGGCAAGCTTTATAAATGCGATATTTGACCACTTTCGCGAATTTTTTCCTCCAAGAATACACCTAATATGAGTAAAAATAAAACGATAGGGATATAGACAATAGTTCTTTATTCTTCCTGTCAAAAAGTCGTATTTCGATCACTTTTATTTACCGAGATACGCGTTTGCCCGCAAAGGACGATTCCACAGAAAATATTCCCGTACATAATCCCCTTAAGGGCAGGCTTCACCTTGCATGGGCGTATAGGGAATCAAATGCTAAAATCCGACAAAGATCTCTCAGTCACTTTTTGTAATAGAATTTTCAACTAAGGATTTTTTTTTGTTTAAAATTGAACGCATCTACATTTGTAAACCATTAAAACGACAACTTTAAAAATTTTAAATTCACTTTTTAGTTATTTATAAAAATGTCGAAATTTTTTAAATAATGAAAACGTAAATTTGATATAAAAAAATATAATTTGGAAGGTTTTACAAATCTAAATGAGTTCAATCTCTAGCAAAAAATCTTTAATTGAAAACACTACCACAAAAAACGACTGAGAGATCTTTGTCCTAATTTAGCTTTTGGTTCCTATACGCCCATACATGGTGAAGCCTGGCCTTAAAGTCACCTGTCCTTAAGGTTGAAGTAGAGCAACTGCTTATGGAGCACCGCACCAGACTATACAACGTGAAGACCTCATAACAAAGTAGTACAGACACCATAAAATTTGCCACAAAACTGCGATTTATGCTGTATATGAAAGAAGAATGTATTTTGCAACACTATAAAATATTTTTCTAAACTAAACTTTTTAAACGTAAAAAAATAATCGATTGAAATAGACTCTACTTTTGAAAAAAAAATTAAGCGCATTTCCATTCCGGATGCTTCGGAAAGCAGAATTTGCCAGAAAATTTTCTTCAAGGACGATCGTCATAATATTTACTGTGTTCACATGTAATAAAATCATATTAATAATGCATCACATCAATTTAATAATAAACTTTATTTACGTCAGTTTCAGTCATAAATGTTTGTGACAAATGAACGTACATAAAAGTAATTATAAAAATGATTTCCTACATTCTTACTACAATTTTCCCAAAATATATACATTCTTATTTCATATACAGCATAAATCGCACTTTTCTGACAGTTTTTATGGTTCTTATACTACTTTTTAATGAGTTCTTCACGTTGTATAGTCGGGTACAGTGCTCCATAGGCAGTTGCTTTACTTCAACCTTAAGTCACAGCGCCTCGAATCATCCTTCCTAAAGTCACTCGGCCTCAAGGCAATTGACCTAAAGTAATTCGATCCGAAAGTCGCATGACCTAAAAGTCATTCAGCCTCAGGTTACTTGGCTTGCAAATTCACTTATACTGTGGAGCAGAAGTTCACTTAGACTAAAATTATTTCACCTAAAAATCTTTTAGTGTAAATGCAAATGATCGAAATAATTAAATATTTATTGATTCTTAATGTCACGCGAGTAGGCTACACAAATACCAATACTAACTCATTATTGGACTTTGGTTTGTCCTATGTTTCGCGCTAATGCCATGACGTTCATTTGTTTTTAACGTCGATTCTTTAAAAAAAAAACTATGCTCCGAAAATTACAAATACAGTAAATAAAATATCCGTGGTATCTATCCACCTACAGCATATCTTTCTTTGTTGAGTGTCATGAATTTTTCTGTATTTGTTGCTGTTTTTGTTTTCATAAATTAGTGAAGACAAAGACATGTTTTAAAAACAAATTAACTTGTACTGGTAAATACCTTATGGGTTTCTTTATTTCACGTTTAATCATTTTTGAAATACACCCTTGTTAAGCGAGAACACATACTTATAGGATAGATAACATAAGTGACTGCCACTTATTCAGTATAGAACCTACTACTTTCCAAATGAGAGTTATACTCTATATGGTAAAAACATTACTCTGCACGTTTGTGTGTGTGTATGTGTCTGTGTGTACATCGTGGACCAGAATTCTTTTACCAAACGCACGGGGCTAAGTGTGAACGCGAAAGGAGATTTACAGTATATATGGAACCCGGGGTCGCAAACCTTCCCTTCGACCCCAAACATGTGAATGTAGTGATCGCATATCTTGATAATGTTGCCCAATTTAGAGAGATCCCGCTATCGCAAGGCTTACAGATAGGCATTATTATACTGCTTTAATGGTGCTGTAACCCCAAAAAATATATATTTTTTTAAATTTTATACCAAATATTGTTCAACTTGTACACATTATATGTGATGACATTTTATTGGAATAAAAATTTTTAACACTTTATATTTTTTGAATAATTTGATGTCAAATTCCATTTTTTTTTTCCAGTTTTGCAGCAGCCATGTTAACTACTAAGTTGTACAAATGAAAAAATGTGCAAAGTAAGTTAATATAACACGGACTACCAAATAACATAAATGTAATCACCAAATAACAGTTTATACCTTTAAAAAAATTTAAAACATGCGAAAATTTCTTTATATCTAACTATTTATTTCATGTATGTGGTTTGTTATTTGGTGATGAAATATATGTCACGCTGTAGCCAATGGCATTGGTTTACATTGGACATTTTTTTTTTCATTTGTACAACTTAGTATTTGTTATTATCGCAGCAGCAAAACAAAACAAAAAAACATTAAATTATTCAAAAAATATAAAGTGTAAAATTTATCCAATGTATGCAATTGCGGGTAGTGATTTTTTTAGTAGGTTCATTTCAAGAGGGCTCACTTTATCGTGAACCACCTATATGATTTCAGTTATCACTTTATTTTTGCAAGACACACAAGCATAATTTTGCCCACCGCCGGTAGTTTTGCAGCTTTGCAGCTTCCACTATCGGAAACAAATATATATATTTTTTTATATTTGTATATTTTATACTGACAAGAACTCTCTGCGATGCTTAAGATTGTTCAAGTGCCAAAAATGATTTAAGATATTTCTAGAATATTTTATTATTATGTTTTATCGCGCCAAAATAATAGTACATTGTTAGGAGTATCAGCAATCATGGAAAATTAATTTACAAAACAATAATGACTGAAAATACAGGAATTTATAATTTATATATATAGGAATATACATTAAAAAAATGTTGGGTGATTATCGTGTTTGGCTACAGCTCAAATTAAATTGTTACTGTCAATAAAATAAGATGAAGAAATTCTATGGTATTTCTACCAGTTATTCGGCTATAATTTTATTTTAAGTTTTGCAATAAAATTGAAATCCAAAATAGCCAGAAGTTAAACCATAATTGCAGGCGAACAATACGCCACACTTCAAAGAAGAAAATTCTTTGTGGGCGCTCCTAAATCTGCAAAAAAAAAAAAAACACTTTAGCTGAAGTAAAACATTGTACTTTATAACATTTTGAAATTTGTTTCGCACCAATTCTAAGGTTGAAACACCGATAATTATACTGAAAATGTATGCGAGAGTTATTTTAGAACGATTTGGCATTTTTATTAAATAGTTACTGATATTTTTCAGCAAAACAGCAAAATATCTTAAAAATGTTGAAAATAATTTTAGGCAATTGAACTACCTTAAAGAACCCTCCTATTGTCTATACGCGGTTTCTTCGCACTTTTTTAAAATAAAACATTTGAAAAAATCACCCCATGTATGCAGCAGTGTTTAGTTACTTTCTAAACATGCCATGTGTCGTAAGCGTTTTATAAGTTATCTTATTTTTCGTTAAATTGAAGTTTGGCCTATAATGTTTCATTATCAACAAATATGTATAAAATTGTGAGAAAACATGCGTGTTTGTAAAGCCTAGTAAGATATAGTTCTCATGCAGAAATATTATTAGAACTGAGCCCGCACGAATTCGGTGCGATGTCCTTTGGTGTAATTTTCCAGACATATTTGACCTTCGTTTGCACGTGACGGATGAATATCCTGGAAGCGGAACTTACGTAGGACTTCTGAAAAGTGGGAAGTAAGGGTGAACTGATTAAACCAGGCGTGTGAACTTGGTTGCAGAGTGTGCGAAATGTACGTTTCCCCAAGAAAACTGTTCAATTTGCATAATGTGCTGACCTACAAAAAATGCTTTGGCTGAGGCTTGTTGTTTGTTTACAAGATGTCACGCAACATAGCTAAAAGCGGCTTTTCCAAAGCACTGTATCTCATAGCACACTCGTCAGATACATACAAAGGAAACAATCGAGGGACCTGCGCTGAACCTACAGACTGTCCGCCAACAACATTATACGCTCGCCGCTTGAAGTTCCATTGGGACATACACCCTCCACGACGAGAACGCCGTAGCCAAGTCCATAGTCTTGCGTGTAACGCCGATAGAGGTATTTGATGAGCGTGACAATGTCGCCCTTATTGCTCATCCGCTTATCTGCCCCCGACCAGGAAAATATCTCCAGGCAGGCCGGGGGCCACCAAGGAATGTATAGGCTATTCACGGTAAAGTGAGCACTTTTCAAAGCCATCTCATTTGGAATAATAGTCAAAAAAATATTTTTTATTGTATCCTTAGACGTTAACTTCCGATTGCGGTGGAATATAGGCCCAATACATTGTGTTTATTACTTAGATTGCAATATTTTTTCTCAAAATGTGGTTAAAGGATTAAAAATGGCTGAAAAGTTAAAATACCCAGAGCTTTAAAAATGCTAACTTTACTGTGAAGAGCCTATATTTGAGTTTACTGTTTGACGACATAGGCGTTGAGGTCTGGCAGGTTTCCAACAGAGATCCTTCCTTTATCATGTTCCGAAATTGTAAGTAAATGATTTATTTCTGTTACGTGGTGGTGTAAGTTAGTTTGATCTCAAGGGATAAGGAAGCCGGAAATACAATGCGTCCGTTCCTATAAACACCCTGGGAAGGGAGGAGGGGAATCAACTGGGACCTTCTCTTAAAGATGTTTTCACAATTGAGCGTCGCGATGCGGCGCGTCGCGTCTGACGTCGCCGCCAGCGACGAGCGTTATTTGCGTCTTCGCAGCAGAGCGATGTTCTGCCGCCGGTCGCCAGCGACACAAACCGTGCTGCCATCTGGTATCCTGCAAGGAAGCTAGCAATGAAATGCTAAAAACGAACGAAATGCAGTGAAGTTTCTTGCCATTTAGTTAGTAGAATTGTTATTTTTTAGTGATATACACTTTTCCTTAGTAAAAGTATTATATTAAAATTCAAAATGATGTTTTAGAACATAAACGACTCTTCAGGCATCGGAAAACATACTTTTGTTTTCCTAAAGGTCGGTGAAGTTGGTATAATTTGCACTCCAATTAGTATATCTGCAAACCGTTTTATGCATATTTTCAGTTCTTTATCTCAGTTTCTCGCCAGTTTATTAAGAAGTACAGAAATATTATTCTTCTTATTCCCCGACGCTGGCGACGAGCGTCAAACCCAATGTTCGTCGTTCGTGCAATGTTCTCAACGCTCCATTGTGAAAACCGCTTAACCGTTGCACTGGACTGTTGGACCCAGCCAACATCTACGTATGGAATTCTCAGATTGAAATGACGCGAGACGAGGTTGTGCAGAAGTGGATTCGGCTACGTGGATTCGGCTCCCCTCATTGTGGAACCGTAGGGAAGGAATGCCCGGCCGGGCCGGCGAGTATCGCAGGTCGGACACGCCCACCCTGCGGGACGCGGACGTAATGAAGGGTGTGGATGGAGTCGAGTCGCGGGGCAACCTGTCGCGCCTGCGCATTGTCACGTCCAGGCGGGCGTGTCTGGGTCGACGACTGCCCCGTCGTTCTCACGGGGAGACTCCGCGGAAATTCTTTTTCGACACCCCCCCCCCCCTTCCCCTCCCCTCATCCATTTTTCGAGAACTCGGGGGCTTCTCAAAAGAGATATACGTAAATAGTAATGAAAAGTCGGGCTGCGGCGACGGGGTCCCGGGAGGGAGATGTGTAAGTTAATGAATGGTTTTTCTTTCTCCCCCGTGGCGGCTATTGACGAGGGGTCGATTGTCGGGTACGCGACTTCCATTGTCGACGCGCCCTTGTGCGAGAGTTGAAGGGCTTGGCGTCTTCGACCACAGAGACGCGTAAAATGCCGACCACTTGGCGCGGGGGGTGGGTAGAGGGGGGAGGCTTGCATTGTCCGTGCCTCCTTCAGTTACACGTGTGTGCTCGTCAAACCAAGCTGTAGGTTCATTGAAATACACCCCTACCTGAATTCCAATACATAAATATTATTTTTTTAAAGATATCCATTAAAATTTTACAGTGACAGAAATTTAAGGCAATATTAGCAAATGATAAGGAATTAAATTTTTGAATGGGAACAAATTAGATGTAAAACATATAATGTATGGAAAATTCTGTCAAACTTTAAATTATAAATTTAACCAAAACCACTTGAGCGATACAGATTTTTCATTAAGTTGTTATTATATCTATGCATTTATTTTTATTTTTACTTATTTTGTACATATGTATACTATGAGGTTGCAGTCAAGTGATTATTAAAATTTTATGATAAAATGTCGCCAAAGCCTCAACAACAAATTAGTTGAAATACATTTTAAGATTATATTTACTAGACAGAGGAGGTAAAGGAACACACAGGAAAAGGATCATATAGATCATAGGATTGATTAGTTTATTAGATATGGCAAGTTAAAACGAAATACTAATGCGCTACAGTACTTTCTCTCATATTCAGGAAGTCGTCAGATAATCCCGGCTGGTTGCACTAGCGGATGCTTCTCCCGGTTTTATTCCCAAGTGTATTTTACCATATTAAATATCGGGTTATTCTCGTTGGGCTTTATAATTATTGTTATCAGAACTAGTGCCCATTCTCTCCTTAAAGTCGCCATTTAACACATGTTAACTAAGCAGGAGTGTGAGTGAGTGGGGCGTCTAGTCATACCTGGCGAACACGTGAAGAAGGCTGCGCGAAATTCATGACCGTACCTCGAAACAAGTGAACTGTATAACTAATAAGCCTGCATCCCGCTAAACGCACAAATACACCCACACGTGCATACGGGATGATTCACGAGGAGTTTCCGCTACTTGCAGAGCTTTTTCAAGTCATTTATGAAACTTGCTGTGAACGACGTGTACAACACATTAGTGCCTAATAACCGTATAGCTATGAAGCTATCTGTTTCTGGCGACAGTGAGTGTGTGGTCCGCTGCAGGAAGTATTGGTATTGCCTACGCGCCTGGAATTGTAACGCGCTGCCGCCTAAAGTTCTGTGTGCACTTCACACGTGAACTGTGGATCCTGGGAAGTTGTAAAATGAAGACCATTTTAGTTAATTAGCTCATATCGCTCAACAAACTAGCATCACACGCTCATGATTCCTGATGGTAAAAACGTTTCCCGCTCTAAGAGGGTGGCCCACCCCTGTTATTTTCAACACGAGGGAAAGGTGGGTGTTAATGAGTGTTTGCGCATAGGTGGGAGAGCCCGATAACATAAAATCTCGATTTTCAAATACTTATATCTCCCTTAATGTTCAGTTTTGTGAATATGTACTACATGAATTTGCATAAGGAATCGCCTTGTGAAGTTTGTCGAGTTTTGCCCCATTCCATATATTTACATACACAGATACCTACTTTTCACGAGGTTGTCAAGGGGCTAGATAGTGGAATTGGTAGGTGCTGGGTTCTTTTTAAATCTATTCTGTAGAAGGAAATTTCCCCAATATTTGGCGGAGTACTTCCTACGATATAAAATATAACTATTAAATTTTGATGGCGGTGCCTTCCAAAATATTGCTTTTTGAATGAATGTACTACTTAGCGAACTTGGCCCACATAGTCATTATTTTACTATGCCATCAAAGTTGATTTTAATCTGTTCAATGGTACAGAAGATAATATTTTACTACAAGAATAGAACAGCGATCTTTAAATTTTGTGTGCACATGTAAAATATTACTTCGCACCAAAAGTGGTGGGACGTGGTTGAGCCATTGATATATGAGATCTGAACTTTATTTTTCTGTTCAGATCATTTTCCAACACGTCAGACAAAGAACGTTTTCAGTAATGTTTTAATTAGTGGCGGCGATTCAGGGCGGAAAAGATGGAGGGCGGGGGGGGGGGGGGAAGAGTGTTCACCTCCTTTCTGTATCAATAATCATACTTTGTTTGAAATTACTTGAGATTTTTTTAACTACTGTATACTAACCTAAAAAACACTAAATCACTAAAACTGAATCACCCAGAAGGAAAAGTACTAACAGCATATGTCAAAGTTTGTTTGTATGTATTTATGTAAGTATGGTTGTCTTCTTTAGAATACTACAACGTTCAATGGATCTGAACCGAATTTGGCAGGGATACCCTTCATTGCCCAACTTAAAATGCTGTGTAGACCTAAAATGGCTTCTGGCCCTCGATTGGCCCCGAAATCGTTAAAACAGGGTCGTGTAGTTATCTCAATTTTACACCGTTCAATGGATCTGAACCAAATTTGATAGGGATGCCCTTCATTACCCAACATAAAATTCGTCTATGCCAAAATGGGCCCTGCCCCCCCCCCCAAATAGGGTACGAAACCCCCAAAATCCTTCAAACGGGATCATGTATCTCTATTCTACAAAATTCGGCAGATCTGGAGCAAATTTAGCAGGGCTGAACAGAACCCAACTTCAAATACCGTGTAGCCCAAACTTGACTCCGGCTTCCCATTGGGTCCGAAACCCCTCAAACGATGTCTTGTATCTCTCATTGTCTTCTTATACCCGGACACCGCCAGGTACCTCTGCCAGTATTTTATAAATTTGCTAATTCATACACTTATGAATTAAAAAACAGAAAGCAAAATAAATCATTTCAGTGCCTACAAAGGTTTACCTAACAATTTCATTTCAAACTTAACAATTTTACTGTGCGTATTCCAATCAGTGTACCCGTTAAAATATGTACAGGTAGGGGTATAGTGCATTCACGGTTTCTTCGGCCTTTTTGAATCAAACATTTGAAAAATCTCCCCATGTATGAAGTGTTTACTTATTTCCTAAATACGCCATGTATCACAAGCGTTTTATACTTGTGTTCATAAAAGTTACTTTTTTCCTTGTTAAATTGAAATATTATTAATATCTTATCTATAAATTATAATGCTTCATTGATAAATAATTTGAATAAAAACAGTGAGAAAATACTTATGTTGGTAACGTCCAGTGAGAAACAGTTCTTATACAAAATATCATTACAACTGAGTGCGCACGAATGTGGTGCGTTGTCCCTCTGGTGTAATTTTATAGACTTACTTAAGCTTAGTTTGCACGAGGCGGAGGGATATCCTAGAAATATAAGTTAAGCAGGGCTTCAGAAAAGGCTGACGTAACAATGCATGTACTATAGAGACATTATTCAAAGGTTGACTTCAAAAATGTTCCATTGACAGTGAACAGCCTATGCACCCGTGCACAATCAGCAAGCTGCGGTCGAGCAACTATTGTGCATGAGGTCACATGGTACGATGCTCTAACACAGCCTCGACCCGTGACTTCAGATGTGCGAAAATGTGCCCATGTATGTCGTGTGAGGGTCCCATCCGCGCGTGCACTTTAGTCTCTGCACGCGGAGCGCCTGCGGGAAGGCAGAATGCAGCTAACTGTACATCTACTGACGTCCAAGGTCGAGATGCGAGGGAGCGATACGGGCGACTCTAACACGCACGCCTATCGCCTCATCGCTCCTACGCGCAAGGCGTGCAGTGTTTCCGTCGTACCCCTGTCCTGTGCAAATTATATCTGTAACAGCGGGGTATTATTACACGCGATGAAAGACCACAGATTAAACTACGCCGGTATTTTTGTACTTGTCGCTTTGCTGCTTAAGGAAACTGCATTGGCAAGCCTAAAAAAATGCGATATTTTAACACTTTCGCGAATTTTTTTCTTCAAGAGTACACTAAGTATGACAAAAGTAAAAATATAGGGATGTAGACAATTTTTTTTTTTTTTTTTTTTTAAATAATGTCTAGCAAAACGTCTTATTTCCATAACTTTTATTTACCGAGATACGCATTTGCGCGCAAAGGATGATTTCACAGAAAATATTTCAGTCCATCCTCCTCGTAAATCCAAGAGGAGGGTTGGAGGTCCTGGATAGGGATAGGAAGTAAGTGCGTCTCATAACTGAGTTCAATACGCCTAGGCGTGTAGGAAAGGTTCTAACTACAAGGACACATGCTCGCGGCTTTACTGGGATTCGGCAAAACATGGCCCCGCGATTGGGGCCATGTTTACCTCCCGTACTAACCTAACCGATCTACAAAGGAAGGAGGAAAAAAAACGGCATACACATCGTGAAAATCTCTCGACAGTAAAGAATTGCATGATCGCATGCAATTCGTGAAGTAGAAAGAGAATTCTACCAGATTACCAGAATAGAGGATATGATAGGATAATCTTGATGCTTTAAACACTGGAAGACAAATATTGGTTGGGGGGGGGGGGCAGCTTTCTTTAATTTGGTCGCTGCTGGTGTTGTTTTGGAATGTGACCAGAGCTTTGGGGGGGGGGGGGGTTCCCACAACTCTGGTAGAGTGCGCAACTGTGCACAACCCCTCCCGTGTCACTAGTAGACTCCTGAAAGCGCCACCCGAGATTCGCTTCCAAAAAGCAGTGATTATAGGCTGTTCACAGTTAACGGTTACTTCCAACTCTACTGAAGCCATGCTAATGTTCTACTTGCAGGATATTCCTCCGCCTCATGATAACAAATCTATACTAAGTCTAGAAAATTGCACCAAAGAGACAGCGTAGCGCATTCGTGCGCACTCAACGTAGTATTGTATTGTAGAAGAACTATTTATTACTAGACATTACCAACACACATATGTTCTCTCTGTGCTTACCCGTATTAATTATAAATGAAATTTTATAATTCATACAAATAATATGAATAAAGGTTCAATTCAACTAAAAGTAAGGTACTTTTATGTCAACACATGCCTGAAACGCTTGTAATATATGGCACACGTAGGAAACGACCGGTCACGTCATACATAGGGTAATTTTTCAAATGTTTGATAAAAAGAATTGCGAAGGAACTGTGAATAGAGCATACGAGTTGCTTGTCTAATTGATTGCTGAGTTCAGGTGTTCTGTGTACACCCCTCGGGTGCAATGTCGTGGTAATAGCACTTGAGGCTCCAGGCGGACTTGAATGACCTGAACCATCTGTGAAAGGTGTTTGTAGGTAGGGGATTCTCATACTCCCACAGCATATCCTCGGAACAGTAGTCCTTGCGGTCTAGACAAGTACTGTCTGGAGACTGTCTTGAAAGCAGGGGAGGCTGCATGCTCCCAATGAGCGTAATGCTCTCCTGGCAGAAACGTAAGACTTAGTCACTGTGGAAAAGACCATCAGATATTTCATCTCACAAGCACAACTCTGCTTTGGTTGAGTACCTCTGGAGTACTTCATAATAAAACTGGCGAAGCTGAGAGGAAAAACAATTTAGAGTGGCATTAGTTTTGAGGTCGTGAGTCATTTGAATAAACAGAATAATGCTTAAGTTATATTGAAAGTGGATCTCTATTGTAATTTGAGGATTATTAATATTAAAATGTAATTTATATAAAAATAAATATTATTTTTGTATGCACATGTATAATGCACCTATTGCATATTCTTATTGCGTTTATTTTTATAAAGTATGTTTCATACGTGTAAACTGTATACAAAACAGTTGTTCACCTCGGCTTCTTTCTCCCAGAATTTAATCATTTGCATTTAGCAGACTAAAAGTACAGAGAGTGGATTTTTCAACGTGAATTTTCCCACTAGTAATTTTATGTGTGGAATATTTAAATCATTAAAATTCATTTTGTGACTATAGCCCTCAAGGAATTTCAATTTTTAACAGGATTATTGAGTTGCGGAAAATGGAAATTAAACAGAGCGTTTGCCAATGACTGTCATCCCGTCGCCAAATTAAATTGTTTCTGGCATATTAAAATTGTTTTTAGGCTTTTGCATAGGAATTTTTCTCAAGAAAAACGTGCCACAGTTTCTCATCGTGTTTTAAAGGGATAATGGAAACGAACCCCCAAAATATAATGTTTCTAAGTTCAGCGATTTGGGCTGTGCATTGAGGCAGAAACTGAGGAAATTTCGTTGTGTATAGATAGTTGCAAGACAGTTTCTCTTGCAGGCATTTTAAAACAACTACAAATGTGAAATAAATATACTTCGCGGCTTGAATCCCTGCTGGAATATTTTCCTCCAAAGGTCGAATTTAATCAAGGGTATGCTTTCTTGTTTGTGATGTTGCACTGCTCTGCTAATTTAAAAGATAACTTTTTTTTTTTGTTTTATACTCAGAACTGACCGTATAACTGATAGGGCTTTTAGAAATCGTAATTCGTGCAAAAGAAACAGTGAGAGTTTACAACTTAATACACATCGTTTTAATCTAATAAGTTTATACAACAATAACATTCTATATCAAATCCCTTTAACTTAAATGATTTTATTGTTTTTACAGCACTTAAATATAGAATTTAAAGTTTATGTTTTAAGATAAATATATAATATAACAAGAAATATTTTTATAATGACTAATATTTAATTTAGAGATTATTTCATTTAATTTTTATGAAATTTAAACTTTCTAACCTGTGATATGCTTTTTGTTAGTAGACTGAATATATTGGCAAAACCAGTCACTCTGTTAAAAATAATAATAATAATCAGTGAGAAAATAACAAAAGACAGAAACTTTTATTTTTTAGTCTTCGAAAAACTGAGCTAGCACCAACTCGCCAATTGTTTAATCATATTTCATAAAATAATGTATATCGTATGTTACATATTGTGGAAATTCACAAAAGCTCTACATATTGAGTAAGTGCTTTATGGAATAATCTCTCTGAAATGAAAGAAAAATTATGGAAAATATCCACAATTTGAAGAATACTTAAATTAAATTATTTCGTTTAATGTCAAATTTAAACCAACTTTTATTTAAATATATTTCAATGTAAACTGTATAAATAAAAATAATTCCAAGCAACTGTATGATGACAAACACATGAAATGATTGGTGATCTTTTCTAAATGATTACGAAAATTTCATCAGAAATCTGGGACTTTTATATAATAACAAACAGCGATATCTTCCATTAACAAATGTCTTTTACTTCAAATTACTTGTCAAGAAAAGAAATAAAGGGCTCTGTTATAGATTTCAGTTACAGAATTCAGTTGGTGTTAGGGAAGTTAAGAACTACATCGACAGACATTAAGAATTATTTCTTATATAAACAATTAAAGATATTTTATATAATTCCAAGGAACCAAATAATAAATAAGAACGAAATTACGAGATAGGAAAAAATATTTAACTCTTGTTACAAAAGTAATTAAAAGGCAAAAAATAAGTAATCAAAATTGGAAAATGGTAGTAGCAATAGTTTCACTTCTGTGATTAATTTTATTTGATGAATTTTTTTCTTTTATATGAATTCTGGCTAAATATTTACAAATTCCGTAACTACCAATTAATTTTTTGCTAGTAAAAATATTGCTAAGAGATTAAAGAAAAAGTCTAGTATTTATTAGTTGACGTACATTTAAACTTAGGTATACAAAATACGGTTTATGGTAAAGAAAATTACAACATTTAATATTTAATATTTGCAACATGCAGAATGGAAAATATTCTACTAAAACTGTAAGTATCATTGATAAACTTCTTTTGACAGAAAATAAATCAATTTCTCCTAGATTAAAACACAATTACAAAATAATAATGAAAGTATTCTGAATTGTAAATGATTCCGTTTCAAAAATTACATTTTTACATTTTTCTAAAGTGTTTTTAATTGAGCTATTTTGTTAACTGATCTAGTTTATAAGAATTGTTATTATTATTTAGTTTTATATGTTTTCTCAAGGTAACATTGAAAAATTATTTACACATATGCATGATATTAAAAAAAAAAATTTGAAGACCGCAAGGCGAGAAGAGGGAATGTCAGATTTTTTTTTTTTAACGAATGAGTTAATGCTGGGAAAGAGTGCATTATTTATGAAAGAACATAATAATATTTCGTACGCTGCATAAAGATGAATAGTCAGGAGAGAATCGTGCTATGTAAAATGTGTGTACTGTGTCAAAAAAGGGAATGTCAATGCTCAAAGGTGAAATATGGGGGAATGTCTGTGTAGACTGCAAGAAGGTGAAATGTCAATTGCAATGAACTTTAATCGTTGCAGTTCATTTGCACGGCTAGTTCTATGGAGTGCAAGTTATGTACTCTATGTGGTAGGTACCTAAGTTCATGCAGTTCCGCTAGATGGTATTATGCACACAATACAGACAATAATCTGTAACAATTCCTCTATGACCATGAGTCATATCATTTGACGTATTAGTTTACAGTTACTGCTACTTGTTAGTTGTGTGAGATCCCCTACCAAAATATTGTAACTATGCCAGGTACTGACGAAGAGGCGGCAGAGGTGTGCAAAATATACAATGGAAGTAAGAAAAGAAAAAGTTATGTTCGTGCAGGTGATGCCATGAAGAAATGATGTTTATCTTCCTACGTAACAGGACCCGAATGCATGAGTTAAAGCTTTAATTGTTTTGCTGCAATTCCCTTCAGTGAAGTGAAGAGACTTGTTAAGGAATTCAATTGTGTGGTGTCTGTAGATGAACAAAATAGTTACTTATGAGGCCTTGTATCAGTTCTTGCAATAAACAACAGGCGCTCAAGGCAATCAGTAGAATCGCCCAGAATTCATGATAAGACCTACACAATATATGAGATGGGGCAGTGATATTTCGCGAGAAGATTTCAAGGCAAGATACAGTTCAAATCACTGTGGGGTCGTCCAGTTATTTTGATTGGTTGAAGCGTGCTCTGGTCCGTGTTTACTGTTTGCGCACGAATCGTGAAGGCACAATGTCGGGGTTACGGAATCCTGAGTGGCTCGGTCAAATGCGGAAACGACGCCAGCAGCCAGTGGAAGTATGACAACAGCCGTATACGTAGTATTGAAGTCTACTGTGTGCTCCGATTTATTCGCAAAAAAATCGATGGCCCTACATACAAGGTAAGGATATTTCGTGATGGACAAGTTAAAGAAATTATGGTATGTTATAAAGAATTTATGTCACTACGTGGAATATCAAATAAAACATCAGAAGTCGTTCAAACTAACTGGGCAATCGGCGAAGGATATGAGAGGGAAATATGATCACAAGCACTGCCGAATAAGTGACGATTTTACAGAATGTGTTGTGAAGCACATAAGTTCTTTCAAAGGACGAGAGGGCCATTACAGTAGGAAAAAGAGTAACAGAACTTACCTACTAGAGAGCCTGAATGTAAAGAAAATGTACGACTTGTACTGTGAAAAGGGCTATCCTCCAGTTTGATACGAGTTTTGCGGAGGATTTTTCACAAGAAGTTACAATATTTAGTTTGGTTACCCTGGCAGTGACATACGCGGTACTTGCGACAAGTATCAGGCAGATGTAAAAATCTTACAAGAAGAACTGTCACTGGTAGCCATGGAAGACGATAAACGATCAATTAAACTCAAGCTGCGAAACTTAGAGATACAGAGCGAGGTACACCAAACAAAAGCACGAGTATTTTACGACAGAAAGGCGAAGGAAAGAGTTGAAAGCAAGAACTGTAGAACCAATGAAACTATCACAACGAACTTTCTGAAAAACTTATCAGTTCCTAAAATTTCTACAAATGATGTGCACTATCGGCGACAGCTGTCTTTTTATTCTTTCAAAATACACATTTTATCATCTGGGTGTTCCGTGTTCAACAATTACCCAGAAACTGTGGGCGGCAAGGCGACTGATGAAGTAGCATCAATGGTTCATCATTTCATATGTCAAATATTGGATGCTGCAGTAAAGGACCTGGAGATTTTCTGCGACTCGTGTAGTGTACAGAATAAGAACTGGACCATTTTCATATTTCTGCATTATATGGTATGTGTTGCAAAAAGATTGAGAAAAATGAAAGTTACATTTTTCCCATAAGTGGACATTCCTACTTGGAGTGTGGTTGTAATATCGCACTACTTAATTATAAATACCCCGCTGAAACATCTGACAGTTGGATTACGGAATTTGAGACAGCCCGCTGTAAACCTTTTAATTTTCATGTTGTTGCAGATGATCAGTCTTTACTGCAAAACTGGTCCTCATTTCTGACCCCCCTGTACCGAAAGACAAGTCCTTTTGCTGAAAGGTCCACACAAGAAATTGTTTTTGAGCAACATCGTTCTCGGCTTGAGCAGCATAGGGACGCTTTTGATGGAATGTGAGAGTCTGACGTCATAGTTCCCATCTATACATCAACACATCATCATTTACACGAGTCACTGCAAAAAGGCGAATTCTTGATGCCGGACCACCTTCGTGAAGGTAAGAAAATATGGTTGTTTGCAGCCTGTTGGTATGTGTATGCACTCCTATGCTTTATTGTATGCTGTAAAACCAAGAAACACTATGTGATACTTGCAATATACCATTAAAACTGATCTTTTTTTTTGTGACAGATTTGATACAAATATCTTTGGAGAAATTTAATGACCTCCAACATCTCAAACAGTTTTGCAATCCTGAGGGAAAGAAATACCCTGAAACCCTGCCACACAGACTAGCCAATCCGCCAAACAAACCAAGAACAGGAAGAGAAGCAAAACTAATTAGTTTTAATCTGCCCATAATAGTGCAGTTTTTTGGAGCTGTAGAATTTTTATTTTATTTTTGTGTATCCCATCTTATTATATTTGAGCTCTGTTATAGCGTGCTAATAAGTTATTATATGTTGTAATTTGGAGCATGTGTCACATTTGGTTTAATTTAATTGCAACCAATACATTGCATGTGATATTGATTACATGTGACATTCCTCATTCTTGAATTTTTTGGAATTGACAGTCCTCCTTTTCGCGGAGTATAATGTGTAGTTACGAGACAAAAATAATAACAGTATTTACAAATTATTGTTTACAGATCCTATAAGTGTTGTTCTGTAATCTGTAGTATGCACTAATTGTAGCACGATTGTTTCCACACACCTTCATTTGTTTACCACGGTGCTCTCGTATCAAATGAAACCGCCTCGCTGTTTCGTCTCTATGTAGTGAGTGAGTGAAAGATATTCGGGCGGCTCTTATCAGCGAGGTCTTGAGAGTCGACGAGGGTAATTCAGGTGAGTATGGAGCAGCGCTGGAATGAAAGGGAGGGAGGAAACTGAAGATCCCCGAGAAAACCTGCCGACCAGCGGCGTCGTGAGACACGCGAAAAATCCGGGAGTGACCCGGGCGACCGGGGAGTGGACCCGGTTCGCCTAGGTGCGAGGCGAGGAGGCTTACCACTCGGCCACCGCTGCTCCTTTCTGTGTAGTCATGTACACCGTGCCGGGGCTATGTGATCGCGGCATCAGCGGTCCGGGCGAGAGAGGACAATACGAGAGCGAGGGCTGTGTAAGCAGACCGACGGACGCCCCCTGACTCCCCCGGGTCATGGACTATTTTCCGGGCGCTGCGCATAACCCCTCCCCGCTCACCATCCCCCGCAGCTCAGTCACGTCTGCGGCTTCGGTTTCCTGCGCCGGGCGCTAATATATGGGCGCGGACGCCGCTGAAGCGAGAGTTACGGCCCGAGGGACGCTACGGCGTCTTGCGTTTTTTTTTTTATCCACACCCCCCGCACACACACACACACATAGACACACACACCCACAACCCGCTTTTCCCTCACCACCTCTTGTTTCTAGCCATTTTCAAAAGACCGAGCGTTGGGGGGAGGGGTAGGTGGCACCCCGCGCGCAGCCGCGACCATGCATTATGCATGCTACCCCTTCTCGCCACGCATGACGGGATTCCCCTCGTTGCGAGCGTCAAACCTCGCGAGGCGAACTGCCGTCCTGGGACGCGACCGCAGACGATGACCTTTTTCCGACAACGCGAGATGTCGCGCCGTCCGTCTACCCCCACCAACCCTCCTGGCTCCACACTCGTGACGACTGCAGTCGACGACGCGCTGAGATTAAGACCTCCGTCTACACGAAGCTGGAACTGCGTTGCAGAGTGTTTGAAGAACTCGCTTTCCCCACGAAGCCACAAAACGTGCCTCTAATGCACCGATCTACGAAAAGCTCTCACACTTTAGATGAAGGCTGTCGAATGCTTCCAAGACGTCAAGCACTTTAGAAACGCCGTTTTTTAGAGTACACCAAAATTGTAAAGAAACGTCTTTTTCAAAGCACCGTATCTCAAAATTTACGCTTCAGATACACACAAATCTTCTCAAGGGCCGGGCCCACGGTGGCTGAGCGGTTGGCCTGCTCGCCTTCCACCAAGAGGATTCCGGGTTTCATCCCCGGACGGGTCACTCCGGATTTTCGTATGCGGGAATCATGCCAGATGATGCCGTTGGTCGGCGGGTTCTCTCGGGGGCCTCCCGTTTCCCCGGCCTTTCAATTCCGGCGCTATTCCATACTCACATCAATATCCCTCATCGGCTCTCAAGACCTTCATGTTACGAGCCGTCCAAATTTCTTCACTCACTTAATTAAGGGCCTGGCACTGAACCTTCCTACAGACCTTCCGCCAATAAAATAATAGGGTCACTGCTGAAAGTCTTATAGGTGCAGGCAGTGCGACGAGAACACCGCACACCAGTTCACAGCATTGTGCTTAGAGATGATAGCGCACTTGATTCACGCAGCATTGTCGCCCTTACCGCTTCCGCACTTCTCGGCCTCAACAGCGTAAAAAAAAGTGCGAGGTTAGGCGAGAGCCTTAATGTAGGCTCGTTATGTTATAGGCAGAGACCCGGAAATTCCGTGGAATCATTTGAGCACATGTTACACTTCAACCACATATGCATCTGTGTTCCTACTTCTACTGGACTAAAGTTTGTTAGACATTACCTCAAACGACTACACCAGTGACGGACCTGCAAAGAAAGCAAATACCGGATCCCGTGCCTACCTTGCCTGGTGTCAAACTGGCGTAACAGTCAATGAACTACTGACTGATGGATTATTTTGCTTAAGCACAAACAGATTCTAGTCATATTTGATATACACCCGTAGCTGCATTCATACTGTAGTTGAGGATTGCTCGTCTTTGATAAGTCGCAATGCAGTGCTATCACGTGTGCTGTATCTGGGATCTGGAAAAGGTTCGTATTATGTTTTCAGATAAAGATAGGTAGTAAATGTACTACATACGGACTGTTGGTATAATTTTCTCTCGTCTAAATTGCGTACATTTGCGCTTTTGGATTTTCTTTAAATTAGCAGCTGTCCAGGTGGTTAATTCGTTTATCATTCGAACATGCACTGACGAAATTGAAACTTAAACTTCCGATCGCAGTCTTATTGCATTAACAGTACATGATCCACCGGACGTTGGTGGGAATAGAAAGGATGACAGGGTAAACAAGAAGAGAAAAGAATATTTTTCATCTGATTGGCCGACACTATTAACTTTACGTTATGCTGAAGTTGGGTCAACTTTTCGCATGGAAATCTTAACTTTACGTCACTCGTAATTAAATTGGAACACATTGCCGCGCGGCCTATACCTTTCTTAACCTGTTCGGTCACTAATTAATTTTCTAAAGGCTGTTCACGATAAAGTGAGCACTTATGAAATAAACCTTAGAAAGAATTCACTGTCCCTACCTGCATATATTTTAACGACCGCACTGAATGACATGTGCCCGGTAAATTTAGTAACGATGGAGGGAAAGTTAAGATATGGAACATATCTTAACGCCGAATATAAAGTGTTAGGGAAGTATTTGTGATAATTTAAATTTTCATTTCGCTTCCCGTTTTGTTTAATGCCTCTAACTGTAGAAATGAGCGGATTTGTAAAATATTTATTTTCTAATAATTTCACAGTTCCACTTGACCGACGCATGAATGAAGTGATGAAGTCCATGCCAATGCTAATTTTGCATAAGGCGGAAGAATACACAACGTGCATACAATTAGATGCTAAGCAGGGCTTTCAAAAGTGCTCATTTTACCGTGAACAGTCTATAGTCGAAGTGATACAATCGTGTAATATTTAGGTGTGAACTGTACTCTCATCTACCATTCTTTTTGCAACGCGCTGCGTGCTCAAAAAAGTTACCACCAGAAATGCATAAACGAGATGCGTGGTAACGTTTCATCAGTAATATTACCTGTCTGGAAGACTCTCGAGGAATTGGGTGTTCTGATGCCTAGCTGTGTACAGTACTGGCTATAAATACCCATCTTGAGCATCGTATACACGCCGTGACTGAAAGTATTAACGACAACGCAAAGTTAAGGGGACTATGTAGCTGCCCAGCCAAGGTCAAGAAGCGAGGGCACGATACGGATGACAGTTGCACGCACGGCCTAGTGCCTCATCGCCCCTACGCGCAAGGCGTGCAGTGTTTTCGTCGTAACGCTGTACTGTGCAAATTAGATTTGTAATATAGGGGTCTTATTACATGCGATGAAAGCCCACAGATTCAACTACGTCCGTATAGTTGTACTTTTCTTTTGCCGCTTAAGGAAACTGCATAGGCAAATTATAAAAATGCTATATTTGACCATTTTCACGATTTTTTTTCTCTCCAAGAATACACTTAATATGACATAAGTAAAAAAACAATACGGCCATAAATAATTGTTTTTTTCTTTTTTTTTTATATATATATTTTCTGACAAAAAGTCATATTTCCAGAACTTTTATTTATCGAGACACGCGTTTACACGCAAACAACGAGTTCACAGAAAACGTTTCAGTACGTAGGACCCTTAACGCAACGAGCTCCATGGTGGCACTGACGTGGATTGGCTTTTAGACGTTAGCGTTCAGGGCAGGAACTGCCGTCATTTGCACAATTTCTTCGCTGTTCTTACTCCCCGCGTTCGAACAGCTGAAATTTAATATCGAGGAGCGGAAAAAAAAAAAAAAAAAGCATCCATGAAATTTTATATCTGCTAACGCTTTGTTCGCGGCGGCGAATATTTTTGCCACGGTACCTCAACCTCTAGAGGAACGGCTCATTTGCGAGCGACGGTACGATGTATCTGATTTATCGTGAATAGATACCGAGGGCGTTTAGCTGTTGCCTTGAAAAAAAAAAAAACTCTTAACGCTTGATTATTTCTACGCTCGGCAAACCCAAGTGTTCACAGATGAACCGGAAAGCAAATGAAAAATAACTGAAATTAAAAATGCTGAGTTCAGTTATCGATTCGTCAAACGAGGTTTTAAAAGCATCACCGAATGCACAGACAGGACAATAAAAATTAGCGGACACAGAAGTTGCATCAGATGGCATTGAAACTTTACATAGGCTTTTCACGGTGAAATGAGCACTTTTGAAAGCCCTGGTCACGATCTACTTGCATGCACGTTGTGTATTCTTTCGCCTTATATAAATTTAACATTGTCGTGGGCCTCATCACTTTATTCGTACGTCGGTAAAGTAAGACTGTGAAATTACTAGGAAAGTAATTGTTTTACAAATTTGCTAATTTTTACATTTCGATGCATTACAAAAACCAGAAAGGGAAATATATAATTTAAGTTATCACAAATAGTTAGCTAACACTTTTTATCTGACGTTAAGATATGAAACTACTTTCCCTCCATCTCTACCAGCTTTACTGGGCGAACGTCACTCAGTGCGCCTTTTTTCAAACGTCCATTTCAAAAGTGCTCACTTTATCGTGAACAGCCTTTATAAGTAGTGATACAGATGAGTAATACACATGAGCAGCAGGACAATTACCTATATGTTGTTCTGTTGTATGCCGTCCAGTCATCTTCAGTAGCGCGTCGCACACCCCTTCCCACTGTGCTTCAACACGATGTGGCGTGGAGACCAGCAGACGGAGGATGTTGTCCTGAGGCAGACGGGCCCACAATTGTAGGACGGTGTATTCCAATTCCCGGATACTGTGGCACGGCGGGAGCTGGTTGTTATGATCGCATAGAAGAGCCATAACAGGGGGGAATCCGCACATGAACCCGCCAGCACAACTTTATAGTAAAACCAGGACGTCAGGGATTGCGTCAAAGCAGTGCGACAAGAACCAGCAGTTATAATCCCCTCCATCAACCAGGGAAATAAGCCAGCCATGTCAAAACGTTATACAAAGCACCGATACAGGCCGACGCGAGGCGCACCGCCGCATATTTCCACGACCGACCAGACCACAGGGAAGATCGCAGCTGTGGGTGTGTTCATCCTACGTCATCCGTACAACTAGAAACAGTATCCGGCATCATGTTTCAGGTGAGGACTGTCCAACAGAGACGTAAAGGAAAAAGGCGTGCGGTGCTCATAACTAGAATGTAATAATAATAACTTAATATAAATTAGAGTAGCTCCACGTTACAGTAACTCTTACAGTGTTGTATTGTCTGTGCTTCACATATCATGATTAAAACCTCTCATTTACAGATAAGCTCTACCAATTATAGCTACGACCCCTAAACCCCATATCGAGCGAGGTGGCGCAGTGGTAACTCACTGGACTCGCATTCGGGAAGACCCGTATTCTATTCCCGGTCCGGCTATCCTGATTTCGGTTTCCCATGTTTTCCCGAATGCTGGGATGGGTCCCTAACAAAGGCCATGGCCGATTTATTTCCAATCCTTACCCAATCCCTCTTCACTGTGCAACTTGCACCGTCTCTAATGACCTCGCCGTAGACGAGACTTTAAGCTCAATACCTACCTAAACGCCCTTATTTTATGAATATATGGCCGTAAGCCAATTCACTTATAACACGATGTCTCAACTGGTCCCACGCATGCTCAACTGAAGACATGTCAGCGGGTAGGCCATGGTAGTGTTTGGACGTGACGCGGGCAGTCTCGGACGACCCTGTAATATCGCACCTGGAAGTCATCCATAAAATGGCAGGTGGGGGTGACGGATCTCATATGCATACCGCTGGACCATCAGTGTTCCACGTGACGCGACAAGAGAGGATCGGCTATCGTAGGCTACGGCTCCACAGACCAGTGGCGTGTGGTGAAGTGTCGCAAGGTAAGCTGGTGCTTGCGCATCACTGTACATTCTCGGTGCACGCAGCAGGAGCCAGGAACCACTCACAAGCGAGCAGCAAGGGGCCCGTTACATTCGTCACTGTGATGTCAGCTGTCGAACTACGTCTTAGTGGCGGAAGTGCAAACTAGCAGACTGGAGAACAGAGCTAACGCCAGCTTGCCTTGCAACAGTTCACCACACGCTACTGCTCCAGACCATAATACCTGCCGTAGGGGGGAATTGCACCAGGGCTCCTCCACACCCGGGCGCTATGATCGTCAGTTCTCATAACGAGGCGGCACTCTTCACTAAACACCACACATCGCCAGCCTGTGACGTCACACATCGCTCTGGACCTGGCACCACTGCACACGGAGCCACCGCTGTTGCATAGTTAAAGAGTGGGCTGGAGCTGGGCGTCCAAGGTCAAGAAGCGAGGGAGCGATACGGGTGACACTAACACGCACTTCTAGAGGCTCATCGCTCCTACGCACAAGGCGAACAGTGTTTCCGTCGTGACGCTATACTGTGTAAATTAGATCTGTAACAGTGGGATTTTATTACACGCGATGAAAGACCACAGATTAAACTACGCCCGTATATTTATACTTTTCTTTTGCCACTTAAGGAAGCTGCATGGACAAGCTTTAAAAATGAGATGTTTGACCATTTTTCCACGAATTTTTTACTCCAAGAATACACTTAATATGGGGGGGGGGGAAATAGGGTATAGATAATTGTTTTTATATTTTCTGACAAAAAGTCGCATTTGCATAACATTTATTTACCGAGATACGCATGTTCGCGGAAACAACTCTTTCGCAAATAAAACCCAGGAGTCCATCCCACTTTAACGGCAGCACACGTAATGGGCGCTGGGATCGCAGGTTTCTCGCCGCAAGGCGTCGGGACACAGTTCGCGTGCACGCAGGAGCCCCAACATTGGCCAGTATTGTGGACCGGGCCTAACGCACGATCCGTCGATCCTCTCGACTGGTAGTCGACCTTGTCCATCCTGAGCCGGTCCTCCGTGTGTGGGTGCCTTCACGTGTCCGCTGCTCCCAACGGCGTCGGGCAGGGTGGTCCGAACGGTTCACACGGTGGACTACGCGGCGGTACGATCACGAGTCCTCTCTCGAAATCCGTCAAGTTGCGTGAAGCGATGTGTTTGACGTATTCCGCGGCATTCTCCTTCGCCCTGTACGCTTGACTGTTGTAGTACGGTGTTTCTCGCGTTAATGCGGCCTCGGTTTCACGCCAGTGTTTACGACCGCTGGTCGGTGCTTGCAACGCCACTGCCGGTGTGCGGTGAAACGCAAACACAACAAGACGGGATCAAGTGCATACCAGCCCACTTTCTCGCTACTTATATCGTTTCGCGGTTGTCGCATGATTTCTTCGTGGTGCCTATTTGTATTGTCAGGCCATGTATCTTCTGAATCCAGTGCGTATGAAGGAGGTAGCTACAGAATAGAAATTACAATAATATAAGAAAGGGTTTATAATAATTTTATTAATATTACTTTCAGAAATATAACACTTTTTAATATAGCTGGCAATAATTTATTAAAATACAACTAAATTTTGTACTCTAACAAAGGTACCATTTCCCCCCGCAAAATTAGGCCTCCGTAGTTAGGTAAAGATATCTGGGGATTTAAAAAAAATATTTTTTTTTTCAAGTTCTGTTGTCGCACGTCACAAGTATGATAAGTAGGACCTTGAATGGCGAGATTCATTTACCACTAATATAAACCTTTCCCAGAATTCTGCAGCAATACACTTGTCACTCTGTTGAATGTACAAACATCGTATGTTTAAATAAGTAACGCTCTTAAATTTGAAAATATATTTTAAATGCATGAAACAGTTATATAATAGAAACGTAGGCGTCAGATTCTGAAGCAACCTATTTAAGAGGACACTGAACATATTTTTTGCAGGCGGCATATTTGTGGTCATTGCCACCAAAAGAAAGGATTTCAGGCTACCGTAGCAAACGTTATGTTTAATTATGTTACGCATACTAGTATTTGAACACACATTTGTCATGAAAGATTCCTATAGCACAATACCATGTACGACGATAAGATATTCAGAGATAAAAATAATTCAGAAAATCTAAACAGAAATGCATCCCTCTGGGAAAAATTATTGCTCTTAAAATTGGCAACAATTCTTATGTTCTCTTTTAAAAGTACTATTGATAAATAACTACAGTCCAGTCACAGTTACTTCCAACTTTTCTGAAGTCCTGCTAAAATTCTACTTTCAGGATATTCCTACACATCAAGCAAACAATGCTTAACCAAGTATACAAGTTGTATGTAAATTCGACCAAAGAACTTCGGGTGTAGGCTAATCACGAAAAAGGAAGTTGAAAAAAAAAAATATATATATATATATACGCCATATGGTCTAATTTTTGAAGTTGTAGTAGAAGGAAAAGTTTATTACAGTACTACTGCAATGTACCGCTCTCTAGGTAAAATGAGAAAAGTACCTGTCTTTGCACTAATATTTGATTTCCGAAACAGAGCTGTTCGAATTATGTCTTGAATGAATCTCACACTGATGTTTTTCAAGGCCCCAGCATTTCAGCATTGCACGTCTGACGCTTGAAACGAGTTTTAACAACTGATCACAGTCGCATTCATACAGTCTTTCAACGGAAATTCTTCTGCTTACGTCCCATGTTTTACTGCAGTTCTTGTGGTCGAGATACTCCTTTGAAGTGGTAGAACGTGAAAATCCAAACTTTACCCATATCGCCTAAATGCAATGGTCCATACCTCAAGCTCCCACAATAACAACACCTTGAAAATAGTTCGACTCATTATAACGTTCTATCCTAACGGAAGAATATCTACGAGTGGCCTGTCACTTCACATAGGCTAAGTAGTTGGCGAATGCAGAATTTGTCTCTCAAGGGAGCATTGCTATACAATTCACAGGGACTAATATATCCCATATTTTGAATATCAGTGTATTTCCGTAATAACAGACGCCGAAAAACAAATTATTCAGAAAGTACAAACTAAAATCTGACCAAATATTTTGTGTCTAGTCCCCTCCAACACGAGACAATTACTATTTCCTTCGAACACTTGGAGTTTGTAAACGCTAAGATTAAATAAGTTAGAATTTTATTCATGATATGTTTAATTTCTATTTGGTTGAATATTTGAGGGTAAATTTAGGATTCCTTTTCTATGCTCCAGTTCAGTTTTCGGTTTGGTCGTTGGATTATCTCGAACCAGTCCTTTTCCCATTCCGGAGTGCGAGTGTGCAGGATGATTTTGAACTGTGATTGGTCAGTCTAATATAAGTTATACTCGAACTATGATTTTATTTGTAAACTTTATGGAAGTCCCCAAATACTGGAATCTATTAAAGTCTTTGTTAGAGTTTCGTGCATTGCTGTTTGTAGCTTAGGTGCACAAATCCCACAAAATACTAAAAATGCATTTGCAAATAACGTCTGTACAAGCTACTGATAGCCCTACACTGAGATTTAGCTCTCGACGCAGCCATATCGTAAAAACCGCATAATTGGAAACACTTTTTTTTTTTTTTTAAGAAAAAAAGGTCAACCCTCTTTCCTCGCCGGAGGATCAGATCTGCAGTAATGTATGTGCGCGCTTCTCTCGCGCGAAAAGCGGGGGTGTGCCTTCACGCCACGAGTCGATGCGCACGAGATTAACTACCCGGAACAGTTTCTAGCCCCGGAGCCGCAGACCCCTACACTTCCGGGCAACGTGGCGGAATCCTCCTACACCCCCTCTAGCTCCTATCTCCTCGCATTCGCGCACGGAATTGTGGGGTGAGCCGACCGGGCTTTCACCTCTCTTCGCCAGGGTGTGAAGTTACATCAGGCCTATGTGTCCTGGTTTAAGGCCGTTCAAGATTCGAGTATTGTTTTCTCGTTTTTAACATGGTAAATATGTATTTATTATAAAATTAAAAATACTCTAAAATATTATCATAACGCCAGAGCATTAATTTTCAATAAACGATAGACAGTAACAGTGGGTATTGTAGATGCATATATATTATTCGTGAAAATCTCAAAACTGAATAAAGTTAGTACGCTTAGGCTACAGCTAAAAATGAGTGTCCGTGTCATCAGAATGTAGAGAAGAAAATTTTCTGAAAGATTTGTTATGTGGTTCGAAACGGATAGTCGTTGCCACAAGTGAACGAAGTCTCCGATTTCAAATAAATTGTAACATGTCCCTCCAGCGACTTCAAGAAACACTTCAGATGAAACCCAACTTCGCTGTTAAGTATTCACACGTAGTAGCGATGGTCCTAAGGACCATTAACGATACATTCGTTACTCGAGTGGCCGACACTGAAAGCTTGATCTACAGGACCAAAGGAATTGACATGGAAACTTTATAACCGATACACGCTTCCGCGCACACCCTTCATTGTTCCGTGTCCATGAGCCAATCTCTTATAATCATTTTGTGTCCAAACACAACCCCAGTGCCAATTTTATAAAGTCAAAATCCCAACATACTGTCCATTAAAAGGGGGTAAAGCCCCCTTTTCCATATATTCATATTTACCAACTGCTGTATAACATTCACTGGACAGGAAGTTAGCACACCATCACCATTGGCCGCTTAAATATCCCTTGGCCAGTACAGACACTAGCAACCCGGACTATGTTCCTAGTTGGAGATCACAATTTCTACCAAGGTGCCACTTGAGGGGTGGCTCATTGTCATCCTTGATCACTACGAGCGGTCCTTCCTTCAGACCTCTGCACTCGTGAGTTCACTTGAGTAGTTGTTGCAATATGTCGATGTGCTTTAAATGCTATCCTTTACAGACGTGCTGTGTGAATTGTTTGACGAACTGCCAACGATTCAAACGGTTCACTGCAACATCAGTCAGATCTTGATTGGGCAGTGCAGTAAGAGCCAATGCAATCAAGAAGTGGCCTCTGGCATTAGCCTCTAAGACGTTTAGGTCTTCATTGAGAGCACACAGTGGCCTAGAATTTAGCACTGCCTCCACTTGGATAAACAATGTGGAGTGCTCTTCAAAGGTGAGTGCCTGTTCACCAACAACATTTCAAGTGTGTCTTTGCTAACTTGATGCCAGTGTCCCACACACCGCCAAAATAGGGCGAAGACGGTGGATTGAAATGCCACTTGATGCCCCTTTTCACCAAACTATACCGCAGTCACTGTACTTATCAGAACAAAGGTCACAATTTGCAAGAAATCTGTCAAATAGCAGTAGGAAAAGCATTAGTGCTAATGTCCGACACCACCTCAAGTTGCGCTGCCTTTGTTGACAGGGACACATAAAGACTGAAGTACATATTTAGAGTCCAGGCACCCCTGAACCAGTGAAGTTTCTGGTGAACGTACCATCATAGTACACACAAGTTTGTGTAAATGGCTTTGTTTGTTGCTCATGAGCTGCCCAAGTAGCAAACATCAAGCAAATAACTGTTGCCAACTGTTGGCACAGGTTGTACATGTTCGCCCACATGACTGTAAGTGTTTTCTTATGTGGTACGCAATAAGACCATGTGAACAATAGTGACTGTATTTGATTGGGAAGAATTTTTGATGTGGGCCATAAAACATAACATGATTGACAGAATTTAATGTATGGCCCACAAGCAAACATCAGTAAATCATCCACTGGCTTCTTAGAACACGTGGAAAATATGTGGCTGATGTATGCCAAAGAGTACTAAAATAAGATTATTTTTCCATATAAAACCCTCATGTGGTAGACAGGTTCAATTGTGATAATTGGACATCACGATATGGCCAATTACGGGCCACTTATCACAAAATGACTGACAGAATTTCATATGTGGCCCACAAACAAACATCGGTGAAACACCCACAGGCATCTTTGAATATGTAAATAACATGTGTCTGATGTATGTCAAAGAGTATGATTATAAGATCATGTTTGCGCTAAAGCCCTCGCGTGGTAGAATGGTTCATTTATGATAGTTGGGCATCATCATGTGGGAAATTGTGGGCCTTGTAACACAAAATGACTGACGGAATTTCATATATGGCGCACAAGCAAATGTCTGTGAAATACCCACAGGCATCTTAGATTATGTAGGGAATGTGTGGTGATGTTTGCCAAAGGTATCATGTGACATTGCTATAAATAGGAGAAAATAGTTTTCAGACTGGAAACTTGCAAAACATTACACATAAAATAATTCGTTATTTTGCATTTAAAATTCTACCTGAAAGTAGCCCGAAACTAAAATATCTAGTCTTTTAAACAAAAAAAAAAAAAAAAAAAAAAAACAGAAATTCCAATATTGACTTTTGATACTGAAATTAATTGTGTATATATCAAAGGTAATAATGCGCACTTATATGTGTATAAACTATTTAGATTAATTACATTTTACTTCAATACATGGTAGAGTATTTGCTAGCATTCTAGACTGTGAACGAGAGGTTTGCGAGCTCGAATCCAAGTTCTTCCAAAGATATTTAAAAAACTGTGAAAAAATGCTGAAGATAACATATATGAATATGGTAAATTAATCAGTATTATTTGGGGTGAAACATAATTATATTTTGGCTTTGAAAATGCATGGCAAGCTGCTCCTATGTGGGCCACAAGTGGCCGATAGCTGGGCCACAAGTGGCTTGTCAACAGTTGGCTGACGACATGTGGTTTACTTACGGCAGCCTAGAAGCAGAAAGCCAGTGGGCTACTGCTACCACACTTAGCCCACTGATGGTGCTGACATGTTTGGGGTACAGTTGGTTACGCAGAGGCGGTCCGCGTGTGGGCAGATTGTATTTTGTTACATGGGCGTTATCTGAACAGTGGTTCAGATGTGGCACACTGCAAGAGGCATCATGTGGGCCACAAGCACATGAGGTTGCATTACAGTGTTATACTGATTGTTAACTGTTTATGGAAACCGTATGTGGGCCGCTCGTGTACAAGCAGATTTGCAAAAGTGGGCCAACTGACTTTTGCTACTTAGGTAGTGGTAAATCCCTAATTACTGCCTGATAAGATTGTGGGTATGTTCGAAAGCATGTGCTGCACTTCCCAATCCTGTCTTGTTATTCCCCTGCTGGCAGATAATTTCCACTATTTCTTCTATATAAGCACCTATGTTGTTTTGAGTCTGGCATGTGAAAACTTGCAATGGCAATTTTCAATAATCCAATGAGTAAAATAACTATATTTATGTAACGCAATAAGGTGTTTCACATCGTAGTGCAGAGACATATGACCGATACACTCCACCCCCTTCCTTCCCCTAACTCTGAGTAATCCTTCATTGACAAGAAAGAGTGCAAGACCTTTTATACGTGCTGATCAATCCTGATTACTCTTAAGACTTTGGATCTCTGATTTGAAGGCTTCTACTTGAATCCGTTAGATATAAACCATTAGGGCTCGATTGAGTTCTTGTAATTACAATGGCCCGAAATTTCGATGCTAGAGATTATCCTTAGTATTTCGTGCCAGCCTCAACATAATTGCCAAGACGCATTGCGATCTCCACAAGAAGAATTTTGAGTCATCTGAGTTGTCATATCTACACACGTTTTACTTGACTTTGTTTCAACGAGCATAGCCTTCACAGTCTCGTTCCTTATCTCTGATAGTTGAACCATGTTCATAACAGATGAGGCATGTGGCCAACTTTCTGGGTCTTCCTGAAATCACTGTGGTCCATGCAACCATAGCTGATGGTTTACCAGATCACCAGATGGCAATCCTGTTGGCACAATATCAGCAAGGTTGCACTCCGATGGTATGTGACCCCACTGACTCGGTGGAAAATTCTCCTGAATGTCAGCCACTCTGTTGGCAACGAAAGTTTTCAATAAATGTGGTCATGTGTGGAGCTAAGAAAGTGCCACCATAGAATCTATTAAGCGATGTTAGATAAATTCACAGTCTCTGAGAATAAATGTGTTAAGGACGCCAGTACTTTGGTTACATGGTATGCACCACAAAGCTCCAGCCTCAGAAGAGAGACTGTTTTCACTGGAGCAAACTTAAAATCACCGGGAGAGGGGGGGGGGGGAGGCGGGTAAGAGAGAATTTAGAAAGAAAATAAAATGGCTAATATTATTTCAGTAGAGTACAGATGGTTCCACGTTTAGCTTAGAGTTTTTTTTTTTTTACATGGGACCACGGTGATGTAATAGTCCAACATAGGCGAACCGGGTTCGATTGCCAGCGAGGTCGCTTCCGGATTATCGCACGTGGGAATCGTGTCAGACGATACCGCTGGTCGGCGGGTTTCTTCTGGGATCCTAACGTTTCACCCGCCCCTTCATTCCGGCGCTGCTCCATTCTCAACTCGCTTCATCCTTATCGGCTCTCAAGACCTCGATGTTACGAGCCGCCCAAATCTCATCACTCACTCACTCGCTTTTGTACGCTTCCACCCTCATGCAAAAGTTAATGGGATAGCGAAACCACTGGCGGTATTTAATTTTGTGAATTGATCAAAGGAACCACATTGAACCTATTGGGAACGTAAATGTGTCGCTATTAAACTTGTTCCTCTACTTCTTTCTATAAAAATAATTTCTTCTGCATACGCGTCACTAATTTTGAAAGTTGAAATTTTAACCATACGTAAATACGTAGAACTTCTTTCTCTAATTCGCTGCCAACGTGATTGTAGATGTGCAGGATAGTGTCTATTCAAGGTTTTCTTCGCACTTTCTTTAATCAAACTATTGAAGTTTCAGCAATACACGTCGCCCATGTATGACGTGTTCAGTTGTTACCTAAATATGTCACGTATCACAAGCGGTTTGTAGTCACGGTAAAAAAAAAAAAAAGGCTTATTTTTTGTGAAATCTAACTTTTACTTATATTTAATCTATACATTGTGATATTTCATTTATAATTAATATGAATAAAAAGAGGGAGGAAGTCTGTGGGTTGGGAATGCCTGGTAAGAAACTGTTCTCGTGCTAAATATTATTAAACTGAGTGCGCACGAATGCTGTGCGTTGTCCTTTTAGTGTAATTTTATAGACTTGTTTGTGCTTTGTTTGCATGAGGAGGGGGAATATCCTGGAAGTAGAACTTTAGCAGGGCTTCAGAAAAGTTGGAAGTAACATCGAATAGCCCATAGTATTCAAACCGTAAAGAGATAATCGGAAACTGGGCGCCCAAGGAACGTTGTATCCAATTCGTGTCCCGATAGTGAACTTATTTTCTGCCATCACGACTAACATAAACGACGTGGATAATGTTTGAAGCTACAACTCTGTTCTGCAAAAGAGCGCTTTGAGATGTTTGTATTCTTCTTCTGACCAATTTTTAATGCAGTTTGAGAAAATTCAAACTGGTAAGGTATTTAAATCATATAAAAGGGCTTGTATTTTGAGAATTAATATATAAACAAACACGTTAATCAATGATGATCAAGTGATTTTGACAGCTGTGTTAATGCGGTGGAGGTCAATGTTGGGCAAATGCGCATCTTCTTTAGTGCCTCATCTTTAGTGTACGAAGCAGTAGAGTGGAGAGATTTGTGCGGCTCTTAACAACGAGGTATTGAGAGCCGATGAGGGTGAAGCGGAGTTTGAAACGGAGCAGCGCCGGAATGCAAGGGCTTGGGAAACGGGTGATCCCCGAGAAAACCCACCTACCAGCGACATCGTCCGCCACGATTAACACGTGTGAAAATCTGGTAGAGACCCCTTCGGGAATCGAATTCAATTCTCATCGGTGGGAAATGAGTGCGCTAGCTGCTACACCACCGCGGACCCGGCCTACAATGTAGATCTAAGGGCAGATGTAATTTTTTTTTTTAGAGGTGTTTGGTTATTATCGAACTAGCTACCGTACATCTTTGGTTCCACATGCTTTGCAATCTAACCTAAGCTAAGTTAAGCTGAAGTAAGTTAAAACAATTATGGAAGTTACACATGAGAAGAAACAAGAAAATATTACATTTCGCTTTTAGGCTCTTTCTATACCAACCTGTGATACTTGCAGTGCCAATTGCTAGGAGACTGCATGCTGTAATCAGTGCCGAAGTTTTCTGTACAAAAACTTAAACTTCCCTACGTTATGTTTTTCTTAAAATGGGATTCCTTTTTCTTCAACCACGACTGCATGAATACTTTTCGTGCAGTTGCACTTAAAGTTTTATTATTCTGCAGATCTGGTACTGGCAGCTGCAGATTAATATTGTTGTAGGTAAGTATGTTCGATCATGTTGAAATTAATTCGTGGAGATGTCTTTAGATTTACTGATATAAATAAGCTAAGATCATCAAGAAAAGGTGCTACATGAATACTTCGTAACCAATAATTTGAGTGCGTGTACACATCTGAAAAAATTTTGCACCAAAGGTAGTAATTCTGTAGCTCACAGGTATGGGATTAAAATACACTGCATGTGTAGAATGCAATACCTGTAATTCCGATGACTCTTTTTTATGTGCCTACTGTCCCAGCGAACATCCTGCAAGAGCAACCAAATTCCAGGCGGTGCAAAAAAATTTTTGAGGCGCGTTTATATAAACACAGGCAGGCGTGCTCCGAGATAATTTGGCAACGACTTAAATCCGCGTCTCAAAATCGTGATGTATATTTTTAATTTGTGGGCACTGAGTTAACCTAATGAAATTTCTGTTTGTCTGATACATGTGGTGGTAAAATTGATCACATTTGTAACCCCTTAAAAAAAAAAAAAAAAAAAAAAAGTTACGGGAATTAAGTCATTAGTTCTGTGGCTAAGCTGAAGTTTCATGCGGTTAAAGGATACAAAATATTCTGACAGAGATGCTTAGTAGCCGGGCTTTTAAAAGTGACTAACCTTCACCAGGCACGCTAATTTGTTCGTAGAGGGAGTGAGTGGAAGAGTGAAAGTGAAGAACTTGTGAATTTGACGTTTTCCTCAGCGGCCAATTTAATCCAGCGTTGCCAATGCTTCGAGTCTGACAATCCCAATTAGAGCTAGGAATGTTCAATTTAAAAGAAAAATGTCCCGTAGTAGAAAATGTTTTAATGCAACCCTTTGTAATGCAGTGGCTAGTACAGTATATAACTATATTCTTTGAGATCACTTTTGCACGGCTAATTACCACAATGTGTGTTTTGCGCTGTCCTTTTTTTTTTTTTTGTTTCTAATAATGTTCAGCGATATTTCTTGAAAAACTCGTATTAAACCAGTTGACTTACGTTTGGAAAGTTTCCGAAGATTTCGCTAGTTCAATTTGCAAATTTTTATCTGGGTTTTCCAGATGTACAACTGAACCTCAATAGCAATCCATACAACACAAGAACTGAATACAAAATGTTCCTCAAAGAATGGAACGACAATTTTTTAAAGGTTGTTCACGGAAAATGAGCACTTTTGAAAGCCCTGCTTAAGATATACTTGTATGCACGTTGTGTATTCTTCCGCCTTATGTAAAATTTACACGGCCATGGGCCTCATCACTTTGTTCATGCGTGGATAAAGCGAAACTTTGAATTTATAAAAAAATACGTATTACACAAATATGTTCTTTTTTACACTCCCATGCCTTAAAAAAATGTGCAAAGCGAGAGATATAACTTAACTTGTTGCAAATGATTACCTAACACTTTTAATTTAACATTAAGATATGGAACTATTTTCCATCCATTGTTACCAACTTTGTTGGGCGTAGTCACCAAGTGCGCCCGTTATAATATATGCAGACATGGGAAAGTGATATTTCGAAGTTAAATTTCAAAAGTGCTCACTTTATCGTGAACAGCCTTTAGCATCATATCTGCCTGGTGGTTGTGATGGCACATTAGTACTGCATAGTATTTATATCTTGCTATGTACATAGTGGAGAAATGAAATGAGAATTAAATAGATAATTTAAACTTTCTTGGGGTCACGGTAGTGTAGTGGTAAGACTACTCGCCTCCCACCAAGGCGAACCGGGTTCTATTCTCGACGTGGTCGTTCTCGGGTTTTTGCATGCGGGGATCATGCAACACGGAGCCTCTGGTTGGCGGGTTTTTCCGGGGATGTCCCGTTTCGCCCGCCCTTGAATTCCGGCATTACTCCGCACTGATATCACTTCATCCTCTGAACGTGTATTCAATACGCCACGCATTTATATACATAAGATGTGGATATCTACTTCAGAAAAAAAAACTGTTAATAAAAATTCAAAATGTGGTACATAAATTGTGAATTTGCTGTTATAAAAATATCCCAAGTTATGCGTATTTAAAACAATGTAAGAACCTTCTTCCCGTTTAGAATGATTTTATCGGAAAAATGACACAGAATGGGACAAATCCCACGACCTGGTACGACTGACTCTACCGGTTGCTCCACAATCTTATCTAAAGTCCTGGCGATTGAACCCTGTAGTCGTCTTCAGGATAACTCGTGTTGTGTTGCCAATCCAAGGTGTTGAGGGAGGGAAGGGAAATTTGAACAAGGTAGTTTCACGACATACATGTTATTCCTGCCACCGACAAGCCAACGAGAATTGTAAAACAAATTTCTCTTGCTCCACACCATTTCCTCGAGTTCTCTGGTACTCCTGTTGGCATGCGTGGTATTGCTGTTCGTGTAAACTCTTATTACCGAATACAGGTAGTTAAGAAAAAAAGTCTTCAGTATGCATGTATTACGCTTGTATGGTGCATTCATGGTTACTTCCAACTACTCTGAAGTCCTGCTTAAACTCTACTTACAGGCTACTCCTCTACATTATGCAGACAAAGCCTAACAAGCCTATATGCTATTCATGTTAAAGTGAGCACTTTTGAAAGCCCCCTCATTTGGAATAATATTCAATAAATGTGTTTTATTTTAGCTTTAGAAGTTAACTTTTGCGTGCAGTGGAATCTACATACTACGTTTATTACTTCCATGGCAATATTTATTTAAAAAGAGCGGTTAAAGAATTATTTAAGGGCTGAAATAAAAAAAGTAACTAGGGCCTCAAAAGTGCTCACTTTACCGTGAACAGCTTATACTAAGTACTACCAATACATTTATATTCTCTCTGTTTTAATTGGTATTAATTGTAACTTCAATATTAAAATATGTATATAAAGTATAAACAAAATTACAATTTAACAAAAATAAGATTGTTTTATGATAATAAAAGTATAAACGCTTGTGATACATAACGTAATTGCGAAACAACCAAGTATGTCATGCATGGGGTGATTTTCAAAGGTTTGATTCAAAAATTGTGTAGATACTGCGAATTATTTGCACGACCGTGAAGTTGCTGCTTTGATAGAAAGAGTGATGGATGGGTAGGAAGAGAAAGAGATTGTTACTCCTCATATTCCCCTGGGGTTCGCTTGAGTTTGTCGGGCAGTACGAACGGCCGTCGAGTCGCGGGGACGAGCGAACGGACCAGCGTCCCTCACCTTCGGGACAACGGTGGCGCGACGGGACGAAGAAGCGGGCAACCCCGCCACTTTTTGTTCTAACAAGTCGTAATTTTCGGCTTGCCCGAGTGTGCCGGCGGCGCTAATGAACTCATCCCCGGGCGCGACAATGATATTAACAAGCTTGTCGGGGATTACCATCACAATGAAGGGTGGGTAGCTGAAGGGGTTCGAGCTGGGCCTGGGCGTCGCCCTCGTGCAACACTGGCCTCAGTGTCAGGGGCGCAGGAGACAGTCAAGAGGGAGTTACAGGGTGGAGTGAGTGCGCCAGTTGCGCAGCAACTGGATCTCGTAGTTTCAGTACTGTGCGGTTATCTTGCCGACATACCTGTTAACCATGTCGTTTCGAAAGCCACTGCTGTTCTTGCAAAATAAGTTATGCACATTACTCCTTTCGGTATAGAAAGGCGAGAGGAAGAGAGAGGAAGAGAAAAAGAGAGAGGCAAAGAGTGAAAGAGAGATACCGAGAGCTGCAGAGGCAGAAAGAAGCAGAGAGTGACAGAAGGAGAGGCAGAGAATGGCAGAGAAAGAAAGAGTGAGAGACAGAGGGAGAGACCGAAAGAGGGACAGGGAGAGGCAGATGGAGATACAGATGTGACAGAGAAAGAAAATGAGAGAAAGAGTAACCTAAAGACAGAGAGAGAAAGAGATAATGGATTTCGTCTACAGTGGTTGCACTCTATTTTGTTATTTTGCGATAAGGTAAATAGGGGGCCACTGCGGCCGAGCGGTTAGCCCGCTCGCCTCCCACCAAGGCGATTCGAGTTCAATCCCCAGCCAAGGTCATTCCGGATTTTCGCATGTGGGAATGGTGCCGGACGATGCCACTGGTCGGCGGGTTTTCTCGGGGATCGCCCGTTTCATTCCAGCGCTGCTCCATTCTCACCTCAATCCCCCTCTTCGGCTCTCAAGACCTCGATGTTAAGAGCCGTCCAAATCTCTTCACTCACAATAAGGAAAATAAGAATAATAAATTAAAATGGTTTGAAATTGAAAATTTCTTGAAATACTTGTATGTTATTGGCCACAAGGGCGACAGAGAGAGAGAGAGAGAGACGGCGTTGTGCAACAGAACGTCATGAATTAGGCCTCCTTCGGCGTGAGTGACGTTGGGGCACACTATAGGAGCTCGCTTGGCTTCAGTAGGCCAACAAAATACCACTGACTCAGTAACCGAATCGAGGCTAGGACGAAGTTGCAAAGGAGAAGGCAACGGAAAAGAGGCGCCTTCTTCACGAACCGACCGGAGGAAAAGCGCGAACATGCTCGAGGTTGAGGGTGTCTGGCCCTGTGTTCGTGTTGCCCCCGAACCGCCGATACGCTCTATGTCCGGATGCCACGATCATTGTTGAATAGTCAATAGAAAATTCTATCTTGGAGAGATCATCGGGTAAGGTAGGAGACGTGTTGTCCCAATCATTGTATTGAGTGAACAGTAAACTACAGCTGGGTTTCGGATAGATGGTTGTAATTAATCAATATGCATGTATGTATATAACTAGCTGTTGAATGGCGTTAGTATTGGGACAGTTCACAAATTATGTACAGTATAGAACATGTTTCAATACCCTTTATTATATATAAATGCAATTTGAATTGGTAAACAACCTTTAGAACGACTAATAAAATATATATCGCAACAAAAATTATCACAGTTGATGGTAATATATTTCAAGCATTACAGTTCTTTGAAAAGTAGTATATTTCAAGCATTACAGTTCTTTGAAAAGTAGTATTTGCTAACTAAGAATAGAAAGGGAAACACCGGCATAAGCACCGTAAAAAACCCTTTCGACAGGAAATACTTCAAAATTATTACATGCATTAGAGTGAGTGAAGAGATTTCGGCAGCTCTTAACAGCGAGATCTTGAGAGCCGATGAGGGTGATTGAAATTAGTATGGGGCAGCGCCGGTATGAATGGGCATAGGGTAACGGGAGATCCCCGAGAAGACCCGCCGACCAACGGCATCGTCCGGCACGATTCTCACATGCGAGAGTCTGGTGACCCGTCCGGGGATCGAGCCCGGTTCGCCTTGGTGGGAGGCGAGGATGCTAACTGCTCAGCCACCGTGGCCCCTACAATAGAGAAATGCTACAGGAAACAGTGTGCTTGGAGACTTGTTCTTCATTAGTACGGATGAAAGACTAGAAGAAAGGAGGGCACTTTATTTTGGAATAGACAGAGCCCCGCCCGAGTAAGGACTTGAGTAAACTATCCTGGCCAATCAAAAATTGTGACGCACGAAGGGGGAAGGTGAAAACAAGGAGAGTGTCATGGAGCGGTTGGGGGGGTGGGGGGGGGGTGGCAAAGTGTGGGGATCCGAGCCGAGCAAAGAGAACACAACCGCACAGAAGTAGATGACGGTCAAGTCATTAACGCTACAACGCTAGCGTCGCAGTATTTAAAACAAATAAGGTAAATTTTGTTAAATGCTGGTTTTTGTAATGAGATGATAAAATCCGCCGAGTTTGAGTTATTTATAGCTATCCTTTCATTATTGTCGCATACAGTTTAAAAAATACCAGGGAAACTAGAGTGCCTTCGCTACTCAAAATTTTAACAAAATGGCTTGATAAAGGCTGTTCACGATAAAGTGAACACTTTTGAAATCAACCTTATAAAAAGGCACTGCTCCTACGTGAATGTATGTTAACGTATGTACTGAGTGACATAAGCCCAATAAAGTTGGTAACCAAAGAGGGAAAGTAGTTCCGTAGCTTAGCATCGAATAATAATATTGGTTAACCATTTTTGATAGCTTAATTTTTTTTCTCTTTCTGTTTTTTTGAATGCATCGAACTGTAAAAAAATTACCAGATTTGTAAATTATTTACTTTTATAATATTTCTACAGTGTCGCCTGACCGACGCATCAATAAAATGATGAGGTCCATGGCAATGTTAATTTTACATAAGGTGGAAGGATACATAACGTGCTTACAAGAAGATCTTAAGCACGGTTTTCAAAAGTGCTCATTTTACCGTGAACAGCCTGCACTTTGGCCAGCACAACTGTTTATATATTACGTGATTAAGAAAGTTGTAATGTTTTCTCCGATCCGTTTGAAATATAAATGTAAATAAACGTCACGTCATAGCCTGAACACGTGGTATTTGACGGTACTTTTAAAGAATCGTGTGTCAGTGTCGGGACTGTAGGCGGGAGGGCGAAGATGCAGAAGTAGTGAGTCTCTACTCATATGTTAACATTCATTTTCTTTCCCAAATAAAATACGCCATTTACACGCCGACCTTTAAAAAAAAAAGTATTGCCACTCTGTTTCGCTGAAGAAGGTTCTCATAACATGACAACACTGTATGTCAGCAGTGTTTTGAAGAAGTCTAGAATATCTCCTTTGGCGACCAAGTCATTCATAAACGAGTGTTAAGTATTTACATTAATAATACGAATTATTACGTCTATATTACGGACATCAGTGCACAGATTCTTCAGGTATCGAGCGTAGTTTATGTTTGCTATTTGTAACCGAATTTCTGAATACATGTAGTCGACTTACTGTTCTTCGAGTTGGCTGCGCTGGGTATATTTACGTTCGCCTTCTGTTAAAGAGGCCCACGACACTGCCTCGTGTATCGGCAGCACGACTAAGGGCCGGGCTACAACTAACATATAACTAACACATTCACAGTTATATCGATAAGCACATACAAAACACAACACAAGCACAGTGACCTGGCTACAACTGACATAACGATAATAATATCAGTCTCTTTATGTTGCTACATTTAGTATGGAATAAATTAAGTTCTGTATATTTGGCAGCGGTATTTTGTCAAAAGTAAATCTTTTCGATTGATCTGAGACGTTTTTTAAAATGAGAATTTATTTTCATCTCAATTTGTACTAATAGCGTGACCTAAAAAGTTAGAAAACTTCCGTGGTTGCGATTATCCAGAAATAAACAAAACAAGATATCTGCCCGAGGAATGAAGTCAACATACACGCTTTCTTGATTCATAAATAAATTTTTCATTTGATAAAGTAATACAAGTGTCGGGGCTTCTGATTGGCTGAGTATTGACGCACAGCGATAGTAACACGGGAAGTCAAAGCAAGTTGAACCTTTCTTGTTACTATCGCTGTGCACGGTTCTAGCCAGTCTAACTGAAAACAAGCAGTTTAAATCTTACGTATAAAGGCTATTCATGATAAAGTGAGCACTTTAGAAATCAACCTAATAAAAAAGGCACTGCTCCTACTTGCATATATTTTAACGGGCGCACTTAGTGACATGCACCCAATAAAGTTGGTAATAATGGGGGGAAAGTAGTTCCATATCTTACCGTCGAATAAAAAGTGTTAGGTAACCATTTGTGAAAGCTTATATTATTTCTTTCGCTTTCTGTTTATTTTAATACTTTGAAGTGTAAAATTGAGTCGATCTGTAAAATATTTACTTTTCTAATAATTTTATAGTGTCACTTGACTGACGAATGAATTAAGTGTTGTGGCCTATGCCAATGTTAATTTTACATAAGGCGGAAGAATACCCCATTTTCGTAAGCGTAAGGCTCTTTACTATTCACAATATAGAACTTATACCCCATTTTCGTAAGCGTAAGGCTCTTTACTATTCACAATATAGAACGTATACCCCATTTTCGCAAGCTTAGCTATTCGCGCCAAGATTTTATATACTAAATATAACTTCATACAAAAATATTAATTTGTAGTAAAGTTTGTTACGGCTGTTCGACCACGTACAAGTTCTACAAATTCTGTAACTATCCCTATAATTATTTATATCTTTTTAGTTCATTTATAAATCAAAACTTAGTTTTAAAAGGTTTTTCGCATTTAATTTATTTTCCATTTTTTATTCTCACCTATCGTGTTTATTATATAGGTAGACAATTGATACATACACAGACACGTCCGTCATATGTATCGCTTGCGATCAGGCGAGTTTCAGTGCACTGTTTACGCAGGAAGTTGAACCGGCATGCTGAATATTCATTATTCATCTCACACGTGTGTGTAAGTCGATGTATTTGACATTTCAACACGAGCTCGCGCAGATCGGAATCTTCAAATGGTATTTCACATACTCACACGCAGTCGATCATTTGAATTCCTTCTCGTGTTTCAAAGTTTGGAAGGTCTTTTACCCACGCAACCATGTGTACGTGAGGACTTCCCCGGCACTGAAACTCTACACGCCACCAGTAATCGACAACTTGTCCACCAAATACATCGTGACTGCCAGTGATGCGGTGGGCACCGGACAGACACCTCACAGACACCTACCGTACATACAAACATGTGAAGTTAAATAAAAATTTGTTAAAATACGCGCTTCTTGGATATCGAAGCTTTTTTTTCTGGAAAGACCAGAAAACTTAATAACTGAATTAAAGTTACAAAAAAAAAGTAGGTGTTGTATCTTCCCTGATATAGAGCATGATAGTATTATTTCTCACGCCTACGTTTTTGATTCATAATTTTATATCTTCAAAAATTGCTTCAGAAAATCGAGTTTCGTCTACATGTATTCCCTTTTTAGTATTTTTCTCACTGCTTTCAAACCAGACAACAGCAGTACGATTGCAACCATTGAGCAGCCAGTATTTATTAAGTGTGGAGTCTGTGTCGGGTGACAGGAACGACGACTGTATGCCTTTTCCGCAGTCAACCCCCCCCCCCCCCCTCCTCCACTGTGCACAACGGGAAACATTTTCGGGAGGACGGGCGGCCAGTGAAACGTATCGCTCGGATCTCTGGTTTTGTCGACAGGCGACGACGGCGGCGGCGACTTGGCGATATGAACATTACTGGTGTTCGGTACCGGAGGGTGGGAGTCACAACCCCTTGCTCTCCGCGGCTTCTCCCTGTTACAACTCTGGCCCTCCCCTCCCCCGCCACTCTTGTTATACAACCCCACGACCCTGCGCTGCCGGCCTAAACTGCCAGTCGTCGTGCATGTGTGGCGGCGAGACTGCGACGAGATAACGCCTGCTGCACCACGTGACCTGCCGAGATATGCCGGGGGGGGGGGGGGGGAAGGAGTGTGTGGTTTTACCCATTAGCTGAATGTAAAAAAGTTACTACACGAAAAGCACACGCCTGCGATGAACTTGCAAAAATACATCTCATCTCATAAAACCATCTCTCCTGTGTTTGCTTCAAATTGGTACAAATACAAATGCTTAAAAATAATTAAAGCTCTTTTTTTTCTATGTTTTACTTGTAAGGGCGTGAAATGGAGGAGTATTTATTTTTATGGATTTTCGAATGTCTCTTTGAAAGGCGTAGCTACGGATCCTGCTTTAACTTCTGTCTTCTACATACTAATTCGAGTACAAATTCAAATTCCAGACGGTGGTAGCAGCGCGAATTAATTAAATGGTTTTAATCTGCTACAAAAAATTTTTAACCAATTTACATTCATTTCAGGACAAGATAGACGTCCAACACTTGTACACTTAAGTCACCTTTGCAACTGGATCAAAGTTTATTAGACACGCCCTGGACGACTTTAAGCCAATAGCAGACTGGAAAGGAAACAAGTAGCGAGAGCCATATGGCCAGGTGTGGGGTAATACTGGCTAATCTCTGGAGCAGCAGCCAAGGAACAAACATTTGAAGCTCTGGTACGCACAGGACTGTGGAGTCTAAGCTTACAGGTCGTTGAACTCGCGAAATTATCCCATCCCTACCCATAGCGGAGCGGAAGCCGCGCGGCACGTTCACTGCTGCTATTCGCCGTCAGTCGTATCGCGTCATCCACACCGGAGGACGTGTCAGGTGTGCGGCGAGTCCCTAGTTAACACTCGGACACACCGAGCTAGCACTGCTCGTTCAAGTTCCATTGGTGAATTAGGAAACTGTGAGTGAAAAATGGGTGATAATATGGATGCAGAGAAAGTGGACGTTGAGGTGTTTTTAATGGATATCGAGAAGAGATCGTGTGTTTGGTACACAATAACTGCAGAGTATAGAGATAGGAACCAAAAGGATTCAGCCTGGTACGACATTTGTTATGTAATGTTTCCAAATTTCCGCGAAAATTCCGACGCAGGAAGGAAATCTATGCGTAAATATAACTTGTAAGATATGTCTTGTATGACCAAAATCAGGTAGTACAGCAAAAATTTGAATGTTTGTAACAACAAAAATTTAGGAAAAATATAGCATAAAAATAAATAACTTAGGTTAAGAAACTATAACCATTCCATTCTTAAACTTTAATTAATTATAAATTACATGATAAACAGAGAAATAAAGTGTTTAATCAACAATAGCTAACAGTGATGAAATAAATCCTTTAAAAGGGTTTATATTTTGAAGTAATTGATGATAAAAACTATTGCGAAAATAAAAAATAAATAGCCTCGAAGAACATTGGTTTTGTGTTGAAGAATTTGCAGCTAATAATGTTCATTGAAATGAGTATAAATGTCGGTAACACCCTGGGCAATTTTCTGCGACTCACCCTCGGAATTTTGGAAAACAAAATGGTGGAAAAAGTATTTATATTTGATCGTATGATTAAAGTTATATTACCTAATATTAGTATACGTATTTTCTGCAATTATTCTAACACATTATCTCGAAAATCAACCAGTGGCCGAATATGTTAACACAAGAAAATATACAGTATTTTGTAGTCTATCAGATTTTACTGTATTGCCATGGCACTTTACCACAAACATTAACAAAATAATCAGCAAGAATGTCCCTGGTTCTTAATGCTGTTAAAGGTCTTCGCCATTCGTCCAAATTTGCGACAGACTCGAAACCGTTCACAGTAAGAAAGTCTTCAATTCTGTGACCATCTCTGACACGAACAAAATTGTGATGAACACAGCAAGCTTTTGTGGCATCAGATTCTTAACTGATTTTAGTCTACTCAATCAGCATCTTAAAAAGGTTCAATAACCCATCCCCAGAACTGAGGGCATAATTAATACCTTGCAAAGCTCCAAATACATTTCTTCCCTAGATATGTTTAGCGGGTTTTATGCCATCCCAGTAAGGGCCCAGGATATGGAAAAACTGGCTTTTAGCGTAGACGGCGTCAGTTTATATGATTACGCCCATATGCCAATGGGGTTCGCCACAAGCCCAAACTACTTTCAAAATTTTGTGGACATCATGCTTGGGCTCCTTTGCTGGAACACAGCAGTAGCCTACATAGACGATATTTTCATTTTAGGCAATTATTTTCAAGAACACATAGACAATATTCGAAAAGTCTTAGAAAGCTTACGTAAATTTAACGTCAAAATGAATGCGAAAAAATGCCACTTTGCAGAACAAGAGATAAAGATGTTAGGTCACTGTATAACACCAGAAGGTATACGAACGGACCCCAATAAAATCGAGGCAATATATCAAATGGCCCCACCCAAAAACCTTAAGTAACTATGCACATGTTTAGGGTTGACATCATACTTACGAAGGTACATACTTAATTATGCCAAATTAGCAAAACCATTTACAGATCTGATATAAGATTCAACACATTTAACATGGAAAGATGAACACCAGATAGCGTTTAATAATCTAAAAACAGCCCTATTAAATCCGCCGGTACTAGCAAAGTTTCAGGACGATTGTCGTACTATACTATAATGCGATGCGTCACAGACAGTAGTACTGATGCAAGAGATTCCAGGGTCCAAAGAGCATAACATAATCGCATTCGAGTCGAAAAAGCTATCGCTGAACAAAAAAAAAAAAAAAAAAAAAATCTACACCGGAACACGAGCTTTCGGCCATTAAATATTTTGCAATATATTTCGGACAGCATTTATATGGTAGAAAATTCACTATCGAAACTGACCATGCCAACCTTCGATACTTGAAAACAATGGCCGAACATAATGTACGAATACAAAAACTGGCGATTGCATTAACGGAGTACAAATTCGAACCCAAAATAGTCAAAGGAAAGCAAAATACATTGGTGGACGCCATGAGTAGAATCCCCTCGACAGGTAAATCAGATATTACTCGTATTAAGGTAGAGAATCAACACATTCCAATAAAACCAGAATACATTAATTGCACATCATTTTACAAAGCACTCGCGGAAACTCTACTACAAAATCCGCACAAACCTGAACTAGTAAAGAAAAATATAGCTTAATTCATAACCAGTAAGTGGAAGGAAATACACCATCTGATTAAACCATAAATCCTGACAACTGACAAAACACGCATAGCAAATATAATTATAAACGAGGAATACCTACCTCTTGAAGCAATAGCAAAAATAATAACAATATACAAAGTCAACTTTGAAATTACGATGAATACTACACTTATATAATTAAGTCAACCTCCATCGACCCAAGATTACATTGTAAAATCACCATCTCTATAAAGAACTCACAACCCCTATACCACCCCATGTATATACACGACCAGGAATATATTAAGGTCGAAGATGACACTGACCTATTCCTGGTCCCTATCTCACAAACACAATCGTCACCATTATTAACAGTATGCGCCAACGACCCTCACATTGCTCAACTCAAAGTGGCACTCACTGACCCACAAAAAGGCAACTTCCAAACACTTGAGATTAGCAAGACGATACGGCGTAACGGGCAACGGCGAAATATTTTACAAAGTCCATACCCCCAATGGGGAAAAGAGACTAACGTTAGTACCCCAGTACTATGTACCTGGAATAATTACGGCACACCACGACGCGCTACTAGGTGGGGGACACTTTGGCCAATTTAAAACTCTACAAAAAATAAAAAATAAAAATCTAATGCTAGTGGGACACCATGGCCAAAGATGTTAAGAATTATATAAAAAATTGCCCCACCTGTCAAAAGGTTAAACATAGCAATCAAAAACTAATAGGCCTCATGACCCCATTTAAAGAACCCCCTATTTTCCATTCTTGGGGTCTCGATGCGAAAGGTTCTCTTCAAACAGCGGCTTCGGGGAACATAAACATACTAGTAATGACCGAATTCTTCACTCAATATGTAGTGGCCAAACCAGTTGAAGCCATAGATGCTAACACATGCGCAAAGTTTATCAACGACATCATTTTGATGTATGGATGTCGTAAATCCATCCTCACAGACCGCGGAACATCTTTCAATAACGAGCTTATCGCGGAACTACTACAAAAATTGCAGATAAAAAAGTTGCAAACAACAGCATACAACCCGTCCTGCAACGGGATGATGGAACAAGTAGATAAAGTCCTGTCGCAGCCACTCACAGCATGTGCCAATGAGGATCAAGCACACTGGGACGAATATGTCCAATATATAGTTTTTTAATTACAATTCAACCATAAATAGAAGCACAAAGTACTCACCACTTTATTTAATATGCGGTGTCGAGGCCATTCAGCCAAGCCTTGTCGTTGCCCACACATTCTCACAGCATGCAGAGGACTGGTGCGAACAGTTGCACCAAGCCCATGAGCAGGCACAAGCTAACTTGATTGAATCACAAAAATTCCAAAAAGAGCTTTTTAATAAGAAATTTCGTACAAACGACCTAAAAATAGGACACGTATGGGTCAAGAATCATGCCAGACAGAAGGCGCTGACCTTCATATATCATGGACCATACAGGATACACGACATATTGGGACCGCCGACAGTATCGATCGAAATTATAAAATATGAGGGTTAATTAAAATAGATACAGTTAACACCAGAAATATCAAAGTTGCGAATATAAGACATTAACATTAATATCTATGTTGCAGGTAACGAGTTACTGCAATAGGAAATACGAGTGGGGGGTTCCTCACATACCACATGGTGACAGCATCACCTGGAGCTCCCACTTTCAGGATCCACAGTGGGCTCTACTTCCAAGAACTGTCTCCCGACATTGCTTACGAAGAGACGATACCACTGGCCTACAACATACAGCTCCACCAACCGGCAGCTCCTGGCAACATCGAAGTGTGGTGCCACCAGACATGTACCACGAGAAATTCGACAGTCTGCAAAAATGCCGAGCACTTGCGTCAATACTGCATCGATTCTACCCAAAACACTGTACAAGAATTTACATCTGAAGTATCTGTGTCAAATAAACGAAAACGTGGCATTACATTCCTGGGGGATGTTGCAACCTGGTGTTGTTGACATTCTCACATCCCAGCACTTAAAAGCACGCCTCACTAACGAAGAGTCCTTAGCCTTACAACTAAACGAATTAGAAAACAATGTTATTACGTCAAACAATAACCTTAATATCACTATTCATAGTATATCAGAAATAAAAGGTCAGGTCGAGAACAAGGTAAATGATCTCAGTTAAAATATAGGGGCGATGTCACGCCAATTGTATACTCACACTAGAGAATTAGAGTCGGTTCAAATTCAACCTCAATTACTCACCAGTATGGTGCTGTAAATAATAAATGATGATGTCAACTAACTAAGACTTAGTACATACATACAGTAATGCCAACAAAAAATTTTGCCGCTCGAAGCGGTGTCTAAATAAATATTAAAAGCCTACCTCCTTAAGTTACAAGAACAAATTTTGGCCCTTGGCTTAGAATTAAGTATTCCAACGACACAGCTATTAAAGTACTACACATCACCACTAACAGAATGCATGCTGTCCCCTACTCAAATGTTAATTAAAGTACAGGTCCCTTTGAAAAATATCAAAAGTATGTGGAAATTCTTCAGGTCTACGAACGTCCCATACTAATCTAATAATCAAACATACGCAGTGGGAACACCGTCAAACATTATAGCAATTGACATTCAAACGTATGAAACGAGGGAACTTTACGATACCACGGAACAAAACCAGGGTATTTACTTCCTCTCCAAAAACGTCGTGGATAATCCCCAATCGAATTGCCTGAAAGCCGTGATGTATCTCAAAGATTTGCACATTCTATTCGAACATTGCAAATTAAAATCCGAGCCAGGGAACCCACTTTATGCCCACGCAACCGAACCCCATCATTATGTCATAACAAACGCGCCTGGCGAACTGATACTCAGATGCACAAATGAAACAGTCAGTTAAGTTACTCCCAACCCTGAGGTCGGAACCATAGAACTTAACGTACCATGTGGCTCTGAAAGCACATCCAAGAAATTAACAGTCATTAAAGCCACCCACGTTTTTTATATTAAAAGTCCGAAGATAGGAAAGGCACACTCAATTTTGCCGGTTCAGTGGTTGCAAAATAACAACTTTGAAGCTCAGCAATTAAAAGCAAGTAAAGGTATTTCCTTTTACTTAGTAAACGATACAATTAATGATAAGTGGCAGATAACGCACGCGGACCTGCCTTGCATGTGTTCTTTGTCCTCTCACAGGAACATTACAATTATATCAGCTCTTCAACTATCATAATATTGACTATAGCGCTTGTAGGTATTTATTATAAGTTGGTAAAAATCGCTATTCTTATGAATAATATGGCCAAAGCGGCACAACCATAAAGTGAAATAGTTGTCACATGGACAGGCAACTCTGACTGTTTCCGATTACTGGCCTAATGGATCCCTCAGGGTAAGGGATCCATAGAAGGTGCAATATAGTGGATGCGTCCATATTGACTCAGTTTCCGAATTCTCACAAGGGATGCCGATGCATCTTTTCACACGTCCTACCAAGGAATGTGACACTCGCATGTCGCATCCACACATCCCTTATCTACGGAATTCGTTCGTAATTTGTTTATATTATTGTTTACACCAATTTCGCACGTGTGGTGTGGTGTGGATGTGCATTTGCTTTAAGTTGCTTATTAAAATGGATGATTTTTTTTTTTAACAGTGTATAAATAGGACTCCAAAATAATCGCACAAAATTAAATGCTGTTTGAAATACTGACCACTTGAGCAATCAACTTCATTATACAGATTAATAATTTCAACAAATGCATTTGTAATTAGTATATGCTCATCAAACATAAAATGTCCTATTTATAAGAAATCTCGATTTCAATTTGCAGCCATCACCAAGCAATTATAAAACCTCAAAATCTAACAAGATTTTCGTCTGCAGTAAATTGTTGACATTTCACCGAGACACCATAGATAACACAAATAAGGATAAAACATCAAAGCAGTAAAAGTCGAGGTACAGCTAGCGTTACCTAAGCGCACCCTAGCTGAAGCAGATTTCGGATGTTATCCATCCCTTCAATGCAGCCATTTCCACAGTGGATGCATGTACGAAGGGACGTAGGGATGCATGAGCAATGGACGCATCCATTGAATTCGGAAACAGCCATTGGGTTTAATAACACAGCACACAAATTCCGGACATTGCGACACTCAGCGCTACCTAGTGGGCAAAGTAAGAAGTGCTGACTATCATGTCGCAACCATAGGTACGCTTGCCGCGACAAAGAATGTGTAGAGTGCGGCACATGCGCACTCCCATGGCCAGGGTACCTTTTTCACGCACTAGAATGCATTTAGGCAGCAATCAGCATGGTGATTCTCGCCATATCAGTAGGCACTGTTCTTCAATCATGGATACTGTTAAGCTTGTAAATATGTATATAAATACCTGTAAATAAGGATGTAATCTAGTTAATAATTATGTACAAATTCACCATATTGCAAAATGTCAAGGATTTGTAGTTATTTTATGTACGCACATAAAGTCAACCCACAACGTCAAAGAAAAAGGGTTTGATATAACCATTTCATGCCTTACTATATTCTTTGTTAACATTACGTCTGAAAGGACATCACGGCACTATTGCCGCCTGTTACGTTTTCAAAACAGCTCTACCCACAATCCTCTACCCCACGTGTTCGACGCCGGGTTCACAAGTACATTTCATTTTCTAAGGGGGTATATATCGTTCTAAAGAAGAGTCGAGCACTACCTCCCCCTTCCTGTCAAACCAACACGCAAGCAGTAGCGACCGATTAGTACATTAAGGTGCCGGCACAAAACCCTGTTAGAAGTACCTAATTATTGATTTTGTTACAATTTAGAGCACAGGGGCAATGTAAAATATTGACATTGAAACCCAGACAAATCTGTACAATTAGAAGTTAAGGAATCACAAAAATGTACATAAATTATCATCATGAGACTGAATAGACAAGATACTATGTTATGAACTAACTTATATTCTGGCAACCTAGAATAAAACGCCATCAAATTATAAGCCAAATGTATATATTGTACAACGTTCATGTTAATTAAGTGTAAAACCAAATCACAAAAAGTGAGATTGAAAAGTGTAAAAATATTGTAACATAAGGTCATATTTCTTTAACCAACTGTAAATATACATCAACTCTGCCATATCGGCTATAAACAGAATATAACGAAAGTGATTTAGCATTGCCACAGGCTGCCGCTCATGTAACACAAGCCCGACCCTACGTGCCTGACACCGCTTTAGGGAGTCGCCGACAGAAGGGGGTTAAGAAATCCTTCAGTTAGACATTTCTGTGGAACAACGATTATACAACAGCTCTTTCCGGAGGGCTCCACAACTCCAACAAGGCGCAGCTATGTCACCTCCTGGATCACACCCAACCTGACCCGGCAGATCCCCTGCACCGTACCACCCGTGCTACAGACGAGGGCGTCTGGACGCTCGTAAGAGGGACCAGCTCCTGCGAGGGTAGCCCAACGTCGCGCTGCGGCGAGGCGCGGGGCGACCTCGGCCAGCTGCAACTCTGTTTTCAATAACAGACCTCGGGGGATCGAGCACGAGAACAGAGGGGTCGTATATAAGCTCAAGGCATTTAAGGCTCTGGGTGCCTGCCTGCTGCCGCCGGAGGCGCTGCCGGTGAGACGCCCAGACGAGAGGACCACAGCCCGTGGTCCGCCATCGACGCCCGACAAGAGCCCGTCTTCGAGAGAGCTGTGCTACTGCGACGAGACCTTGGATAAATATTGAATCCCTGGTAGGGCGACGTAAGGCATTGTAGGGCGCGGGACTAGCGACGGCGTAAGCTCCATACGAGCTCAGTTTAGCAGCAATTAACTAAAGATATTCCAAGCTTAATTAAGGGCATCAGAGCCCTGTTGAACTGTAGCTGCTATATACGACTTACTTGTTGATTGATTGTATAAATTGCTATCTGTTTGAAAAGCCTACTTGAGGCTTAATTGTAATCGTTTTGTATTTAATAAAAGTGGTATTTTGTATGCGAGTGCTTTATCCTTGAGTTACCTTTGATCCCCGTAATCAATGCGCGGCCTGCTCCCTCAGGAGAGGTCACAGCAGTGTGCACTGCTATATATAAGCCAAGCCTTCGTGGAACGCATTTACGGTGCCGCAGCGGCGCCGCGCGGACATTGTCCGCACGGTTGCATTGGGCCAAACACGCACTTCTAGCATCTCATCGCTCCTACACGCAAGGCCTGCATTGTTTCCGCCATGACGCTGTACTGTGTAAGTAATATGTGTAACAGTGGGGTTTTATTACACGCGATGAAAGACCACAGATTAAAATACGCCCGTATCTTTGTACTATTCTCTTGCCGCTTAAGGAAACTGCATAAGCAAATTTTTAAATGGCTATATTTGACCATTTTCATGATTTTTTTCCCTCCATGAATACACTTAATGTGACAAAAAAAAAACAGGGGCATATGAAAATGTTTTTTATTTTATCTTTTCTGACAAAAAGTCGTATTTTGCAGAACATTTATTTGCCGAGATACGCGTACCCGTGCATACAACTATTTAAAAAAAGCGCGGGGGGCCATCTCACTCTTAACACCTAAGTCTTTAGACCTGACGCTATGAGTACAGCATCGGGCGTGCCCGGGAGTTAATGAGAGTTTCAAATTTTCAAAATTTCTGCCACAAGCAACGTGACATTGTTTCGCAACGCTGTAGAACAGACGGCAAATAAGTAGCTACGGTTTCCATGCGAGTGGATGCACAGGCGGTGACAATCCCCTCTCATTGCTTCCAGTGTCCCTGGCTTTGTCGCGTATTGTCTGTTCGCATATTATTAACACTTTTTGAATCAAACCTTTGAAAAATCACCTCAGCTATGACGCTTTTAGTTATTTCCTTAATATGTCGTGCATAACAAGCGTTTTACACCTCCGTCAACGTAAAAACATCCTATTTTTCTTTAAATTAAAGTTTTACCTGTATTTTATTTATAAATGTTTATATTTCATTTCTAATAAATATGAATAAAACACAGTGAGAAAACATGTGTGTTGGAAGCGCCTAGTATGAAGTAGTTCACAAATGAGTGCGCACGAATTTGCTGCATCGTCCTTTGGTGTGATTTTATAAACTTAGTTAAGATCAGTTTGAAGGAAGCGGAGGAATGTCACAGAAGTAGAACTTTAGCAGGGCTTCATAAAAGTGTGAAGTAACCGTGAATGGATTATACATAATATTCTTCAGCGTTCCCCACAGATGAAAATCTATCGACTTCAAATTTGGAGATTTGGTTGAATACCTAACACTTCCTCGTCGGCGCACCAACACCCCCCCCCCCTCACCATCACCAAAAATGTTTAATCCAGGAGTGACAGTACGTCTCGATGATAACATAGTGGTGCGCCGTTCCACTGGAGAAAGAAAGCATCATTGGTAGAGTTGGTGAAGAGCTGGCATAAAGTTTTCCTGCAACATGGTCCGATACCTTTCACCTGTCGCCTTTCCGTAGAAGAGAAATGGCTCCACAAGTCCTCCGGCAGACGTGCCTCGCCACACTGTTGACTCGGGAGGTTTGTTTGCTCTGAAACAATGTGGGGATCTTCTTCAGCCCGGGACGCAAGAGTTGTGGCGGTCAACAATTCCGTTCAATCAAACGTCGCTGCATCGGGCCAGACAATAACGGTAGTAAAATATTCGTCGTGGCTGCACGTGATCACGACCCACTCACAAAATTCGACACACCTATCTGGGTCGTCTTCATTCAAAGCGAGGAGTAACGCAAAGAATTAGGGGCTCCACTTAAATCTTTTTTGATGTTAATACGTCTTAAAATTTGCAACCATGGTGGGAGGCAATCCCGAAAATGCGATGATAATATCAGGTAATACAGTTCGGCATTGCAGCTCCGAAACTATCGTCTACATTCAAAATTACATTACACCACTTGATTGCCAAAGGATCAAAGGACATATTACGTTGAGTGAGGACTGCGAAGCAACGCGCGCCGTGGAGGTAGGAATTTGGGGGGGGGGGGGCTAAGGGGTGGGGGGATGCAATTTTGAGTTCGTTCCACCGCGTCTCATAACTTCCGCGTAGTATAACTTTTGACTAGTAGTAGCTAGAACGCTCGTTTTAGTTTCAATCGACAACTCTCGTCAAGGTCAACCGTTCGCATGTATAAAAACATATTTGTGTGGCGTGCTTGTGGTGTAATTGTATGCGTTTAATGTAAAAATATTAAGAAAACTTAACACAATGTCGGCTTATACTCGTCAAAAAGCCAATTAGAAACACAGAACTCACATACGGTTAGAAAGAGAAACTCAAAAGTAATCCAGTGATACCCATAAAACTCCATGTGATCGAGTGAAGCGGTGCCGAGAACGTAAAATAAGCATTAAGGCGTCCGAGCGAGCCAACGTAGACGTATTCACGTAAAACAAACAGCCGTGTCCCCAACACAGCCAAACCCAATTTTTTTTTTTTATGCGGTGGACACTTTATTCATTGTCACCTGACTCGTGCGCAGCTTGTTTGTCATACGGACTTCGACTAGCCGGGGAGATGTGCGAGTGTGCAACACAGTCCCCGCACTTCGTTCTTTCATTGTCGTTCTCTTCCTGCTGCATCGTCCTTTCTTCACAGCACACACAGAGCCGTCCCTCTGAAACTTCTCACGTAATCCTGGCGCTGTTAAATATGCCGGTGGAGCAGTATCGAATTCTGCCCGCCACCGTCTCTATACCTCAGCATTCCTGTCGAATTTCCCGTAATACTTTAAAATCCACCTACGTTAAAATCTGGTCACTCCTGCTATTTCCTATGCAGTTGTAGAGCTGCCGCTCGAGGATACAAACAGAACAATCAACAGATATAGGCTATTTACGGTGGAGCATTTTTGAAACCCCTTTCATTTGTAATAGTTGTCAGTAAATATATTTTATTTTAAACTTAGACACATTATTCCGAGTGCTGTGGAATATATACAATTTGTTTATTACTTACATTGCAATAGTTATTTTTAAATCTAATTAAAGGAAATGAAATGGCCGAAGGGATAAAGGAACTAGGGCCTCAAAAGTGCTCACCTTACAGTGAACAGCCTATAGAATGGCTACACGTGCTTGCACATACTCAACGCTGTCCTTACCGCGTCAAATACACGAAGTCACATCACATTTCCTTTAATAGTTTCTCTGTTACCAACATATAAACAGTGTCAACATTAATGTGGGACATCCGGTATTAATGTTATCATAAGTATAATAACAAAGGCAGGCTTTCATAATAAATTTGAAAGGTAAGGTTCTCAAAGTGTATACAGTCATATGTGTACAAATACTGCAAAACAGAAGATTGTAAAACTTGTACATGACCTCCATGGAGTATTGATTTGGAACTATAGCTTAGCTTGCAAAGCGGATGGTTCTGGGTTCGAATACCAGATGCTGCATGGACTTCTTCTACTTGTGGCACACTTAGCGGCTAACGCATTCAAGACGAGCAAATGAAGACCCAATGATATGTAAAGAGGTGGCACGTAGAACTTGTAGCTGAAGATGGAAACGGACGACGAAATTATATCGTGTTTTGGAGTGTCGTTTATTGCGATTCATCCTACCTGAGTGGTTCCCTGCGAAGAGGTAGGGAGGAAGAACCATGTTTAGGCGTGGATGGGAGAGTGAGTGAAGAGTGAAAAGATTTGGACGGCTCTCAGCATCGTGGTCTTGACATCCGATGAGGGTGATTGAGGTGAGTATGGAGCGGCGCCGGAATACAAGGGCGGGGAGAAACGGGAGATCCCGAGAAAACGCGCCTTCCAACGGCATCTTCCGGCACGATTCCCACTTGTGAAAATCCGGTGACCCGACCGGAAATTGAACCCGGTTCGCCTTTGTGTGACGCGTGCAGGCTAACCACTCAGCCACTGTGTCCCCTGGAGTGGAGAGGTTTCGACTTTTAACATCGGGGTCTTGAAATCCCGTGAGGGTGAAGCGAGGTGGGCACGGAGCATCGCCAGAATACAAGGGTGGGATGAAACGGGAGATCGCGGAGAAAACCCACCGACCAGCTGCGTCGAAAATCCGGGATTCCAACCCGGTTCTCCTTGGTTCTAACCGTCACGGCAAACGCGGCCCCAGCACGTTTAGGAAATAATGTTGAATGTTAAAATGAATAATTAAGAACTTATAATCGATAAATCTAAAACGCATGGATTAAAATGAAACCATCTAACACATCTCGCAGGATTTTCTCTAATGTAAGTTCATAAAACAATAGAACAAAAATTAGATGCAGGACACTGACACTTCTGCAACAACAAAATACAATTTGCTGGTACTTTCACCTTAACCGTCCTGATATGAGGAAACGTGTTTTACATTTATCCGTTTCACGCCGTAAAAAACACCTGATGAACTTTTTTACCCAATTTCGTACCCTAAATTAATACGAAAAATTTTTCCGATATGGTGTTCAAAGCCGCGATGTTTCGGTTGGCAGGTATGCGTTCAACCCGTACACAGCCAATATCCTACAACGATAAAGATAATGTTCTGCCAATCCTCGTTGTGTGACAATTGCCTGTCGTATCCCGAAATCGACAAAAAAATTTTAATTGAACGCAACCACTGGACCACGAAATATATTAAACGTACAGTCTACAATCAAGTCGTTCGTTGGCTCATTATTAGTCGTGCATACACGGGGGGGGGGGGGGGGGGGGGGGGGGGGGGGGGGGGGGGGGGGAGATGAACTCTACCGACAAACTTCGGCAGGCGATTCTTCATCAAAAATTAGGTCGAAAATATATACACAACATATAGCCTAAGTCTACTACAAAGGGGTGAAAACTGCTCTTGAAAGTGTAGTTGAAGCAGATGTTTTTGCCAGGAACACAGCCAGAAAGAACGTTAAATGTCTGAGTTTCTGTATACTGCATTATTAAACGAAGAAGTACAATGCACTAAAATATGGGCTTCAATATCAACCCGCATCCATGAAGAGTGAGGGGTTGGCAGCCCATTTGTTGCAAATAAAAATGCAAATGTTCACTTTGTTTGTTGTTACCTGTAGAGTTGTAATATACCGTACATGTTGAACAAAACGCTTGTCTTGTGTTTTTAAGCTAAATGCCGCCGTTTTCGAGGAATTAATTAATGCCGATTAAGGTCACGTGGGGTGGAGGCGGAGCAATGGTGAAATTACATGATGGTAAAGTGGGTGTGCCCCGAAACAAAGAACACTGGCCAGTGGTAACGTCTGCCATGTTTCCCAGATACGAATATTCGCGTCGACCCCGCCAGGAATCGAGTCTGATTCGCCATAACGTTAGGCGATCAGTCTCGTGACTGCGCCACCACGGGCCTTGCTTGTACATCGGCGATAGTTTGTTGGGGTAGGTACGGATATCACGTGACACGCGTCTTGTTCCAACAATACACGGTGTCATTTAAAACAGCAACACCATACACCAACAGCACATGTGTAGATATGTGCCAGACGTCGCCATTCATTTTTTTTGGAATATTGTGGATTTATTACTCGAAAACGTTGGCACAGGGAACACAAACAAAGTGAAACAGTTAAATTTTTACTTGCAAAAATTTGCTGCCAAACCCTCTTTTTTCATGGCGGCCGGTAGATATTGGTGCCCATGTTTTATTGCTTTGTACTTATTCGTTTAATAATGCAGTGTCCAGAAACTCAAACATTTATCGTTCATTTTGGCTGTGCTCCTGGCAAAAACATTTGCTTTAACTGCACTTTCAAGGGTGGTCTTCGCCCCTATATTTCGTATATATTTTAACTTACTTTTTTTTTAATGAAAAATCTTCTGCCGAAGTTTGTCGGTAGAGTTCATATCCACCATGTATAAGCCACAGCCCAGAATAATACAAAAACCCAAACTATCAGGCTACCGAAATTTCTGAAAGTTACCGCTGCACATGATTGCAGCATTATCCTCAGTACGATGCAAAGTTTCAGCGCAGAAAATGATCAACTGATTATTTTCACATTTACACAGCATGCACAGAAAAGTTATTCGCAGCCAGAATAACGTCATAAAACCTGTTCGTGGAAGGAACGAAACTCCTGCACGGTGGAGAAGTATACATAACAAACAAACAAAAAAAAAAAAAAAACTATCCTCCGCTCCGTTTCTGGAGCAGAAGTTATCTTTTCCTCCGTTTCTCCGCGTTTGACGACAGGCGAGATGAAATTAAAAAAAAAAGAAGAAGTTTGTGAGTTACGATCCGCGCGCGCTCTGCGGGCAGAGGTATAAGAACACGGCGTGTTTAACGCAATAACGAACTTTACGACGTAGTCGGGAGGGGGGGGGGGGAATGGCATCCCCAGGAAAGTATAAAGTCAAGTTTCGTTATCCCCTCCCCGAGTCTGCTTCCAACCCTCGCATCCCCCCCCCCCTTCTAAACAGTGGGTTCCCTTCTCTTTCCCTTCCGCGCGGAAATGGAATTTGAAGATTTACTTTCGCCTCGTTCCGAAATTTTAACAAAGTAGTCGTAGCAGTTTTGTCTCGGAAGGGTGGAGTGGGGCCGCGGCAGGAGGGTAGCATCCGAGGAATACGCGTACCTCCGCCATCAAATCTGATTACAACATTTTCCTCTTGTGTGGCTTCGCTACAAGATAGAACTTCAAGCGAAAGGAGAGAGGCACTGCCCCAGCGCAAGAAGGGCTTCGGAGGCACCCTACCAAGATAAAAAATTATTCCAACAAAACGTTCTCGACGAAAAAGATAATACCTCACTTGTGATTACATTTTCGTTATCTGTTGTAGTTTATCGCCTTCGCAGCGACCTTTCGGATTTCTTAACTTTTGGAGAATAGCTGAACTTTAAAATTACTGGACCGAACAAATAAAAATAAATATATATTTTTTTATATGGTACACTTACTTGTAGACAGACATGCTACGGCATGTCAAGTTTAAGGAAATACATATTTACCGTTTTGGGAACAAATATGACAAAACCTAACTCCTTTTGAAAAAGGCACTATTTACATGGAAAAATAATAACACGGATTATCTCACAAAATATAAGTACAGTTTTCTTAAAACAACATTAGAAAGAACTGCCCATAGCTGCATTTATTTTTACGTGCCCTCTGACTAACATATTCCCAGTAAAGATGAGAACGTCGTATTAAAATTACGATTTTTACATTTGTGGTCAGTGGATTTAGTCAATTTAGTTAGTTTTTTTTTGTTCGCATTACAGTTAGAATTTGCATTATAGTTACGACACATAAATAAAATCATTATCTACGTTTATAGTAATTCTAATTATATATGTGTATATACAGTGCAGTTACTCACAAATAGTTCTTTAAGTTTATCTAAATCAGCGCTTTATTAAGTGCTCAGTCAGTCGTGAACAACCTATAAAAACTTTTTTTGTACATAATGCGGTATTAGAATGATTTTATATTTGTCCCTGAATTTCTCTACATTTTTTCTAATCATAAATTTTTATAGCTGAAGTTAAAAACTACTTTACATTTTTAACTCACCTGTTTAATTTTTACAAAATGGTGTGGTGTAAGTTGTGTATTCCAATAACATAGATATTGTGTTTTTGCTACATGAGATCACGTGCAACGTTTCCTAGTTGAACACTCCCCCACGCAAATATATCTGATGAATTGGTTTCCCTGGCCAGAACCCTAAAGTCGAGCAATACCCGAAAACCAGTTATTTCTTCTTTTGTATGCTGTCGGTAGAAGTATCTTTTCAGGTTTCGAATCCCAGGTAAGTTAGATCTGTGATGCATCTCTCTTGAGCCCAGTGGTGCTTATTGTATTATATTTAAACTCAATTAGTTGTGCTTGTAAGACGTCATAGACAGGTTAACCTCATTTGCAGCGCCACTGCCTACAGTTAATATCTATGTGTGATAGTTCATCCATTTTTATTCTGTGAGCCAACCTCGATGTAAAGGATGCCAGGGAGTTGTTGAATTGAAAAAGGCAGCAAGAATTATTTCACTAAATTGAAGCTAATTTTTCTTTTTAATGTTCATGGCTTACTACAGTCGAATAAAATATGGGATATGATTTAATATATACTAATTTTTTTTTTCAGCCAATATCTCTGCCAGTCGGTTGGTAAGTCGATTTGTTAAGACTGCTTAAAACAGGAATTATTTTGTGTTCTGTGTCCTAGTTCACCTTCGTAGTCCTAGAAACTCATGCTACAGAATTAATCTAGCCGAGGTCTAATCATATATTTAATTACTCACCTGTGCAACCGTACATAAGATTTTGACGAAAATTCTACTATTATGATTGTTAATGTCACGGAAGAAATGTATATTAAATAATTCGAAATAATTTGAACATATGAATTATTACTTATTGGAAATATTCAGATGGACCCATTAATTCTGGTTCCCGTACAGGTCATAAGTTAGTTTGTAAGCCGTCCCCTGATAAGTCTTCAGGCATAACACCGGCGGACGTTAATAAGCACTGTCCAATCCAATTCCTCGTAACAGTTCATTAGACATTGTATACAAAGTGTCGACACTTATTGGTGAGCAAACGCAATCGGGGCAACCATTTAATCTCATTCTGGCACTCGACACTAAATTAAGGAACGAGCAAAGTGTACCCTCCCCCATCCCCCCCCCCAATTTGTTACGCCAATTGCACACAAAACAGCTGCGCAGGCTTTGCGCAGCGTTTTCCGTGTCCGCCGGACTTTAAAGTACGTAGTTTGCTGTCATTCATAATGCAGTTTTCACTGCACTTTCTTAGGTACTCATGTAATGTCACTTCGGGTATAAACGCTGTGAAGTAATGCATTTTTTTTAATAAATGGTACTGAATCATAATATGATATAAATCTGAGGTGTTTGTCAAAGGAGGTAAGTGTTCCTTGAAATCGATATTTCACATAGTAAAGAATGGACCTGAACTACAGGTACAAATGCTGTAAGGTGATTCCCGACGCAAACTGAGATAGAAGATGTTATACGAACAATGTCGCACAGTAACTCGCAAAGAAAGCAGCCACCCTTGAAAATCTATATTTCAAATTGTTCTACCGGAAAATAATGAAACCTGCACGAGATAAAAGAGACACTCTGTGAATAATGTTTTCTTTAACCAAGACCTTAAAACTGCGAACAGTTGAGTCGTGCTATCATCCCCTACATTTAGAAACTAAGAAGTGGTATGTTATTATCCTACCAATGTGTGTGTAACCCTCGGGTATTTTGCAAAGACGTCTTTATCATACGTTACTGCACGGAAACAAGTTACCTTGATGTAACACTCTCAGGCAAATAATGTTTGAGACAACAACCTTTGTAACGGTAGGGCTGCACTTGGTTGCCTGCCAGGTACGCATCCCGCGTGGCATGGCAGGTCGTACGAACTCTACTTGACTGTTGTGTGTGAATGCAGGTAATGGTGACAGGACAGTATGTTTGTACGGTACAGACTCTGCAGGTATTTGTAATTCAAAGGGGAAGATCGTAGAAGTTATAGGCTGTTCACGGTAAAATGAGCACTTTTGAAAGCCTTGCTTAAGATCTACTGGAATACACGTTGTGTATTATTCCGCCTTATGTAAAATTAGCATTATCATGGGCCTCATCAAATTATTCATGCGTTGGTCAAGTGAAACTGTGCAATTATTAACAAAGTAAATACTTAAAAAATCTGCTCATTTTTACTCTACGATGCATTAAAAAAAAAAAAAAAAAAAAAAAAAACAGAAAGCGAAAGAAATAATTTCAAGTTTTCACAAATGGTTACCAAACACTTTTTATTCGACATTAAAATATATAACTACTTTCCAACCATCCTTACCAACTTCACTGGACGAATGTCACTCAGTGCACCCATTAAGATATATGCATTCAGGGGCAGTGACTGTTTTCTAAGGTTCATTTCTAAAGTGCTCACTTTATTGTGAGCAGCCTTTAACTGCACGTGAACGTGGCTTGCAGACCATCCGTGCGAGTGTTTTACAGTAACTGTTCAAAGTGGCGACCCCCAGCTTCGATACAGAAACAACAGCGACGCACACTCGACCGCCCATGTGCGGGGTGTTGCGGGCGATAGTAGAGCCATCAGTGGTCCGGGCGCGAAGCTCAGCTACCGTGTTGACTGGAGTCTCGTATACCAGTGTCTTGTGATGGCCCCACGGGAAGAACTCGGGCGGCGTCAGGTCTGGGGAGCGCGGCGGCCACCTCACTGGCCAACCTCTGCTTATCCAACGCTCACCGAATGTGGCGGTAAGGGGGTGACGACGGGCTTCCAAACTGAAGCGTGCTGACACCACATACGCTGGCGCGTGTGTGTAAATCCACGTCCTCCAACATAACGGGCAGTTACGTCCACTAAAAACGCTCGATAAAGGTGGCCAGTCAAACGTGGCGGTAAGGCGTACGGTCCAATGAGGTTTCTCTCCGACAATACTGCCCCGGACGTTAACAGCGAATGTCTTGATGGCGGTGTTGAACCATTGCGTTTGGGTTTACGTCGTTCCAAACGTAGCTGTTTTGACCGCTGATAACTCCATCGCGGGTGAAAGCAACCTCTCGTCTGTCCCCAGAATGTAGCGAGGAAAGCCAGTTTCGTCTGCGCAGCGATGCAGAAACCAGCCAGAGAAATCGACACGTGGCTGGAAATAAGCTGGGTGTAAGGCTTGCGCCTTTTCACGATTATACGGGTGTAGCTGTTGCTCGCGCAGAGCCCTCGGGGCATTCTGATGGCTCGCATGCAAGGTGCGAGCTATTTCGCGTGCGCTAATTGACGGCGGATCGGCGATGCGTCCGAACACTTCCTCCTCAAAACTAGCTGCCCGGACGTTGCGTATCACTCCGGTGACACGCCACTTCGCTGTAAACGTTCTGGTCACGCGCAAACGTCTGTCCGCAGACGTGAACTACCGATGACCCGGATGACGTCTGTTTGGAAAGGTCTGTTCGTACAGACGTCGTGCTGCTCTTGCGTTACCGCCCGCGGCACCGTACACGAGATGCATGCCGTTATTTCTGTGCTGTACTGTCTCTCCAAGTTGCGAACCGACTGTGAGATGCCACGCTGTCGCATACGTTAGCGGCGCTAACTTACAGCTACGCGCATCACGTTACGTAGTACGACTTACATTGCCCAGCGGGTTGCGTACCTAACAGGCAACCAAGTGCACCCTTATAATTTTGTTTCATCGCAAACTGTTCGCCCGAGAGTGCTCCATTAATGTAACGTGTTTCCGTGCAGTAACGCATGTTTGTGGCGTCTTTACAAAATACCCGAGGGTTACAAACACATTGGTAGGATAATAACATACCACCCCCTAGTGACTCAACTGTTCGCAGGTTTCAGGTTTTGGTTAAAGAAAACATATTACTCACAGAATGGATCTTTCGTCTCATATATGTTTAATTATTTTCCAGTAGAACCATTAAAAATATATATTCAATGGTGGCTACCTCCCTTATGACATTGTTCCTTTAATGTTTTCTATCCCATCTTGGATACGGAATTACCTCAAGGCATTTGTAGCTGTAGTTCAGAATCATTCTGTATTATTTCAAAATATTGTCATCTAATTCAATGAAAAAAACAAATATCTTCAGTGAAATTTGGTGGGTAATATAATTTACGTTAATAAAGTACGGGGTTCTATTTTATTGCAGTAAAAATCTTCGAAAACGTAGGCTTAAACAAGAGGCAGAGCAAAGTTACATTTTAAGTGGGCGAAAGGAAATAACAGAAAATTCTGTAAATTCCGTGGACTGGTATATTGGTGCGTAAGTTGTAGACGACACTCGACAGAAAATATTTCCCTGACGGGGAAGCGGGCGTGTGTTGGTATTCCTGACGTCGCGGGCACGTCCTCCCCCTCCCAAGACTCTTTCTACCTTCAATAACTGGCGTTCCCCGCCGCAGGAGGCAGCACTAGGCAGTCTCGGCGCGCGCCCGCCAGAGCGCACTGGTGCAGAAGAAAAGGTTCGACTGAGTGCAATAAGCAGAAATAAAGGCTTCAACTACTTGTTCTGGCTCTGCCCTCCTCCCCACATCTTCCTCTCTTCGCTATACGTACCTCGCCTCGGCGCGAGGAACAAGTAGAATTCGCTGTCCGTCCAGCCGGACTAGATGAGACAGGAAAAATAAAAAGGATGGCTACAACAGGCGGGAACAACCCTACATAATTATATGAAGTAGGGGGAAACACGTTGTTCTGGTACACTAGTTTTTTTTTTTTTTTTTTTTTTTTAATACGTGAGGCTCTGCTTCCGTTGCAATTACACGAAGTATGGCTGCTTCGACAGGACAATATTGTTGCCGAGGAATCACGACGAGCGTGAACTTAAACAGTTGAGCACTTCATTACATTAACTGTGATCATGGCGTGCTTAATAAGGATCATCAAAAAGGTTAAGCGTGGAATTGAGGTCACGTGGGCCAGGAACTCCAGGCAACCTTGTCTCAGACTGTGACACCAGACAATTCAGTTCATTCAATGTTTCCCCTCCATTTGTGTGCACAAACGTAGTGAGTATGCCGCATCGAAGAACATGACAACCATATGAACAGTCCTGCCTTTGAAAGCAGGAGAATCGTCGCCTGTTGGAGTCGTGGGTCGTCCTGCCGCGAAAGTGGGTCTCGCGTTGCAATAAACGCAACCACAGTGCAGCGGATATGGGATGGGTGGGGTCGAAGAGGAACGGACTGATCGACGTGCAGGAAGACGACGCGACGTCCTCATTGGCACCGTTGAGCGTGAGGACATATCGGATACAGGCCGTAAAACATCAAACGCCCCGGCTCAGTAGTTCAGGCATGTGGCGCGTTAACCTGTGCCCACACGCGTGGTTCGTCACTGTCTGCAGCATCAGGGCATCTTGTGCAGGAGCGTATTACTACGGCTGCCACTGACTCTGCTCACCACTGGCACCTGCGGCTGCAATGGTGAGTGGGACGTCAGGCCACGAGGGAAGAGTGACATGCCATCATCTTCCCTCACTGGTCCCTCTTTTGTACATTTCAACATGTCCGAGTACATACATGTTAGCAGTAGTACCAACCAACTTGCGACAAAGCCAAATTTGATCACCATTAATCTTCTACCGAGAAAAAATCATGAGTGTAGAGTACATGCTAATTGCAGAATTCGAATTTGCAGCATGTTCATGTATACAAATAGTCTTCTAACAAATTACGTGTCGTGGCTTCACTTCAGACAGATCCATAAATGTCGAATATTTTGCATCATGTGTCTTCCTAAAGAATCAGAATTTCAAAAGTCCGCTACAAGCTTTAGCAGTTATACCTAGAAGACCAATGCTATACAAAAAATAAATAATAATATGACAATCTTCTACACTCAACAGTTTAACACGCCATGAACCATTTTTTTTTATCTACATCACCATTAACAGTCAATATATTACGATACAACTTCCTATGATAATACCTATATATGGAAGTGCTCGTCTTATGAAAATTAACATGTAAACAAATATTTTCATCACTGTTGACCGTGTAATATTGACAACTGTATTAGGGTGTGGTATGTCAATGTTGGGTAAATGCGGAGAAGACGAAAAATCGGTCTACGTCATATTTAATGTACAGACTTTGGCAGGATGATTCTGCTTTACGGAGCAGAGCCGCACTCTCCAAACACTTGGAAATATCTTAGGTTCGTTGACGTAAATATGACGACGGATCCCACGAGGGAGAAACAAATTATGATATCCACTAAGGCGCAGGCACGATCAGTAACCAGTATCGTCACCGTTCTAGTTGATGGAATGTGGTCACTGTGATTATCAGCGAGAAAGCAGCGACTCCAGTGGAATAGTTATCACTGTTCCAATTTTATATCACACTTCTGCGTACTGTTACAAATTTCTGTAGATTTACAGAACACGCACATAGCGAAAGTAAATCGTTATTTTTTGTTACCTCTTTTTATAAAGATCAGACTTAAAAAACTTATAAGTATGTGAACATGTTCCGTGAAATCACGGAGCTTTATGTAAATTTACGGAGAGAACGTTATTGGGAAAAAAAAAAAAAAAAAAACGAAGAGTCCATAGTTTCACGGAGATGTGTCGATAGTTTGTAACCGGTATTTTCCGTAATTTTACGGACATTTTTTCTACCAGTGCAGTAATATTTTCAATACGAAAGTGATCAGTAGCTTCATAACATCTTAGTACGCAATCACAAATCGAAAATATTACCTGTAAGTGTCAGTTTTGTTTCTTTTCCGGTTTCAGTGTTAACACGTTCAAGAATATTGAGCACAGAAAAGCAGACAATAAATTCTGATGTTTTGCAACCATTCGTCCATATGCACATCTACTGCACGTTTGTATATTACTTTTTGTTTGAAACGGGTATCCTTGAAATTAAATAAATGAGAACGATTTTTTTTGACACTGGTTCCCCATTTAGGCTCTTTGGCTACAGGCTTGGTAGGTAGCGCTCTTAAAACATGGGAGTACTTTGCTTAAAACGCTTCTGGTTTTGTTAGAGGCACGTAACTAGGTGTTTGGCTTACAAACATATATGTGGTTCCGATCAGGAACTTATTTGAAAATGTGATTTTCGGAAGGGCTCAATTGATCGCAAACAATTTTTAAATATAAATAGTTATTGTTCTCTGAAGTGTGAATATTCAAACTCGCTGTTTTATAACAATGTCGGTTATATAACGGCCTGAAAGACAGTGCGATCGGAGATATTTTGAACTTATAGGGAGCTCAGTCGGCCACACTTTGGTACACTTCTGGCGAACATTTCACAAGGAATTTTATGACCTGCTATTGGATTTTAACTCTGAAGGATTCGCCTATAAAAAGTTTTTACAGGTGATAAAACTCACAAGTCGTATCCTCAGATGATCTTAATAATTTTGAAAAGTAGAACAAACTTTGAAGTGTTTATGGGGGCTACATTTGCTTAAATAATTGAAACACGGCATTCCAGATATGCTTGATATATTTATTAAGGTGTGTGCACTGTAGAATTATCACTGTAGTTTAACTTAAAACGACAGTTAAATAATCATCAATAGTTCTTACTGAAACAATTTAAATTATTTTCCACAGTTCAGTTTAACTCAGAGCATTGTTATTTTGTATTGTTTAGTTTTTTTTTGGGGGGGGGGGGGATTAAAGACCAGTGGTCCAAAGCACTGAAACAAACGTAATACTTTGCAATAACAAAACGTTGCAACCCTTTCCTGCATTGTTTTTACACTTTATTAATACATGTAGGGAAAGTGTTGCAATCAAGTAATACTATTTTGGTTCGCGCAGTACTCACACTGAGCCAACACTTGCTTCATTCATGCGACCAATGATGTGTGTGCTTGGTATTTAAGAGACTCTGGGAGGAGAACCTTCGACAAACCAAAGTTGAATAAACGTCCGCAAATCGCATAACTCGCTGGGAATAAGCTGACTGTGTACAGTTTAGTAATACAGTTCCTTCATCAGCAACATGTCCATTGTAGTGGACCCGGGGGATGGAAGGGGTTAACATAAAACTTTTCCAAGGAATAATTCTTAAGTAATAACTCGAAAACAAAATTTCCGTCACGAAAACGGGGTCTGCTTGATTGGAGGGCGGAAACATCCCCCCACGCAGTGTGGCGGCGGCATCGTTTCGGGTCTCACGTATCCATCCAGGTTTGGCCCGGGCGCAACGCAAAACGTGACGGTAATAATTTTATTTCTCTCCGCCTCGGAAGTCTTGCGGGACACGTACGGCGTCGAACAGCCGCACAAAACGCGTTGCTTCGAGTCGACCGAGCAGAAATACTCCCAGCGAACATCCCTTGGGGGGGGGGGGGAGGGAGGGACTCGGGGAAGGGGTGGACGGGGTGTAGCAAGAATCAACCCGCCACGAGGCGGATCAATTGTCTTGTGGTATGAAACCAAGGATTGCGCAAGGATACACGTCAAGAGAGAAACAGTAGTTTGGGTCTATGAAACGAGTAGCTGTGATAGAGTCGATTTGATTTGAGGGATTTGGGCGGCTCTTTACATCAAGGTATTGAGAGCCGATGAAGGTGAAACGAGGTGAAAATGGTGCTGCGCCGGAACGCAAGGGTGGGGAGGAAATCCGGGGGGTGGGGGGGGGGGCGAGCAAACGCGCCGACCAGTGGCATCGTCCTGCACGATTCCCACTTGCGAAAATCCGGAGTGACCCGGCCGGTGATTGAAACCGGTTCGCCTTGGTGAGAGGCGAGTAGTCTAACCGCTTAGCCACAACGGCCTCAGCTGTGATAGAAGTGGCAGCAGTTATTGCGCGTGTGCTTGTAAGCTACAGGCTCATGACGGTTGCATAGGCACTTTTGAGATCAACCTTTGAAAAATGTCACTGCCCCTTCCTGAATGTATTTTAACGGGAGTACTGACCGACTTGCGCCCAGTAAAGTTGCTAAAGTCGGAAAGAAATTAATTCCCTGTCTTACTGTTGAATAATACGTGAATACTGTAATGATTTGTTTTCTGTTTTAATACATATAAGTGTAATAATTAGCCAATTTGTAAAACATTTACGTTTCTATTAACCTTACAGTTTCACTTGACCGTGGCAAAGTTCGTTTTACATATGGTGGAAGAGTACTCAATGTATATACAAGTAGATCTTTAGCAAGGGTTTTAAAAAGTGCTCAGTTACCATGAACAGCACTCTAAATCATCAGTGGAAAACCAATGATTATTCCAATAAAAACTTCACTGATTGAATAAGTGACTTGAAACAATTTCACTGACTGAATAAGTGACGGCCAACTGCAGTGGAGAATTAAATATTGTTTTTAATTGAATTTAGCCAAATAACTACAAGAAATAAACATATTTACGATAGTTTGCTATTTATATTACCCAACTTACTGTAATTTAAAAAAGAAAAAATAATGTTTTTGAAATTGGCCGGGATTGAACTAACTTCACTTCACTTTTATTCTATTAACTTACCATTTCCAATAGTAAGTCGAGTTGGTAAATAACAGGAAAATAAATGCCTTATAATTATTTATCGAACTCGTGTAGTTTTCAAATTGTATGTCCTTACTTTTCGTTTTTGATTTGATTGGTATCGTTAGGATTGTTAAAACGAATGGTATGCATGAGTGCACTCTCTTCGCCACTTTATATGCAGTTTAAACCTTAAAATAGAGCGCTGTGACGATTACATGGAAATGAAACGAAAGACGTAGGAACGGAGTGAAGGTCTGAATGTTCATATTATCTCGTAAAATGCTGTTTTAAAAAACGAAGCGCATTCCAGAAAGTATTTTGTTTTGGTTTTATTGGTTTATTCGTTGTTATTCCGCTTGATACAAGTTGTTTAACTGCCATTTTTAAACGTCGTTTGACGGCCATTTTTACACGCTGATCCATCAGTCAAAAATCGAAACACTGGAAAACAGTGAAAAAAAAGTACTGATGAATCAGTGGAAAATGTCACTGAGTCAAAAAGTGGAGGAAAATTGGCTTTTTTTTTTTTTTCACTGATTCATCAGTTAAACCCACTGAAGTGACTGTCGAACCAGTCAGGTATTGTAAACTGATTGAAACAGTGAAATTCTCACTGATTCAGATTATGCAAAAATAAGCTGTATGTTAACGTTTAGGCTTCAGACAGCGATGTAACTACGCAGGGTAATTTCTTTTGACACTATAGCTTCGTGACTGAAATAAATGTGATCTCGCGATCACGACCATGACGCAAGCATGGCCTTGAAATGGCGCCGTGTGTGCAGGCCCACGGATGGTAGCGGCCATTCTGGGAGGGAGAAAACATTTTTGGCAGTATATCTCTTGGTTCCGATGTGCTAGAGCGTTGATTTTAGCGTCAAAACTCGGAAGATATCGTATGAATCTTTAGGTTTAAGCCATTAATAGCCGCGTATGTTATTTCTTTCGTTACTTTCAGTTCACCCCCCCCCCCCTTATCCGAATGGAAATACCACCCACTAACACCAACGCATTCACCCAATATCCCGAATTTTTAATGAAAATTATTTAACGTTGTTGAATTGTACAATAAAACCCTTCGGTAACATTCCAAAAAAAATAATTGACTTTAAGACATTTTCTATAAAATAGAGACTTGTGCACATTCTGTAGTTGTGAACCTAGACTTAAAAGTGTCTACTGCGCTTTTCTCTACAAACAAGGTTAAACGATAAATTGATAACTATATAATTTTTGCAAAAGTTTGTCAACTGAGCTGACAAAAATACGAGCTGAGTTCAGTTGAAACAGTAGGACAGTTTAACTGGAATATTTATATTTTGTTGCGTTCCCTGGTTTCCGTACGTGCACAGCTGGCGTTTTGTCCCTACCTCGTTGGGTGACACATAATTTATATCACGTGACTGGTACAGAATCATTAGTGCTGCAACTTGAAGTGATATAGCTTCACTGTCTTTCTCGTTACATTCCAAATATTTCTCGTACTAAATCGAGAACAAGAACAGTAGGTTTATCGGCTTTGGTATACGTTTAGCCTGAAGTGAGCGCTGCGTATAGTGTATTAGCAGTATCTGCACACTTATTAAATCAAACCTTTGGAAAAAATCACACCCCCGCCCCACCTCCATATGATGTATTTGGTTGTTTCTGAATTATGCCATGTCACAAGCCTTTTACATTTCTGTCAACATAGAAGTGTCTTATTTTTTGGTTAAATTGAACTTTCAGTTATATTTTATCTGTAACATATAACACCTAATTTGCATTTAATACGAATAAAACAGAAATATAATAGATGTGTTGGTAATGCCTATAATCTACCGTAGCTGGAAGATGTCTTGGGAACGCGAGTCCCTTCTTAGTGCCTAGACTGCGGCTCGGCACGGACCGGTCTATAGCGGAGTGGCAAGACAGCGGCCCGGCAGTATACGCGCGGACATAAAAACATTCGGTGTTGTGTCTTGAGTAACAGAGAATTCAAAAGTGGGCACGAAGACCTATGTTTCTGGAAACAACAGATAGGAGTGATCGTGTGACAGTGTGCGCTGGATAATGTCTTTACCTTCTACATGTGTTGTTCGACAGTAAATGTTTTTATACCACAACTGTCGTATTAATATTATATTTTTTATTAAATTTAAATAAAATTATCCAACACGACTCAAACCTGCAGCGTCTTGAGCACGGACGTGTGACCTTAACTTCAACGCCAACAAACAAACGCACTTATTACTTTAACGATAGAGTTTGTTTCGAATCTGTTTTGTCTACACTCTACAATATTATTATAAACATCCCGGGTATGGCACGGGTGTTAATTTAAGTTAGGTTATACTCAATGTTAATCCGTAAGCCGTCCCGTGATAAGCCTTCCGGCATAAAACTGGGGGACGTTAATAACCCCTATACAATACAATACTCGCAACATTACCATATAGTTGTATACGAATAGTGGGAACGTGCGAATGGTAAACTATTGACCCATACATCCATGGTACTGATCCTACATTCGCTCACGAAACAGTCAAATGCGTAGGGACGTCCCCAACCTTATATAGTAGCGACACTCGACATTTCTATATTTGTCGTCTGCCATGTGGTATTATATCCGTACAATGTAGCGGTTAAATGCTTCCCTTACGGAGCAGGAAGTTTACAAGGTAAATATTTTAACAGTGTAGTAATTTGGAAGGCATATCATTTCAAACTGCTAATTTTTTAGTATTTAATGCTTTTCAAATAGGATTACATATTGGCACATTATTTGTTTAAAACTCGCGAAAACGTTTACTCTTAATGAACGTTGCTTTTGAAATAACTTGTACTGGCATAAATCATAGAACAATTTTATTACGGACTGTTAAGTAAGTACAAACTTTTTTTATCGTGAAGGCTACAGAAATGATTTACAGTGATTCCACCGTGCTGCCAAAATCATAATTATTTGGCCACATATCTTTACGGGTGACATTACATTTGCACGTAATTCGGAGGTTTGGAAATAATACATTAACCGAAGAAATCCTTACAACCTTTGTATATTAATCTGTTACGATTTACTGTGATTTCCGTGGACTTTTTAATTTGAACACCTAGGTGTATGTAGACCATACGTTCACATAACCTACCGTCACACACGGAAAGACTACTTACACGCAGGTTAATTGGTTGGACGTTGTAAATAAATGGATATTAAGTTGTACAGTTTAATACGTTGTAGCGACGACATTGTTTCATTTGTATTATTTTGTTTGGTCTTTTACAAACATTGTGCGTGTGTGGTTCTCTCACTGACCGCCGTATATCTGGCTGCTCTTGCAGTTGCCCTTTGAAGAGGCTCAAGTAGAAAATCGTTTTTCGCCTCCTCGTCACAATATGTAACCGACTTTATAATTTCGCGTTCTCTACTGTTGACAACTTTTCCGTACATCTGCGAACGTCCTTCGCCCTCAATTGCCTCACGAATAACTGAGCCCGCCGTAACTGATGTTTGTGGAATAGATGATAGCACGGCCACATGCCAGGACGTCTCCCGGCTGCACTACAGTTCTCAAGCAAAATTCTGTCACGAATGCGGGCTGCTTCACTTAATCATCACAACTCGCTTGGCAGGAGTAAACATAATTTCTTCAGCGCATTCCCTCCATTCAATGAATTTTCTGCGAAAGGTCAAACGTAATAAAGAACACTTAAAGACTACTTACTTTCAACAATAAACTTATCTTTAGGGGGAGGGGTACCTAAATCATAAATCAATAAAGTTAACAACGCACTTCCCAGTAACATTCCTATTTAACGAGGTTTTAAATGAGAAAACAAAAAGAACATTTAGCATTGCTAAATTACAAATCTTTCTCTGGGCCGACCAGAATGATATGATCATTTCCAAAAAGCAACATCTAAACAGCAACGTCACAAGGCTAAAACTTTTACTTAGATACCATAACATTAGTTTGACTGCCGTTGCCAAGGGGAGTCTGTACATTAATTTAAGTAAAAACCTTAATTGTTACTAACATGTGGGTCTTACATTAATCTAAACTTAACCAGGTTCTACGTTACTATTTTCTACGTCCCCCGATAACCTAGCCTGTCCCTTTCGACCCTCGAGATGGTTGTGGTGACCCTGTGATGTCACCTCGCGCTCGCACACAGCCTCCCACGTGTTTCCACTATCCCGCGTACTCACAAAATACAACCGCGCCCTGTGCTAGGCTTAACCTGTGTCCCGTACTCAGGCCAACACCGCAAGCGCCCGCACAGATTCGAGGCTGGTCAACGACTCTCTCTCTCTCTCTATCTCTCTCTCTCTCTCCCTACTCGAACGACGTCTGTCGCCGCGACCCTTGACCCACAACCGCTGAATTGCGAGACCCCCTCCCGGTCTGCGAACCCGGAGCCCCTGGCCTGCAGTAGCCGTCCGAGCAATAGGCTGGGCCGCATCGCGACAACTAAACTGCACGACCAGCCAGCGGGGCTTGAACACTGGACTCCCGAGCAGCCAATGCCCTCAGCAAATCGTCAGCTCAACGCACACGTCAATGCCCCCGCCTACTGTAAAAAAATTTACGAGACCCGCACTTCCTCAGTCGCGGCAAAGAAACTACAACACAGAACTGCCACCAATCTAGAAGTAAAAGTAAAAAATTGAGTTTGGCTGTGCCGGAGTCACGGCCGTTTGTTTTGTGTGAATACGTCTACGTTGACGCGCTCGGACGCCTTGATGTTTTATTTTCCCGGCACCGCTTCACTCATTATATGGATTTTTATGGGAATCACTGGATTGCTTTTCAGATGCTCTTTCCAACCGTATACGATTTCTGTATTTCGACTTTGTTTTTTGACGAGTATAGTCCGACATTTTGTTAAGTTTTCTTAACTTTTTACATTAAACGCATTACATTTGCACCATAACCACGCCACACAAATGTTTTTATACACGCAATAGATTGATCTTGACGAGAGCTGTCGATTAAAACTTACAATGAGCGTCGTAGCTTCTCCAAAAGTTATACTACGCAGAAGTTATCAGACGTTGCGAAACGAACTCAAAATTGCGGCGTCCCCCCTCCCCCCCCCTACTTCCACCGCACGCGATGCTTCTCAGTCCTCACTCAATGTAACATATTCTTTTATCCTTTGGCAATCGAGTGGTGTAATTGAATTTTGAATGTAGACGACAGATTCGGAGCTGCAATGCCAAACTGTATCCCCCGATTTTGTTATCATCAGATTTTCTGGATTGCCTACCACTATGGTTGCAAATTGAAAGACGTATTCACGTCAAAAAAAATTTACCTAGCCATATTATTAATTTTCGACTTAGTTAATTTGTTTGCATGAGGCGAAGAAATAGCCCGAAAGAACTTTATCATGGTATCATAAAAGTCGGATGTAACCATGAATGGACCAGATAGCCACATCTTTCCAGACGGTGAGTTCGTGAATGTATAATTAAGGTCGCTCGCGCCAAGGCGAGTTGGTTGACAAGTGTGACACTAGATGGGAGCGCTGATTGCGGCGGAGGTCTGCGCTGACAGCTGTGACAGGCAGAGGCCCCCTCCGGCCCCTCCGGCTTCACAACACTACCCCCGAGGGAATTCTCTCCCATCCCCTTCCCATTCTCTCGCGGTATCTCTGCTCTCCCATCAACTCCCAGTTCAATATGCTTCCTCGTAATACACTAGCTTCTCCCGTTGCAACAACGTCGCACACGCCCTTCTGGGACCGTGACATCACTTCGTAACCTCGCCACAGCGTACATATATATATATATATATTTTTTTTTGGGGTTGTTTGCCTCAGGAAAGCGTGCCCCAAAGGCTCTACAGCGCACTGAGAATGTATGTAGTTCTATTTCAAGGTTGAAATTCTGTCTGCGCACATGCGTACAAACACAAAAGTTTCGAAGTACAGTACATGTTCTGCAACTTGAAGATATTCTATTACCTGAATATTTATCTCCAAAAGGAAACGTCTGTGCTGCTCAAATAATGATATTTTAAATGTTATTGACTTTTGCCAACACCTTCAGTCACCGTCAACTAAAGGTTGTTCATGATAAAGTGAACACTTTTGAAATAAAACCTAGAAAAAAGTCACTGCTCCTACCTGCATATATTTTAACGGGCGCACTCACTAACATGCGCCCAGTAAAGTTGGTAATGATGGGGGGGGGGGGGAAGTAGTTCCATATTTTAACTTCAAATAAACAGTGTCAGGTAACCATGTGTGACAACTTAAATTATTTATTTAGTTTTCTGTTTTTTTTTTTATGCATCGAAGTGTAAGAATCAGCAGATTTGTAAAATATTTCCGTTTCTAATAATTTCGCAGTTTCACTCAACCGACGCATGAATAAAGTGATGAAGTCCATCGCAATGCTAGTTTTTTTTTTTATAATGCGGAAAACTACACAACGTGCATACAAGTATACCTTAAGCAGGGCTTTCGAACTGCTCATTTTACTGTGAACAACCTATAGCACAATGTTTAGTAACAAAGTAGTAGCTGCTGCATGATATTTTCATAGCTACTGGTTGGGTTCTCGTATTTCAGGATATTAGAGTCTAGTTTGAAATTAACGCAAAAACCACCTTATGAAAAAATTAATCAATAATTTAAAGAGAGTGATTAAAAAGAGTTAAAATATTATTTGAGCGTGCGTTAAAAATAATGAAAATTGTTGTCCATTAATTATTGTTGAGAATAATTTGGACGCAAATTCCGTGTTCTCACTGGTAACGAACTCTAAAATTCATGCATGCCATTGAATTATTTTGTGAAAGTGGCGAGAGAAAGAGATGTAATGGAAAAATTACAGAATTTGCTCTTCCGAAAAATTTCACAACTGGCCAGACCAGCCAATCTGTAGCTTCCTTTCTCAACTTTGCGCCTGCTTGGAATATTATTGGATTCCTTGCAGAGTGACCGGTTTGACAGGTTTTGCTCACCATTATCTTCTGGGCCGATGTATAACGACCAGCGTGGGAGCTACGTCTAAACAATTTGTCACTGATTACCTGTGTGTTTGTACAGTAATGTGTGTTCAGTCAAACCACTCTGCCTTGTGTTTCTTACTATGCAAGTTTATAACAATAATATAGGTCACTATACTGCGCCTGTGTGATGGGAAAACAACGCCTAATGTAGCTTGTATTTCGATCCGTTACAAATGCGAAGTAATTATGTCCGGGGAACATTTTTCGACTCTCGGTCGCTGATTGTTGTGGTCGAAACAATCAGACCTTTCAAAAGTACATTCTTTGCCAGGAAACTAACCAACGCTCATGGTGTGCTCTTCTCTTCGCTCCCGAGAACATCTACTGGAGACTCGCCCCTTCCCGCTGCTGCTCGTCAGTCATTTCTGTCGTATTTTGTCGAGAAAGGACGGGCAGGCAGGCGCCACCCTTGTAGCGAACAAGTTGACTCCGCTCCCCACTTCAGGCAGGCGCCACCCTTGTAGCGAACAAGTTGACTCCACTCCCCACTTCAGGCAGGCGCCACCCTTGTAGCGAACAAGTTGACTCCACTCCCCACTTCAGGCAGGCGCCACCCTTGTAGCGAACAAGTTGACTCCACTCCCCACTTCAGGCAGGCGCCACCCTTGTAGCGAACAAGTTGACTCCACTCCCCACTTCAGGCAGGCGCCACCCTTGTAGCGAACAAGTTGACTCCAATCCCCACTTCAGGCAGGCGCCACCCTTGTAGCGAACAAGTTGACTCCACTCCCCACTTCAGGCAGGCGCCACCCTTGTAGCGAACAAGTTGACTCCACTCCCCACTTCAGGCAGGCGCCACCCTTGTAGCGAACAAGTTGACTCCACTCCCCACTTCAGGCAAGCGCCACCCTTGTAGCGAACAAGTTGACTCCACTCCCCACTTCAGGCAGGCGCCACCCTTGTAGCGAACAAGTTGACTCCACTCCCCACTTCAGGCAGGCGCCACCCTTGTAGCGAACAAGTTGACTCCACTCCCCACTTCAGGCAGGCGCCACCCTTGTAGCGAACAAGTTGACTCCACTCCCCACTTCAGGCAGGGCCACCCTTGTAGCGAACAAGTTGACTCCAATCCCCACTTCAGGCAGGCGCCACCCTTGTAGCGAACAAGTTGACTCCACTCCCACTTCAGGCAGGCGCCACCCTTGTAGCGAACAAGTTGACTCCGCTCCCCACTTCTGGCCGAACGGTCTCGACACCCATCGTTTACTTTACATGCTTCCGCCGGTTCCGTGATTCCTATACAGATTTGCACTCGAAATAATGTTTGCCAAATCATGGAGAGATTTGTAACCATGCTCTGTAGGTAATACTCTCTGAATATTAAGGTTGAAGTAATGTCGCTGCCTATGCAGCACTGCAACCGACTGTAAAACGTGAAGAACTCATTTAAAAAATAGTACAAACACCACAAAAATGGTTAGAAAAGTGCAGTTTATGCTGTACGTGAAAGAAGAATGCATATATTTTGTCACATTAAAAAATATTTTAAAATACACTATTTAATGTAATAAATTAATATATTAAAATAGTCTGTATTTCTAACCAAATTTAAGCGCTTTTCCATTCTGGATGCTTCGGAAAGCAGGATCTTCAAGGAAGATCGTCATAATATTTACTGTGATCATGTGTAGTAAAATCATAGTAATAATTTATCATATCAATTTTAAAAAGAACTTTATTTACGTCAATTCCAGCCATAAATGTTTGTGGCAAATGGACGCACATAAAATAAATAATAGAACTTATTTCCTACATTATTAATACAATTTTCTTACATGCCATCATAGTAAATATTATGAAGATATTCCATGGCAAAAATTATCTTGTGAATGCTTCTTTCTGAAGCATCCAGAATGGAAATGCGCTTAAATTTGGTTGAAAATGCATACTATTTTAATCGATTATTTCATTACATTTAAAAATTATATTTTAGTAAAATATTTTATAATGTTTCAAAGTATTTACATTCTTCTTTCATATGCAGCATAAATCGCACTTTTCTGCCAATTTTGATGGTGTCTGCACTACTTGTTTTATGAGCTCTTCTCGTTGTACGGTCGGGTGGAGTGCTCCATAGGCAGTGGCTTTACTTGAACCTTATGGTATTTCATAACAGTAACCCAGACTTCTCCAGCCTACTGTACTGTAATTTCTAAACCCATGTTTCCGAAAACCATTTTAATAATACTCACGGTGCGCCAGTTTAGGCAGTTGTGGAAGTATTCAAAAGATGTACCTCGTGGAGCTAATACTGAAAATATCAACAGATCAATATTACGTGATAAAACACGTGTGGAGTAATTGAAATTGGTTTCCAAGTTTCCAGAAAATCTGTGCATACGCATGACTTACCGTTTACTCTTGGGGAAGGAAGATTAATCTTTTAAAGACCTACAGAGTATATCTTGGCAGTAGCACGACGGCGGAATAATAATAAACTGCAGTGAAGTCTGTTGTAGCGGAAATTCTCTAATCTGGATGCCATCGTTACAAAAAGTATTCTGATTCAAGGGATACGTACCGACCAAAGTAGGTCATCACATTTATCTTAATTCTGTAAGTCACTGGTTTACTTGCTTGCCCATTTTCAGTTACAAGGAAGCTCGTGCATAGCCTTCATAGTCCACGCTCACAGATGCTGTGAATAGTAGTGAAGTCTAGAGGCACAGAAGGAAGCACGTTGAATAATCCCAAGAGCAATGCGTAACAATTGACTGGCGATGTGGAAGTGATTTCTTGAAGCCACGCGGTATATCATGCAGTGTTACAGAACAATATGACAGTGTGGATCCACAGTGACATCCTTATTTCACAGAAGAACCATACAAGAGGAATCAGACCGCAATATGTAGATTTATCTAATTACCTTTCTCGAACGGGGGTTCTGTCTTGTATCAGCTGCAACTCTAGTTTCCCGGAGAGTCGAAGCCAGTAAGGTGATCATTCCTACAATATATCTCGCTCCCGTAGTGATATTAACGTGTCCAAATAATCCCCAACAAAAACACCTCCTGCTGCAAAATGCCCCCCCCCCCCCCAAATCAAACCCTGCCATTTGTGTGCAAGAACAACCTTTGCATCTTCATTAAGCAAGACTAACATGTGCTCACCTTGCGTGTTATTAACACTATTTTAACGAGTTCAGGTTAATATCTACAACAGATCCAGTTAAGCACTAGCGTATGGTTAACGGGTGTTTGACTTCCGGTTTTAATGCCCTACCAGACGCTGAAAATATTTTCAGTTCAAAACAGAATGATCAGCAATCATACTGAACAAAACTTTTGTTCAAATCTTCTTCCTTATGAGGTATACAGACAACACAGTTAACTTCTAATGTGTCACTGTACATAACTCATGCTCGCCAGCTTCAGGTATAAGTGAGTCGATTCATATTTAACAGAGCTTGACTGATGGATACTGTAATGATTTATAACTGAATTTCTGTGAAAAGCTTTGCGAATATTTGATTAGCATTAATGGCACTTTAAAGTGACCGATATGTAACTGTTCATTGCGTACAACTGAAAAACCTGCTTAGTTTCTTCGTTGCTGTATAATACTCCATACACATGTAAAGATTATAACTTCTATTGCCATAACTATTATCATATTATTAAATTATGTTGAGTAACTGTACCTAAGTATCCAAATAATATTCGTCTGTGGATTTATCACACCACTAGAACGCTTGTTCGGGAAGAGAAATTGTTCAAGAAATAACAGTTTTATAGAAGAATAAATATCTGATTTCTTCGGATACGGCGAGTTGCTGTAAGGAGTGAAGTTCTTATTTTTTTCTCTTTCCCTCCAGCATCTCTGCTTTTATAAAAATTAGCAATAATTTAAAAGCTCAACACTTGACTGCCTTTGAATGGCGAGCTTCCCGCTCCATTGAACTTTTATATTTCTTTTCGAATTCCGGTCCTTTTCAGAGGAAAAGTCAAAAGCGCTTGATTGTGAAAAAAGCTCCGGTTAGAAAATAAAATGGGGGGAGAAACAGCCCGTCACCCAAAAACGTTTACCAGGTTTAAAAACTTTCTTGTCTAAACATAAATGTTTTCTTTACAAGAAAGAAATTAATCCCTCCAAATATTTAAATTGACGCTTTTTTTTAAATTGCTGTTATTCTTCTAACTGCCGCTAAATATGTAACTTCAGATATAAGCTTGCGGTGTAAACATAATTTATTTACTTATTTATTTTAAGTTTTGCGAAGTAAAATAACTTCAATAATTTTCTGAAGTTATGGTTCAGGATTTTGAGTGGCTACTAACGGATAGCTATCATGCAAGAGTATTCATGTTCCTATAAATTTCATATATATTATTCACTTATCAGGAATTACAATTTGATTTACAGTGCTCTTAATAGTTATTATTAGAAGGAATTCTGTACAGAACTCAGAGCTAGCAGCACTAGATAATATTCAGTCTTTGTATACTCATACTTATTTAGTCACGTAAGTAATATTCCTCGTCTGTTAACAGATTAACGGTACAGAATAAAAAAGGGCCCTATATTTTTCTTTCATCAACATTTATTTATAAACGTACTGGCATTTTCGTGCCCTAGAAAATTCCGTTTCCAAAATAAAGCGAGCACGATAAGTGAGCACTTTATAAAACATCATTAGAAAAAAGTCACTGCACTTACCTGTATATATTGTTACGGTGCACTGAGGGACATGCGCCCAGTTAAGTTGGTAACGATGGATGCAAAGTAGCTCTATAGCTTAACGTAGAATAAAAAGTGTTGGGTAACCATTTGTTATAACTGAAATTTATTTTTCCTTTCTTTCTTTCTTTTTTCCAATGCATCGAAATGTAAAATTGACCAGATTTGTAAATAGTTTACTTTTCTAACAATTTAACAGTTTCACTTGGCCAACGTATGAACAATGTGATGAGGCCCATGTCAATGCTAATTTTACATAGGGCGGAATAATACACAACGTGCGTACAAGGCGAACTTAAGCAGGGTTTTCAAAAGTGCTCATCTTGCCATGAACAGCCTATATACTTGGAGACGCTCTTCTTGGCTGTCCAATGAAATTATACTCTAATATTAGGGAAAATTTAGTTTTACTATATCACACATTTACGTCGTTTTTTTGGTATAATGAATTTGTGTAATGGCACATTCATAAAAATAAACAATTATATTTATGAGAACCATCTAGTAGCGTAGGGTATATCTCCTGCTGAAATAGAACATTGAGAGGAGCAAGAATTTTCTGCACATACGTAGGAAAGTTTGCCTTTCAGAATTTGTATGAGCAATATTTTGATATTATAGTGTTTGAAGAGTACGCTAAAATATTCTAGCAACGGTTTTGTATGGCAAAGGAAAAAAAAAAAAAAACATTTATGCCAGGCTTTTTTTTACAGAAACGTAATATTGCTTTAATTCAAAGGAAAGATTAAAGAAACGTATTTTTTTATTATTAACTTTTGCTTGCACGGCAATGATACTTTTCTTTATAGCAAAGACAAAGATACTTTTTTTTTTTTTAATTTATTTTGCTTTCAGTAAAGAATTTTACTTCCGCGTGTTTTATTTTTAGTACATAACGAACGGTACCTAACCATAAGTTACCAAATAACGTATTTCTTATATTATCGGCATACTGTACTTTCAAGAGTGAACCATGAACTGAGTTGACAACAAATAATACTGTTCAGTTAATGTAACTACAGAGCAAGGTTATCACTGCCATTGATATAAAGATGAAACAAAAATTTGGTTCGCGGCAAACCTACTTTGCAGTGGTTCACACTAAACCGACAATTCCTCTACGGCAACAAATCACGTGTTTTTGGAATTATATAGGCACTAAGAAGAGAAAGTAGCTCCACAAACACGAATAAAAGAACGCCACGACTCAGAAACTGGTATTTTTTTTCGGAACGGAGCGTTTAAGATTTGTGTTACCTTCACTGTTAACTGTCAACTGCATCAGGTACCAAATTTCAATTTTTCTGCTTTCATATACTTAAATATACGCTCTTTCTAAAGGCCATTTGGTGAATTGTCTATAGTAAAAATAGCTGACAAAACCATCAATTTTGTCAGCAAAATACAACTGCTCTGGTGACCAATTTTATGCAGAAAAATTATTATTTTTTTTACATGACTTTTTTTACTTTCGGGCTATTTATTCTACCATATCTAAAATAGTATTTTTTAAGTTTTGACATTTTACTATTTATGGGTGTTGACCACGAAAAAATGTGTGTTATTTAATATTTGTACCACATAATTTTAAACTTTCAGTTATTATCAGTAATTGCTCTGTAATGTGCCCATACTTTTTCACATAAATAAATACCAAACTCATAAATTTTACTGTTTTAGAAAACTACAAACAAGCCCTAATCAAAACTAAATTACGTTACAGAAATGAGCAAATTCACATTGAAAGAAGATTTTAAGAGCTACTTCAAGACGTCTTCGAAATGGCATAAGGAAATGATTTTTGCAAATAGCGGAAAATAGGGAACTACCTGCATTTTTTTAAATTTGTGACTGCCCCAGAATTTCTGGAAATTAACTTTTGCTAAGAACGCCTTTAAAATAAATTGAGACAAGACCTTTACGTTGCCCTTGCTACGTTTTCTGAAATTAGTTTTATTTATTTTGCTAAGAACGCCTTTAAAATAAATTGAGACAAGACCTTTACGTTGCCCTTGCTACGTTTTCTGTAATTAGTTTTATTTATTTTGTTCGTACTTAAAAGAAAAGTAAGAATTTGACTTTGACATGTAAATTTGCGAAAACCATGCAACATAATAAAAATTGTTATGCGAGGAAAGAGTATAGGCTGTTTACGGTAAAATGAGCACATTTGAAAGCCCTACTTGTTGTGTATTCTTTCACAATATGTAAAATTAACATTGCCATGGGCCTCATCACTTTATTCATGCGTCGGTCAAGTGAAACTTTGAAGTTATTTGAAAAATAAATACTTTACAAATCTGCTATTACACTTCGATGCATAAAAATATAACAGAAAGTGATAGAAATTGTTTAATTTATAACAAATGGTTACCTTACACTTTTTATTCCTTGTTAAGATATTGAACTACTTTCCCTTCATTGCTACCAACTTTACCGGGTGCATGTCACTCAGTGTGCCCGTTAAAATATATGCAGGTAGGAGCAGTGACTTTTTTTCTAAGGTTTATTTCTAAAGTGCTCACTTTATCGTGAACAGCCTTTTAATTAAAGATAATGTCTACAGGTTGAACAATAAGTGGGCAACGCCCTTATGGAAAATAATTATATTCCCACGCATGTGTTATTTCTACCTTCAACTCCGAGGCAACGAGACGAGGAAAGGACGACAGAGGCGGAGGGACTGTTGTGACTCGATGGTGGTTCCCCCGCTGAGTAATTAGCGGTGCATTCCAGGACGTCTAGCTGTGTGCGCACCAGGTGCTGTGGGAACATGAAAAGTGGGGAAGGAGCGGGGTTCGTCGGGAACCCTTTGGCGTCGGCGACCACGAGAGGCGGCCCCTTACTACCCCTGCAAATGTCGGCGCAACCCTTAGGGCAGACCGCCCGTCGTCGACCCGCTGGGTCTGCACCGGGGTACGCGCGGGACACGTCGTTTGAACTTGGTCCAGCGTGCTGGTTCCATAGACTAAAGATGTGGTATAGGTTGTTCACTGTAAAGTTAACACTTTTTAAGGGCCTTATACATTTTTCCGTTCGTTCAATTTCCATATCCCCGCTACTTTTTAATATAAACATTGCAATGTGACCAATAAACACAGTGTATATATTTCTCCGCCCTCAAAATTTAATGCCTGAGGCTGCAATAAGATGTATTTATTAATTGTTATTGCCTGTTGGGAGGGCCTTAAAAGAGTTCACTTTACCGTGAACAGCCTATAGACCGCTTATTCGTCTTCTGCACATGTACCCAACATTGACCTACCCCAAACATACACAACTGTCAAAGTCACGTGGTCAACAGTGATGAAAGTGATTGTTTATATTTTAATTTTTTTATGACAAGCACTGTTATATGAATAAAATACTTTTACCAAATGGAATTTGATCAAACTGCATTACAAATTAATTATAGTATGTATAAATACATATCAAAGCATTTATTTACAAATCAGTTTTCTAACCTAAAATTCAAACCATGCCGTTTTCGCTAGACATGCTCGCAGAAAAACAGTTCAATGTTGGGACACAGAGATTGGTTGTGCGCAGCCAGCGAGATCGGTCTACCTCATATTTAGTATATGGCTGGTTCACCTCCTGTACCTGTCCTCGGACAACTTCCTGAGCGTAGAACACAACAGCACGAGCAGCAGTCCAGCACATGTAATTACTAGAGACCTGAAAAATTCTCTAGTTCAATGACCTGCAGGGCAAACTATACAGTCTTGGATATCAACTGCACATTGGTTGTCTGCAGTCACAGTAGAAGGCGACGACTGGGCCAGCGTTCCTCAGGAGGTGTCAAACACCACGTGGACCAATGGCTATAAAGTTATACAAACATATGTGTTATGAATTCTAGCTCGTCCCAAAATGAATTCGCAAATTTTTCAGGTCTATTGTAATTACTTATACGTTCCAAATGTCACTCTTGTCACTTTTCAATTAGCTCCAGAGCTTATTTCTGCTGTCGTACCGGCCAAGCATATAATGCATCCCAGTCTTTGGTCCGTTACCAGACTTCTGTGAACTAATTGGCTTGTTACGAAAGTCCCGTCGTGCACCTTGTTACGGAAAGCTCCTGCTTAAACAACGAGTATTATCGAGCCCAGTTTATAAAACACGAAATCTAAACACAGCCGAAATTACAAAATGTAAACCACCAAAGAAATGCGTCGAGGAGGACGGAATATTTGGGTCCGGCAAACTAAGTGATTTTCAGAAGTAAGCACAATACTCCGGCAAACTCCACCCACAGGGTATGACGGGGACCAATCATAATCTTTTACGTCACAAACACACGTGGTGGGGTGAAAAGTGTGAGCGGAGCCACGAGGTCCAGGGAAGTTGCTGTCGGCGGCGTGACAGCGGATGATACGGCTAAGGTTACAAGCAGCGGCAGCACAGAGTCCAGGGTGCAAGACCCGGCGAGTCCTTCCAACATGAGTTAACTTAACTTCTCTGCAACTCCTACTTTCCTCTCTTACTCTCACTCCATTGGCCATATTACATTATGAGTATATAAATTATAGTAGATTGTAAGGTATTCAAGACACTAGTAAACCTGGTTCTAGCCAGTCTCCAATCTAATTAACTCTTCTCATTTACAATTCACTTACTACCACTTTCCATCCTTCTATCCTTCCCGGGTATGGTCCCAAGATGAGACTATAACAGGCTGCAGTCGTGCCCCGAGCCCCGACGTCCCACGTCGCATTGGTAAATGACTCGCCGACGTCAGAACTGACGGCGCGGATCATCGCGTCGATCTTGATCGCCAAGCGGCGGCAGAGTTTTCGTAAGGCTAAGTCCACACGTGCGTGATTTCACGCTTGGGCTCATGCGTGTTTTCACGCAGCGTGGATCTGCGACAATGTGCGCCTTGTAGTGTGTACCGGCAACATCGTCGATTAATTATAAACAGAACGTCATTAAAAAAAATGTAGTTGTTGTATTATGTGCAACGTTTGTTATTCATAGGCGGCATCGTCGTCGACATCAGAGAAAATACTGGGTCCATTCCATATTAAGTGCGAGGTCAGCAAAGGAGATCTGTGTGCACCAAGATACAAAACTGAAAGAAAATCCAGAGACGTTTTTCGAATATTACAGAATGTCCATCAGCTCATTTTAAATGCTGTTGTCTACTGTGAAGGTCGTGATATAAAAATACAAAGCAATGAGGGAATGCATTAGTGCAGAAGAAAATCTCGCAGTGTCATTAAGGTATGATTTACTGTGCCAAGTGTTAATTAACATTGCCGATATGTAAGACATCAAACAAACCAGTCTTGAAAGTACAATAAAAACGTATGATAAAGAAACCTCTAAAGTAAACAATGAGATGAAAGAGTCGTCGTTGGACCCCCCGTTACTTTCAATGGGAGATGATTCCATGATTTGATGGGTAGAAGGTGAAGGTAGGTCTCTCTGACGAAGGATCAAGATTGCTGGTAGAAGTAGCGAGTTAGGTGAAGGAGAAGGGTTTTTGTTGTAGATGGTGAATAGGAATACATAATATGCCTTATTTACTAATAACTGCTACAGTATTAAAGTGTTTGTGCTACTAGTACTCAACCACATATGGACTTGTTCCCTGCGTCCAACTCGGTCCACGTTTCTCCCACTACAGCCGCAGATACCGACATTCAAGAATCTCTCTTCTTATCTCGGATTTTATATTCCTTGTTTCTTGTACCACTGGTGCTTTCGCACCTCCAAAATGATCACTTCAATATCTAATTTCATTTTGCATATAACATCACTCGATACACAATAATGGTTCTATGTTTACACTACAATATATGCTGGATATTTGCGCGCGTGGCGTGTTTTCCCGCGCGTGTTGCCAGGCTACAACGACACGCACGCGTGAATTCCCGCCCAAAAAATGGAACGTGGTGTGTTCTTGAGCGGGCGACCTTGAGGATGCGCCTCCCGCACCTTTCGTCTGCGGGAATTCACGCTGCGTCTGGCCGGTCTCATTACAGTTGCTGCGGTCCATATTTCGGGGTCGCACACTGTTCGCACGTGGGATTCGTGCCGGATGATGCCGCTGGTCGGCGGGTTTTCTCGGGGATCTCCCGTTTCCATACTCACCTCGCTTCACTCACAACGATTAGAAAAAAAAACCGCTTCATGAATTAGTGTTGTCTGCCGCCTACAACAAGTCATGTCCACGAGTTTTTACAAATAAATCTGAAGAAACATAGCATGTATTCCCTTCCCTTTCTTGCCGCCCACGCCTAATGGAGTGAGCACGGGAGATCGCAATGTGTCCCATCAACTCTATGTTTCGCCGGGGCGGATCTAACTTTCTGCTGTGAAGTGATCAGGCATTAAGTGGACGGCCTGCCTGATCACACCTTCAAACACTGAACCAGGGTACGAGCGTGATTGCAATAACACCTTGCGAAATGCAGTTGCAGAAACCCCGTCCACCGGCCAGTAAACGGGGCCGAAATTATTAAACAACGCACCCGATATAGGCCAACGTAACACTGGGAGCGGCGACTTTTGTCATTGGGGCAGCGGACCGAGAATAAGTTGAGATGGGTATGTCCGACTTTTCGGTTAGATTGCAAAAGTAGAATAAAACTTTTTGTAATTAATTATAATCTTGGTATTCCATTAAAGCTCCCCCGATCAATAGTCACGTAAATAGTAATTGTATGATCCTTATATTCAATATAACCCCTTCTTATACTGTTGTGCTCTATCTAATCATGACTCATTATTTAGTTACACCCAGATTCCCTTGCAGGTATAGGCAGTTCACGGTAAAGTAAGCACTATTTGAAGCTGTTTCTTCAAAAATAATAACCAATAAATACATTTCATTACGGCCTCGGACTTATGGTTTTGGGTATGGTGAATGTATACACTGTGTTTATTACTCAAATGGCAGGGTTTACATTAACAAGTGGTGGAAGGATATAAATTATATAGGAGAAAAAAGTAACTAGGGCTTCAAAGGTGCTCACTTTATCGTGAACATCCTATATAAATTATTTCTCAAAGTTGAATCATAACATTTCGCTGCGCCAACCAGCAGTGACTCGAGTCGCAAAGAAGTTATCTGTGTACTGACGACACGCTGGATATTGCAAGATGGACGTCACTGTGCCGGCAAGTGACGTCACATCGCTACCTGATTGGCTCTCTTGCTCTCTCTTTCTGCAGAGTTGAAGCATTGAACTTAGAGGTCGTGTTACACAACATGTGAAGTGTGAATTGCTTCTACGTTTTGAAATATAATTACGTAACGTTTTTTGTTACCCTACATGGTGGGCGAACCCATTATAACGGGGAGGAAGTCATATTGCAAATAGGTAGCCTAACAATACCGTAAATTTGCTGAACTGAAGTAAAAATGGGCATCACGACAGATAAATTAAGTATTAGTCGGCGTCATGTAGGAGACGCCTCAGTGCCCAGGCTAGTGTTTGGTCCAAATTTTGAATACAGTTTGTTTCAGTATGTTATGAAGGTTTGTTATAATGGATAAAACAATTTGTAATTTATAGTGTTAGGAAAAACCTGGCGAGTCGCTTTGCTTTACGAAACTTTATAAACCTTATTGTTTCTAAAGTATAAATAATGTTGGTAAATCCTGCAAGTATTTATGTCTCACAGAGCTTTCCAAAAATGTCGTGGTTTTAAGTAAGCAAAATGGTATAAAATACCTGTAACATTTACATATGTGAGTTGTCTTAGAAATTGGCCTTTCAGGGGGATATTTTTAAAAGTGTTGTGTTTTTCATTGTGCAATTAAAATTTGGGTAGTTATTAATTTGATAATTGTGAATTTATCAGTTATTATAATATGTGAATGTTGCACCCAGTTGTCAAGTTAATCCTTAGTAGGTATAAGGTTGGACAGGTAACAAAAATGAACAAATGACAGAGATAATTTAAAATGTTTTAAGAATGTGTTAGGTTTTACTTGTGCAAGGAAAATCTTTTTTTCCTGATAAAAACTAAAAATTTGCTCCTTTCGATAACGTTTAAGGAGGCACGTTTCATGCCTAGGAAATCAACACTAAGCCACTTGTGACTGAAACACAGCAAAACTCCGAAAACAACCTTCCAATAAAATTTACAAATTTTTGCTTTAAAACCAATAATTAATTTAGAATAAATAATCCCAACATTCGCAAAGGAAAACGCTATTGACTCTCCTTCCTCTATTGTAATTATCTACTGCTTCATGTAGTTTTCGATGTTAAGCATTAAAAAATGCCTGACTAATTAGTGTCACGTTGCACCTGAATACACAAGTAAAGACACCTTATTGTTATTTCTTACTATTACTGGTACTTATATTAGAGACATAGCCCATATTTACGTTCAAACTGAAAGATAGTGACATTTTATCTAATAACTGAGTAGCATTATCACCTTTCTGATCCACCACAGTGATGCCTGCTACCCTTTTTAACTGTCTCATGCCGAAAACCTTCATTTTTACCCGATTGTTCTGTCTGTGCAATAGACTTTATTTTACCCTTTTATTAGTATTATGAAAACAAACTTAAGCTATATGAACAAGAGTGAAGGGATTTGGGTGGCTTTAACAGCGAGGTCTTGAGAGGGCGATATGAGTAGTTCACCCTCACGCAGAGCAAGCCCTTCGAAAACCAACCATCAGTCCGTCTAACTTATTTCCCACCATACTGAGCTACTGCACACTATAAGATAGTTTCTCCCACCTGGGCAACTTAATCCAAAAGCTGTTCAAAAGTAGTCAGTATCTGCACAAATGTAAAGTATCGACTATTTTGTGGCACCAAGTTATAAAACACTGCTTGCGTGGAAAACCTCATCACAAGGCAGACCTCTCTTACAAAATCTCGCATTGTCTGGTTCTATTTTTGACTTCGTTATAGCAATTTTAACCTCTTTTATATCACTAAATGTGAGGAAATTTTCCGAAGGCATGCCTTGGTAAGTTCCATTATGCCTCTATTATCCTCTTTTACCTCACTAAAATTTGGTTGCAAAACTTCTATCAGCTTGAAAATAGAAGCCGCATTCAACACTTGTCTAGGATAATAATTTAAAGCCAACACATAACTAAGCCGTTAAGTCACCTTGTTCATGACCGAGGATATCTTGCACATGAAGAACATTAATGGTTTGCATCGCACAGAACAGGAATCAGTGTCCGTTTCTCATGTAAGAAATATGTTTCGTACAATTGCTTAGCTCCTCCCATATGTAAATGGTTAAGGTTGACATCAACGAACGCGCAGTGCGTGGCTCATTGCTTAGGATTGAGCGAGAAGGTCTTAAGAGCTGATGCGGGTGAAGCGAGGTGACTGTGTAGTACGGAATGCAAAGGCTGGGGAAACGGGAGATCCCCGAGAAAACCAGCCGACCAGTAGAATCGTCCGGCACGATTCCTACATGCGACATTCCGGGGGGGAGGGGGATGGCGACCCCACTGGTAATCGAACCCGATTCGTCTCAGTTGGAGGCGAGTAGTCTAACCCATACACCACCGCGGCCCCTGCTGGTTACGAGAAACACGCTCTACAAAAGTACAGCGTTCATGAAAATATCAAACGATTGCATCAGTTGGGTTCGTAAATTACCGTAACTTGGGACTGAACGGCTCAAACGAGACAAAAAAAAAGGACAATGCAAATTGTAATCTTTTGGTTTTGAGCTCTGGGATTTTGTAATCCCATGTAAGACACCGCAACGCTCTTAACACCTAGCAGAACTAACCCGAGGATACAGTAGTAGCAGACTCGTATTCTCGGTCTTGTAGGGACCGCGGTGGCTAAGCGGTTAGCCTGCTCACCTCCCACAAACGCGAACAGGGTTCAATCCCCGGCCGAGTCACTTCCGGATTTTCGCAATAGGGAATCGTGCCGGACGATACCGCTAGTCGGGGTTTTTTTTTCAGGGATCTTCCATTTCCGCCGCCCCTTCATTCCAGCGGTGCTCCATACTCACCTCACTTCACCCCCATCGGCTCTCAAGACCTCGACGTTAAGAGCCACCGAAATCGCTTCACTCACCCTACTATACGCGATTTAAGGGGTACAATGAGCACTTTTTAAGGACCTGCTAAATTTTTCCTTTTAATTAATTTCTACTTTACCACCACTTTCTAATGTAAACGTTGCAATATGACTCACAAAGACAGTGTATACATTTCATAATTCTCAAAAGTTAATGTCCAAGACTGCAATTAAATATATTTATTACGTGTTAATGCCTTTTGGTAGGGCCTTAAAAAGTGTTCACTTTGCCGTGAACAACCTATACCTACCTACCTACAAACCTACCTAGGCCTACCTACCTGAGCTTTTCAAATGCGCAAAAACAATTCACAGTTCACATGGTGTTATACGACGTCTAAGTTCACTGTTGCAATTCCTCCGAAAGAGAAAGAGCGAGAGTAAGGAACCAATTAGGTAGGGACGAGACGTCACTTGCCTACCTACCTGAGCTTTTCAAATGCGCAAAAACAATTCACAGTTCACATGGTGTTATACGACGTCTAAGTTCACTGTTGCAATTCCTCCGAAAGAGAAAGAGCGAGAGTAAGGAACCAATTAGGTAAGGACGAGACGTCACTTGCCTACCTACCTGAGCTTTTCAAATGCGCAAAAACAATTCACAGTTCACATGGTGTTACACGACGTCTAAGTTCACTGTTGCAATTCCTCCGAAAGAGAAAGAGCGAGAGTAAGGAACCAATTAAGTAGGGACGAGACGTCACTTGCCTACCTACCTGAGCTTTTCAAATGCGCAAAAACAATTCACAGTTCACATGGTGTTATACGACGTCTAAGTTCACTGTTGCAATTCCTCCGAAAGAGAAAGAGCGAGAGTAAGGAACCAATTGGGTAGGGACGAGACGTCACTTGTCGGCACAGTGACGCCCATCTTGCAAAGTTCAACATGACGTTAAGCATGTAGAGAACTTCGCTGCGGCTTGCGCCACTGCTGGCTGGCGCGGCCGGCGAAAGTTTTACCCTCACCAGAGGAGAAGCGAAGAGTTGACGGGACACGCTGCAATCTTCCGTGCTTACTCCATTAGCGGTGGTCAGCAACAGCGGTACGGAATACACCCTGAAGGTTGTTCACGATAAAGTCAGCACTTTTGAGATGAACCTTAGAAATATGTCACTGCTCCTATGTGGCATATATTTTAACAGGCTCACTGATTGATATGCGCCCAGTAAAATTGGTAACGATGGAGGGAAAGTAGTTCCTTGTCTTAACGTCGAATAAAAGGAGCTAAGTAACAATTTGTAACAACTTTAATTATTGCATCAAAGAGTAAAAATGAGCAGATTTGCAAGATATTCACTTTTCTAATAATTTCACAGTTTCGCTTGCCCAACGTATGAATAATGTTATGAGGCCCATAATAATTTTAATTTTACACAAGGTGGAAGAACACACAGCGTGCATAAAGGTAGATAGATCTTCAGCAGGGTTTTCAAAAATGCTCATTTTACAGTGAACAGCCTATAGGTTATGTTGCAAACATGTATGTTCTGTTTTCTCGGAATTCTAAGCATAGTGACTATAGAGTTTTAACACAGCAGTCTGTTCAGAAAAGCTACAGCATTCTTGCTATAGTTTGAAACTCTGTTTTACAGAATAATAAATATCATAAACAGCGGGCTACTTTGCGATTTTTGCTGACTTTCACATTTCTTAACGACTACTATCATGCTTCAATGATCACATTTATAAATTTTTAGCAGAATAGTGACTTTCATTAATGTTCTGAAAAAAAAAATTGACATTGATTTATTTTATGGCTTTTTAAATTAGAATATAGACAGCGACTTGCAATGAGACCCTTAGTTTCTGTAACTGTGTTTTTGTCGGTCATTATAAGACGAGATCGTCTCAATTAAAAACATTTTCAGTATCTTTGAATGGGTTTCATTGCGAACGACATCTTGTAGGTTGGTCTCCCCATTTATATGGAAATGTTTGGTTTCGTGTCACAGTTTTTGTTTCAGAGCAATTACTGACATATTTCTTATCCGAACTCTTACCATCCTTTGTTTTCCAGCGTAAATATACTGATATTTTAAATGAAATTTCTATTGTTGTATAAATATTCGCCTATAGTGCAGTGGCTAGTTATGCCTGTACTACAAATAAGGTAAACGGCTGAAAGCTCTGTAGTACCATTTACAGTATCTGTGTTAAAAAAGATATATATATATATATGCCAGTAAATAATTTCCAGTGCTTTGATTATTGTGTTAAATTTTTTTTTTTTGGAATAAAAATTGTTCAAACGGGTGGTTCTACTATCGCATTTATGCGTGAACATTCCGGTTGTGAAAATACAGCTACTGTCGCAGAAAAACGTGAAGTTCGAAAATTTTATTTATTATCAAGTCATAATATGGCAGGTCCTCGACAAGAAAATTCCGTTGTGTTGAATTGCCTACAGTAAAGAGTGCGCGTATGAGCGCAGGGACCTGTTTCGTAAAAGTAAAAGACTTCTAATATAAGATGTTTCATCATAATAGTAACTAATATTATCACGTGGTTGTTTCATAAAGTGAAAAACTTGTAAAATGAATTTTTTAAGTTATACAATCAATTTTAGTAACTCGAACAAATCTGTTCCATAGAGATATTGCAAGACTTTTGAAGCCACTGTTAAATTCATCACTTATAAAATAAGTGTTTGCATCACACTACAACTTAGTCATTGGAATCAATTTCAGCGGGTGTTATTGTTTATGTTTGAAGTAAACTGAGTTATAACATTTCCAAACAAGCAAGAGAGAAAATAAAAATATAAAATATATTATATTTTTAAGAAAATGTATGAAATAAAATGTGAACTGCTTGAGAAGTTTAGCGCTACAAAAACAAAACAAACGCGTCGAAAAGCATGGAATGAAGTTCATGATTATGCTGTATCGATCGTTGTAATTGGTTCTAGCCCTAAATTTCTTGGTTGTCTCATCACATGTTGCTCATCCTCACTACTGTCACCTGTATTAACTATTATCTTTGTTGTCTCATCGCATGTTGCTCATCCTCACTACTGTCACGTGTATTAACTATTATATTTGTCACATTTAGTAAAGAACACAAAGTATTTTTATAAATAACACAACCTCAACAAAACCTACAATACTTACGAACATTTTAACATGCTCTTTAAACTTATAAAAATATTACTTCCCATTAATAGCATATATCGTAAAGTAAGGCAATTCTTCAAACAATATTTCTGATTTACTTAGATTATAAACTTAGAAAATGATACTTGATAATGCTAATTAGTTTTATGAGTTTCTCTATTTATGAAACGATACAATTTATTATAGAATACTAGCTTTAACCCGCTGCTTCGCGCGCGGTCCCACTATTGGGTGCTCTAGCAACTGGGCTACTGCGGCCCCGCAATTGTGTTTTCTATAACCACTGAGTTTCTGCGGCCCCACTATTGGGTTCTCTACCCCCTGACCTACTACGGCCCCACTATTGTGTTCTCTATCCACAGAGTTACTGCGGCCCCACTATTGTATTATCTACCCGCTTAGCTACTGCGACCCCACTATTGTGTTCTCTACCCACTGAGTTACTGTTGCCTCACTATAGGATTCTCTACCCACTGATATACTGCGGCCCCTACCATTGGATTCTCTACTCAGTGAGCTACTGTGGCCCCATTATTTGGTTCTCTACTCACTGAGATACTGCAGCTCTCGGGAAAGAATGTAAGACAGCCCATAGACAAATAAGAAAGGAGAAATGACTGACTTTTTTTAACAATGCTTTTTTAAGCAGTACTCCTAAGAAAAGTTTAATCCCTTACCTATGTACATCCCTAATCATCATTTTTTTTGGAACCGTCTGAGATATTTTCCCGGGATAAAAAGTAGCATATGTCACTCTCTGGACCTCCCACTATCTCTGCACAAAAAAAAATCACGTCAATCCGTTTCTCCATTTTGACGTGAAATATGGACAAATAAACAAACCAACAACAAACACACTTTCGCATTTATACAGCAGTAAGGATATGTGTGTTAGGAGTGGGAAACTTATAAAAAGTGGTTCGCAATTGTTATGAAACAAAACGATTATCTTTCTTTATGAAACTCAAATGTTGTAACTTCTTGTTTTCTTTATAGTAGTCTTATATTGAAAGCTTATAATAACAGTCGTTTTATGAAATAGGGGACAGAGGCTATGAGAGTAGCCTACTTATACGCGTACCTCCGTCACCTAACAATTTACACCGTGTTTCCATGTTTCTAATATACAAATCACCTTCAACCTGTAAGCCAACTTACATAATATTAAATTAAGGCCATCGGCATACGCAATGTATTTATGTAATTATGTTTAAAATTAATGAAAAATTGCACAACATATTTTAAGATGCAGATTTTCTAGATTTAGAAAACAATCATGTTGAGTTATTCAACAGAAAATATAAAATACTATGATCACTACTGATTTTAAAGTGTACAAATTTTAATGTTATACGGGCACAACAAATAAAGAGCCAAGTACTGGCAATGCCTTGAACTATATAAAAATCTAATTTGAAATGCATGACTATATCAGATCGAGTACAAAATAAATTTTGTACTATTTCGTCCCGAAAATAAATGGGCTTAGTTTAGCCTTGTGGTTATAGGGTAATAAATTTTAAGCAAAAACATTCACAATAATAGGTCCTTTTAACTTAAGTTTTTATTTCCAGTTTTTTTGTTGTTTTGTTATTGTGGGCATAAAACACATCTTATTTAATGGACGGACAGTGTGCGTGTATTTAACACATTCTCTGCGGTCGATTTATAAATACACCTGGTACTGAGCTTCTTATCTCCAACTACTTGGGATCTAAGTAGTATTTGGGCACTTCAGTGATAATTTAGTTTGAATGTAATATAATTTCGAGCTGTGGCCATTTTCTACGCTCACCACTGACCTTAACATTAGTATATTAGTAGTCTATATTTACGTAAGATCGAAGTGTTTAATATATTTGTCTCCTTATTTTATTTTACACACAAAATTACATAATAAGTAACAGTATCCCCCCCCCCACATCACCTACCACCCCTTTCTGGCCGGGTTACTCCCGGATATTTGCAAGTGGGAATCGTGCCGGACGATACCGCTGGTCCACGGGTTTTCTCGGGGATCTCCCGTTTCTCTCGCATTTTCATTCCGGCGCTGATCCATACTCACCTCACTTAAACCCTCATAGGATCTCAAGACCCCGATGGCAAGGCCACGATTTCCCATTTCTACACCTTTTATGATAATTAATTTTTTGAACCCAAACGGAAGCCGATATTGTAAAGTCCTCTTACAATTTAGTTACAAGTTGTTTTTATTATGTAGTCTAATTTTTTAAACACAGAAACCTGTATAATTTTAATTAAGTAGTAAATAAACAACATTTACGTTAATTAATTAGTTGGATAAATGTATACCGTTTTTCGTGTTAAAAAAATTATGCTACGCAATAAAAACAATTTGTAACAAAACCATAAGAGGATTTTACAAATTCGGCTCCCGTTTTGGTTTAAAAAATTAATTCTCACAAAAGCTGTAGAAATGGAAGAGCATGGCCTTAAGAGCTGCCCAAATCTCTTCACTCATTCACCCTAGCCCCCCCCCCCCCCGCCTCTCCGCCAGGATGTTACCAAGCTCAAAGCGTTTCGGGATTGCTAAATTGATGACTACAACCCTGGCGATACGACGGGCCATAAGGAAGTTGAAAAACCATGAGTGAAGTGCGTAGGTGTCAAAGGTTTCTCCACGGGAACCAGGGGTCGTGAACGACAATAATAACCCCGGGTGTTGAATGCTCCGCAGGCTGTAGCAAGTTGTAATACGGGGGGAGTAGGAAAGTCCTCAAGAATGCGACATCATCCACTTCCCGATTTTTCAGTGTCGCCGGGGAGACGTGGAAATGCCATTGAGGCGGTCCCACCCTCCTGCAGAAGCACGTATAAAAGCTACCGTCTTGAGCCGCTTCCTCGCGAGCGAGGGTTGTAAGGAGCCGGGAGAGGGGAGGGGGAGGGAGACTTTTTTTTTTGTCGACGTGCGAGCCGAAGACGCTGTGGAACTCGCCCGCGCTCTCGCGCCCGGGGAATGCGACGCGCGAAATGGCATTGTCCCGGGCGCGATTCCGCACCTGCGGCGCCGACAATGGCCCCGGCGGCGCGGCCTCCTGGTGGAAGAACCAGCCAGGTCGCCCGGGGAACACGCTATTTCCGACCGCGAACAGACGAGTCGCCGCTACACTCTCTCTCTCGTTTAATGCCGGTCTACAAATCGGCCCTTCCTGTGGACGTGGACGTGTCCGAAAATTGGGCGTCAAGTGACGTCACGTTGAGGCAGTCCGAATATGGTCTACAGATGCGTTGTCCGAAGCGAGCTTTCAGAATCTGACACTACGTCGCAGTGAATTCAGTACATTATTTGTTGTTACGTAGTATATTTTAAATTCGCTGAAGTTTTGATTATTTAATGTTTACCATATAGGCCATTTGAATATTTATTTATAATATACGCTTTATCTGTTTTATTTAAAATAAGTTTGTCAACTGACATCCAAATTTTCTTTTTTTAAGTTACGAAGTTTTAGACTTCGTGTTAAATAGTTCAAACCGAACGAAGATATAATGAATTATTTAATTATTTTTTTAGCATTTCATAACGTTTGTTTTGATAAATCCCACCTTGCACGTCCATTGTTTACATTAAAAACGTAAACATTCCATTAATGCAAGCGAAAGTATTGGAAGTCTTCTTCTTTTTCTATCAGTTTAGAACACAAGACGTCCGCGTGAAGTGAACGGACTTCAAAATAAACGGTCGTCGGTTCTAAAATACTGACGATGACTATCATACGACTCCTACAAAGAAAAGCAAACTTCATATTGAGGTTGAAACATGAGGTGAAGACGATCATGAAGCCAGCGTTGATGATAATGTTTATGACGACACTGATGAAGTAGCTAATGAGGAGGATGATGATGATTTTCTCGACGTTCCCACACATTTCACCAACGAGTTTCCTTCAACAAGTGGTGCGAAAAAGGCAGAAGCCGTAAAGAAAGCTCATTAGATATTTCCCGAAGACCCGGACGAGCTTGTTGATATACTCAGATATTTGATTGACCTGCAAAAACGCGGTGATCTCTCACGCAATGTTGAGATATTCTCAATCATCGATGAACTGAAGTGTCGGCTTTACATCAGAAGATACTGTTGGCTACTATCCATGATCTGCAAGCATCTGAGAAATGTAAATATCGAATATACAAAATAATTAGAAAGATAGAATGTATATAGTAAGTAAATAATTTTTAAATTTATATATACATAGTAATGTGTGTTTAATTTCTCACACAGTCAATTCTGCTTCTCTGAAAAACTTATTAATTCAGTGGTGGAAACAATCGATTGCGAGATTTTGTTTTAGATAAAATTTATGGGAGAGTGTGTAGGAGGAGGGCTATAGTTCGATATGAAATATTGTGCCTTACCTGGGCCTTTGAAAATCAACTGAGTTCTATATTCCGAACGAATGAAACGAGGAGAATATTTTTGTGGAATGTTTCGTAACTAGTTGGTTGGCCTGATCAGTTGACCTGGAAGGTTGGTTTGGTAAGTTTGTATGATCCTTTGAAATGGCCAGCTATGGTAGAAATGTTTTGCGAAGATTATGCGGAGATTTTGTGCTATGAGGTTAGTTACGAGTCTCTTATTAGGAGACTTTTTTCGAGGTTGTCCATCATCGTTAGTATGTAAAGGTGGGTGGTGTGGCTGGTTGGTATAGTCAGTTTTGCAGGAACTGGTGTCGTCAGGAACTAGTCTTGGGCTGAGTCAGTCTCGCCAGGAACCAGTCTTGGGCGGAGTCAGCCGTTGGCTAGAATGGTTAGTCTGTATGGCCCCTTGCTGTGACCAGCTAGAAATAGAAAGTTGTTTTGTCTGTGATTTTTTCTCGATTTTTCGAGTTCAATGTTATTGGGGTCAATGTCAAGGTCGACAACAACCGAAATGGGTTTCGGATTAAACAATGTCATTGTTCCGTGGTTTTTTTAGGAATATTTTTGGGGTTTTTAATTTTTTTTTCGATTTTTTGATCAGGAGTGAGTGTGTGAGGGGGAGGGGGAATTGTAAAAGATTGGTATTATTTGGTGGGGGTCATTCGTATACTGGACATGGTGTTGGGGTGACCTCTGTAGATGTAAGTTTTTTAAATATATGTTTTAATATAATAGTTTAACTATTTTTATAAAATATAATAATTTTAATATTTTAAAATAATATTTTAATATTTTTGGAATTTTTTGGATTATTAAGGTTAAGGTCACTGGGGGTCAAGGACGCTGACATCCAAAATGGCTGACGAGATGCCATTTCGATATGTCCGACTTATTTATTATGTCTTTTGTTAGACACGACACGAGCTACCCTCACCAGGCCAACCCGTGTCGGAAGCTTAGTCGCTCCACTCGTCATCGAACCCCGGGCCTCCTACATTAACGTCTTTAAAAAAAATATTTTTTTATATTTTTATAATTTTTTCCAATTTTTAAAATTTCGTTTACAACTTTTGTAAATTATTCAGATTTTTTTGGGTTTAAGGTCATTCAAGGTTATATGCACGGGGTCAAGGCCAAGGTTATGGGACAGGGTCAAGGTCACCTGATCCAATACGGCTGTCGGGTGACTTCATAACATGCGGATGGTCGCCGCCTGGCTCCTATCCCGGATCCCGTTATGCCCGAATTGGCCAAACCTATCTACTGTCATATGTCTTGTTGACTCACAAAACCTAAAGTAAAATGTGTACTGCCAGATTTGAGAAGAAAAATACATAAATCCAAGGAGGCAAAGATGAGTTTTTTCTATTTTTTTAATGGCTTATTAGTGTCCCCCGCTGTTATGCCTGGAGGCCTATCAGGGAACGGCTTACAAACTAACTTATGACCTAACTTAAAGTAAAGGCTGTTCACGATAAAGTAACCACTTTAGAAATAGACCTTAGAAAAAAATTACTGCCCCTGCATGCATATATTTAAATCGGCACCCTGAGTGACATTCGCCCATTAAAGTTGGTAACCATCGATGGAACGCAGTTTCATACCTTTACGTCGAATAAAAAGTGTTAGGTAACCATTTGTGATAACTTAAAATTATTTCTTTAGATTTCTGTTTTTTTTTCTAATGCATCGAAGTTTAAAAATGAGCAGGTTTGTAAAGTGTTTATTTTCTTAATAATTTCACAGTTTCATTTGACCGACGCATGAATAAAGTGATGAGGTCCACGTCAATGTTATTTTTACATAAGGCGGAAGAATTCACAACGTGTCTACAAGTAGATCTTGAGCAGGGCTTTCAAAAGTGCTTATTTTACCATGAACAGCCTATAACAATGCTTTACTTGGGATTCGAACCCAGGACCTCCCGCACCCCAGACCAGCGGCGCACCAACCGACTGCGCCACGGGAGGTCGGCTCCTTTCTAAATGACGCCACGGATGCTGTAGTGACAATAGCGCTTGTCTTGCACGAAGGAGAACCGGCCTCGATTCCCGGCTGTGTCGCTCCCCGGATTTTCATACGTGGGAATTGTGCCGGTACGACGCCGCGACTCGGCGAGTTTTCTCGGTGATATACCGTTCCCTCCTCCTATCCAGTGCTTGGATTCTGTTACTCAACCACGGCCGTAGAATACAGGTCTGGATACCCGCCTATCTAACAATGTTAGCGAATTGACCCCATTATTGACTGATTTAGTTCATGCAGTAGCCGCAGATCGCTGCAACCAAACTAATGTTGTTACCATTGCTGGTATAGAGATTAAACCATACAGATATGTATGTAGTTTTCCCATTTAAAGAAAAAATGAAATTCCCTTCCCTGCGCTAGCCATGTAAATAGCACCACTTCGGTAGCAGCGCTCTGCGGGTGGGTTAATGAACTAAATGGGTCAATAAGGGCATCAGCTATCCAAGCTAGTGTCCAGACCTGTCTTCTATGGCCGTGTACTCAACAACTTCTCGTCTCTATTACGATCGAGTTCCATTTCGATCGGTTTGTGAGATACCGATTATGTAACTTTTTTTTTTTTCAAGTATATCGAAATGGTACACGAAATTTCGATCGCTTTCTCTGATGACTATGTGGCAACATTGGATGGCCATTGGAGAAAATGAAAGTGCATCATCTTGTCAACCAGTTGCCAATCGGAATTTAGATTCTTTACCGCTTATTTGTATGTACATTTATATTTATTTATATTTTAAGTGTTGAGGTAGGTAGTGCCTATTTTGAACAACGAGTAAGCACTTATTTCATGCATAACATTTAATCAATATATTAAGTAGCAAAGAACATTGCTTATACGTGTTTATATTGATTCGTAATCTGTAACTACCCCTTTATTTAAATATTAGTCTGACAGCACAATCACTATACAAATTGTTAGCAATACACCTCCAGCGCCTAGCAAAGTATTTAATTTAGTGATATTTGAACTGATCGACAGAATGTGAATAATGGCACAATTTTGTACAAATATTTTGAAATATTGTATGCATTCTAGCGTAATATGCGTAATGTTAAATAAGAGTACTTTGTTTTTAAAAAGTATACATTTTTTAAACTTTCCTATTTTGTGAATTAATAATTACCAATCTTATAATTTACACTCATACACGATTACAAATAAAAATTTAGAGCAAAGAATAGTGTTTAATATCATTAACGCTATCTATGAACGGTAACGTAACTATTACTGTTATATATGAATTACAAGTTATTTTATGAAACGAATCAGGATCCAAACTATAATATAATCGTATATATAGTGTTCCAGATCCATAAATACATTCTTTTACAGAAATGTATGAATATGCAGCTCCATACAAATTGAAATCTTTAATTCAAAATCAAATACGGGTCTTATAACTCTCCGCTATGTCATTAAGTGTGATTTTGACGTGCTGTGATGCAAATTCTTTGCGATATAGAAAAACTTATATTGCGAGGAAAGAGCACTTCGAAGTAATATCTACACGTTGAACAGTATATATATAGTCTATTCTTGGTTTCTTCACCCTTTTTTGACCAAACCGTTGAAAAATCTCCCCATGTATAATGGGTTTAGTTATTTCCAACATATGCCAACATATGCCATGTATCACAAGCGTTTTATACTTGTGTTCATAAAAGTTACTTTTTTTTTCTGTCAAATTGACATATTATTCGTATGTTGTCTATAAATTATAATACGTAATTTATAAATAATTTTAATAAAAAAAACCGTGTAACGACATGTGTGTTGGTAGCGCCTAGTGAGAAGTAGTTCTTATATAAAATATTGTTACAACTGAGTGTGCACAAATGCGGTGCGTTGTCCCTCTGGTGTAATTTTCCAGACTTAGTTCAGTTTAGTTTGCACGAGACGGAGGAATATCCTGGAATTAGAACTTTTGCAGTGCTTCATAAAAGTGTGAATTAGCTGGGAAAGGATTATAATATAATATAAAATTATTATTATTTTGGTGACCAGATCCCTTAAAATCCCTCCCAAGGAAAAAAAAAATTAATACGCCTCAAGATCGCGTCCGGCCATTAGGAAACATTGCGACAGCGAATATAAAATAGCATAAACAAGATTAGCGTGAGTTCAGTTTGCCTTAAATCTTAAGCGGAAACTGTAAGGCTTTAACACTGCAGTCTGTTCGGAACAGATAACAGAATTGTCACTACAGCTTAAAATCCTTTTTTTTTTCCGTAGGAGTAAACACCTTAAATAGAGAGCTACTTATACAGCGATTTTCTTTGACTGGCACTTTTCAGCGACCACATCTATGTTCCGATAACCAAATTTAGGAATTGGTGACATTCATGTCTGTCCTTTTTTTTAAATAACCATAATATGAATTACTGCTTACAATGATCCCTAGAGACCTGCTGAAGAATTCGCAGATTCATTTTGGGGCAAGCTAGAATTCAAACCACGTGCGTTTATCTAACTTTAGACATTGGTCCACACGGTGTTTGACACCTCCTGGAGAACAGTGTTCAATCGTCACCTTCCTCTGTGAAAGCAGACAACCAATGTGAAGTTGATATCGGCATATTTGTACTTTAGACTGCAGAGTCTAGCCTACAGGTCATTGAATTCGCGAATTTTTAAGGTCTCTAACGATACCTATATGAGAATCAGAGGGCCCATTAACAGCACATTTCTGTAAAAATGTCATTGTGTGTACTAAAGTTTCTAGCATTATATACATACAAGACGCGGGTGTGAGAAGTGGTTCTTCCACCGCGCCGACATCGGACAATTGGCCGTTTCGTCGTCGATCTGCGACGGGACCCTCGACGGCCACTCGAGTCCCCCGACAATAGCCACGTTGTCGCACCTTGTTGCAGGTCGTGTTCTCGGGGTGAAAGGAGGGTGGGTGTGTGGAGGGGGGTGGTTAGGGGGGTGGGTGGAGTGAGATGCCTGCGGGGTCCTCGACGCCGCTGCTTAAAGGAGGAGAGCAGATACAAGCAGCCCTTCGTGGGATTGAATCGCGGCTGCAGAGTGCGGTCCCGTCGGGACAACCGTGGAGAACGAGCGGTTCTCGAGTCGGCGGTGAAAAGAGCCTACCCCCTCCCCCAATCCCCCCCCCAACACACCCTTCCATCACTCGTGTCGACGAGAGAACCTCTTGTTCACACTCGAGTTTGTCCATTACACCTCCTGCCTTACGTCATCGCCCGGGCGAGGATCCTATAGGCTGTTCAAGGTAAACTGAGCACTATTGGGATCTCTGATTAACCCTTTCAATGAATAATAAATATTTAATTTTAGAAGTTGCAACAAACACATTTTTATTTGGAACTGTACTGATATTCAGACGACGCTTTGTTTTATACCGGGACCAATAGAAATCTATCTGTGCTCTATGTTACCGGCAGCAGTGGTTTATGAGTAGAGCCACGAGTATTTCGCGAATTACTTCAGAGACGAGGTAGACTCCAAACACTTGTTCTTTTCACCTACTGTTCTGATTGGACGACAGTTCTTTAGGCAATTAGACACACTCTGCTTAACTGCGAGCCAGTAATAAGCAGGAAGCAGTAGCGTGAGTGAGTGTTTAACAGTCCTGTACAGAGGCTTCAGTTGATCATAGCAACCAATAAGTAAACGATAATATCTCGAGTGTATAGAGGACTGTCCAGCCTAGCTTGCTGCCAACTTAACCTGCGAAATACTCGGGGCTCTATTTATGAGGCTAGGGAACATAGTCTCAGCGGCGAACGATGCCTCCCACGTGTAGGGAACTTTTCTCGTTGGACGGCATGTTCCGCTGTGCGCAGTGCAGACCATTCAAGCCAATTCATATGCAACGTCCCATAAATAGGACACTGTGACTGAAAGGGTTAAGATCTACTTGTAAGCTTGCTGTGTATTCTTCCACCATATGTAAAATTAACATTCGTGCGTCGGTCAGGTGGAATTGTTAAATTATTTTAAAAGTAAATATTTAACCTATTTTCTCATTCTTACACTTATAAGCATTAAAACAAAAAGCATAAATTAAAATTAATTATTTCAGAATTCACAAACGTTTCCCTAACACTTTCAATTTAACACTAAGACATGGAACTACTTTCTCTCTGTCGTTGCCAACTTTACTGGGTGCATGCCAGCCATTGTGACCCTTAAAGTAAATGCAGATAAAGTCTGTTCATGATAAAGTGAGCACTTTTAAAATCAACCTTAGAAAAATGTCACTGCTACCAACTGCATATATTTTAACGGGCGCATTCAGTGACATGCACCCATTAACGTTGGTAATGATATAGGGACAGTAGTTACGTATCTTAACGCCAAATAAATAGTGTAAGGTGAAAATAATGATAACGTAAATTATTTCCTTAGCTTTTCAATTTTTTTTTCCAATGCAGGGCAGTGAAAATTAGCAGACTCGTAAAATATTTAGTTTTCTTAAAATAATTTCACTGTTTCAATTGACCAGCATATGAACAAAGTGATGACGCCCATGGCAATGTTATTTTTACACAAGGCGGAAGAATACACAACGTGAATACAAGTGTATTGTAAGGAGGCCTTTTTAATAGTGCTCATTTAACCGCGAACAGCCTTTAAGAGCAGTGCGATACGCTCGCTACATTCGACGTGTTAATCTTACGACACTCGTCCGGCGTTTAAACTACGTTGCAGCGAGTTGGTAACACGCGCGTTCGAGAGTGCGTGGTGCACGATTCACCATTGTAAACATTAGCTCTATTCCACAGGTTTAGGGAAGCCAACATAGACAAACGAAAAGGAAAATACTGAAATAACAGTTTTTACTTTTATTTCTGAACAATTCTTTTACCAGAACGATGTAAATCTGTCGAACTATGACATTTCTTGCGCCGTCAATTTTTGCATGTCATTCCGGTGGTAGATATTCTGCGAAATAAATGCATCAGTATGGCAAAATATTTAAACACATCATTAAAAAAAAAAAACATATTTTCAGGAATGCCCTTTCTTAATTTCTCAATGTTGGCTCCCAGTAACCCGTGAAATTTAGTAATCGTATTTGGCGTTTTATTATGTCGCCCGTAGGTCTAAACCTTTAATTTTTACTTTGTGTAACATCTGCTTTATGCTGACAGGCTTTTGGACTCCCTTACGCAGTATGCGAAACCTACAGCTTAAAAAAAAAACCCTGCTTTTCTCAGGATTCGTATTCATAATTCCTCGCCCCATAAACTGTCGTTTGAACCCAATTCATTACGATACAGAAATATAAAATAAAACAATTTCTGAACAGGCATTAGGCTCACTGTCAATTGTATTTGTTATAAAAACCGAGCGATGTAGCACAGTGGTTAAACTTCGGACTCGCATTCGAGAGGACCTGTGTTCGAATCCCTGAAGTCCTAAAGTCACACAGATGTAAATTTAGCGATACTTAGCAATTTGGAAACTAAGTAGTAACTCTTCCACGTGATTAGAAAATATATAAAATGTCTGGTTGTGACTATGTCATGACTATTGCCGTGGGTTTTACGTGAACACATCTCCGTTAGCGGTAATAATCTCTTTGGGATATGGGAATGATGATATAGTAAAGGCTGTTCGCGATAAAGTGAGCACTTTAGAAATCAACCTTAGAAAAATGTCACTGCCCCTGCCTGCATATATTTTAACGGGCGCAATGAGTGACGTAAGTCCAGTAAAGTTGGTAACGATGGATAGTATGTAGTTCTATATCTCAAAGTCGAATAAAAAGTAGCAGGTAACCGTTTGTCATCACTTAAAATATTTATTTTGCTTTCTGTTTTGTTTTAATGCATCGAAGTGTAAAAATGAACATATGTGTGAAATATTTACTTTCCTAATAATTTCACAGTTTTACTTGTCCTATGCACGAATAAAGTGATGAGACCCATGGAAACGTAAATTTTACATGAGGCGGAAGAATACACAACTAGCATAAAAGTAGAGCTTAAGCAGGGCTTTCAAAAGTGCTTATTTCACCATGAACAGCGTATACCGAAAGGGATATTTGGCTTATATGACTTAAGGCGCCCGTCTACCTGGCGCTTGAAGTGCGTAGCAGAGTGATCAATATACACATTTTTCTACGAAACTATTAAACGTGCGTCCAGTGTACTGACCTACGAAAAGAACACACATTTCAGACGAGGGCTGTTGAGTGTTTTCAATACCTCACGTTAATTAGAAACACCATTTCAGAGCACGCCAAAATGGCTAAAAACGGCTTTTTCAAAACGCTGTAGCTCAAAATGTATGTGTCAGATCCATACAAAACTAGTCTAGAGGCATACATTGGACCTTCCTACACACTTTCCACCAATAGAATAATAGGGTCGCCGCTGAAAGTCCCATAGTTATACGCAGCACGACGAGAACACTGCACGCCAGTTCAGAGCCTTGCGCTTAGCGGCGATGGGGGGGATTGACGCTCGTGGCAGTGTCGCCTTTAATGCTCCCTCGTCTCTCGACTTCAAACGCGTCTTAAATTAACAGAGCTGTAGGATATGTTTCGTGTCGCACTAATACCAGCGCACTAGCATATCGGGGCCGCGAGACACACTGGCCGGAAATTTTCGCCTGCCTTCAGAAATACCGCCGCATTACAAATTACTCGCAAATGCGAGAACCAACCAAAGGTCCCACTCGCGACGAAGTCGTACAAACAACGTCATTTCACTTTATTGCAGACTTGAAACCAACATGGTGAATCGCTATCATTTACTACGCAGTAAAGAATTTCTGTACTTGTTTCAAACAATTCTGTGGAAACTATTTACCGAAGATTTTCTTGTATCTATACCGCTAAAATAGTGTATATTTACAAAATTATTGTTTTATAGAGCACACAAAATCGTTCATGTAGCACAATATTTATAATAAACTCGCAGTCTACATCACTTGAATGTTAAAACTCGATATTAGTTTCACACGTCCCCCACTAAGATTTTGAGAAATTTTGTCTACATTATTTGTAGTGTTACAAAAATATCTTTGGCGACCAGCTGCCAACTTGTACAAATACAAAAAAAAAAAATTGGCAGTGTATTTTCCTCGTCATAATAAGAATGTTAAATTCTTCACACAAACCAAACACGCAGTAAAATATCCAATACATTTCATTTAATACACTTTCCTACGAGCAGATCCCAATGTGAAGTGACTACATGGGAGCACCTCGAGTACTCCATGTAGCCGTGACGTACTCGCTGGCCATCTGATCTCACGCCGAGAAGACTCCGTCTTCCCCTCGATTACGTGCTCACGCGCTGCCTACTGCCGAGTGTACAAGCCCCCAGCGACCTAACCTAGTCAGTACTACACCTACTGCCGAGTGTACAAGCACCCAGCGACCTAGTCAGTACTACACCTACTGCCGAGTGTACAAGCCCCCAGCGACCTAACCTAGTCAGTACTACACCTCCTGCCGAGTGTACAAGCCCCCAGCGACCTAACCTAGTCAGTACTACACCTACTGCCGAGTGTACAAGCCCCCAGCGACCTAGTCAGTACTACAGGTTCATCCATGGTTACGTCCAACTTTCCTGAAGCCCTGCCAAAGTTCTGCCTTTAGCCTATTCCTCCGCCTCATACAAAAACAAATCTGAACCAAAGCTAGAAAAGTGCACCGCTTTCGTTCGCACTAACTTTAGGTATTTTATGCATGAGAACTATTCCTTAATAGGCACTACTCACATACCTATTTTCTGTCTGGTTTTACTCGTATTAATTACAAATGAAATATTATAACATATATTCAATATAAGTAAAGAATTAATCTAACAAAAAATATTATACTTTTATATTAAGAGAAGTATAGAACGCTTGTGATACTAACATATTTAGGGAAAAACCAAGCATAACATATATGGGGTGATTTTTAAAAAGAAACTGCGAATAGACCATAGTAGCGATTTCAGCTAACAGAATGGACGACTTTTGGCGCCTAACTCGGTAGCCCGCTAGGCACAACTGACCACCGCCTGAATGGACGTTACAGTAGATCAGTTTTCTCGCTGTATTCAAGGCGCTGCTTTTATTCTCTGGTTCATCCTTAACCTCTAGATAACAAGGGCCGTTTGTCACTTTAAACGTAAGTTAAATGCAAGCACCCGTCATTTAATTAGTGCGTATACACTAAAATAAATCTAAAATCGACACACACGTCCATGCCTCACTTCATATTCGAAACAAATATCTTTGCAAGTAGGCATGTGTCACTGATTTCATCTTAAAGTCTCCAGTACGTGATGGATGAAAATGTGAAACTGGTTTGCCCAGGTTCGCAGTCAGAAACGATTCAAAAGCTGGAGTAGTTGACTTAAGAAGGCGTTTAGACATTACTATTGCGTCGGTTTCTCTTTTGTATAACCTGTTTGAGTTTGACTGGACACTTTTGCAAATAATCTTTGCAAAAAAAAAGTTCTGCCTACATTTGTAAACATTTTAACGTAAACGTGAATGACGTCTACATAATAATGTTTTCAGCAACTTGTGCGAAGTCGTACTTTGTTCCAGCGACTTGCTAAAAGAGTAGAGTCCAAATTGGTGGTCACTCATATACGGTTATTTCTATACTGTAATTTTTAGATCAAGTAAACTGGCGTAATAATAAACTATTTATTCTATAAGCTCATAGTGTCGCCTGATTACGTTGTGGATACAGTAATTTATCAATGAATGTTACTTTTTTACACGTAGTCGACGGGTACACAAGCTGAAAAAAATAGGTAAGGAGGGCTTTTAGAATTATGTGTTAATTATGAATTTCTTACACCAAGTATCACTTAGTGCAGAGCGCCTCGAACAAAGCTCTTGTGGTAAATTTTCTGGGATTTGCGTCCGGAAGCTGAGGCTGCTCTGAGCACGACTGTGGACGAGCCAAGCACCCGCCTGAGTGTCGTAGGTCAGGGTTCCGACGAAGCCCAGAAAATCAAGGGGTGTTTTTTTTTTCCCCGCAGGAAAGTTAATAGGCCTTCACCGGCACATCCCCACCTTCCCAAACAGCATACCATCTCTGGTTCGCACAGTAGATCCTGAATCTTTACTTCACCTGACACTACTACTGCTTAGAATATGTTGGTCGAATTCCTTAAATTATTTTTTTTTTTTTTTTCCGTTCGTATTCCTCACTTCTTGCGGACTTTATTTCAAGTTTTCCTCTCTTCCACTGGCTGTTTCCTCCCCGTATCCTGCCATTCGGCCGCCATACAATCCTTCCCATTCTTACCTACAGTAAGTGTCGAATATGTATACTTAGAAAAAATTTGTTTGAATTTTCAACTCTCAAAGGTAGGCCTAGTTAGTTGAAGAGTTAAACTATTACTGAAACTTGGTGGTTGTCAGTCTCGTGGTAAAATTAAAAGGGGGAAAAAAAATCGTGCTTTGATGACCGAACCCGCCAAATAACTTTAACTTTGCTTAATGTCTGCATTTATTCTCGAAAATTCAGCTCTTTCTTCTGTGTCAGTTGTGCTCATCCTCAGCCTGTACTTCGTCGATGGAAACCCTGATATCTTGGTTCGACTCTCGATTAAATCGTGGCTATTCAAGCGGTTAATTTAAATGCAAGTTATGTTGCATCAGTTTCAAGTATCTCGTGAAAGATTTTAATGGTCAATGGTAATAGTCGCATGAAGTAAAGTTAAACTGATGGCAGTAGAGTTAATTAAAAAAAAAAAAAAAAAAAAGTGTTTTATAAATTAGTTTCACTTTCACTGCATCAACACTTTTTTGTTTAATAGTTTCATTAAATAACAAATTACATGTTTTATAACCATAGCCACAGCTATATTACTTACTTTTTTTTTCTTAATCTGTTCGTATTTAATGGACGTTTCTATTCTGGAGCGATGTACTGTAAAGTGGTGGCGTATTTTATATGCTGTGATTTATATTCGTTCAGTGATCCACCCGCGTGTATTTAAGTCGGCTCGAATTGTGCCCCTGCAAAAGTGTGTTAAGTGCGGGTCGTACTTCCAAGTTGCGAGGTTCTTGCTAGCACTCTTCCTCCTGCCCTCTTATTTAATTGCGCCTGAATTCAGGCAGGCCCGGCATACAAAGTCTCTCTTTACAGCGGGCCACCTCGTTCCGTCTCAGATTTATTCCCTGGACTATGGAGACGTATGCACAATCCGCCCTCCAAATTGTGCTCGCAGATATTGCTTGTGACTTCCGTGAACCTCCTACCCCCCCCCCCCCGCGCTTTCTTGTATTTTTTTTTCTTCTCGGTAGCTTCGCGGCTATGCTGGAAAGGGGTGTGGGGGAATAGTAAGGAGGGGGGGGGGAGAAGAAAGTGTGTGCATATCTCGAGAAAGTTCTCCCCTCTTTCGGCCTGAATCCTGCGGACGTATCTTACGTATTCCGCAGGAGAAGAAAATGGGGGAAGGGGAAAATACAAGGTTTTTGGGTATCGCGGCCTGATGCTAAATGTAAATCACTGAGGATTTCCCACTTCCTCTTAAAGGCCATCCGTTACGAAATCAAGTGGAGGTTAGGTTGGCATAGTAATTTTTTTTTATCTTCACGTAGCAACATAATTCTCCCAAGTTTTAAAGTATGAAAAATGTCCCCGAGGATGATTTATTTAATTTTAGTGGCCATGTAACGTGTTCGGTCTTAATATCGTGTTAGCGTAGGCTCCGAAGTCAGTCTTGAAGAATTATTCTTCTCTCATTCACATTAGTTACCAAAACTTGCTTTCTGCCGGTACAAAAAAAAAAGATTCTTTTGTCGTCGACAATGACAGCACAGTAACTACCAAAATTATTAATAAATAACTACATTTAGAATTTATAAAAAAAGATTATATGCATATCCTTTTTTAGCTTTTCTAGTTTCCTCTTCGGAAAAATTTGTGGAGCGCAATAAAATTGTTTATAAATTATTAATGGGGCATGCACATAAGAGATCGCACATAAACATGAGCTCTGCAGCCCACTACTAAACAGATATTTCAATAAGTCCCAACCCTTGTTTTTTTCGTCAAATAACGTCTCCTGCTTAGTAAGAGACAGCTATATCATGAAGCTGCCAAAACTTTTAAAAAGCGATTATTTGCCTGTTAACAAATAATTTCTTAAGTCTCGACACTAAACTACCTATAATTTTAAAAGTTGTATGTCCGGGAGATGTCACAGCAGTTTACGTACAACTAGTAACAGCATTGTCATCCTAAGATGAAGTGTTAACTATTTACACATATGATTTTTGTGCAGATATACTAACTTCGAATAAATTAATGATAGGAAATGTTATAATACAATTTTTAAGTTATCGAATGTGTTGAGTTGAGTTATTTGGGCGGTTCTTAACGAGGTGACATGAGGTGAGAATTGAGCAGGGCTGGAATGCAGGGTGGGGGAAACGGGAGATACCCGAGAAAACCCGCCGAGCAGCGGCATCGTCCAGCACGATTCTCACTTGCAAAAATCCGGAGTGCCCCGGCAGGGGATTGAACCCCGTTCGCCTTGGTGGGAGGCGAGCAGTCTAACCGCTCAGCCACCGTGACCCCGTTATTGACTGTGTTTCTGTACTCAACCCGTGGTTGAGCGTTCTATTGACATTCTGAGCAATAGTCCCTGGCAGGGTATTGTTAGAGAATCAAGTAGACATTTAGTTTCTACTCAAGGCTTATCAGCTGCTAGCCTGATAGGTACATTGTGCGAGGTGCACCAAATACAAGAAAATAACGACACACTCAAAAACTACCGCCGGAAACATATTATCTTTGACATCGGCAATGCGTGGGTGAAAATTATTTCCGTAGTCTTAACAAGAAACTTCTGAAAGGCCTGCTTAAGATATACTTGTATACACGTTGTGTGTTCTTCCGCCTTATGGAAAATTAACATTGCCATGGGACGCATCACTTTATTCATGCATCGGTCAACTGAACCAGTGAAATTATTAGAAAAGTAAATACTGTACGAATTTACTCATCTTTACACTTCGATGCATAAAATTATCAGAAAGCGAGATAATTAATTGACGTTATCACCAATGGTTACCAAACACTTTTTATTCGACGTTAATATATCGAACAACTTTCCCCTCCATCATTACCAACTTAACTAGGCACAAGTCACTCATGCGCCCGTTAAATAGATGCAGGTAGGGGCAGTGACACTTTCTAAAGTTTATTTCAAAAGTTCTCACTGTATCGTGAACAACCTTTACTATAAATGTTATATATATTAAAGCCTTGTCACTAAAAAATAAGTGTTTTTATTTCCTCGATTAAATAAACATAAATGTTGAGGTTAACTGTTTAAAATTTCGAATAACCCACATTAAGAAATCCTTAATTCCTCCAGGCCAACACTAATTAGTACTTCTGTATGTTACAGTTGATTGACAGCTGACCTGAACTGGTGTCATCACTTCCCCTCTCTCTTAGGCTAGCGAGGTCGGTAGCTGCAGACTATTGCACTAGCTTTGCTGTACCTCCCTCCTTCGGCACAGCCCAGTGTATGACAAGGGTTCTGGACCAGGACACCTACCACTATAAATACCGTCGCAGCTGGAGGGTCAGCGGACTGTGATAGCCATTTGGCGAACTGCGACTAAGAGCGAACCGATGGCGAGTGACGGCGTGAGAGGCTGTGGCAGGCGAGTGTGTGTAAGGCGTGGACGAACGAGATTACACTAGCGCTGCGGAAGGCGAGTTGTCCACGTAGAGTGCGGTTGTGTACGGGAACGCTCGGGGCGTTCCAGAACATCCAGGGCAGAAAATACTGGTGACATTTGGACCGAAACAAGGCGGGACTGAATGGACGAATGATACAGACTTATTGTAAACTAGAAAACGGGCCTGTGTAATCTGCGAGCTAAGTCACCGTCGGTGAAGCAAGTAGTCGTACGAAATAGAGTCTGGGAACACTGGCACGTGCTCGCTCGCTCTTATCGGCGTTCGCTCGCACACCCCGCTATGCAGTTGCAAACATAATACTTAATACTTAAGACTTAACACGTAAGACTTAAAACGTAAGACTTAAGACGTGCCGTTTAATACTTAAGACTTAACACTCAAGTCTTAAAACTTAACACTTAACACTTAATGTTTAAAACTTAAGACTTAAGACCTAAGGTTCGAAGGGCTAACTTCCCATTGTGGGGGGGTGGGGTATAGAAAGACAACCCTCCCTCGAATCCCCCAAAAAAAATCGGTCTACAAATCCGCCTTCCAGGCCGATTCGAAGGAGAAAAACACACCCCTCTTGTTATCGCATCTCCTCCCAGGAGAAGAAGAAGGGTTTGGAGGGGGAGGGGGGCATCGATAGCCGAAGATCCAAAGCTGTGCACAATTCCTCGAGGGAGGGGGTTTGTTTTTGATGAATGAGATGGAACAGGAATTGTCAAATCTATAATTTTAATAGTAATTCACCATATGTTAAAAAATTATTTATAAAGAGTGGTTTTATGAGATTGATTGTGTTAATTTTTGCAAGGTGACGGTCGATTATGCAAATATTAATTGCAAATAGCAAGTGATAGCCATTTGGCCAACTGTCGAGACATTTAGTTTGGAGTTTTTTTTTGGATTGTTTACAAATAAATCAGGAAATTATTATTTAATTAAGACCTCCATCCTTTGGTGAACTTAAAAGAACCTGGCTATGCCCACAGACTTAGAAAAATTGTATCAACGTGATTTGACGCTGAGCATTCCTGTGAAGTGTGTCATCCATTTGTGACCTTGCTAAATACGGTTGTTGAAATGACTGTGAGTAAACAAATTATACTAATTAAAGAAAACACCCTAAATATTTGGAAAAATGTCATACTACATATGTAGTATAGTTTAGGAACGATACATTCGCAAGAACGTGAATAGGTTACGTAAAATTAATACTATGTTATCGAAAAAGGTATGAAGATGTTCATTCTTTGTGGGTGATGTCAAAACAGATTATTTCCTGAAAGGAAACTTTCTAAAATACTATTTGCTTTTATAATTATTTTGCATAAGCGATGGTTCTTGGTTTTTTAATTGTTATTTTATTTATGTTAATTCTGCTTGTCATATATAGCGCAAGCTACACAGTAGGCTCTAAGAAGGAACTGAGAATAACTTCAAAGGGACTCCTTTTTTTACTTACGTGCCATTGTTCCCATTACAGCCTACTATCTAAGTTAAAAAATAAACACGAAGCGGTAAATCCGTCATTGAGATTTATATCTATCTACGGTTAATTAAGCTCTTTTGAATTCAACGTTTGAAAAATGGTTACTGGAAGTGACTGCGTATATTTTAACATGAGCACTTACATAAATACTCATTCTAAAGTTGGCAGCGAATGAGTAATATTAGTTCCATTAACGGTATGATGTTTAAATTTGTGTAAGCTGAACTTATTTAATTCAGTTTCTGATTGTTTCATGCAAATGAGATTAATGTCTGGTGTAATTGTAACATATTTATATTTTTGCCAATTTTTAAAAATGCACTCGATCGACGCATATATAAAGCGAGCGGGCTCATTACAAGATTAATTTTACATTTGGCGGAAGGATTCGAAAATGGCAGAGAAGTATATCCTTGGTAGAGTTTTCAAAAGTACGTAAAGGCTGTTCACGGTAACAGTAAGGACTTTTGAAATCAACCTTAGAAAAAAGTCACTTTTCCTACCTGCATATATTATAATGGGCGCCCTAAGTGCCATGCACCCAGTAAAGTTAGTAACGACGGGTGTCAAGTAGTTCCGTATCTTAAGTCAAATTAAAATTGTTAGGTTATCATTTGTGATAACTTATATTTCTATTTCGCTTCCTGTTTTTTAATGCATCAAAGTGCAAAAATGAGAAGATTTGTTCCATTTTTACTTTTCTAATATTTTCACAAACTTACTTGCCCGACGCATGGATAAAGTGATGAGGCCCATGACAAATGTTAATCGTACATGAGGCGGAAGAATACACACCGTGCATACAAGCAGATCTTAAGCAGGGCTTTTCAAAAGTGCTCGTTTTACTGTGAACAGCCGATAGTTAGCCGCGAACAGCTTATGCAACGAAGCTACAATATCATTCGGAGTAGTGGTAAGAATACGAGATCTCTTCGCTCCAGAGCTCACTGTTACCTCCAATTTTTCTGAAGCCCTGCTGAAGTTCTACTTTAAGGCTATTCCCCAGCCTCATGCCAACTAAGCTTAACGACGTCTAGAAAATTTCACCGAAGGTACACGCACAGCATCCGTGCGTACTCAGTTTAACGGTATTGTTTTCCATGAGAACAATTTCCTACTAGACGTTATCAACCATATACTAAAGATGAGGTAGACCGATCTCGCTGGCTGCGGCACAGACAGTCTCCATGTTCCAACATTGAACTGCTTTTCTACCAATAGTGTACCAAAAATCGCATGAATTGGATTTGAGGTTAGAACACTGTTTAGTAAACAAGTGCTTTGATAAGTATTTATACTTTTTTTCTCACCACTTTGTAATGTAGTTTGGTAAATTCAATTTGGTAAAAATATTTTATTCATATAAAAGTACTTGTCTTTAGAAATCGGTTATAAACGAACACGTTCAACGTTGTCGACCATGTGACTTTGACAGTTATGTTCCTTTGGGGTAGGTCAGTGTTGGGTACATGCACATAAGAGGAACAATCGGCATACCTCATCTTTAGTCTATGATACCATCACGCTTATTTTCCCTCTGTATTTACTCGTATTACGAAATATTGCAATTTGTAGATAAAATATAAGTGAAAAATTTAATTAAAAATAAAATAGTTTTTTGTTAACAGACGTACAAACCCCAAAGAAATATGGGCGGCTCTTAACAGCGAGGTCTTGAGAGCCGATGTGGGTGATTGACGTGAGTATGGAGCAGCGCCGGAATGAAAGGGCGGGGGAAATGGGATATCCCCGAGAAGACACACCGACTAACGGCATCATCCTGCACGATTCCCACATGCGAAAATCCAGTGACCCGGCTAGGGATTGAGCCCGGTTCGCCTTGGTGGTAGGCGAGCGGGCTAACCGCTCGGCCACCGCGGCCCCAGTAGTAGTGGAGTCACGGAGAGACCTGCGGGTTGGTAGTTTCAGGAAGTGGGTTAGTTATTCGCGGGGAATGGGGTGGTTCTCTGACCGCAGTGCCTTTACCTCGACGAGGGTGGAGGGGTTTGGCGGGGAAACTACCGTCACGTCGTGGCCGACCCTTTTGTGCCCTTGTGCACCTCGCCGTGAAATTTCCGAGAATGGGGTGCCTTGCGATTTAAACGGCGCAGGCTGGGCGAATCCCGCTGGGATTCAGGACGCCTCGACTGTGTGAGCCACGGGCGGACCTCGGAGCAAAATATTGGAGAGGGGACGTTTTGGCTATATATTTTACTCTAAAGAAAAAAAATTTACTACCTTCTCTCTTAATCACGATTTACAATTGAACACTTCACCCGCTCGCAACTCAGGTTTTGTTAAATTTTGAATAAAAACACCAACAGGATTTCTGACTAAATATGCACAAAATGGAGCCGCGCCGAGACGAAATACACTCATTGCCATGCAAATTTATGCAGCCGAAACGATAATTGTCAACATTGAATGAAACTTCGCACAAGCAATTGAAATAATGATGCAGGTAACCGATTATTTGGGCAAAATTGTAGGCTATATTTACAAATACAACTTGTGTGTTGTTGAACCACACCTGGCGTTATACATCCGACGATGTGGTCCTGCATGGGGTTAATGATTCATCCAAAAATCCAAGCTGTCTTCACATGGGTACTACAAGCGGCAAGTCTAAGATCGGGCTGGCCAAGGACTAGTGTCCACAAAATGAGAACAGTCCTGAAAATACACTTGTATGCGTGCGAGAATTCTCCTGTTAGAAAACTGATTTTGGAACCGCGCCATTAAAGGGAAGTACATGGGGCCGTAAAATCTCTGTGAGTTTTGTGTTCCACTGAGCACTATCAGGGAAGACCGATCATCATAGGATACCTTTCCCCACACCACGAAGTCGCGAGTTATTGCTGTGTATCGCTCAATAGTGAAGTCCAGATTTGTGTTCTATACAGTGCCCCTCCATACTCGAGTACAGTTATGACCCGTGTCTTGACAAAACCTTTATTCGTCACTACAGACTCCAACAGTATGTGTCGCCTTTCCTCAGCTGTTTTTATATTTTGTCCTGACCGGTCACCAATTTTTATTGGTTAATTAGTTAGTCAGTTACTCGCAGTCGTTTAACCTCTTCCAGCCCCCTTCATCGCCATACCACACCTACTGTGCTTTTACTGTATATTTTGTAATAGCCACTAGAGCGCACTCATGTTTCAGCCACCAGAGATAATTTACTCGTGGCAAGAGTGCTATAGACGTGTACCGAATGATAAGGACCATACAGGTACATAAAATGTCATATTTAATTTCTTTATTTATTTTCAATGTAATTGATTTTTGTTTTAAATTTTTATATGGAATGAGGTAGTTTTTTATTAGTAATTAATTAAAACATAAATAATTTAACACAACACATTGTTGCACAAAATTTATTTTACACATAATAAAATATACATAATCAGCAAAAAATCAATATTTTTTTTAATCTTCTTCAAACAGAGCCCAAAGTCCGTATTAATTTAATCTGTAGATCTTCAATTATGATTTTCGGGTGTCTAGCAGAAGACTGAGCAATTAATGTATTGGGGTAAACAGTAGTGCTCTACGAAGGGCCGCACAAATCACAAGGTTCCTACGAAGACCTTCGAAACAAGTAGCGCCAATACTTGCCTCCGATTCACCATCCACCACATTATCATTGTAGCGTAGACTTGACTCATCTTTAATCGATTGCTCTATGATGCTAGTACTAACATCCGGCTCATCGACACCAGACCTGTCGGTAGCAGAACCAGCATCGGCAACCCCAGGAAGATACCTCGCTGGGCGACGACAGCGACGAGTGGCTGCCAGTTCATCTCTGGAAACAGAGGCAAAATCATTCGTGATGGTTACTGAAACGAATACCTGGCGTCGGCAATTCAATCAGTGGCGTCTGGTATTCTGCCTGATGGTATTTCCTACATACTTTGTATATAATATGGATGTCGACCAGGTGTGCCACCATACAAAACACTACTAAATTATCACACATTTCGATAAGATCGGGTGAATTCGTGTCTAGTCGTAGGCAGCCGATTCCCGGTCCAAGTACGCGGCAGGCCTTTTGCGCAGCAGCTGCGTGTTCTTCAGGTGCAGGCCCAGTCATATTCCTACCGTTCGCAGACATTACGATGTGACTCGCCATAAAGTTTCGTCAGCTTGCGAAGCGAAGGACATCCAGACTCGGCCTGAACAATCAATAATTTCCACTTCAAATTTACACATATCGCTCAGCCATTTTTCTGCACAGGTCCTGCTATGTAAATCGGGACCTTCGGGTACTGCATCAGAAAATCTCGCAGCACGTTTCCTACCTGATTGTACGGAATATTGCCTTCGTTCTACTTAATTTCTTGGTAGTGCTTGGTTAGCAAAGTGTTTGTTTTCTTGTTCTTCTTGTCCGACAGTTTCCACGAATAAGGGGACGGAAAGAGCATGTGTGTGTTTTTCCATCGTCATATGATACTGCGATCTCCTTGAGCACCAAGCAATTTTGACGCTGTAAACCCTACAGATTACAGTACACCTCGAAGCTGAAGATGCTCGAAGACTAGTAAACAGTCATCGTGCATGAACAGTTATATTTAAATATATTCTCTGCTGTGCTCACGACAGTATTTTGATGATATTATCTCGGCAATTGAACAATGCAAACAGGACGTGAAGTATCAGACAGAAAGTGTGTGTGTTTGCAGGAATATTTCTATATGTAGTGAACTCGACCATGTAGTCAATTAAATTGGAGGTAATATGCCCGTTCAGTTTACTCACATCGAATTCTGTGAACGAGGCTAAACTCTTGAATGTACCAGGGCTCAGTATCGTGGATTGGGGCATCCTTATCATGCTTTTTGGAATTGAGTGTACATTTTATATGCCAGATGATACTACCAATTTCCAAAGTTCATTTTCATGTCAACATACAGATAACATTCGATATTCAAAAATATTTTCACATTTTCTATTTGATATGTGACGAACTGCGAAATACACACTCGTACATTGTGCTGTCTTCTGGTCTGTAGCCCAAAATGATGTACCTTGGTTTCTTATAAGCAGGGCTGGACTTCACCATTCTGTTGATGTGCTGGTTTGCTGGCAATCCGGGGTTCATCTCGAGACTCCACGACGAAAGCCACATCGATGTTTTTGCCATTTCCCACATTCTATAGCATCTTGATATGGTCAGCAGTGTTTAATTGCAAATGAAGCATCAACCATTTGATAGACAGACGTTTCAGATCCATTGTCTCCAGGTTTTCTCCCGTACCCACGATTGTGTCTGCATACATGTTGGAAAGAAGAAGCACCAGTTCCTGATTTGAATTTAAGATAATAAGTAAGTAGTGAGGCGTAGTTTTTTCATGAATAGTATTATAGGATTCGGGAGTGGAAGCCAACAGCCATCTTTGATTCCGCCATTTTGAATTTTTTCTTACAAAATCACATGTTTTTACCCAAAATCACTTCATAAATCAATTGTTTTACCCAAAAATCGATAATTTTCTCTACAAATCACATAACAAATGCACATTTTGCACAGCTACAAAATACGGCTCCCCCCAAGAAAATCCTTCGGGGTATTCTGTCCGCCATCTTTAATTTCCCTTTTTTTGCTAAAAATTTCGCCAATAATTTCTTTTTTCCCTAAAAATTTCCCCCTTTCCCCAAAAATTCACTTTTTCTCCAATAAAATTTATAAACACTTTATTCTTTAAAAAATTGTAAAAACTTAAATTAATGTGTCTCAATACCCCGGATTTTTATTCGTTTTGCCTAGAAATAACCTCCATCTGTGAAAATATTTATATTCACATGGCAAGAGCAGGTCTGCACCTGGACGGTGTCAGGTAACAGGATGTGTGCGTGCTTACAAGCCGTTTTCGCACCTCCTTGGTGTCAGGCAACCATGAAGTCAGCAGAGCATGTCTGCACCCGCTTGGTGTCAGGTAACAGGATGTGCGCGTGCTTCCAGGTCGTCTTCGCACCTGGGCAGTGTCGGACAGCATTAGTCAGCACAGAGCAGGTGTGCGCATGCACGGTGTCGGGTGACCATGTCCGTGGGAAGAGCAGTGTTACCATTTCTGCAACTGCATTGTGCCGACTGCGAAATTGCACACTGCCGACACAGCGCGAAATTTCACACCGCCGATGCGGGAAGGAGGGGAAGTTTCCCATGGCAGAGCCCTATTCTGCAGGTACTATTTCCCTTGTATCACTCCTTGCCTATAGGCCTGTACCGAATGGTGACATTGACAATTTCCAGCCAAGTACTTAATACTGCCAAATTAAAAAAAACCCAGGAAAAATACCTAAAAGTCGAAAAGCATAATACATTACAGACTACTACCAACACCATATTAGCTGCATACAACCCTGACCTTGACCCCATTACCTTGAATGACCTGGGAAACAAAAACTCGGGGAAAAATACATAAAATTCAACAAGCATATTATATAACTGACTACTACGGTAACGTCTCGATTTAATTGCCAAGCGAACTGTCAGCACTCATAGTTAGAGACATTAAAAAACCTGCAATTTTCAATACTGTTTTTTTTTTAATCAATGGTATAGCTACATGCATGATGCATGACTTTGACTACATGTTTAAGTTGTTAAATATTCTAGATACATATAGTTGTTATTAAAAACTTAAAGACTACCAGGAGGATATGACATGTTAAAATAAAGTAAAATCAACTTTATTGTAATTAATTATTATTATTTTGTAAATACATTATCAGAAGAAAGCAGTTAATCACATCATCTGATATAACCCCGGTCCATAACTTCTTCAAAGATCGAAACCAACTCTTTCATGATCGAAAAATCCCCGTGTTTATGAAAGTCAAGCAACTATTCGAGTCTATCAACAAGTTTGTTGCGGTCTTCAGTAAAGATATAGTCAGTATTCGCAGCATCTTCTGCCTTATTCACATCACTTGTCAAAGGAAACTCGTTGCGGAAATATGTGGGAACGTCCAGAGAATCATCATCATCTTCAACATTATCACTGCCTTCATAGTCATCATCAATAATGTCTTTATGATCGACTTCACTTCCTGCTTCACCCTCAATAACAAGTTTACTTTTCTTTGTAGCAGGAGTTGTATGTTCACCAGTATTTAGAGCTGATGGTCGTTTATTTTGAAGTTTTTCGACTTCACACGAACATCTTGCAGGTGTACCTTCCGCACAAACCGACTGTACGGCACTCGTTCCGTCTTTAGTATTAACTGTGGCGTCATGATCGTCTGCGGAAACAGTACCCATCGATTAGCAGGAGGTATTGATGACATCATTTGCTGGTTCCCAGTAGACTAACCCTTTCAGCAGACAGCGGTGAACTGATCGAACCCACGCCTGTACCTTCCCCTATGTAGCAGACAGTCCTTAACAATTGTCAAAAATCTATATTTCTCTTTCCAGCACAAGGCACACATATAATTGAAATCTGATAGAGCCGTGTCCATATTAACATTATCATCGTAAACGTGACGTAAATTCGTATCGTCCATGCGAAACAGCACCAACATGTATGTGTTGTCGCGAAGCAGTTGTTTGGGTATGCGCTAATAAGTCTGGCCGAGGTACACACAGTCCACATACGCGTGTCGTCCCATGCTAAAGTACTCCTGTATACAAGTATACTTCTGGCAGGCAATGTTGTCGAAAATAAATATTAAGTTTGGAAGTGTTTTAATCGGTGGTACGATGGCTTCGTTATCACTGCATGGGAAATAACCCTGCCATCCACAGCTTACAGTAATCTTGCCAGTCGCTGGTATTTCGGTTGCTGGAGTGATTTGGAGTACAGGTATACATTCACGAACCGAAGGCCGTTCTCTTCTTCCATCAGGTTCAGTAGTACACATGTCTTGCCACAACCCTAAGGCCCCGCGATGATGCACCTCACTGTATTCGGGAATAGGCTTCCGTGTCGCGATTCGTGGGAGATAGCTTCATCATCAGCATTAATGCGTATGGGTAAAGTATCATCTTGCCTGATAATACATATGTTACCACTACAATCTTGCGTGAGTGTGGTGCTAATTGCTGTGCTGATTGCGATGCTGATTATGATGCTGATTATGGTACTGATTATGGTGCTGATTATGGTGCTGATTTTGATTGTGGTGATGTTTGCAGTGCTGATCGCGGTGCTGATTGTGAATGCGGTGATGGTTGCGGTGCTGATTGTAGTTGCAGAGAACCAGTGCTACAAGTTTTAGAATGTCACTTCAAAATATCACTCCGTGTAAACTGTCTCTGGGAGAAATCGCATTGAAGTGACATTATTGAAGTTTTCATCCTACAGGTCGTTATTTCATGCCCAAGCACGCTGCGCAGAGCTGTGAATGTTTTGCCGCAGAAGCGACAAAGCAGACACATTATTGACATTTTTGACGTCCGTACTGTTCCAAGTCTAGAATGATACTGAAACGAAAATGTATAAAAAGACCATATTTATACCTATCTCATCCTCTCATGTCAACATAAATTTTTGAACATAGGTGTAAACTCGATCGCAGACTTGGCAGGCAGTCCTGTGTACTCACAATTAATGTTGGCGTATGGGAGCATTCTGATAAAATACAAATACTTGTTCGCCCCAGAGGAAATCATGCAGGAATTGAAATTATTTTATACACAATAGTGCATAGAATTATATATAAAATAGGGATATACATAATTATGTATAGAATTACACATATTATATGAATATACACAAATATCTATAGAATTATATATAACACAGGAATATACATAATTATGTATAGAATTATATACAATATAGTAATATACATAATAATGTTGTTTACAGCCCATGCGGCTATTTTCTCTTCGATCCCAGCATCTGACGAATTTATTTTTCATCGGCCTTCTGTGCAAGTATCTTGACTGTCTTGTGCAGTGAGTGTAGATCCTTGTGCTGGGAGTAAGCGATATTGTGCTGCTTGCATGCCTCGTCCAGTGCATTGACGCATTTGTCACCATGTGACAGCCTTTAGCTAGCTTGGTTCCTGGTCCACAGAACAATATATCCAGGTATGTGCAGTCGAATGAATGTTAGATTGTTGATCAGCGTATCGACGACACCTTTACCGAACTGGATCGTATCCCTTTGATATATAGTGGTGAACTGAGTGCGAAAAGAATATAAGTATGCTCCCTTTATATTTGTTTGTTTCAGTTTCATTCAAGACTTTGAACGGCATGGACAGAGAGTGCTAATGATGCATCTCCTTTGTCGTTTCAGCTGTAAACATCTACAGCTTCATGCAATTTGCGGAGACATAAAATAATGACCTGCAGAATGAAAAGTTCAAGTGTGTCTTTTCAACAAAAATTTTCTCAACAACAGTTTACTTAGAAAGCTAATTTGAAGAGACATTTTAAAACTTGTAGCACTGGTTCTGTGCAAACTCAGCCACTGCATGCTCCACAGTGGGCTCCGCAACCGGCTCTGCATTCTCCGGAATCAGCTCAGCATGCTCCACAATCATCTCCACGTGCTCCGCAATCAGCTCCGCATACTCCGCAATATTACAGAGATAACATACATATTAAATGGTAAGATGTTACCCTACCCACACACATTACTGCTGAATATGAAGCTACTTTCACAAATCATAACATGGAAGCCTATGACAGAATGCAGTGAGGTGTACCACCGCAGGACCATCAAATTGTGGCAAGACATGCATCCTACTGAGCCTGCTGGAAGAATAGAATGTTCTTCGGTTCGAGAATGTGTACCTATATTCAAAATCGCTCCAGAAACCGAAATGCCAACGACAGGTACACCTGCATTCCATGGATTGTGTGGTTCATTTCCCTTGCAGCGATAACGAAGTCATTGTGCCACCGAGTAGAGCATTGCCAAACTCGATATTTGTCATTGATGACATTGCCTGCGAGAAAAAAGTGTATACATGAATACTTTAGCATGGATGGCATATGAAGGTGGATTATGTGTACCTCAGGCAGACTTATTTGCGTAAAACCCAAACAGCTGATTCATGATTATGCAAACATATTGGTGTTGTTTGGCATAAACGATATGAATTTGCGGCACGTTTATGAAGATAATGTAAATGCAGACATGACATTATTGGATTTTAAGAATCTGTGTGCCTTGTGCTGGAAAGACAAGTAAGGATTTTTGATGATCGCCATGGACTCGACCTAATGTCAGGTACAGCAGGGATTAGATCAGTTCATCATAAACCATCGCAAATGAGTTACAGCATATTGAAATTCAAGCAATGTAGCCTCTTGCTGCGTCTTGACAAAGACGAAGATGGAGGTTGTCTCGTACCAAGAAACGATGAGACCTGCGATACTGATAGAGGAATAATTAGAAATGTTGGCGAACCTGAGCGATCTGAGGATGACACTACTAAACATTCCGTCCTAGAAATTGGTAATGGCGTCATCACGGAATTGTGCAGTGATTTTGACCGAACAAAATATCATCTTTCAGAACTACCTGTCATAGCTCAGGGCGAAGATTGAGCGTGTGAAGACCGAGATTGTCTGTGATATGATGGCCATGGACAAGCATGTGACGAGTGTTCAAAGGCAAATTACCGATACACTGAATGTAGCATCGGCACAAAATGAAGAGAATTCTAAAGGGCTGAAAGATTTCATTGATCATACATTCGCTACCTTTATTTCTCACCTTCGTCACTAAGTCAAATATTCAGAACCACAGCAGGGGCATATTGAATGACTGCAGTGGACACCTGGGCAAGATCGAAAGTCTTTTGGCAGAGACCGATGACTAAACCTATAAAAGGAAGCAACAGTAACTATTTTAATTAAGGCGATGTCGGACATTACTAGCGACTTACATCGGACGATTCAGTCTGTTCGCTCGAAGTATTTGCTCGCCAAGAGAGCCAAAATTTCGCACGACCTCACAAATGAAGAAATTTTTAAGGCTGTTACTCCTCGTCTCGAAGTGCTCAGGGGTAGCGGTGGAGAATCCATAGTCATGAAGACCGAAGACGATACTGCTGAGCCTATGAAGAAGTAGAAACATGATGATGTACAAACAGATCGAAAGATGGATCATATGTGGATTTGCCACACAAGAAAAAAGTGCGGAAGAGAGTCTTCAAACTCAATGCTCTGATTCGTCACTAGCTGCGATCGTACACACCTGGCAATAATGATACGGTGTACGGTGAATACAGGCATAATGATAAATGGTTCATTGGTGCTGATGAAATAGAGTTGATAGAAAATGGGATCATCCAAGTAGGAGATTATAAGAGTAGAGACAGCGGCGGGCTCCTGGCCCACTAGGCGAATGAGGTGTGGATGGAGTGTCTAATTTGCATTTTGCTATTTTGCATAATTACATAATTAGCATATTAATTAATCATTTCATTAATTTTGATAATCGATTAATTAAAGAATCGTTTTATCAAATGTCTTTGATCAAATTTTTTTATTGTCTGATCAAATTTATTTCTATTGTTTAATATCAAAATTATTTTTATTGGTGTTGAAGGATTAAGGATGATATTGGCGGAGTAGCATCGATATGTCCTCTGTAACGTCCTGGAACCGACTGAACAGAGGGGTGGGTTGTAATTACTTATATAGGTGTTAATGTTAGTGAAAGAGTGGCATAAAGGACATCGATTATTTTAATTTGTTTGTGACTAATGAGTGAAACTCACGTCTGTCTAGGTTGCTCTCTGGAAACACACTGAGATTTTAGATGATGTTTTCGACGAAGCAAATATTTTTTTTATTGAAAAGAGGTGTTCAAATAGGTTGCCGAACGAATTACTTTAATCATTAACCCAATTGATCAAAATAATTTAATTGTGGGATTACCACAAATTTATTAAAGCGACTTTAATCATGTGATTAAAGAATTTATATTAATATCGTATCCACAAAAGTAACAAATTCTAATTGGTCATTAAACCAAGTTAATTAAATTAAAATAATCAAACATGTACTAATCAATAACGACACGTCCAAGAACCAAGCTAATATAAAAACACACTATTTAAAATTAGAACTCACCATTACTCCAGGTAACATAAAAATCTCCCCTCCCACCAAAAGTACACATACATGAAGTCACACGAATATAAATATGTAGTTTACTTCGTCCCTCATCGGCTCTCAAGACCAATATTCTAAACACGCAACGAAATACAATTTAAACCAGACAAACTGACTGATTACACTAAGAAATTAATCGTAACACCAATTCGCAAACTCCGCATATTCTATTAAAACTCTCTATATGATTAGACCCGTGCACAAATTACATTGATACCTAACACAACTACCCAAGAAAATCGCTTCGCTCTCAACACACATTAAAACGCAGTGCCGCTGCTCTTACAAATGCGTTATACCTTGACATACAGCAATGTCTCGTTGTGAAGTAGGCTGTATAAGTAATGCAAGTCACATAACACACACAAGTATTTCCCTGAAACTAATAAAACGAAGGTAAATCGAGTATGTTTCCCTAACATAACGTAGTGATGGTTAGCCTCCGAAGACAACGAACAAAGTCATCTGCAGAGCCAAATTCCATTCTCCAGACTCTGTAAGACAACCTTAGGAGCGGACACATATCCCCACCCCAAATATTACCCAGAATGAAGAGCGCCGCCTAATTATATTTATCACAACCTACATAAAGTGTTTTCATAAAATTTACGAAAATAAACTTAATAATATACAGCCCTATATATGTTAAGGCACACAGTTGCACATAATATATTACCCAATCATTGTGTAACCAGCCCTGTTGTATTCAGTTGTGTTATGAACGATGGTTTAGGGGATCAAATATCCTAAACTGTGTTTCGCAATGCAGACGCGAGATGTACCCACTTGTTCGGGAAAGCCGTGCTCTGCTCGTTTATGCGCCGAACCAGCTGCGACGGTTGGGAGGATAATTCGTGAAGGTTACCCCCCGCCCCCCTGGGAGAGATTGTTCATGAGGGCTGGTGCATAGCTCCGGCATCTAGAAGCCATCCGCTGTTCTGACTACTTCCTATTCCTCCCGACGGTGAATGCTCAAGTCACCATGCTCCTTATCTCTCTCTCTCTCTCTCTCTCTCTCCATCACACCTCCTCTGCCATGCTTCCACTAGGGACAAAGAGCCTAGCGCAATATCTCATTCCTCAAGACAGGCGTGGTGCCGCGCTGGCGGAGAGCAAAGTCACCTGCCTGTGAGAACTAACTCTCCCAGGAAAATTTAAAATACCAGTTACTGAATTTAAAAAATAATCCCATCACACATGCAGCAAACTATGTGTATTGCATAAAAAAATATTTTAAGTCCAGGAATTTCTAAAACCCTTACTCAAAGAAATATCACACAAACAAACCGATTTAAGATATTTCCAAGTACCACGTTTATTAAAAAATATTACGTTGTTTAGTGATCATGCTCAAAACTAAATATTTTAAAATCCGTTTTCCATTCTTTAAACATATTCTATTACCAACAAGTTGCTATCCAGACATTTTGCTAGCTAACACAATTCGGTAAGCATTTTTAACATACATATATTTTCTAAAATATGTTTTGCATGTATAATGATCTACGAAATTATCAGTTTTAAACCAATCTTTGTATACGCAAAAATTAAATATGATTTCAAAAATTCACCCATCCAATATTAGCAGAAATGTTTATATTTTGGACAAATATACATAAATTTCACAATTCCATCGGAAATTAAAACAATTGTAATTCATATCGGAGTTTCAAGGTTTCAACAAAAAACCATATTTTAAACATTTCGGACCCCCATAGGATTTTGAGAGCAAACGAACATATGTATTTTTCTAAAAGATGTTTCTGTGTCTACTAAATACAAATTCTGTCTATAATAAGTTTATTTTACAAATGATGCCATCAAAATATACCAAAAAGGCGTATACTTGGACAAACATACATATATTTATTAAATATACAACGATTTCAGCCTGAAATGAGTTGTAAAATGTCAAATTCCATAATACTTCAACAAATTGCCTTAAAAAGCCTATTTTAAGCAAAATTCAAGTAAAATGGTAGCCATTTTGAATCCCTGTACTATATAAGAACGAATAAATTAATTTTTCTCTCAGTCTGAAGCCAGCAGTTGTTGAAGTCAGGTTGTGTCGGGAGTGTATCACCTGAAGGTTACATCAATCAACAGATTTCTCCGAGATGTACTACAGTCATCTCAGAGAGGTTTACATCAATCAACACACTTCTTCGAGGCGTTTATCAGGCTACAACTTCAACAGTAGGTAAAATGCACAATGGACACTGCTGCGATAACTATGATGAAGAATGTGTGAGAGTGTTTAATGCCATTTTACTGTACGGACAAAACAAAACTCTTTCAAGTTTAGATATTGAGAACCTCTCGCTGCTACCTAAAGCCTATGTATTAACTTTTGCTGGTCACGAAATTCAACACGTGTATCCATTCCTCTCAGAGGAATTAAGAGGCATGACATAGTCTCGTATTTGCCTTGTGACAAAGATTGCCTGTATGGTACACCGGCTTTTTTTAAATCAACCAAACACAATCCATCTGAGAAGAGATTGTGTAATACAAAGGCGGCAAAACGTAATGAACCTTCTTAATCATCCCGATATACCAAGATACGATTCCAGTATTGATGAAGTTGATTCGGAAGCCACAACTGAATTTTGTAAAATTAGACTTGTTGGACTCTGATGTAAACGTGATTGAAACAGTCTAATCATGATGTGCTATGCAGAAGGATTTGAAAACCATTATGACAAGTCTTTTATTATTAAAGTACTTGCCATTTCATAAGCAACTGATGGCACAAAAGTATTAAGTACATAATGGCACAAAAGTATTAATTTTCAAAGCTCCCAAACCTTGGTTTGCTTTAAAACAGGAATTGAAAATGATGTTTTTCGGCAACAAACTTACAAAGTGTATGGTTTGAAATAGGACTCTGGTGTTATAGATTACGAAAACTGTTTCCAATACGTTTACGATGTGATTCTCGAAGACTATCCGGTATACATACTTTGAAAAATGCAGAAGGAAATTTTAAAAAGTTCGACTAATGCAGAAATTGTAAACATAAGAACATATCATGACTGTTCAAGCATTAACTCGTTAATAAAATGCTATAACACTAATAATCGTGATAAAAAATGTTTGGTTCGCAATGCAAAAGCGAAACTTTAAAAGAGTATTGATATCAGTGTCCTACCTATGTGTAAATATAATAATTTAAAATTTGTTTGTTACAGGTTCATACCTGCGTAAAAACTTTGAAATGGAAACATTCAATCCAGAGCAAATATACGAGAGTGTTACTCCAGGTTGCAATAGAGTGTGGTTCAAATTTCGAAAGAACATATACTCCCAATTCCAGATATGTAATGGAGATGAACATTGGAACTTCGCACAAAGTTTCGCAAGAAATAAATATATAGAACTAGTATTGTGTTATGAACAAGATGACTGCTCGGTTTTAACATACGGCCCGATAGCGAACTGCCATGTTCGTTTTGGGATCTTTAAAAAAAAAAAAAAAAAGAAGTAAATAAATAATCAAGGAACCAGGATTTAGGCAAATAAAATAGAGTTAAGTAGAGAGTTCTACGACACTCCCACTTAGTGGCTTGTGTGCAAATGTAAGAAAGTAGCAGCATTAAAATGTTGCCTTGTGGTATGTGGGATTGTGAGGTTTGGCAGAGCAACATTTGTTTTGTAAGTTCGATTTAACCAAGTTGACATTAGGAAAATATAAAAAAATAATAATTCAAGATTATGTTTAAAACTACTTGGTGTTACACTCCTAACAAAATGTGTATACATTTACTTATATATCTATATATATATATATATATATATATATGAAGGAACAAACATACAGCAGCACATCAGTTATGATGGAGAGGTTCTACTCAACACATCAATATGAAAGTGATACTCCAGGCTATAGGAGAGTGTGGTTTCGACTTGAAGAAGAGGGTCCACTACAAATTCAAATTTGTAACGGGGAAGAACATTGGAGTTTATCTTTAATTAGTCCGACATATACTGTAAAAGTTTTCTATGTCGGTTTTGGATGGAGATTTTGTCCTTTGTATAATATGTGGTGTGATAGTACGCTACCTTGCAGTGACAGTCAACTAGCATTTGAAGTTTTACCTAAATTCATAACGAAATGCACGTCATGCAACAAAAATTGAATGCATCATGCAGAAGGAATGTTGCTATTCCATTCCTACAGTGTGAAGAGAACAATGTGACAGCAAGGAACATGTTACGCATATAGGTAACCAGGAATTAAGGTCTCCCTGTGGTGTGTGGCAATGCAGCATTTTTCAAAGCAAGAACATCTAATCTGACAGACCATATAAAGGAGACCATTTAATATTAAATTGTCAGTCATGGTTACTATCTTCGAGCCTACAGTCGGATACGAGGTCCTGTAAATAGGTTACCAAAGAGTATTCTTTTAGCCTTATAATGGAATTTTACAAGCTCAAGTGTATAACGATATCGAACATTGATGCTACACTTTCGATTCCAGTCTCGGCACCTGTTTTGGTGAAGGCTTAGCATGCAATGATTTTGCTGTGAAGTATCACCACCACAATAGTGACCTGCCACATAAATTTTTAGACCTAATGTTATCCAGCTTTACCGAAGAGGTGGAAGAAGAGCACTGCAACAGGGTAATCGCCTATCAACTCACCAGATCTCATCAGGGAACAACAATCTATTGGAAGGAGAAGTGTGATGGAGACATTCACAACTTTATTTTCGAGCAAGGAGGTTTAGTTTTTCCATCAATATGTAATATCTACGCTTGTGAAGTGGCAAATTCAGAATAATGTTCTCTCCTATTTGAAAGTATGCATTTGTTCAAAATGGTTTGCATTTTGTGACTTATAGCATAGCATATTCACATGTTGTTGTTAAGGAAATACGTGAGTCATACGTTCATTTCAAATGTTCATATTGCCTGGATCTTTGACATCATGCAATAACCCATGTAGTTTTGATTTCAGTTTGACTAATTGTAACACTTTGAACTGTCTTGTATATCAGTCAGACTGTACACATTAGAGAAAAATATTAACTTTAAAACTAAGGGCGAGCATATTGTAATAATATTGTGCCAGGAAGAACAGAATTTGAAACATCCGATCTATACAAAATATAATGTTTGGCCATTTCAATATTATGAAGTATGTGACGATGAAATTCATATGTTTATAAATGATAACGAAGAGTTTGGTTACTTATTACTCACTGGGTGTAATTCATCAAAGAATTACGTTCACAGAGCAATAAAATTAGCAAAAATATCATTTAGTCCTCAAACACATTTTAACTTGCAATGATAGAGGTGTTTTACAAGGTAAATATATACATTGTTCCTTCCTAATTTGTTCTCAGTGGAGGATGGTTTGCATATAAGTAACATAACATTATTTCATCCGGGAAATCATTATGTTAGTGTGAAACCAGGCGAGTATAATGTATAGTTTATGTGATGGTGTAGCGGGATTCTCTGTGAATTTACTCAGTTTTGGGATGGAATGTTCCATTTTAAGGTTGTTTATTTCCTGCTGGGTGACGAAAAAAGCCATGAATTATTCAATGCAGTGATGCAACCAAATGTGATGTGTTTTATATGACTGAAACTCAACAGCCATCTAGTATAGGAGATGTACATTCAAACTTTGTCGAGACATACCCAGACTTAGTTGAAAGTGGTGTGTTATATTCCCCTAAATGTAAAGAAGTGTCTATTCAAACAGACAGGATAAAACCAGGGCGTAAGAAATATCCTCTTCTCGAAAGTAGACTCCAAGAAGATGATCTGGATATAATTATACGAAAATGTCAGAAAAGATTGTTTACTGAAGTTGCAAATAGCTTATAACTTGTGTTAGAATATTTCATGAATTTTTGAAACATCATATATTAAAATATTTATCCTTTTTGGAACACCTTGTGTAAGTTTTTCTAAATATGTCTATTTCTTTAAAATATTGTATGTATTTTGTAGCATCTTATACATTTTAAATGTGTTTTATATATTTTGAAACAGCCGGAGTCTGCTTCTAATACTGCATATGGATGTTCACATATCGCAGTTTAGATCATTCGCCATCGGTGCTGCTCACACTATGCTCCCCAAGTTTATTGCCAATAATAAGGCCTGCATTAATGTACAGTGTACTGAGGCACTGTGTATCCATTACGCCGTTATATCATGTTTGTTTCCTGCCACACATCATACCAAGAGAATAGCTTCATATACAAATCCTTACAAGGTTTTGGATACTGAAGGTCTGTCAGATCCTGTAGTCTTACAGGATATTCGAAAGTTTGGGGAGAACAATGTTATTTCTATCAATGTCTACTGTGTTGTGGATAAAGATAGTAATATTATTGACGAAACTTTCTATAAGCAAGGGGTTATCATACCAATGCATGTTTCTCCGATACGACATACGTGTAAATGTATTGGCCATTCACACTTGTGGTAATGACACACATTTGCATTTTGTTTCCATTTAATATTTGTCAATGGTGCTTAACAGCCAGTTGGGAAATAAGAAAAACAACAAACCTGTTTGCGATCATTATCTCCAATACTTTAGTAGTGAGGAGAAAATCGCAAACCATATTGTTCTCTGTCAGCAACGTAAGGCTGTTTGCAGTACTTTCCCTACTTTCCCTACAACAAGTACTTGCAATTTTAAGGTTACAGCAAACAGCAAAGACTGTTTCGTCGCATATTGCGACACACATACATATTTGAAACCCTTGTCCACTTGCCTCCCCAATGATAACATGAGTTATACGAATAGGATCAGCCAACATGTTCCATTTGCTTGTAGCATTTTGTTGGTTTGTTCATTCAATCCAGCATTATCTAACTACTAAGAGTTTTTGGATGACGATTGTATGAACCAGTTAGTAGATAAATTGGTTGAATTGTTAATGTGGGTTGCAGGAATATACAGAATGACTGTTCCGATGAAGCCAAAAACCCTACTGATGAAGCTAGGTTGGTGGAACAGAAAAGTTGTCATATTTGTAAGAAGGAATTCGGTAAAGATACTATTATCGGCATGACCATCTGACCGGAGAAATCAGAGGCTATGCACATAATAAATGAAACTTGAATTTCAGACTGCCCAAGAAACAACTTGTCGCTCTCTTTCATAACCTGCAAAACTATAATTCTCATTTTCTCATAAAATCATTGACTGAATGTCACGTAGCAAAACCCGATGGAACCAGGTAGAATCTAGGTGATTGGAAGACCCTTGAAAAATACAAGTTCATCACCAATTGTATTCCCAATTGGATTGACTCAAAAGGAAAGGCACAACATTTCAAGTTACGTTTCATTGATTCTTTTCAGTTTATGAGTGCCTCACTGGAAACTTTGGCAGGTAATTTGAAACCTGTTCACATGCTCGATGTTTACAGACAACACTCAATTTTAATTGGGAAAAAAGGAAGGGAATGTTTCCTTATGACTTTGTTAGTCTGAAGACAGTGTGATGTGCATATCACTCCCAACCAAAGGACGCATTTCATATTGTCATGAAAGGCAGAGGCATTAACGATGAGTGATTATGCTAACACCCAAGCTGCATGGGATGCATTCCACTGCACATACCTGCTGCAGTATGCCATTCAGTATTTACATGTGAACACTTGTTTGCTGCCAGACACTTTTGAAAATTTCAGGACTGTATGTTTGGCTCATGACGGTCTTAACCCCACCATGTACATCACATCTCCATCTCTTGCACAGGGCGCTTTATTGTCAATTAAAGATGTGCGGCTATAGCTGTTGACCGACACTGATATGTACCTTTTTGTTGAATGCAGGGCTAGGGGAGACATTACCCAGGTTTCCAGAAGGTGTGCAGAAGCCAATAACATTTACATGGGTGAGAGGACGACCCCATTGTGGCATTGAAATATATGTTATTTCGATGTAAATGGCCTGTACAGCCACACTATGAACAGCAACCTTCCTATTGGCAAATATGAGTGGGTCGATGCTGACATGTTTTCATTGTGGGATTTTGCGAACATGGTGAATGATGGGGACACATGCTTTTTCGAGGAAGTTAATTTGTCTTTTCCAGACGAATGTCACAATGTGCTATCCGATCTGACTTTGGCTACAGTAAATGGCATACCTCCGAACGGCTCGCATGAAAAAGTTCTTTTCACTCTCACACCGTGGAAGAATTATGTTATTCATGGGGAAACATTTAGGCAGTACTTGATGTATGGGGCTACACTTGACTCTGTGCATCGCATTTTGCGCTGTGAGCAGAAGGCTTGGATGACTCCATACATCGAGTTTAACTTTGAGAAATGTGCCCAGGCTGCCAACGACTTTGAGAAATCTTTTTTATGCCAATGAATAATGCAGTGTACAGAAAAACTTTACAGAATGTCTGCTGGAAAAGGGCATCAGAGTCGTAACTATGTATGACACGATCTATGGGGCTGCAGAACTGATAGAGCTTCCTACATTCCAGGCACAATAGATCATCGAAGAGAATCTTGTCGTTATCGAAACGTCAAAGAGCTCTGTTATGTTTAACAATCCTTTGTACACTGGTGTTGCGATTCTAGTTCTTTCCAAATTGACCTTATACGAATTTCATTACCAGTACATGGGTCAGAAATTACCTCCGCCAGCCTTGCACCTTTTAAACTATGATACGAAAGCCTGATCTATATAATTGACTGTAGAGATGTTTACGAAGTTATTAGCTCAGATTTAAAGATGTGGTTTGATACTTTTAACTATACGCTCAATAACCCCCAAGGATTCTTACATGAGAACAAAGGCCGTACCAGAGTAATGAAGGATGAATATGCCGGCCGCATATTCAAACCCTTTGTAGATTTACGTCCCAAGCTTTACACATACATTGTTTTGAATTAGCAGTGTATATGTAAGGCGAAGGGTGTAAAACCTAATGTGATACAATCCCACCATTATGAGGATTATCGACATTGCCTCGATCATTGTACCGGGGTTCTGAAGACCCAATATCAGTTCAGTTCACATGGTCACTGGGTTTACACTGCATGCGTGACCAAAGTGGTGTTATCAGGTTTAGACGATAAGAGCTTCATTGAACCGGATGGAGTATCGACATTACCCTGGGGGCACTATAAGATCCCAAAGTAATTCCCCCCCCCCCCCCGCCAATTTAGTTTCAGTACCACATTAAATACTGGTCTGTCATCAACATCACCACCACTGCCAGCAGCGCACCCAACACCACACCCTGCTATGCACCACGATCTACACCACAATCTGCACTGCAGCTGTCTTAAAACCTACTCTATTCATTTATGTCACTGTGGAATTACTCTTTGCAGCATGGGATTACATCATGTTATATGCAAATTTAATTCTACGAATCTACAAAGTGCTAAGTGTGTGGAGTCATCATAGTTGTTGGTGTGTGGTTGTTTACCAAAATGTTAACATGGATGAGACACAGTGGATGCCAATCCATAGTGCCGCGATGGACGCTAGAGTGTAGCGCCATTTTTGTCAATATTGTTTAGTTTTTAATTTTACTGCTTGTAAATAACAAAAATTTTATATGATGTGTGTGAATGAATGTGTGTGAAAGATTATACAATTTTAACATGTGCATAAAGATTTATATATATATATATATAAGTGTTGTAAAATATAGCAATAAGATATAAGTATAATTTAAGGAATGTTTTGTAATAGTTTTTTTTGTAAAAATTGTAATAGTTTGTTTAAAGAGTTTATATGGTTTATTATAAAACGTTGTTTTAATATTTGTGAAGTTGTATGATTTGTTGTAAATATAGTTTTAAGGATGGTTTTGAAAAAAAAATCAATGGTGAAGGAAATAATGTGACTTGTTATTTATTAACTTCAATTCCTTTTCTCACAGTTTTATATAATAATTGTAGTTTTAGTATTTGTGAGTTAGTTGTAATATTTATTGTTTTTATATGACTTGAAAACCAACAAGTATGAAAATGGAAATGGTCGAGAAATAAATGAACTCTGAAGGTGAAAGAATGAGGGAGAATCTCGAGAAAACCTAGCTGAACTTGAAACAAACAGTGGTGAAACAGGGCAAGGTTGTCGGAAGGAAAAGTTGTTTGGGAGAATTCCAGGTAAATGGACTCTTGCCCGCAGAGTGATGCTAAGGGATGTTTAGGGAGTGAGCTTCGCTCCACATCACTAGCTGGCATCTACTTTTTCTTATGACAAACCAAAATATTAACTCTGACAGGTTTCAACAGGTTATAACAAGTTGTATAAATCACTGAAAAAATTTATAGTATCACTTAAAAAAAACTTTTATCATTACTATGGCTGTGAATCAACATGTTGATGTCTGCTGTGAAGAGATAATATTCTTCAACTATGTGATTACATGGATTATTTTTTAGACAATTTAAAGAGACATAAATTTTGCAAGACTAAATCTATACTTCCTCCTCCTCCTACTCCACATTCGCCTTCACATCCACCTACGCCTCCACATCACCTACACCTCCACATTTGCCTCGACATCCAAATCCACCTCCACACTCGCCTCCACATCCACCTCCATCTCCACACTTAAACATTAACACTTAACACCACACTAGCACCACATGCTCCACAGCTTGTTTCACCTACTCCACACCTTGCTCCACCTGTTGCACAGTTTGCTCCATGCTAGCATCACATGCTCCACACCTTGCTCCACAATCTGCTCCATAACTTACTCCGCCTGCTCCACACCTTGCTCCACAGCTTTGCTCCATGTGCTTCACACCTGGCTGCACCTACTCCACAGCTTGCTCCATGCCTTGCTCCACCTACTCCAAAATCAGCTCAACAGAGGATACCACAATTAGCTCATCACTGCTCCTCAATCACTCCTTACATAGCACCTCAATGCTCTTCAATTGCTTCTCACTATTACGCGAACGCTCCACATTCGTCCACACATGCTCCACAATCGCTCCTCAGTTAAGACTTATCACTTAAGGCTTAAGACTTAACACCACACATAGCACTACACTAGCACCATACTAGCACCCCACACTATCACTGCACTAGGATCACATAGCACCACACAGCACCACAGAGCACCACATCCTGTGACAGCACCATAATAAGCTCACCAGACTGTACCACCTTGCTCCACCTGCTCCACACCTTGCTCCACATGCTCCACATGCACCAAACCTTGCTATACGTGCTCAACAATTAGCTCCACATGCTTCACAATCTGCTTAACAATTGGCTCAGCACTTAGCTTCATTATTGGCTCTGCAATTGGGGTAAGATAGAGTAATTTCTTAGCGTAATCAATCAGATTGTCTGGTTTAACCTGTATTTCGTTGCGTGTTAAGAATATTGGTGTTGAGAGCCATTGAGGGACAGAGTAAAGAATGTATTTATATTCGTGTAACTTCGTGTATGTGTACTTTTGTTGGGAGGGGAGATTTTTATGTTACCTGGAGTAATGATGTTGTAATTTTAAATCGCGTCTTTTTATATTAGCTTGCTTTTTGGACTTGTAGTTATTGATTCACATGTGTTTGATTATTTTAATTTAATTAACTTTGTTTAATGTACAGTTAGCGTTTGTTATATTTTGTGGATATGGTATTAATATAAATTCCGTAATCGCAATATTAAAGTCGGTTTAATGAATTTGTGTTAATCGCACAATTAAAGTCTTTTGGCCAATCGGGTTAGTGATTAAATTAATTCGTTCGGTAAACTATTTGAACGTCTCTTTTCAGTAAAAAAATATTTTTTCTTTGCCGAAACTATCATCTAAATCGTCAGTATGCCTGCAGAGAGCGACGACGTGTGTTCCACGCATCAGTCACAAACAAATTAAAAAAATTAATGTTCCTTATGCCACTCTTCCACCTACATTAACACCTATATAAGCAATTACAACCCACCCCTCAGTTCAGTTGGCTCCAGGATATTACAGAGGACACATCGATGCTGCTCCGCCAATATCACTCTTAACCCTTTTAACAATAAAAAAATATTTCGTATTAAACAATAAAACAAATTTGATCAAACCGTAAAGAAAATTTAATCAAAGAAATTTGATCAAACAAATCTTTAATTGATGGATTTATTAATATTCTAGATATGTAATTATGCAAATTAGGTAATTATGCAAATTAGCGAAATGCAAATTAGCCACTCCATCCACACCTCATTCTCCTAGTGGGCCAGGAGCCCGCTGCTTTCTCTACTTATAAGACACATGAAAGCCCCGCGTATTACGAACTTCTATTTCGCAAAGAGCCCAGTGAGTTTACAGAATCCTACCTGCTGTAATTCAAGGCTTTGCTCGAACTCACACATTGAGATTATCAAGATAACAACCCTGATACAGCTGTATATAAAAACGAAGATCGCAAAAAATAATCAATCTCGCAAACCTCTTCAGAGAACTAGCACTGAAAAGCCGGGAAATTCTGAAGAAGATATACGACGACACGAACACTGACTACGTATTCTGTGACTACCCGAACGAGCTGGTCGATAGACAGCAACTACTGCTCGCTTCGCAAAGGAATGAAAATTACTCCCACACTAACGAGACAATTTCAATCACCTAATAACTGAAGGAGGGGGCTACATAGAATGAGTCGTTTGGGAATCGCCTATTAACTGCATACATCTGCGAGATGTAATTACTGTCCCCGCAAGGTCGTGGTGTGCGGGATGAACGACATATTTCAAGCCGACTTTGTGGAGATGATACTATACGCTAGAGTCAACAAGGGTCACAAATACATGTTGACCATTATCGATGCATATAGAAAATTCTCCTGGGCCAAGTCAGTCAAGTCGAAGAGTGCCTGTGATGTCACTGAGGCCATGGCAGGTGTATTGGACGAAGGACGCATCCCGACTAATTTACAAAAACTGACCAGGGAAAAATTTTGCCATGCAAAGTTCAGGCCCCTGATGAAGAAATATAACATAAGTCATTATTCCATATACAGGAATCTCGAAGTTTCTATCGTCGAGAGGTTCAACAGGACTTTGAAGGGCAAAATGTGGAGGCATCTCGCTGCGAATGTCAACTACAAGTGGTTGGATATACTCCCAAAACTCTTTCGCGAGTACAATTCTACCGTTCAGTCTACCACACGCATGAAACCAGAAGACGTGAAAGACGACTCCTTTATTCGAACATTTTACATTGACGTGAAAAGGAGGGACCCATGCAGGCCTAAACTCAAGGTTGGTGAACTGGCGAGCATCTCCAAACAGAAAGGCTTCTTCGAGAAAGGATTTGCAGAGAATTGGAGCACCGAAAATTTTCGTGTGCGACGTACATGCACCTATGCTCCGAAGACCTACCTTCTCGAGGATTTGAATTATGTTCCCATCCATGGTGGTTTCTAAGCAGAGGAGATGCTGCCTACAAATTTACCTGATGTGTATTTCGTCGAGAAAATGCTGAAAAAGACATCATGGACGGTCGTATGTGAAGTGGTGCGGTTTCCCAGCCCTCTACTCCACTGGTCGCCGATGTAGACATCGAGCGATAAACACAGAAGATTGCAATTAATATACCTGTATATATATATATTTTCTCATTTTATACATTAACAAGAAAATAGTTTTTTAAAAAATTATTTTATATTTTATGTTTTATTCTTATAATTGAATTAAAATCTTATAATTGGAAATAAATCGAAAAATTAAATATAACATAATAATACATACTTGGTATGGTCCTTGTCACCATTTGGTAAAGGTCGATAGCACTATTGCCGAAAGTAAATTATCTTCGACAGCTGAAACATGAATTACCAGTGTGCTCTAGTGGGCGATGCTAAAAAATAAATGCACATTAGATGTAGTATTGTGATGAAGGAAACTGAATGAGGGCGAGCGGACGCAAGTAATTGACCGACTAATAAACCAATGAAAATTGGCGCCCTATCAGGGCAAAATACGAAAACATCTTTAAATATTTTTATAAATTTTTATAGTAAAATTTATATATATATTGTTTTTTAGATAATTTTTTTGTTGGTATTTAAATTTTAGATTTTTTTTGTTTTCTTAGAGAATTGTGCTTTTTTGGGTTCAAGGTCATCGAAGGTCAGGTAGTAGGTCAATATCAAAGGTCAAGGTCACCTTGATTCAATAGAGGTTGGGTGACATCACAACATGGCGGCCGGCCGATGCTGGCGCCGAAACCCCAGCCCCTCTGTGTCCCGTTGAAAATCCATTATGCCCGAGCTGTCGAAATTACACAATTCGGAGAGCAGGCAGTCTTTGGTGAAGCTATCTGGCTGAAGTGTGGTAATTGGGTAAAAGTCTGGTGCAGTGAGGGACATTAACGGAGAGGACGGACGACGGCGAAGGATACGAGGCGACGATAGACGAGTGTTTCTGCAATGTGGATGGACGAGAGGGTCTGGTACCCGACTAGTTCAAGGCTACTTGTCATAAAAGCTTTTGGAGATCTCTAGAACATTGCGGACTGGTGGCATTTGGACTGAACTGAGGCAAGACTATAGGCACATGTGATACGGACTTTACTACAAATATTGGAGCTGTCAAATATGGATCTATTATGTATAAAATAATCCAATAGGTTTTCATACACGGTTTATTGGGACTGTTTTTAGTTATTTAATTACATTAATTTCTTTGATGCAATTGTGAATTCCATTGATCTGGTGGTAGCAATTTATTTTGAGATATTAAGTGGAGAGTATTTTTTTTATAGTTATTGTAATTAAACTAGGAAACTATAATTAACTTTTAATTATTTACCGTGTCAATCCCTTAAGGGAGGTCTAACTTGACGGGATAACAATGATCTTTCCCAATGAAGTCTGGAGAAAGTGAATGGTCGTTAGTAATATTTTGCACTTGTGTTTCCGTGACTAAGGTCAGATGATTGACGTATCTTCCTGCTGAGAGAAACCAGCACCTGCTGTTCCCAGTAGTGGCAGTTGAAAATTCCTTTTTCATGTTTCCTACCGAGCTGCAGAGAACGTTTTCTAAGTTCTTACATCCGCCGAAATATTTCTACGTGAGTTGTTTTGAACACGCTGGTTTACGACCGAAACTATTATATTACAAAAACTATCGGCCAATTGTGTTCGTAATCGATACGACACCATGGTTGTTCGGAAAAGCAAGTGTCATTTTCGTTTAATCTGTCTCTTTGGTTACTCCTGTACGCAAAACTTCAGTTCACAGCGATCAAGTCCCAGAAATAAACTGCTATTGTCGTATTTATGTTTTGAAAATAAGATACATTATTGCTAAGCTACCAAATAACACTCTGATAAGAAGCAATTTTCTTGAACATTAAACCATTAACGTTTCTTTACTAAGAAATTAGTGGCTTGGAGAACTGCGTTTCTAAAACCATTAAAATTATCAGTACAAATAATTTCAAACACCGAATAACTAGAGACCTTCACGACAAGAAAAGGTTCACTGCTGTAAGCACGTACCACAATTTTAAAAAATCCTAAATTTCTGAAAAGTATTATCGAATTTAAACATCTCTCACCCAAATAAATTAAATATACCATTATTTTCCATATAACTTATGTGCTTCTTTTTTGAAAGGAAACGTAAAAAGTAATGAAGGAGAAATATTTTGCAACAGTGAACAAAAATTGGGAAACAGTGTGTACTTTGGAGTTTTCACTGCAGTCTCCACCATAAATATGGCATCCGCTTTCTCAGTGTTTGGGATGAAAGACGAACGATCATAGACAAGAACGCTTTGACTAAAGGACCATTATCTCTCTACCTTCTTTTGAACTTATTTGGCAGTCAAATTTCTTAAAATTGAATTTTTGACGTCTAGACATAAATAAATTTTAAAACTCTAATAGTTAGAGCTCATACCATAGGCCGAAAAAATTTCTACGTCGTTCAGTTATATATAGGAAACACGTGCGCAAATATTTGCATTCATATTGTGGCATGTGGTCAGTGGTATACTAAAAGTTATTTGTTCTAGTAACTTTGAATGTCTCTAGTCTTCTTTTTGTTTTTCTTTTTTGGTTTGATAAATATATAGTGCAAGCTGTCCAACATATAGTTTCCAAGAATTTGAGTAGGCAGTTTAAAAAGTTAAGTTTAATAAAAGTCATACGCCAGATAAAAAGATATACCTCGAAATCGAGCTGCCAGTAAGTTGTATTTCCCGTGATCTGCGTATGCTCGCCAAAATGGTTGAAACAAGTCATGTTTCATAAATATTAGGCTCTTACAGATTTCACCATTAGATGTTAATGTCGCATTGTTTTTACAATACTTGGATTAACAAAGAAAAATCCTGTCACCTATTTCAGTATACACATTACTTGGCATAAATAACATGTAGTGAGTTTATTTAAAAATTGAAATAATTAAATGTCGGTGTCTTCCTCAAGACCTTTTACAAATATCTTCGCCTATACCCCGCGCAACTTACATTCACATTCTTTTTCGAATATAAGAAATAAAATATTAATTATGTAATTAACTACCTAATCATAACATATTTATTCTAATTACCATAATACTTACTCCTATCCCGTGTATTGCAACGTATTAATATGGATATGATCTCTGAAAACATAAATCAAATTATCTATGTTAATGTGTTTGCTTACTTCGTCTTTCGTAACCAAATGATTTAGCCAGATCTTGAGATGATACACGTATTCATAAATTACACAGATAATGCGCGCTGAATTTTTTTTTAAGAAACTGAGGACGAATTGTCTTATTAATTTGCAAGCTTATTACTTACAAGAACATACAGTAAATATATATGGGCAAAGAAAATGTTGATCAATTGTGAAGTGTATATTTGGCATTTATGAAATAATTACGGAGTGAACATCTTGGGTTTTGAAGCTGGTTTCTTCCCGATACGCGATACTCGATTTTAATCACAAGTAAATTGCTATTTTTATTCATAACGCATAGACAAAGGGACCCTGAAACCGGCCACGTTCAATTAAAAGTCAGAAGTCCGCTACGTCAGACAGGCAAACAAGAGAGAGGGAGAGAGAGAGAGAGAGATAGAGAGAGAAGAGATAGTATGTGTGTGTTTATGTGTGTGTGTAAATTATGTAACAAAAATGTTAGAAAATTATTTGGTACCAATTTCCTTGTTCATGATTTTTTTTTTTTTTACAATGGAGTAATTGGGTCTGCTAATGCGGAAAAAATTAATCACGAAACAAATAGATACGTGTTTGAGATTTTGCAGTTTACAGAAAGAAAGAACACCTGTTCCTATACAGAGTGAGTTCTGAAGAACTGGACAGTTAACTTCCTCCGGTAAGCAATATCACCCCTTCCCCAACTCCCCTGCTCAACTGGTTGCAGTCGCGAGTGAGGAGAACAGCAGATAAGGTCTGCAGCTAAGTCTTGGTTCGCAAACACGCCATCTCCAGAAGCTACTCAAATAGCTAACATTAGTTAAAAACTTATAACAATTTCGGACATACAAAAACAATCTTCAGAGTACCAATTTGCTCTGCATCACGAAGAAAATATTGAATATATTCTTTAAAACAGCATAAAAAAAGTCACTAATTCAGGCAATACAAGAGGCAGCTGGGCACGATTTTTTAGGCAGTGTCACAGGAATTGACCATCATTAAAACTACGTCTTTATTATAAAATTTCACGACATCAAAATTGAGATTTATAACACGCAGTTCATTTCTTTGCATCAAATGCTACAGGATACTGTAACTTTAATTAAATTTGTAGATTTAAAAATTCTGAAAAATTTCATCAAAATTTACATTGGTTCTTATAGCTTCACATTTTAGCTACTGCTCACTCATACAGAACCTTGCTAAACCTACTGATTGTGAGAATTGTAACAGTATTTCTGTGTGTGATGTCTTGAACGTTTAGTTCTGTAGTGTTTCGAACTGTGTGCTGGGGATGAATTAGGGAATTTCGAAAAACAAATAATAAAAGAAAGATGTTGGTTTCGAACAGACAGCTATGCAGTTCAAATTGCTATAGGCTGTTCACAGTAAAATGAGCACTTCTGAAAGCCCTGCTTAAGATCTTCTTGTATGCGCCTTAAGTAGAATTAACATTGCAATGGGCGTCATCGCTTTATTCAAGCGTCGGTAAAGTGAAACCGTGTAATTGTTATAAAAGTAATTATTAAAATAAACTTGTCATTTTTACACTTCCGTGCATTAAAACACCAGAAAGCGAAGTAATTAATTTAAGACATCACACATGGTTACCTATCCTAACATTTTTTATTCGACCTTAATATCTGGAACTACTTTCCATCCATCATTACCAACTTTACTGGACGCATGTCCCTCGGCGCGTCCGTTAAAATATATGCAGGTAGAAGCAGTGACTTTTTTTCTAAGGTCAATTTCAATAGTGCTCACTTTATCGTGAACAGCCTTTAGCTAGGCGAGCGCCTTAAATTGTGCATAGTCACGTTCAGGGATTTGTTTTTCAAAGGTTGATCTGTAAAGTAGATCCACAGTTGTCTTAGTTGATTAGTCACCGGCTTCTCACTACTGAGGTCCGCGGTTCAATCCCGGGTTACAGTGGGCGGGACATTTTCAGACGGGGCGTTCTCACGCGGGATTGGGACGTACGGCGTGGTGTGGGGGTTTATCTCGGGGCTCTCCCGTTTCCTCCCCCGTCTTGATTCCGCTGCGACCCCAACCGAATCTCGCCACACCGCCCCCCCCCCCCCTTTTCTTCGGACGGTTGGGGCGTCGTGTCTGCTCCTCGGGTAGTACAGCCAGTTCCAATTGGCGCCAGCATCCTCCTACATATCCACGCGATGATGTCTCAGGCGGGAGACACGCGAGGATTTTCATTTTCCCATGTAAAGTTCTCTATTAACCCTCGAACTAACTTTAGTCCATTCACGGTTACTTCAAACTTTTCTGAAGCCCTGCTTAAGTTCTACTTCCAGAATATTCCCCCTCCCTATGCAAACTAAGCTTAACAAAGTATAGGAATTTACACCAAAAGGACAACGTGCTGCATCCGTGCGCACTCAGTGAAATAATATTCTCCACAGAAACTATTCACTGCTAGGCATAACCAACATACCTATTATCTCCGTGTTTTATGCACGATGTTTATGAATTAAATATTATAGGTTACACATAGAATAAAAGCAAAAGTTAAATTTAACCAAACAAGACACTTTAATTTCACACAAGTGACACAAGTATAAAAGGCTTGATACATGGCATATGTGGGATAGAACTAAACATGTCGTACATGGGAGGATTTTTTAAAGGGATTGATTAAAAAATTGTGGAGATATCGCAAATAGGATAAACAAGCAATACTACGTATGTATATGCTGTTCATGGTGAAGTGATCACTTTTTAAAGCCCCTCCAAAAGGCATTAACCACTAATGAATATATTTGATGGTAGCTTCAGACGTTAACTTTTGGGAGTAGTGGGATGTATATAACGCGTTTATTGGTCACAAGGCAATGTTCAAATTAAAAAAAAGTGGCGGAAAGATAGTAAGCGGTTGAAAGGAAAAACTTTGCAGGGCCTTTCAAAAAAAGTGCTCACTTTACTATGAATAGACTATGTCGTGCATTACAGTGCACGAGGGGCGCGTGGTGTTGGCACAAATGGGTGCGCCGGAGCTGTCTCGTGATTACGAGGAGGTGGGCAGGATATAAGTTAGAGCACGCATACCTGCTGCGCAGTCGAAAAAAATTATACTGCATAGTAAAAAGACTTTGTAACAAAAATGTAAGAGTATATTACAATATTGACTCCCGTTTGGGTGCAAAAAAATTATTTCTCGCAAAAACTGTAGAAATTATGCATCGTGGTCTTAAAGCACGGAACTATATCCGCTCGGTCGTTATCAACTTTACTGGGGGCATACCACTCTGTGTGCCCGTTAAGATATATCCCCATAGGGGCAGTGATATTTTCCAAAGGTTGATTTTACAAAACTTTAAGTGAGCAGCCTTTGCCAGGATTTCTTGTTTATATAAGCCCACAGATGCCTTAGTTTTAATTTCGACGTGTAGTATAAAAACACCTTGTGAGTGTATGTGTGAGTGTGTGTATGTATGTATATATATATATATATATATATATATATATATATATATATATATATATATATATATATATATATATATATATATATATATATACACACACATATATATATATATATGTGTGTGTGTGGGTGTGTGTGGGTGTGTGGGTGTGTGTAATTTTTTTCAAAGGTTGATTTTAAAAGTGCTTACTTTACCGCGAACAGCTTTTACTGTGTGGGACTTGGACAGAATTCTTCCAGACGTCGCGACGACCACGCTCCAAGATGGTGGTGGTGTTGAGAAGGGTTGCCGGTTGTATGGATGGGGAAGGGAAGGGGGAGGGGTCAATGGCACGTGGTCTAACAGGATCATCCGCTCGCTTGGCGGCCGACTTGAGGCGGCGAGAGAGGAGCCAAGCCTGCTAAGTCTCGCCCCTCACAGCATCCTCCGTGGCGCGCTCCTCTCTTGACGAGATGCGGAACGACAAGCCTTGTTACCGCTCCTTATTGGCGGCCGCGGGAGTCCCTCGCGCTTAATCTCGGGCCGCGTCGCCTCACGTCCGTCGCTTTGTGCAGCGACGAGTAAACGGGGCGCGCTTCTCTCCACCCCCTCCCCCTTCGCACACCCACTCAACATCCCTTACGCCCATTGGGGGTGGATGGGTGAGGGGAGGTGGTTGCCTCCCCGTGACGTCATGGCCGGCAGGGCGGAGCTGGTAAACACGCCAGACCGCCTGAGCTCACGCACTACTTAAGAGGCTGGATCATCCCTTATACAGGAATTGTTTGTTCTAGTGTCATAACAGAAGAGGCAGAGCCATTACTGAAAAACGTTTCCTTATAGAAGCATTACATTTTATGGTCCTGTGTTAATTTTTGTACCTGATTGTTAAAAGCTGTTCCCTGGTTGTGATTAAAGTTGAGAACGAATTAATATATGCAATTTTATATTAAGTTATGGATTAATAGTTAGTATATTATGTCTGTAATAATGGGGTAAGGCATTTAGCTAAGCATCTATTATCACATTTTAAAGTAAAACATCCTACATTTGAATCAGGAAGAAATAAATAAAAATTCAATATGGCCGGTAAGCAGTAACCTTAAGGCTGTTCAGTACATTGAGCAAGTGATGAGATTCTAGCGGCTCTTAACATCAAGGTCTTGAGAGCCGATGAGGGTGAAGTGAGGTGAGTATGGTGCGACGTCGGAATGAAAGGGTGGGGGAAACGGAAGGTGTCCGAGAAAACCCCACCGACCAGTGGCATCGTCCAGCACGATTCGCACATACGAAAATCCAGGAGATACCCAGCCGGGAATAGATGGGAGCCGAGTAGTCTAACCACTACACCACCGCGGCCCCTATTGCGTTGGTAAATGTATAGAAAACATTGGACAATTAATTCACAAAAATTACTGACGGAAGATACAGGTATTTCAAATATATGTATTGTCATACAAATTTTAAAATGTTGCATAATTATCAAGTTTAGCTACAGTTCAATTCAGTTCCTAATGCAATCAGAATAAGATGAAGGAATTTCATGGAATTTTGTAATAATTTTAAAAATAATATTAAAATCCAACATAGCCAGAAGTTAACACCTGATTGCAGGCGAACAAAACCCCAGACTTCAAAAAAATTTCATCGGGGTGTTTCTAAATCTTCAAAAAACACTTTATCTGGAATCAAACATTTCGCTTGTTTGGCACAAATTTTACGTTTAAAATGCTGATAATTCTACTAAAAAGTATGTGAGAGTTATTTTTAAACGATTTGGCATTTTCTGACCGTGCTACGTCCTAAACCAAGGGAGTGGCAAGGTAGGATTTGTATGAAGGCAAGCACAACCTACAGACAAACGAAAATGGCAAAAGCCATGCAAAAAAACCAGTTATTCGTGCAATGTAAGGGTGAATTAAGCATTGAGGGTAAACAACTTATATCAGAAACAAAGAAGTGTGATAATTTTCTTTTATTATATTTATATTCATTCTTTTCAATAATTATCGATCTTACACGTGAAAATATTTCATTGGTTATCACGTAGTGTAAGGATTTCTGGCATAAACACACATGAATTCTCTCATGGCATTTCGTAATTTATTTCATGTAAAAAGCAAATTGATTCATTTGAATGATAATCAGGAGAAAATACAACAATTCGGGGTATTGGCATATTATTACCTATTCGTATAATTTTGGGCTAACAAATTGACCTTGCATAACATATTTTATATGTTATAAATTACCATATTGAAGAAAAGTAGATATTTTAACTGTTATAAACATTCCAAAGTTAATGGGACAAGTAATCACCCAAAATATAAACTGTAGTGAACATATATTAAATATATTGTTTATGTAATTAAATTTTCAGGCTAAATAAATTTACTAAGGAAGCCAACTTTCTCATGAAAGTTTCTATTACTCCAAAATTCTCACAAAAAAATTTCAACTACAAAGATTTAGACATTTCGATTATTATCACAAAGTTAGATTTCACTCAAAAGTGAATTTTCTAAACGGGTGTTCCACAATTCATAGGTCTTTCTTGAAAATTTATCCAGACTCATATATTTTCCTAACCACATTATTTTACTAGCAAAGTGGACTACATCTTTTAGAATCATTACTGCATTTCAACATTAAAACAGTCATCTAAAATGATTTAGTTTTATTCCACTAATGGCTGAGTTACTAAAACAATCTTTTGAATTTCCATAAATCGTGTTTGATCACAAAATGGCTGTTACTTCCAGCATTAAAAGCTTGTACAAAATTCCTTACAGCCAATTACCAAGAAATCGTATCTTTAAATAAATTATAAAACGCCCTGTCTTTAAGGACGGGCATAGCCGCATTCTTGCCTATTTTCAGACGTGAAGGGCCAAAGTTACATTTAAGGTGAAATACTTAACTGGTGGAGAAGTCCAGGAGGAAAGTAGATCTCTGCAGCTACCGACCACTTCCCAATGTTTTACACTCTAGGATCGGTCCGTTGCCCCTGCTCCACAACGCCATATTTTAAATCCGGTCAGTCAGGGCCCAAGAGAACATTCGATAATAGTCTTGGGACGTCAGAAAACTTCTTGGTTGCTGCCGACTTCCGTTCACGTGGCCTCCCTTCCGGCGACCACGTCACCAGTGGCGCCGCTGTTTCGCATGGCTGCCGCTCGAAGCTCCACCATCCACGAGCTCGCCATTATACCCCTGGAGCTGGTTGCGGCCGGAGTCTATGTTGTGTCGCGGAGTGAAGTGATGTCAGTTGTAAAGTTCCTTGTCGTAACAAGGGTAAATACAACAGATCGTTCAGCAAACACACAGATAAGGTTGGTGTTACATTAGCGTGTAGAATGTAGTTTTAAGTTTTAATAATAAAACTGTTTTTCATGTTTAAGAACGTATTTTCTGTCATGTAGTAGAACACAGTATTTTTCCTTTGCCTCGTAGACAAGCGGTATGTTAAGCGGACAGTCAAAGGCGGGCACGGAGACACTTGTCTCAAACTGAGTGAAATGCAATTAAATGGCAGGTACATTATTATGCTGACACCCAACTAAGACTTGAATTTTCCCACTAAAAATACAGGTATTATTTACGCAAAAAAAACTTGGCCATATAGCGGATACAGAGCCCATCACAATACATATTGGGTAAGTTACCCGAAACAAACTTCGTTGCAATTTGGCGGAGCAAAGTCTGTTGTACCAACATGTACTCTGGACTTTAGAAAATTAATATAAGTCCTAAACTGGAAAAACCAATATGACAACTCATACTACAATGTAACCTCAACGTCTGTGCAATACTTTCTCCTTCATCTGCTCACGATCCCAAGAGGATAGGAGCAACTGCTTAGCAGTGCCAGCCTTAACTCCCGCGAGCAAAGGTTACTATTCAAAATACCCTAAACTTCGTAAAGTTTTTAAATTGTTTACTAAAAATAAACATAAGTGAATCCCAAGTATCGCCTACCATTGCCTAGACTTGGTTTCAAAATGCTTAGACCATTATTATTATTTTGGTTACCGGTGATTACAACTACTGAAATTCTCTTTAATAGTTGATCAAATACTTTTATGGGTTTACAAAATCACTTACAAAAAACCACTATTATCACATTTCGGATAAGAGACTATCATTTCGCAAGGTTTAAAAAGTTTTAAAATTTCCAGCCATGATGGCTCTCGCCTAACGTCAGCATGACGTAAAGGTCCTAATCACGTGATGAGCCTACATGTGTGTTAAATCAAGAATGCTACTTATCTGGCAGAAGTTTGCTCCCTCGAGGCCGCTGACTAACCTCGAACGAAGCAAGCAAGTACAGGCAATTGATACACCGATCCGCCACCTAGCATCACCAATCACACATGAGATCCATATTTGTCTTCAGAATTTCAGGAAATTGGAGTGGTTTTCAGTACCTTTTATGGGGGTCGTGATATTCACGCCCAATGGCAGTTAATGTTACCTAATAAGGCGAACCGACACAGCGGACACCATTTTCCCTTAGAGGGGTCTCAATAATTTAAAAGTCAACCACCAATTATATTGCAATACGCAACCACACTTCCGGCCTCTTGACCAAGTTGCGGAAACTGACGTAACCAAACGTCATGGTGTGGACCTGCGCGCGCACAGGCGCGGGTAGTTCTCAGCGCCTGCAATCGACGGTGATACTCTCGGGCGGCGATGCTCTCGAGCGGCGACAGGCGAAACCGCTGTCCGCCGCAGAGTGGGCTTCCATGGTTGGCCGCTGCTACACGTGGAAATTAGCACGTATAATAAACACAAGTTCTTCGTTACCCCAGGTGATCCAAGGTCTTTTTAAGGTAACATGATACTGGCGAGCACATAGCAGGAGTGCAATTTAACAGTTTTAAATCTTATTATAGGATTTTAAAACAAAAATAAGAGTGTTTAAAATGTTCGTGGTGTCGGACACTGCGCCGAACAAATTGTCAGGTGAGCAACCACAACAACTTTTCGAATGGGTGACTGGCATCGTGGTCCGGCCCTGTTTTAATAGGTTATTATTATGTGTACTTAGTTGTAATTAATCATTTTTCGAAGGCGTGAGGTGACGTAGTCCCGCCAGCTAATTAAAGAGTCCATTATAATAATTTGTAATTAATAATTCTTGAGGGCGTGAGGTGACGTAGTCCCGCCAGCTAATTAAAGAATTCATTATAATAATTTGTAATTAATAATTCTTGAGGGCGTGAGGCGACGTACTCCTGCCAGCTAATTAAAGAGTCCATTATAATAATTTGTAATTAATAATTCTTGAGGGCGTGAGGTGACGTAGTCCCGCCAGCTAATTAAAGAGTCCATTATAATAATTTGTAATTAATAATTCTTGCAGGGCGTGAGGTGACGTAGTCCCGCCAGCTAATTAAAGAGTTCATTATAATAATTTGTAATTAATAATTCTTGAGGGCGTGAGGTGACGTAGTCCCGCCAGCTAATTAAAGAGTTCATTATAATAATTTGTAATTAATCATTCTTGAGGGCGTGAGGTGACGTAGTCCCGCCAGCTAATTAAAGAATTCATTATAATAATTTGTAATTAATCATTCTTGAGGGCGTGAGGCGACGTAGTCCCGCCAGCTAATTAAAGAGTCCATTATAATAATTTGTAATTAATAATTCTTGGAGGGCGTGAGACGACGTAGTCCCGCCAGCTAATTAAAGAGTTCATTATAATAATTTGTAATTAATAATTCTTGAGGGCGTGAGGTGACGTAGTCCCGCCAGCTAATTAAAGAATTCATTATAATAATTTGTAATTAATAATTCTTGGAGGGCGTGAGACGACGTAGTCCCGCCAGCTAATTAAAGAGTTCATTACCATTACATCGGTATACATTAAACAAATAAACCAGTGCAGTGACTTTTTTCCAAGGTTGATTTCAAAAGTGCTCACTTAATCGTGAACAGCCATTAGCCTGATTCCCCTGGAAAAGTTTTCCGAATAAGCATTGGTGCCTGTGATATTAAATATTGTCATATTAATTGCCAGTGATATTAAACATTTTAATTGTGATTTTGTGAAAGTGTGCTTCAGCAGCCAGGCCATTATTTATCAATTTATTGTTTGCTAACGTCCCCACTTTGTGCCAATAAACTAACCGGCAGGAGAATTACGCACGAAATTTAATCACAATCTGCTCCACGTAACACGAGTATACTTTCGTTGACGCACACGTGCAAGTCATTTTGATAAAGTACGCCTACTCAAAAAAGTTTCTAGTATCATGTACATTTAAAAAAAAAATCTTGCAAGAAGAACCAATATTTCACTGCATTTTATGGTAAACGGTCTAGTAGTTCCCTAAATACAAAATAAAAATGTAAGAATATTTATTTGTTGTGCTGGTGCCTTGCAAAAATGCTCATGAACTATATATTTATAAATGAATTTAGTGTACACGGTAAGTATCCCGTCATTTCAACTTTCAGTTCAAATTAACATGTATATGTTGTATGCCCTTGTATTCACACTGTGTATTTTTCCATCATATATAGCATTACCGTTGCCATGGGCCTCGTTGCTTTATTCATGCGTCGGTAAAGTGAAACTACAAAATCATTATCAAATAAGGCGTTTTACAAATTTAATTATTCTTAACCTTGTAAGCATAAAAAAATCAGAAAGCAAGATAAATCATTTCAGTATTTCCTAATGTTTACGTAACACTTTCAATTCAACATTAAGACAGGGGTTACTTTCCCTTCTTCGTTACCTAGTCGTTTACTAGTCAGTGCACTGAGAGAAAATCGATCAAAATATTTGTTTGTATAGGGCCAAATAGATATTTAGTTGCCCTAACAAAATATATTGTTGAGCAAATAATATTTCAAAAGCAACAAAATTGCTTTTGTTCGTCTAACATAATATATTGTTACGTGCTGCAATTGGCGCCGATGCCCCGCGCCGTAATCGGAGTCCGACCTCTCCCACCCCTCTTCCTGGAATGGTACGCTCGCGGCCTCCTGATTCTCCTTCTGGGAATCCCGTGAATACCAACAGCGGCGAGACTTGCTGGGGTCACAGACCTCCTCTCGCCTGCTAGAGTTTCCGATACGTTTAGCGACGACGCAAGAATGTTCTGGTGATACTGGCTGGGCGCCTCAGCCCTCCGCGACGCATCAGGCGAGTTGGGGAAGATTCTAGGTGGCGGTAAGATACTATATATATATATATATACTGCAGCAGCCCAGCGGCCGGGAGTCTTTGATGGAGGCCGTCTGGCCGAGTGTGCGCGAGCGAAGAGAAGTGTGGGCGACGACTGGAGATTGCGGGACGACGGCGAGTGATGTGTTCGTAGCTAGAATGGACTAAAGGGTGTGAAACGAACGAGTGAAGCCTACTGTGCGTGAGAGCGCTTGGAGGACTGTAGGACATTGCGAATGGCGGGACATGGACTGAACTGAGGTGAGACTGAATGGAAGTGTAACACTGATTTTATTGTAAATATTTGAACTGTCAAATATGGACGCATAAATTTAACAATAATTGGATAGGTTGATACACTGTATATAGGGACTGATATTTAATTATTTAATTTCATTGATTTCCTTGTCGTAATTATAAATCTTATTAATTGGTGTCAATTGTGAACAGTAAGTGATTTCAATTTACTGTGAGAATTTAAGTTCAGAGAATTTTGCTGTAGGTATTGTAAATGGAGTAAGGAAATTATAATTAATTCTTTTATTTAATTAAGACCTCCATCCCTTAACGAACTTGGTATAACCCACTTAATTTCTAGAGAGAGAAATTGTAACTATATGTTTCAATAACCAAAATATCTGTGTTGGGCCAAAAAAAATTAGAATGTCATATTTAATATTTTGTTGAACCAACTATATATATTTGTTAGGCCCTCTAATTTGACTGCCTGCGTTCTACAATACAGCCCGAGAGTATGTTTGCATTTTTTTTGTGACAATTAGGATATTAACCGTGTTTGTTAGTGCATCTATTGAATTCTTAACAAATGTAAAAACACATTAATAAAACAATGCAACAAGAAACTGACAAGTAATGCTTGAAGTATTTGTTTACACACGTTGCCCAATATTTGCAGTGTATCTATTTAGAATCTTTCCAGCGTCACCAAATGTCTCATTAGCAGTGATTACTAAGGCGTAGCGCTCGGACGCAAGTGATCTAGGCTTGGATCTTGTAAACTATTTATATATCGGCCCAAACTGTTTAATGTACGTGTAGCCAAACAAATCTTTAGTTGCACCAACCAAATCTTACAGTTTGGGGCAACCAAATGAGAACAACAAAATAATTTGGTTCCAGCAACATAATATTTCATTGCCCCTATACAAACAAATAATTTGGTTCCAGCAACATAATATTTCATTGCCCCTATACAAACAAATAATTTGGTTCCAGCAACATAATATTTCATTGCCCCTATACAAACAAATAATTTGGTTCCAGCAACATAATATTTCATTGCCCCTATACAAACAAATAATTTGGTACCACCAAACATACCTTATTTGATCCAACGAAACCCTTTTCTCAGTGTGCGCTCAATCTGCAGATATTTTGATGGGCGCACTGAATGACATGTGCCCAGTAAAGTTGGCAACTATGGATAGAAAGTAGTTCAATAGCTTAGCGTCGAATAAAAAATTTTAGGAAACTATTTATGATAACTTAAATTGTTTATTTGGCTATCTCTTTTTTTTTTTGTTTTTTTTTTTTTTTTTTTTAAAGCACCGAAGGGTAAAAATTAGCAGATCTGTAAAATATTTACAATTTCACAGTTTCACTTGACCAACGCATCAATAAAGTGATGAGGCCATGGCAATGTTAATTCTACATATTGCAGAATAGTACACAACATGCATACAAGCAGATCTTAAGCAGAGCTTTCCAAAGTATTCATTTTACCGTGAATAGCCTACACCACATATGTTGTTTATATTACCGGTACGTGAGAAAATAAGAGATTATTTTATAAAATTTTATGTGACTGTCTATTATACTGGCTGTATGAAAAATGTGGGACTATTCAGGATAAGAAGTTACTGAGCTATATTTAAAGTTATATTTCAGGCGAGACCTTTCAACATGGCACACAAAATATGTAATAATTAGTATATTAAATGCACACTACAAAAGTTCTCACTATGCCAAATCGAGTACACACGACGTAAATGTTCCATAGATATAACATCTATAGACTTTTCGCGGTTTCTTCAAACTTTTCAAATTAAACCTTTGAAAAATCACCCCATGTTTGACGCGTTTGGTTGTTTCCTAAACATGACATGTATCAAAAGTTTTGTTTTTATATTAATATAAAAGTACCTTATATGTGTTCACATCAAATTTTTATTAATTTTTTATCTATAAATTACAATATTAACTTTATAATTAATATGAATATAAACACTGATAAAATAGGTGAGTTGGTAATGCATACTACAGGCTATTCATGGTAAAATTAGCACTTTTGATAGCCCTGCTTAAGAGCTAATTGTATGCCTGTTGTGTATTCTTACGCCTTATGTAAAATTTGCATTACCATGGGCGGCCTTGTCACTTTGTTCATGCGTCGGTCAAGTAAAACTGTTAATTTACTAGAAAAGTAAATATTTAACAAATCTGCTCAGTTCTACTCTTCGATGTATTAAAGAAACACAAGAAGCGAGATAAATAACTGAGATTATCAGAAATGGTTGCCTGACACTTTTTATTCGACGTTAAGTTACGGAACTACTTCGCATCCACCGTTAACCAATTTTACTGGTTGCATGTCACTCATTGCGCCCGTTAAAACATATGTAGTTAGGGGCAGCGGCATATTTCTAAGGTTGATTTCAAAAGTGCTCACTTTATCGTGAAAAGCCTTTAAGAATAGTTGCTATGCAAAATATGATTACACTGAGCGCGCACGAAAGAGGCGAGCTATCCCTTTGGTGTAGTTAGAAAATTCGTTATGCTTTATTGCTTGCATGAGGCGCAGGAATATCCTGGAAGTAGAACTTCAGCAGGACTTCATAAACCTTGGAAGTAATCGTGAATGGACTATAAAACAAATTATAAATATGTAGTTATTTTAGAAATAAATAACTTACGCGAATGGAAATTACTTAATTCATGCTCTCTGCAATGTTATTTCTGGTGCTTCAGATTTGTTTGGGGCTCTATTCATTTGATTCTAAACTACGAAATTAAAAATGTATTCATTTTTTTATTTGACTCTCTTTAGAAATTACCGATAAAAGTCACAAATAAATTAAATGCTCACCTAGGCACGTGTCAGGAAGTAAGGTTTGGTTCGAAAGGTCAAATTGCTCAGTCTATATTTCATAATAATCTAAAACATTTAAATTATTATCAATTTGAACATAAGTTTTTGATCTGCTGTAATTGTACTAGTATATGTTCATGGTGGCCTCCATAAGACTATTTCTATGCCAAATTTTGCCAGACTCAATTGAGTGGTTCCCTAGGTATAACCGAGAGATTAATTAGCTATTTCAGGAAACACTGACTACAATATGTCACACAATGATGACGATATCTATTTCTTGAGTCATTGTAAATTTTGTGAAATATTGCAATCTACTAAATGTGGTCAAATCGGTTGAATGGATCTCGAGGTACAACATAGAAAAAAAATTGTACGGAAGCCATTTTGAAATTAAGTTCCCGTCATGGTAGAAACTATAAAAATCGCGTCTCGTTATAATGTATTATAAGGTTTTGGTGTCTGAGCTAACTAAGGTTCCCTCAAGATTTTAGTTATGTAGTTTATCTGGAACGTCTGTTTCATAAGTTCGCTGTTAAACCCGCTTGGAAAAAAAAAATATTTTTTTAAAGTCGATATTATAAGTGTTTGCTTCTAGCCAAAAAATAAATATACCCGCAAAGATAAATATTTTTCTAGGATAATAAGTTAGATTTCTGTAATGTGGTAAAACTATTTTATTCATGTTACAAAACATCCCTTAGAGTTGACAAAAATCCTTAATCAAAAACATTTACATGAACATAAAATATTTAGTTAAGTATAGTCTACATGTATTTGACCGTTTAGAAACACGCATAGCTTTAACTCAGACCATTATCTCATTGCAAGAACTGAAACAGGAAGATCTTTCAAGTGCGAAAACAAAAACTACGGCTGGAAATTAAGCTTCTAATTAAGAACTTCAGGGAAAAGTCATTGAAATAATATGGTGTAAATATTTTATTGCATGCAATAGAAAATGATTCGACAGCAGGCTAATAAGCATGCAGTCTCTTTGGTTATTCAAGCGATGGTATATAGAAAATAGCATTTTAGAAGAATTTCGGAAGTAAGAGTTAAAAGTTTGTAACTAACCATTCCTGCCTATACCGTTGATATGCTGAAAACCGAAAGCATATTATAAATAATTGGAATGTGGGAAAATAAATGACAGAACAAGGCTGATTAAGTATTCTAAATGTAAAACAAGAACGTCATAATGATAATATACAAGATGGTCCGCATAACGTGGACACCCCAATATTTCCGGAACGTTTGCAGATAACGAAATGCGGTTCTCGCTAATGAAATAACTTGCGGAGCTAAGTAATTTGCCGCAAAGTGCCTATTCGTAACATATGCAGGGACAGAAATAATTTAACCATATAGACGACGATTTTCCCCCTTGAAACATACAATTATTTCAACGCCATCTGAAAGTATGCGCAAAGAGTAATTCAGTGATATAGCATACGCAATGTAAAGAAACATAGAAACGCCAAAAAATAGTGTGCAAATATGATTAAGTTAAGTGGGCCGCTAGTATGGGGCAGGGGACCTGTACTCACAGCTGTAAGCAAGCAACACGGGCCGTGACTCATCCTGGCAGGAAAACTTCCTTATAGCAGCGTAGCACTTACCGTGATGGGGCAAGGGATGTTATATTGGACAATGGAGATCACCAAAGTATAGGGAAGATGGGCAATGTGAGTGCAAGCGTGATATCAATACTTTATATTTTATTCAGATACCAACGTAATTTAGGAGATTTTTTCCTTGTTGTTCACTGTACTGAGTAACAAGTGCGTGCAGTTGCACACACAAAAATAGGACAAACGAACCTAAGGAGAAATGTAATCGCATCCGCACACATAGTACAAAAGAGCACAGTTATGGATCAAGTGATTCACATTTGGTATTTTCACCCAGCATGTGCTCAATGTGTTTACCATCGATAGCAATACTCATCTGTAACCGCACATGTAGCGAGCGTCGAGCGACCTGAAGTATTTCTGGCGTAATGCCTCTGCAAGCTGCCACAATGCGTTCTTGCATGTCTTCTGGCTTCGTAGGAACCGTGTTCTACACCCTATCTTTCAGTGTTCCCCACAGGAAAATAATCGAGATGTGTGAGGTCGGGGGAACGAGATGGCCGTCTTACAACACCACCGCGCCCTAACCACCGGTTTCATTTAACACTTGCCTCGCCACTAAAGCAGACAACCATCATGCTGAAACCACATATCATGACGTATATCGAGCGAAACGAACGTACGTACAGTCGGTCATTGTCCCTTGAATGAAGTATAGCCCTATGACGTAGTATGCCACGATTCCACACCGCACGCTTACTTTCCCCTGTCGCTGGTGTTCCACATGCCGGACCCAATGCGGATTCCCTGTCGCCCAGTGCATATTTCGTAAATTTACGCGCCCATGGTTTGTAAAGTCTCTTCATGGGTAGATAGTACGTTCTTTAGAAAAAAAGCTGTCATCCCTTACAGACATCAGAACAAACCTTACAAAACTGAACACGCTGCTAGAAATCACCTTCATGTAATGCCTGATAAAGAGCCACGTGATATGGATGGAATGTCCGTTGGCGCAATGTCCGTAACACACTTGTTTTACTTCTTCCTACGGACCTGGAAAGTTACCGCGTATCCATGTGGGAGTTTGCATCGGCACGTGCCAACGTATCGTGTTGATATGTCCCGCTCGTAGGAGTCTTTCGTCGCACTCGTGTTGTGGAATTCCAATCACCTCGTGACAAGAGACGTGTGCAAATTCTTCGTATCGTTTGCCGTGAGATGGGCGTCCGATAAGGATACCTTGCACCATACATTTGAACTGCTTGCTAGGCATTTCTGCCACACTCGCTGTAAATGACTGGAGCGTCCAGTTTTTCCTCATTCTTGAACTTCATTGCATACGTACAGTCACACACTGTAATACTTCTTATCATAACAGATTACTGGGACTGGTGCTACGCTGCTATTAGGAAGCCGTCCCGCTAGGATGAGTCACGGCATGTGTTGCTTGCTTACAACTGTGAGTACAGATGCACTGGCCAATGCTACCGGCCCACTGTACTTAATCATATTTGCGCACTATTTTTTTGGTGTTTCTAAGTTTTTTTTCATAGCATATGCTTTATCACTGAATTCCTGTTTGTACGCACTTTCACACACTGTTCAAATAATTTTGTGTTTACAGGAGAGAAATCATTTGTAGTTTAATTATTGATGTCCATACATGTGTTACGAGCTGTATAGGATCCGCATTGAGTCAAGTGGAATGAATACGTTAGTTTGGTTAGTGTCCAACATCTTCTTTGTATTTTAAATGGCGCGCTAAGGGACAGGATATTGCTGAGAAAACTGCAATAAATATTGAGAAACGATTACATAACGCCAGAGGCTCTGCGCCTATCAAGCAGAAGAAAGACTATTATTGTGTGAACGAAAATACTACGAAATATCACACCGTGAATGGAGATAGCTTTGTAACGACGGCAGCCCATCTCAGTGGTACTGTTACTAAGTAATAACCAATTCGAAAGAAAAATTTTAAAATTTTACCACGTATGACAAATCCTGATATTCGTGTAAACGCTGTATTAAAACTGTAACCAATAAAAGCGTAATGTGGAAAAATAAGGTGAACAGTGGTTCGGTTTGTTGCACTATTTTGCTATTTAATCTCAGGAATGAATTAAATATAAGTTATGAAACTGAATTATGTGTTAGGAGCAAAAATGTCAAGTTATTAATATGTACCTTTTAATCAATTAAAATCGAGCTTTCAATTGTGATTTTATAGAAAACAGTACTACTGTAACCTTAGAAATGGCAAAACTTTTGTGAATATGTCCATGCAGAATTACAAACATAAAAAAAACACAATTTAAAAAATAATCAAATTAAAGTTCTTCCTTGTAGTCTGCTCCTCACAAGATGGAGCTGGAACATCCCTGCACACTGCTGCGTGATATTGCTTTTTCTTTTGTGTTGGCCAAGCGTAATGTATTTCAGGTGGAATGTAATTATTGTTTTTTAAACTTATAAAAACAGAACCACAACGACCGACAATATACGAAATTTTAATGGCGTGGACGCTTTCTTTATACGAACGGAATGAATTTTATAGGCAGGCGTGATGAGTTTATAAATTAAAACACTAGGATGATAAGCTACCAACATGGCATAAGTTTCAATACAATTAAAGCTATATCCCTATATTATTCCAATTAGCAACTTTACCGGCCCTCCCCCCTTATCACCTTCTTCAAGACTACTACATCACTCCCTATTCTCTGTTACGGCCCCAGATTACAAATGAATAGGTTAAGCTAACTTTGTTTCTTTGTTGTTCATTTCAGTTGCTTTGTTATTTAAATATAATAAATAATCTGTATATCATTAATGTAAATGTGTTTAGTGGATATGTAAGTTTTGCATTACCTCATTATTTATTTATTTGTTACGAAATAACTACTGGTATTCCTATCCCTCTCATTTTTTATCCTCGAAGTACTGCTGATTGCTCTGAGCGTCACCAGCAAAGGGTTGCCAGGCCTAGCTTACTACTGGAAGGAAGTCGGCCATGTCAACAGTAGTTGTGACAACAGCAGGGGTTCGGTATCCTAAACAAGACTGGGCCGTGTCGTATAAATAACGCGAGCGCTCGAGCCTCGCCGGCCATTTTGATCCAGCCGACGCCGGAGGGCCGCCCGAGAGATCTTCACCGTGAGGACCGCCAGGCTAGCGGTCCGGGTTCCACGCCAAGAGAGAGCTGCCGTGGAGACGAGCCAGCACTCTGTCGTCACCGCATTAGTGTGTAATTGTCTCTCCCATTAAGGCGTCCAAGTATCGCGAGGCGAAGGCGAGCGAGATCTTGATTTAACCGCTTCTCGTAAATCAAGATCTGTATATTAATTGGAGTAAGCTATTGGTTAATCGAAGCATTAACGTAGAGTCATTAATGTAAAACTTCATCTATTCCATTGTCTGTTGTGATATTTCTGATTCCAATAAATTGTAGCGTTTTTTATAAGTGCTCTTGCCTTACTGACGTCATCCCCTTAATATTTGAATGCGTGACTCGCTAGCGAAAGCGGGGTCACAGCATAATGCTAAGGCGTTTTGGGACTGCTAAATTCACAAATACACCCATGAGATGCGGACGTGCTCTGCCGCACGCGTCGGAACATCGGCGTCTGAGACGAGGGCGCCAGCCAAGGCGCGTGAGAATTAATTATTTTCAGAGGCCCGACCCGGGAAGAAGAAGGATGTTTCATTTGGCTGACGCTCGCAGACGCGCTCGGGGCTGTCTGTAACGGTAGCGGGAGGGAAACACCTTTTCTAACCCCCCCCCCCCTCATCACCTCCTTTTCCCGTATACCACGGGAGACGTCTCGCGAGATGTGGTGGGCGGGAGGTGTCAACCAACGTCGGTTAGCCGTCGGGCCACGTCATGACGTAATTAACAAGATTCTCCTTCCCCCCAACCACCCCCTCCCCTTAGCCGCGTGTCATCGTCCCTCTCTTAAACAGTTCTCTCAACCCCTAAACGCGTCTACGCCTCCTCTTTCAGCGACTCCAATTTTCTTTCCGCGAAGGCTTAATTAGGAAACTTGACTGGTGTTTGGCTCGCTTGACGGGCGAAGGAGAGACGACGTTGTTGACACGTGCTATGGGGAGAGGGACGAGGGACTAGGACACTTCCACAGACTGGGGGGGGGGGAGGTTGAAATGCAGAATTATGTCGGTATATGCTATTCACGGTAAAATGAGCACTTTTGAAAGCATTACTTAACATCTAATTGTATGAACATTGTGTATTCTTCCGCCTTATGTAAGATTAACATTGTCACGGGCCTCATCACTTTATTCATGCGTCGGTCAAGTGAAACTGTGAAATTATTAGAAAAGTAAATATTTTATAAATCTGCTCATCTTTACACTTCGATGCATTAAAAAAAAAAAAACAGGAAGCTAAATAAATAATTTAAATGATCAGAAATTGTTACCTAATACTTTTTATTCGACATTAAGATACGGAACTACTTCCTATCCGTCGTTACCAACTTTACTGCGTGCATGTCACTCAGGACACCCGTTAAAATTTATGCAGGAAGGAGCAGTGACTTTTTTCTGGTGTTGATTTCAAAAGTGCTCACTTTATGGTGAAGAGCCTTTAAAAGGGTTTACACCCCGACCCGAGAAATATTCTTATAATATCCGGAGTGTGTGTTCACAAAAGTCGTGATCACGCATGTGGCGAGAGCCTGACCTAAAAAGTGAGACAAATCAAGAACGATGAGAAAAACAATGAAGAAATAATAATTTATCGTTATAACAATTTAGGTTATGGGGCCACGGTGGTGTAGCGGTTAGACTTCTTGCCTCCCACTAGGCGAAGCGGTTTCGATTCTCAGCGGGGTCGCTCCCGTGATTTTAGCATGTGGGAATTGTGCCGGACGATGTTGCTGGCCTGCGGGTTTTCTCGGGCAGCTCCCTGCCCAGCTGGAGCTCGCGTTATAAGCGGTGGTTCGACTTCTGTTTCCTTAGGTATGCCTTCCTCTAACACCGCACGTGTCGTTGGCTTGCAATCACTAAAGACTGTTCACGGTAAAATGAGCACGTTTGAAAGCACTGCTAACGATCTACTTGTATGCACGTTGTGTATTCTTCTGTCTTATGTAAAATTTATTAGTACATCGGTAAATTAAACTTGTACAATTATTAGGAACGTAAATATTGTACAAATCTGCTCATTTTTACACTTCGACGCATAAAAAAAACCAGAAAGAGAAAGAAATTAATTAAGTTAGCACAAATGGTTACCTTACACTTTTTATCCAACGTTAAGATATGGAACTACTTTCCATCCATCGTTACCAACTTTACTGGGCGAATGCCACTCGATGCACACGTTAAAATATGTGTAGGCAAGGGCAGTGACTTTTTCAAAGGTTCATTAAAAAAATGCTCACTTTATCGTGAACCACCTTTAGCAAGCTTGATGTCAGTTCCGGTTTCGTTAGTAGAACTGCAAGTTGAGTTCTGAGCCATCGTATAAAGTTCTCCAAAATGTCCACCCACGATAGTAATTGCAACGAGCTGCACCAGAAAGTTTGCTTGCTTGGCAAAACGTGTGTGTGTTTCAAGGTTGGACAACACACGCCATTTTGAATTACTGATTTTCAGCTTATTTAATTTGTTAAATGATATTTATTCTGAAACTTCGACTATTTTTCTCTGGCAATATACGTTATGATTTAGAAAAAAACATATTCTGAACTACTGTCAAAAAATTAGGACGTAATTAGTGCAACATTATTTTCAAATTATCAATATTCTTGCCTTTTCGCAATTACCGGACAATGCATCCTAGATTTAACCTCTAGGATATTAAGACGTGCATTTAGTTCCTCTGGCGCTTTTTCTCACTCACAAAATTTTGAAAACTGTAGCAACTTGTCAGATACTATTTGTTTGGTTCTGTAATGTCTCAGTTTATTTAATTTCATTTTCTCTACAAGCAAAGCGATAGAAACTCTTGATTCTCTGCACAATATTGCCCTGGCTACCAAACTTCGTAGGTTTAGACCAACTATATCTCTGCAATAAAATTATTATCAAAATCTGTATGAAAAAAATAACTGCTCAAGTTTAGCTACACCCGTGTGTATGTATGCATGTTTGTGTATCTCTAATTGTTTAATACCTCTCATAAAAATAGAATATCACGTATATACTCAATCTAAATTGGTAGATATAGCCTATACCCAAAATAGAAGTTAGTATATTAATCAAGCTGGCCAACCTGTTTCGTTTTTAGGAAATAAAACGTGTGTGGTGCATTTTAAAGTTCAGGCATTCCAATACAATAAAATCATAACTTCGTATGTTTGACTGTAAAATGAAAAAAAAAAAAAAACACTCTATTTGATATCACGCAAAACAAACGACGTCTGTGGTTTCTGGCAATGCCTCTAAAATGCCCCAGTTGTAAATCTCTCAATATCCTAAACGACGAAACAGAGGCAGGAAGATTTTTTTTTAAATTTACTTTTATCGTTTACAAAGCATCATTTCAAAGCTGGGAATATTTCCATCGTCCTCTTTTCGAAACATCCCAGCGTCGGGTTTGTGGTTAACACTGAAAGATGTCAGAGGTAGATTTTTGTAGATTCTTTTTTTATTAATTTGCGAACGGCGCACGGATACATTGACACGTCCGGCGCTTCCCGAATTGCGTTTCCATTCTTTCACCGGGGCCACCTTTCCCGCTCCAAGTTTTTTTTTATTCCGACGAAATATTTCACTACGAAATTCCGACCGCGGTAATTTTATCGCTGGCCGGTCGCCAGGCCTGCATCGGTTTTTCCCATGGCGGGGGGGGGGGGGGGTGAAGGGGGGGGGGTATTAAGGGAGGGTGTTGCTGCGAAAGCCATAAATAAATATAGTTCAGAGGCCGAGCGTAATGTTTCCCCATTTACTCCCCGCCCCGTACCGCAGGCACGCGCGGTGTATCCACGTGTGTGTACGTGTGTATTCGAACGCGCAATATTTTCGCCTTATCATCAGTTCCTCGTGGCGATGCGAAGCGACGTTGGCGGCAAATGGCATGGAAGTGATTTGTTTAGCAATTATTTCCCTGCGTTACGCGGCAAGTCCACGTCAGCGGATTCCAGCGCGGTGTGTGTGTGTGTGCGCGCGAGCGCGCGCGCGTGTGTGTTCGCGCGCGGGCGGGTCCCGCAAAACCGGTAACCTTTCGCTTGAGTTATGGCGCGCACACCTCGCTCTCCCCTCTAACATCCCCTTCGTCGACGGGTCAAAAACTCCGCCCCCGAAAACTGTGTTTTAATTGGGTCGTCTCGCCACCGCGCAACGCGATAGAAGGGACTGCCAAATTTGCACTCTCTTCGCGTTTCGCTGGTTACGTTTTTTTTTTTTACCCCCACCCCCTCTCATTTTCCCGTCTCTCTCTCTCTCTCTCTCTCTCTCTCTCGCTCTCTTTCACTTGTTCGCACAATCGTGACGCTATCGATGTGCTACGGATAACGACGCCGCACGACCTGTGCCCGGAATGAGAGAAGGATGTAAAAAAAAAAACTGTTTACGAGCCGGAGAGTGTAGATGGGCGCTGGAACGGAAGAATAAATGTCTTTTTTTTTCCCCTCCTCACTGAATCGCCATCTTGCTGTTATTATTCTCGATACTAATAACGTTCGAGATGAAACGTATGCTCGCCCGTTATGCAGTGTTGTGTTGCGCATTGCCTAACTTGCCGTTGCAGCGACAATCTGAGACAAGAAATAATGTATCACGTTTCGTGGCATTTTCTTTTTTATTTTAAGATTATTTTTAGAATGCCTTTTCGAATATTTAATTTCCTAAAAAGCGTGTAAAGTAAACCATAATGCGTAGAAATCTTATTAATTAATTACTTTTCTTAAACTATGAGTCACTGCAACAAAATCCGGTCCATGTGCAGACACTACTGACAATATATTAGTCTATAACGTTTTATAGGATTCGACAAAAATGGCATTTAGTTAAGTCGCGTGTCTATGGACAGTAAATCATACTTAACTTCATTCAAAAATCAAACCTATGAAATAAACACGATATGTTTTACTTGTTTTCAACTCCAAAAATATTCCAAACGGTATATATGGATATATATAATTATATATATACATTTAATTTATATATACACAGAATATATATATGTGTGTGTGTGTGTAAGAAATTCAATATACTTCTTGTAACACTATTCTTGTTTAGAAGCTATAAAATTAATTTATTCTTTATAAATTTTTGTTTAAATTTTCTTCACAATTGTTCTTATTACGCAAGAGCGTAAGTGGTCGAATAAAAACAAATTTGAATAAGATATTTATATTACTTGTTTCCCTGCTTTTTTTTTTTTTTTTTTTTTTAGAACATACTAACTTCAGTTTCGTACCATCTTATGTTTGTCGATCCCTCCTATTTTTGAATCTGCTCTCTTTTAACCAAACAATTTTGAGTTTATAATAGTAGGAGATATAATACATCAGTTCACTCGCGGTGAATGTTGGGGAGATTACTGTACGGTTTTAGCAATGTTATCTAGAGTAAACATAAAAATTACTTCTTCACTTCGATTTGATTTTTCTTATTAATAGTAAGTTGCGTTCAGTATTTTTTCTTAAATACATTATATAACTGTTTTATTACCAGCCTAGTGAATATGCGCGTATATAAAAGGTATCACTATCTTCTGGTCCTCCCAAGTTGATTAGACGTAAGATATTTCAGCTGCATATTCAACTGTGTGTGTACATACACACGCATACACACACACATGTATATATATAGTTCGTTTTTAATAAAATTATATTTGTCATTCGTGTTATATGTTTAATTGCGAAGACCTAACACCAAGGTTTATTTAATAGTGTACATAGGCTCTTCACGGTAAAGTGAGCACTTTTAGAAGCCCTGCTTAAGGTCTACTTCTGTGCACGTTCTGTATTCATCCGCCTTATGTAAAATTATCATTTCCATGGGCCTCATCGCTTTATTCATGCATAGGACGAGTGAAGCTGTGAAATTATTAGAAAAGTAAATGTTCTACATATCGGCTCATTTTTACACTTCGATGAATTAAAAAAAAAATATGTTAAGCGAAAGAAATAATTTAAGTTAACACAAATGGTAATCTAACAATTTTTTATCTGACGTTAAGTTATGGAACTACTTTCCATCCATCGTTACCAGCTTTAGTGGGTGAATGTCACTCAGTGCGACCATTAAAATGCATACAGGCAGGGGCAGTGACTTTTTTCTAATGTTGATTTCAAAGGAGTGCTCACTTTATCGTGAACCGCCTATAACCGGAGAGGTATTATGCACCTAATTGAACTAATTTCCATACAAGAACAATGGACACATCCTTTACCTTAGGTTGGAACGCGAGGAATTACAGTTCTCAGTAACGTCCCGAAACGTCTGATTAATGGGAATGTGCAAGTTTCTTTCTTTAATGCCTTCATAGTAAAGATTATCAGATGTTTGGGAATTTTACTTAGTTGAATTTCTTTTTGCGATGTCTCCAAATGTGCAATTTTCCAGCTAAAGATATCTCATTCTCTAATTAATTAATAAATCCTAGAAATATTCGGGAAAGTATACTTTCTTGAGAACGTGTTCATAAATGAACAAGTTACTGAAAATAAGAGAGACACTACTGCGAGAAATGAGAAAAAAATGTAATTCAAATTTTGAACAAACTTGTTTGTTCACGCACGTTTTAAACAGAGCACGCAGGAGGACTCTGTGGTCTGTTTGGTCATTTAATTTACATTTTTCTCCACAAAAATAATTTGTTCTTAAGGAGAAGAATAGGGTGGATGAAACCAATAGGTGAACTTATTCACATAATGAAGAATCAAGAATTTATTTATAATCTTGGAAAGGGGATGGAAAATCCTTTGTGGGAAAACGACTCCACAAGGAGATCGAACCAGTTTCTTCTGTCAATAAAGGCAGGCGCCCTAACGTTGCTCTGAACACGTTTAGTGCATGATGATTCGTTTACTGGGGGATCGCTCTACTTTGCATTTGTGCGACAGCCTACATCGTCATTTATACTCTCTCCGATAGCACATCACCTAATTTGTTTATGTTTTTATTATGTCTTCTACTTTCGGTATCAAAATTCCATCAACAAAGAGGACAAACGGCTAATGGAAATTTTATAAAGCCAACTGCACTATTTTAAACCTGCCTTTCATATGATCTTTTAATGAAATTTACGGCAGACCAGAAAATTTTCAAGTCATATTCACGGAGCTCTCAGAGTATCTTGTGACTTACAAAGACGTCTACTTAGTTACCAGTGCTTAGATTGCTTCAAGAATTATTTTATTCCGTACCAACGTGCATAATTAAGACCGTAGGCAACTCTTAAATACTCGTCCAGGAATAGCGAGAAGAGGAGTACAGCGATATAGTTTCATCCTGAACGGGCCATAGCTAAATGAAAAAAAAATCAGAAACTGATCATTCACTTCTGTATTTCCCCTTCTCATTAAGAAAAAATAAATGTTATGAACTATAATTTTCTTGATTCTTTTGGTGAGCTCATTAGGCACTTATGTAGTGTTTTATATAAATAAACTGATTCTTGAAGATGAAAGTGACTGTGATATATATATATACACACACACACACACACACACACACACACACACGATTTTTACCAGCGACTTTTCAGTTTTACCATTATAAACAAATCTCCCATATTAGGTGCTGATATAAATTCATCACAAATAATATATGATAATGAGTGAGAGAACACTCGTAATAACGTAATTACCAGGGTAAGGGATGGTGTCAGAACGATTTTGTCCGCCCTTTTCTGCTATCACAGCCACAGCACTTCAAAAAAGATTATCCACACGGTTTGGTCCCATCCTCCCTTCAACATGAAGAAACAGTCTCTAGTGTTTGGTGGACAATATTCGGTGTGGTTTTCAACCGACGCTCCATATCATCCCGAAAATGTCAATTGAGACTGGGCCTACTCGAGTTTGTCCACTCTTATGTAGTCGTGCTACTCATTAGCAGACTTTGCTCTGAGGAACTTGTGTATTTTCATGGTGAAAATCGTCACTTCGGTGTTGAGCGAGTATTAAAGAATGTTGAACTAATTCTTCGTTGCTTTCTATGTGTATGCATACAGACGCAAAACCAGTGGACGAAGATCACAACACGGAAAAACAGGACCAAGCCACGATCCCATCACCTACGAACCTCACAAGAGAGAACCAACACCCGCCAGGTGTCCACCATACTCACAGAAGTCCATCAGGTTGTCTCAAATCGCAGCGTGATTTGTCATTCTGTGAGATGTTCTTCCACTACGCTAGAGTTGAACGTCGAATGTTTTGCAGTGCCGTAAACCACAGACGGTGCTCCATACTGTGGCCTGAGGACTGTGGGCTGCAGATCCTGGTTAGCGTCGTGGCCACTTACAGCACTTCCGCGATTCCGATCGTTTGTATGTTATTGGAAAAGGCTTATAAACGTCCCCCAGTGCCATGCCTGTAGGCTTATCAGGGGACAACTTACGAACTAATTTATGACCTAGGATTCAAACCCAGAACCTCTCACACCCCAGATCGGCGGCGCACCAACCGACTGCTCCACGGGAGGTCGGCAATTCTGATCGAAATGGGAGTACTTGGCCATCGTGTGTAACGAAGCCCTGAAGTTTAAATTCAGCACACGTTGGCCGAATCAACGTCAAAGGTTCTTTGAATGGATGTGACGTATTTCGCTCCAGGAGGGTCCGGCGTTGAATAGCCATGTACAGTAGTAAATTACATTTATAGGCCTTTTAAACACATTAATAAAGCTCTGCACTAGGTACTATGTTTAAATTGCTTCGCGTTTACACGACAGCTCCGCCTCACTTAAGCTCACTGAAGTTAGATGGCTTCCTTATGACGGGTCTCATTTCAACGGTCCTTCCATTGGTACTGGTAGCTTACGGTAAATTACAACTTAAATATTACCAGTTCTCGACTGCGGGACTCGGGCTGGCAGAAACTCCGCAAGCTGGAGGAGATTTTAAGTCCTCCGCAGTTTGACAGGTCGACGTAGTGAGCGACGACATGGCTCCGGTATTGTCTTGGACATACAGCAGAGGTGAGAGTATATAACACCTCTGCCGAACCACGGGTGGACCTGACCGTGAGTGTCTCACTGATGATGTGGGAGAAGGCGTGGAGAAGTATTCGACCTGAAAGAGGCCAAGAAGGAAGCAATAAAAACCTATAGAATGCATACGTTTGATTATGCGAAGCCCTTTACCGTATATAAGGTGGTTCAGTACTGACTCAGGGCAAAGAAAGAAAGAAAAAAGAACATCTACTCCTCCAGAGGGAATTATCCCGCGGGGGCCGACCAGGTAATGGTCAACCTCACCTTATCCCCCTTCCCCCAGTCTTTAAACCAATGGGGGAGCTGAAACAGATATCGGCTGGGATTACTTAGAGATTGATATCAGGTGGAAATATAAACCAAGGGCAGACTATCTTCAAAGAGATACAATAAAATCAAAGTATCTGGACGATGACTTACGGTGAGAAAGCCAAAACCCCACAGTGATTCAAGAAAAAGGAACATCAGGAAGACCACAGGATGAGTGGTCTTATGCCTTACACATATTGGGTACAGATGCATGAGGGGAGGATGGAGAGGCCCACGTGGAGAAGCAGTCTGATGATGTGGGAGGGCATTCAATTCTCACAGCAGCACCAGCCTTGGGATTTGTGACTGGCCAACTGTCGGGTTGTCTGGCGGTGCCTCCGCTGATCGTGTCTCGAGCTTTTGCTGTTGGGCTCTTCACGTAGATTATATACATTAGGAGGTCAGTTCCTGTTGCGAGGGTGTGCCAGAATTGGGAGTTGAAAGGTCCCCTGCGCGTGAAGCAGTTAACTGCACCATACGTCTGTCGATGCTAAGTCCAAGGTACTTGTATACAGAAGATGTCACTTAATTTCCATGAGATCCCCAGTGATAAATTGCCGTGCAGGGCATTACAGTTATAGAAAATTTAAACCCATATATTTGGTGCGCGATAAAATTTATGTCGTAACTCCATGACATCTCTGCCTCATTTAATGTTACAGAAGTAGATGGATTATTTATGGTACATCTTATTTAAATTGTCTTCACTTTGCTGTTACTGATTTGCGGTAGATTACCACTTTTAAAAGAAACTAATCATTATTTCCACCCACGGTAAAGTAAGTTTTTACACGTGGCGGAAGGATACATAGTAGGCAGAAAGAAGAGACTAAGCAGGCTTTCAAAAATCCTCAGTAAACCGCAAACCATCTGCAAAAATCGTCACATCTACGGATGTTTCCTGCGACAACTATTGTAATTTTCGTCTGTTTGTGGCTGGACTACAGAAAGAAGCCCTTGTGAAACGTAAGTAGCAGCAAATCAACTAATAATCTGTGTTCTTGAAGCTCTGGCAAGCCACCTTCAAGACGTTCAGGAGCCAATAGTTTTCTAGATTTTGAGAAGATTTTATCACATTGTGACATATTTAGGTTAACTTGATAACAGAGACCAAATCATATATAAACACTTGTTATATTTTATTGTCAGTATGATAACTTCAACTTCAAACCTTGATTCATACATTTTTCTTCAAAAAAGTTATTTCAACGCCAAATTTTATTTCAGTTAAAGTGTCATGAGTGGCTCGTTATAATGCCTTAGTTCATCTGCTGTGAAGAGTTTCACTTCTGACTGTTTTGACTTTAGATTTCATTTTCATTGTTAGACCTGAAATGCGGGCAAACTATTTCCCCGAAATTTTTATCTTGTCATTCTGATTTACACCACTGTCAATATTATTATTTTTTATTTCGTATCACAATGGGGGAAAAAAATACGTAATACACTAAAATTGTGAAAAATAGCTGTCATCTCTTGAACGGCCTTCATTTGCTGCTGATGATGTTACCATTCTGTCACCGCCGATTACAGAGGTGATAAGTTCACAATTCGCGATCTTCTTCGCTGTACCTAGAATGCAGTGGAATTACCTGCTATTGTGTAACTTTCGGCATGACCCCGCTAGTATGTTAGAAGTAAAAACAACTTCTAAATTACTGGCCACGGAGTTATTCAGAACAAGTGCAGCTCGCTGGAAAACATACTTCACGAAAAATAGAACTAAAATTATCATCGAATTAAACATTAGTCTCACGGCACAATAATTTGAAATAAAAGTACGCCAAAAAATGGGACATGAGAAAACGAAACAACAATTGAGATTGTAATAAAAGCCTGAGTCATAGCGTTTGAAGGGCATTTTGTTACACAGTAAAACACGTCTCATTGGCGGGATTACAAATATTAAGTACCAAGTCAGATTAATACAGTGTGATAACACCGCGTTTATGTACCCGCTTTCCTTTACGACCACCGCAAACACTTCTTGACTGAAGCAAGCATTTTCTTTAGGGTATATGTTTGTATGCTATAAGTTTCCGTGCTGTCAGTGAGTAGTCTGGGCAGAAACGGGACACTGGTGCTGTTGCTATGGTCGTTACAGCTCGAAGCAATGAGGCGCGTCGCAATTTTCTAGTAAATAGTACGGTCATATTTTTACTCGTGAACTGGAAGTTACGAAATAAAAATACATGTTTGTGGGGAAGGACCGTTTCCACAGAAAAAAAAAAAAAAAAAAAACTTTTCTACTTTAAACTCTAAACTTGTAAACTTGATGAGAACGAAATAAATACTCTGTAATAAAACTATTGGGATGTTGTAACTGAAAGTATGTTATACTTAACTGAGTACAGCCCAGAGTAGTTCATTCCCTTTGTAATTGTGTAGGGCTTTATATAAGCTTGCTGGTTTAAGAATGTAACTCTGACACGTTTATATTATGGTACATTCATAAGCCTATTTTCATATAGCTCTTACATTCAGGGTGGTCGTTTCTCCTAATCTGATAGTGGTTCTCCTCTCCCAATCACCGAAATTCCGCAGTTTACAAACAGGAAGCCGGTATAACCAGGTGGTCTTCGACTTTAGCACCCGGGTGCTCAACGGCGGAACTTAAAAAGAAAATATCTAAACTCTGTCATCAGCTCCTACTGTAGGAACATATGGCAATGAGAGAGAGACAATGGGCCCAGCAGACGTCTGTGGCGCTTTGGTACTGAAAACAATGTAAAACACTGTACGTATCGTGGTTAGGCCATTTGACAAACATTCATATTCCAGCATGTATTTATTTATTTATTTTGCTATACAGGAAGGGCTCTCTTCTGGGCATGTTGTATTAAGTTTTGAGTAAACTATGCATTCGTGGCCCCAGTTGTGCCGTAATCGATGAAAATAACTACAAGACAGAAATAGATATTATAAAGTTCTATATTCTGAGAGAGGCTACACTAACAAGTAAATTAAATATCGGTACAAATGTTCAGAATTGACGGAAAGGCGAGATTGCGTTTGGGAGTGTAAAGGGCCTTGCACTCTAAATCTGAATCAGTGAGAGTTACACTGTTTTAATCAGTCGACAGTACCTGACTGATTCAACAGTCACTTCAGTGAATTTAACTGATGAATCAGTGAACAAATTCCAGATTTACTTCATTTATTTATTCACGATTCAAAAGTAATTTTTTTCACGGCTTTTCAGTGCTTTATTTTTGACGGATGGATCAGTTAAGCAGCGTGTAAAAATGGCTGACAAACAACGTTTAAAAATGGCCGTTAGACGACGCGTATCAAGTGAAATAACAACGAATAAACTAATAAAACCAATACGGAATACTTTCTAAAATGTATTTCGTCTTTCAAAACACTATTTTACGAGGTAATAATGAACATTCAGCTTTCATTCCGTTCTCACGTCTTTCATTTCGTTTTCAGGTAATCATCACAGCGCTCTGTTTGTAGGTTTAAACTTCAAATAATGTGGTAAAGAGAGTTCACTGATATATATTATTTGTTTAAACAATCCTAACAAAAAACGAAAAGTAAGAGCAAACAATTTAAATCCACAAGATTTCGATAATAACTATACGTCACTCATTTTCCTCTCAGTTTATAGCTTAGCTTCGTAGCGTCAGTGGTACGGCAATATTCTATTTTAATTTTGACATTTGTGCCTACGTTGGCAGCGCCTAGTGAGAAATAGTCCTTAAGCAAAATATCATTACAACTGAGTGCGCACGAATGTGGTGCATCGTCCTCCTGGTGTAATTTTCCAGGATTAGTTAAGCTTAGTTTGCACGAGGCGGAGGAATATCCTGGAAGCAGAACTTTAGCAGAGCCTCAGGAAAGGCTGAAGTAACCGTGAATGGACTATACACCTTAATGTTACAGTTGCGATCGTTAATAGGTGGTAGTGTTGTGGGTCAGGGGTGAATGTCGTGCGCTGCCCCTCACGATGTATAAGAAAAAGGGGGTTGGGGAAAAAGACAGAATTATTAGTTTTCCTTTTTCTCGCAAAAAGGGAATTGTGGTTTCTTAACTGGCGACATGAATAGTGTTTTTTTGTGTGTGTGTGTGTGTGTGTGTGTGTGTGTGTGTGTGTGTGTATGTATGTATATATATATTTATATTTTGGTTTAATAAAATAAAAACAAGGTAAGTTAACGGCCTAAAATCGAAGTGGAAAGGGTGTGTAAGTTGAATTCTGGCCACCTGTATTTTTTTTTTACTTCTTTAAATTCTGGAAAATTGCGCAATATAAATGCTAAACCAGCGTAAATGTGTTTATTTCACATAATTATTTGGCTGCATTCAATAAAAACAATATCTAATTCGCTACTACAGTCGGCCGTCACTTATTCAATCACTTAAATCGTTTCACGACTGCCTTATGTAAAATTAACACTGCCATGGGCCTTGTCACTTTATTCATACGTCGGTCAAATGAAGCTGTGACATTATTAGAAAAGTAAATATTTTGCAATTACGCTCATTTTTACACTTCGACGCATTAAAAAAAAAACAGAAAGAGAAATAAATAATTTGAGTTATCACAAATGGTTATTCAACACTTTTTATTCGACGTTAAAATATGGAACTACTTTCCCTCCATCGTTACCAACTTTACTGGGCGCATGTCACTCAGTGAACCCGTTGAAGTAGTTGCCAATCAGGAGTAGTGACATTTTTCTAAGGTTCATTTCGAAAGTGCTCACTTTATCGTGGACAGCCTTTATCTATCAGTAATGGCGGAAAAAAAAATCCCAGTGTTCAGTAAATCCTCGTCAAACGTCTGGCTGAAACGAGACATTAGTGGAAGGGAACGCCGACATTTTTTTACGGCCTGGGGAAAAAAAAAATCACTTCGCTTGCAGGGAATAATAATTGCTACTAGAAATCGGCGCGCACAACTTTCGCAGTCACTTTCTGGGTGGGGAGGGGGGGAACAACACTAGGAACTGCATGTCAAGGACATACGGAGCGGAGTGGTAGGCAAGTGGTCTTGGCTCTCTCCTGCTCGCCACGTTTTCGGAGTGCGGCGAGAAAAAACACAAACACTGGACTGTTCACGAACGGAAACGTGTCATCGAGTCAGACGACTATCATTTTGACCTGTATGGGAATACTGTTACACGAAGTGTTCATCGTGGACCGCGGGAAATCTTCAATGAGAACGACGTACAATATGTGGTTCTAGCTGGAGGTTCTGCAGGTGATTATTTACGGGGAAATAGATCCTTTGCCTGAGCCGACAAGAAATTTGAACCACAACGACTACGCTGAGCTGCTGGATAACCAGGTTCTGCCTTTCGGCCGTCTTGCAAGAGAACGTGACATTCCTAGCCATGTATCCCAAGATTATAATTCTCGCGTCCACTGAACTGCAAGCATGAAAAACTGGCACGACGAACATACAGGAGCGTACATGCATCTGGAATAGTCTGCACATTCTTTAGATTTGAACATCTTGAAAGTCTCAAGGACCACCTGGTGCACTTAGTAAAACTGCAGGGAAGAGACATCCACGAAATCAGGCTAGACTTTTCAACTCTCTCATACATATTTATCTGACTGCTGATGTCCTAATATACAAATGTCAGTCGCACGTGACTAGTTTTTGTCCGGTGACATTGTATTGCTACTCATGACGTGTTTATAACTGAAAACATCAAAAGATAGAAACACATAGAAACTAATACTACAATCAACGGATGTTAATATAATAGCGTATAGCCACGTTTAAGGAAACAGTTGTGGGCCATCTGATTTCTCTCCTTAATCCAAGTGAAGGATTCTGATGGTCACTGCTAACCGCCGGAGAGATGAAATAAGGAATGTTCTCCTCACAAAGGAGAAGCGACAGAATTCCAAAGTGGGAAGCAGTTGGAGCAACCTGAGAAAACCCACATGTAGCTATACGCGGTTCGCGGTTGACTGTACACTGTTAAAAGCCCTTCTTATGCGGCAGTCATATAGCCCCGACAAAAACAGCACGTTACGACAAAAACCGCAAACACGACATAACATATGTATTTTCAACGCGACTGCTCGAATTTACAGCCCGACAGTTTAGTGACACGACACTAAGAGCAGAATTTTTCGGAACCATGTGGAAGGCGCTGATTAACTACGCTAGTTTCAAAGGTCATGGGCAGACGGGATATTTGGAATACGTGATGGTGACAAAGTGCTATCGCTAATTATTATTTTTAACAGTTAAACACATTCATTTTCAAAATGTTTTTTTTTCTTTTAAACTGCGTATTTTTGCCATTGTAGGAAAAGCTCGCCATACAATTTCATTTTGCAAGGTTGTACACTCTGTATGTCGTGCCGCACGACACGACGAAAATAGAAATAATTTCTAGTCCAAAATAGCTGGTCGGACGACAGCATTTGTCGGACTTACGTCTTATCTATCTTGTATTTCATTGGCTGCATAGTTTTAAGTGCCGTGTCGGGGCTGCCGGGTCGTGCTTGTAGAAGCTATGTGATTCCCGCATAAGGATCTACTTTTTCTCATTTTATATCTTTCCGCTATATGTAAGATTAACATTGCAATGGGTTGTCTCACTTTATTCATGCTCCACCCAAGTGAAAACCGTCAAATTTTAAGGAAAGTAAATCGATTATTAATATGGAAATTATTGTTCTTATGTGTATGAAACATGAAATGCTGACTTCGGTAGCCATACATTTACTTTTTATAGTCCATTCACGATTACTTCCAACTTTTCAGAAGACCTGCTAAAGTTCTACTGCTAGAATATTCCTTCGCCTCATACAAACAAAATTTATAAAATCACACAAGAGGACCAACTCGCCGCAATCGTGCGCGCTCAGTGTTATAACATTTTGCTTAAGAACTATTTCTTATTAGTCGTTACCACACACTTGTTTATCTGTTTTATTCATATTAGTTAGAAGAAAAACATATAATTTGTATATAAAATATAAGTACTAGTTCAGTTCAACCAAAATAAGGTAATTTAACACTTTGTAGACTATGATCGAATGTAACTCGAACACAGTTAATTTAAAAATTTCTTTGTTGTTCAGAACAAAACTCGCATGGATGTGCAGCGTTTGTTCGGGTACAAGAACACGAAAGCGCACTAACAATGATATTGCTAACGACATTTTTTTTAAATAGCCACTCAAAGAGACATTATTGATTGTAAATCATTCTATACGATAAAGGACATTCGATTGGGTCAATATCAGCTTGGCTGTCCATTGGCTGATGACCGGCCAATAATGAACGCTATAAAGTACATGGTAGGGTCCGGTGTGATAAGGACCAATAGGACTGTTACAATTTCTTTCCCTAGAAATTAAGTAGGCAAAACCAAGTCCGTTAAGGGATGTAGGTCTTAATAAAATAAAATAATTAATTACAATTTCCTAATAGTTTTTACAATAACTACAGCAAAATTCTCTCAACTCAACATCGCCAACAAATTACTGTTCACAATTAATAACACACATTAATATGATTTAAAATTACTACAACGAAATCAATGCAATTAACTAATTAAATTATCAGTCCCAATAGACAGTGTATCAACCTATTAAACTATTTTATAAATGATGCGTCCGTATTTGACAGTTCCAATATTTACAATAAAATCCGTATTACATGTCCATTCAGTCCCACCTCAGTTCAGTCCATGTCCCGCCAGTCGCAATGTTCTAGAGTCCTCCAAGCGCCCTCGCGCACAGTAAACTTCACTCGTCGGTTTCACGCCCTCTCGTCCATTCACGCCCAGGAACACCTCGCCCGCCGTCGTCCACAACCCACTTCACTCGTGCACACTCGGCTAGGTGGCCTCCGTCAAAGACTGCCGTCTGCTGAATCGCGGCAATATATGTATATAGTGTCATAGCCCGTCACCCAGAATATTCCCCAACTCGTGCGCTGCGTCGAAGAAGGCTGTGGCGTCGGCCAGTCTCACCAGAATGTTTTTTTGCATCGTCGCTACATTTATCGGAATTTCCAGCAGGCGAGAGGAGGCATGTGACGCCAGCAAGTCTCGCCGCTGTTAGTTTCACGGGTTTCCCAGAAGGGGATGCAACCGGACGCGAGCGCATCGTTCCAGGAAGAGGGGAGGGTCGAGCCTCACGGCGCCAGCCGCGGAGCGTGACAGGGCGGTGGTGAGTTCTAACACAACAGCCAACAGAATCGGTGTTCCTGCAGTAGTGGATATAGGTGACTCATTTCTAATTTTTGTCTTAAGTGCAGGTAAATGTTTGCAGACCTCAATGTGTTAATGTAAACACATTTTGTAAAACGCTTGCCCTATTTAGGAAGCAACCAAACACGTAACACATGGGATTTTTTTTTTCAAAGGTTTGATTCAAAAAGTTTGAAGAAACCGCTAATATACTGTACACTCTCAGTAACTTAACTCGGAACATGCGTGGCACTGTGTACTGCAGAATAGGCTACATGTAGTTATGGACAGTGATTTTTTTGAAAGGTTGATATCAAAAGTGTTAATTTTACCATGAGCAGCATTTAACTCCACTTGCTCCATTCCTTAAAAATCCAAAACAGTATCACCGTGACGGAGGCCATCATACTACTTATCATAATGACCATCTATGGCTGAGTATAATTAAACTGCACAGTTTATTATTGAACATACAGTATATATAGAGAAATATTTTTATGGTACGGGAACTACTATAAGAGGTTGATACCCCTTTCATCTTGAATTTATTTTGTTTCACCGTAGCTTCCTTTTCGATCAAATAAGTTGTTCGAAAAAGAGGACAGTCGGGGTACAGGACATACTTTAACAGATTTTTTTTCAGTTTACAATGTTTTGCCCGTGGATTTTTGTTTTTGTTTTTTTTTTGTATATGTTACCTTGATAAAGATTATCTCATTACTTATTTTTTGGTCTGGCATGCAAAAATAAGACTGATATGAGTCCACTCTGGTTTTCTGGAAATTCTGTAAATTAGTTCTGTAGCCTAAGCATTACAAACGTTTGAAATTGCTAAGTGCTAAGTTATAAATATATATGATAAAACACAAGATGGCTAAGATACCGCCACTTTCGAGGGCTAATTGGTAGTTCTACAAAAGCTTCGTGTTTGTGGAAGAAGAAAGGAGAAAAAAATAGCAAGTGGAAATAGCTACGTCGCTGAATAGGAAGCCGTGCTGCGGCAGGGAAATATTTATCTTCCTCCGAAACGTTGGGACGACTGTGTGATGTTTGTCCTCGCACTTATGCGAGCGCGTGTTTAATAGCCCTTGCAGCGCTGGCCCTGTGTGATGTCATGTGTGCTCAGATAAACCACTGCCACGTCTCCCCCGCCCCCCCTCGACATAACGGGCAGGTCTTCCGACGCTGCTTGTGGTGTGGGCGCGGCGTTGGGAAACATGCATGGCTTGCAACATTGCGCGCACCAACATGGCCGCCCGCAATTACCGACGCGGAGAGACGTGGCCCAGATGAGTTAGTGCCCGCTGACACCGCGCGCCGCGCCACTGACGCCGCCGCCAGGGCAGCCAACATGCGGAAACTTCCCTCCTGCTCTCCCCGCAGCCTTTCTGCTTCCCCTCTTCATTTCGTTCCTCCCTAAAGGCTGTTCACGAAAAAGTGAGCACTTTATAAATGAAAATTAGAAAAAGTCAACGCCCCTGCATGCATATATTTCAATGGGCGAACTGAGTGACGCGAGCCCAGTAAAGTTGGTAACGATGGATGGAAAGTAGTTCCATGTCTTAACGTTGAATAAAAAGCAAGAAGTAGCCATTGTGATAACTTAAAATTATTTATTTCGCTTTCTGTTTTTTAATGCATCTGAGTGTACAAATGATCAGATTTGTCAAGTATGTACTTTCTTAACAACTTCACAGTTTAATTTGACCGACGCATGAGTAAAGTGACGACGCCCTTGGCAATGTTAATTTTACATAAGGCGGAGGAATACACAATGTGTATACAAGTAGATCTTAAGCAGGGCTTTCAATAGTGCTCATTTTACCGTGAATAGCCTATACCTCGTTTCTGAGGGGGGAAATAATAAAACATTCGTTTCTCTTTACTACCTCACAGTGATTTAAAGACATATGACCGCAGAAATTTTTATCCGAAGAGGACTTTTTTTTAAATCTTTGCCATAGTCTTTACGACAGACGACTGCTAATATTTCCTTCTTAATTAGGTCAGTTTTCTGATCCCCTTAGTTATAAAATCCCTTATGATAATTCCAGATGAATTGATGTTTGATTCGTCGACTCGCCGAGATGGACCTGCTAAGCAGATTACAGAAGATCCCGCCCCCACCCCCCTTTTTTTTTTCCTTTCTTAAAAAAAATTTTCAGCTCACAAAGGCCGAAATTTTGAATCCTGTACACGGATACTTTTGTAAATGAATTTACTACTAAACGCACAAATTTAAGAAGCTTAGTTTAACCACTATAGAACAGCAGAAGATTTTCTGAAGAGATTGGGATAGCGTAGACAAAACAACACGAACAGGAAGTTACTGATATACATAATGAGCCTACTTTCCTCTACATGGACGTAAATAAATTTTACTGAAGTTCTTATTAACTTATATGGTAGGTAGGCGTTGACGTCTCATTGACAGAAATATCATTACGGGTAAAACTAGAAACTTGTGAAACAGTACCAAGACAATTAAAATACACGAGTTACTTACGTGGGATTCGCATTCACACAATCTCGTTAAATTAAACTATCTTACAATCAACTTCATCTCGTAGATAGGATTCGGAGCATCAACTTCGGATGTAATCAGTCTAATGTTCTGAATGATAGGGTTCGCTGACCTCAAGTATTTACACGGTCATCATTTTTAAAATAAGTTTCTGAGCCACTAAAAACACTTAAGTTTACATGTCCTACCACAACGCTATTTGTGCAAAAATTTTTGGTGAAAATCGGTTGATTGGTACCCGAGATAGGGCACAAAAACGTAATTTTCTCAATCGTAATTTTACAAAAACTGCCTTAAAAAAAAAAAAGGCTTTTTAAACTATGCGTCCAATAGATTCTGCCAGCATAAAAATTTTGGTTGAATTTGATTAATGTTAAATAGATATGCCAAATATCTCAAAATATTTATACAGCCGCCATTTTGAAAATCTGTGTATGAACCCATTTAAACCATGTAACTTTACATGGTCTTCTGTAGATGTGAAAATTTTTGTGGAAATCAGTTGAGTTATTCCGGAAATACGGCAAAATATTCATTTTACTAACCCGACACTACTTTGCAAAAAATCTGGCCAAAGAGGATCTCTGTACGCAAAAATGATGCTTCTAATTAATAATGTTTAAATACAAAATCTGGTTACATTTTGTTGCAACATTTTATATATACAACAAGTTAACCTAAATTATTTACCTAAACCCCATTAAAACATGCCTTCAATACAGAACACGTGTTAATTTACATACCCATCTGTAGCAATATTTGAGTGAAATTTTGGTATGAATCGATATATTGACCCTCGAGATATGGCATAAAACCTCCATTGTTCATGTGATGATCTTCATAAATTGAGGACAAAAAGTTTATGTATTAGCACATTCCATAATTGTCATAGGTAAAAAGTTAAATTTTAATATGTTACATAATTGGTAGATTAAGCTAGAATGTTTGTATTGGCGCCATTCAGAGAGAGACTTACACACTTAACCCATATAAATTAATATGAGCTACCACTGTACCACATCTTCGCGAAATTTGAAAGAAATTGGTTGATTGTTTCCGGAGCTACGATATAAAAACTGTACCATTTCATGTGGCGCTATCTTCCAAAATGGCAGAGAAATGAGACTGCCCGGAAGATTTTGATGGATATAACTGATACTATCAGCATACAAATATAAGTTAAAAATTTTTTGGCTGTTGTGTACATAAAAAGTTTTGAGCTAAACTATTTATACTGCCGCCATTTAGAAAATATTTGTATCTGACCCTTTCAGAGTTTATCAGTTATCATTGCCTACCACAGTTCTACTTTTTTGCCATATTTGGTAAGAATCGGTCAATTATTTCCCGAGAGGTAACAAAAAAAATATTTACTCGTGTGGTACTGTTTTACAAAATGGAGGACGAAAGAGGCTCCAGGAAGACAGTGCAGTGTGTGTTTTAACATTTACGAGAAGCTCCACATTAGCAAAGCCTTCAGTGGTAAGTAAAGGTAATGCTTTAACGAGAGTAAAACCTGTATGCCGTTTCTGTGGTCAAAAATTTACTGCATATCGTTACGTACGGTGACATGAAATGAGGATTCATTCCAGGAATCCTAAATTGAATACATATCGATGTACGACAAGTCTTTGTTTAAGAATGGCAATGCATTCAGGAAACACGTGATTATTTGCAATGTTTCCTTAACGGCTAGTAGTACTTCGAATTCATTGCCGCCAGCTACTTTGGAAGAGAAAGCACTAACTCGGCATCGGTGTAAATATTATGAGAAGAAATTTACTTTACTTCGCAATTAGAAAAGACATCAGAAATAAATTTAGGTAAAAACTGGTAGAAATAAATATTGTTAAGATAAATGTGAGTGTGTGTTGCCACCCATATGCAGCTTGAAAAACATTTGTGGAATTGCGATGAAGGTGATGCGATGAGAAACTCGCTGGTTTCTGGTAATCGGTGTGGACTTTGTTGGAAGTTATTTACTTTACGTTGTAATATGTATCGTCACTTGAGTAGTAATTGTCTAATTAAGGGACCCTGAGTGTGATGTACATCGGTGTATGTTGTGTGGTCGTTTATTTATAAGAAAGTCTACATTAATCAAGCATATGGTAAAATGTGAATGCAATATAACATGTTAGTGTTTGTTTTTCATGAGTTCTGTATATAGTTGTGGCTATTATATATTTCTGTAATCGTTTATATTGTTTGATGTTTTAAGGATGTGATAAATATGATTGTGTTGTTATTATTGTTTTTTGTTGTGGGATACTTGGTTGGTTTGAAGTGTAGTAAGATATATAAAGGAATTTTTTTTTGTATTTGGGCAGCTAGTTTTTATTGGTTACAAAAGGGCTTTCTGGTTTTGCCGAATGGTTATGCAGTTACAGTTCAGCCCTGCGGGTTTTCCATTTATAACTTCTTGTGTGAGAACAATGTTTGGGAATGGATTGAGTTGTCAGCGATGGGCAACTTCTGAATTCTGGTGATAGAAAACAATTTAAGAAATGATGGATTGAAAAGTATTATTGTATGTCGCAGAATATGTTCACGAATTGCGGAATGTAGGATGTCACAATGAAGATGTTTATAGACCAAAAATAGTGGCACTTAACAGAAATTGGTCGGTTACAGAATTTGTTTTCTGAAGTTAGTACCTGTTTGGTATATGTAGGCAAAAGTATGGCAACAACTAAATATTTACTTTTACCATAGAATGCAGGCACGTGCCTGGCGGCAGCCGATGGAGGTATGCTCATCCCCTTCACCTCATGTCAACCTTCACGGGGCGACCTGCTTGCTTTCGCTTCGGCTGGGCGACTGTGGGGTTAGCCCAGGCTTGCCAGATTAATTTTATTGAAGTCCCCTAAATGGCCAATCTTTTGTCGCCCAAATGTCGCCCAATTTGATTACACTTTATATTAAATGATTTTTTTTAAATATATTGTAAATTTTTCATGCAATATTTTATAGTCTATGTGTGAAACACGAAAATTTTTTCAATTTAAAAATTATATAGGCCATCACAAATTTAAAAAAAAATTTCAAACGCGTAAAAAATAGCGTGATATTCAAATCGCCTACTATGCATTGTCCACAACAAGTAACAAGTGTCTGAACCTGAGACCCTCTTCAATTGTATCGAAATCAGTTGTCGTTTAAAAAACTGACCCTACTTATGAGAATTAACTATCTTATTCACAATCAAAAACATATACCAATACTAAGTGAATGATTCCAAGCAGTCCAAATATCGCAAATTCATTGCCCAAATTACAATAGTCGCATTTTCGTAATTTTTGGCAGCAAATTTTGCCTTGGAGTAGCCCAAGCGGTGAAAAATGGCCCAATCTGGCAACCCTGGGTTCGTCTACACTGCGCCCCCTAGCGGAAGAAGTGCCAACACACTCGGCTGGCGGGAAGGAATCTTTCGCCAGAGAAACGCAAGCATTCCTCGGGGGGGGGGGGGGGGGGGTTAAATTCTTTTCAAACGTATTCCAACACGACTTCGGTGTTGTTGTGAGTTGTTATTTACACGATGTTAAATGAAAATCCCACTTTAATGCAATATTTTATATTCTGGATTTGGGGATAGAAAGCAAACCAAGCACTGGCGGATTAGTAAGTATGCGGGTCTCGCTACGTCCTGCAACCAGGACGACACGAGAAACGCCACGTAACCAAGAGAACAGCCAGTTGTATGGAACCAGCAAACAAAACTCTGAGAATAGTATCCTTAGAAATGAGAAACACACACACTGTATGGGAAAAGCTCCTGCATTTGAAACTATATAAAAAATAAATAAATAACACCGTACCAAACCATGCAAAACACTAATACCACTTCCACAAAATATACATACTGCTACAAAAATCATTTATATATCCAACTCCATACATTCCATGTTCATTAAAACCTAGTACATTTTTGACTATTCAATAAAACTACTTTTATAGACTGCAAATCAAGGCTAGCAAAAGACAATGTTAAAACAGCCCTTAAACCATCATGACACAGCATGAAGATTTCAACTTTCCATAAGGCTGAAAATAACAACTTTTGGCGTGTGTTAAAAACATTATCGCTTTTAAAGGTAAAGGATACCTTCGACCTATGAGAAAGTCCGCTTGTCTGCGCCACTTGTACCGTGCAAGTAGCAAACTGTTGCCGCCCATATCTCTGTCCCACTCCCGTGTTTCAGCTCTCGCTTCGGAACGTGAGGATTTCCCAAAGTGCGATAAAAAAATCTCCAACACAAGACTGCCCCCAAACAACTACCTGGAAACCCTGCGTTGCCAAATGTAAACTGCTAATGGATAAACCAGTACTAGGTAGGCAGGTCATTCCCGCCCTTTCACTGCTGCTTGTTGACAGCACCAAAGCTTTGTTATAGGTTCACCATATGTTTCGGTCTTATCATTTTAGACGAGCGAGTCACGCGACGGTAGTTGAGAAGAATTTGAGTACAGAATTTCATTGTATTTATTGATGTTCCAGAGAGCATTTTTTACATAGTAAAGAACTTGTCAGTCAAACACAAGAAAAAAATGTATGTATTAAAACATATTTTATAATACGTAAGAAAATAACAATACACATTCTGAAATTACAAGATTCAGTTTTCTGAACACAGTCAAGTAGACAAGGAAACAATAATGATGAATAAAATTACAATTGTCAGTACTTTACACAGATAAAAAATGTGTTTTTCCAATATTTTGTATTAAGTTACTTGTGTGTAGCTGATGTGAAAATATACATTTGCTAAGTTAACTGTCCACAAACACTGTTTAGTTGAGGGATTGGAATCAGATTGATTTGGAGCAGCATCCAGAACGTAAAGGTGGAGGAAACAGGAGAGCCTCGAGAAAACCGCCGACGAGCAGCATTGTCCAGGCACGATTCCCGCACGCGAAAACTCCGGAAGTGACCTCGCAGGGGATGGAATTTAGATCGCCTTTGTCGAAGGCGAGCGCTCGAGCAGCTCGATCACCACTGTTTAGTGGTTATGCATGAAAGTACTTTAAACGTGTAACAAGTAGAGTTCGATTTTTTATTGGACACTTTATATCATTACTTCATGAATGAGAGTTGTCGACCATAATACCAAGGAAAAGAGTATTCATAATTGACAATTTTTATGTTATTAGAAAAAATATAACTCCTAAATATTTAGTAGCATTAGCTGATTTTGCACAAATTATGCTGGAAATGTATTTTCAAACATTTCGTGAATAATTTGTTTATATTAGCTAACACATAAAATACTCACATTTGATAAATGTTAGTTTCTGAATGTATAGACCTACCGTACTTGCAGTTTTGCAACTGCGTGATTCATTAAGTATGTTTGGAATTATTTGATGAGTCAGCGAAAAATCGCTCCTGCAACTGCCACAGGAAGATTCTTCAGTATGTTTAATATTTTGCTTCTAAACACAAGCTCTACTGGGTCGCTTGAAATTTGGTTGCATATTTTTCCAAAGAATAGAGTCTAACGTTCCATAACAAATGTTAAGTCTCATAAAAAAGGTTTCGCTCAAAATATTGGAACACCAAAACAAACGTAATTCGACTAGTCCAAAAACAATGCAACACCAATAAAAGTTATGTAATTTAATAAAGTTTACAAATTTAATTTAAATTGTTTTTTTCCTCAAACTCTCCTTGTAGCTGCACGACACGGGGGGACATTTAGTTTCCAATTTAGTTTCACATACAAACAATGGCTGGACAAACAAGCACGGAACTATTTCGACTCCAGGCCAAAATAATTACAATAAATCATGTGGGGAAATCACCCCTTTACTATACAGTAAGAAAGGCTTACAATGACTTGTACAGGATTGTAATAAAATATCGCAACTTCAATGCAATAAACTGGACAGCAATTTCTTCAAATTCCTTTTGGTTGTTAATAGATATTAGTAAACGTATTCATGTAGACCCATTCCTACCTTACATGCTAAATGAAGCTAGCGTGTAAGATAAATTACAAGCTATGTTGTGGCAATGGTTTGTAATAGTAACACCAGTATGCACAAAGTAAAGCTATTTACTGAGAAACAGTACAAAATACTTTTGATGAATACAAGTGAAATGACGAAATCTTCTTTGCAGTAAAATATGGGTTAAAACACCTTTAATAAGTAATTTTTGCAGCTTTTCAACGTACATTTGTTTGCAATGTATTTACATGTTTAGCAGTAAATCGTCTAACAAGCATTTATTACACAAAGCTATCGACTTTACAGGCCATATCGGAATTTATGTATCAAAAATAACAATTTTTCTCCGTATAAGCTCATTTAGATTCCGATAATATGTAAGCCGAGCAGTAAAAAAACGGGTCCCAATGCTAACGTTGCATGAGAATGAGAAGACGCACTTTCGTCAAGGACGGGTGTATAGTTGCATAACCAGCATTCTTTCGGAAATAATTTCAACGATGACCACTATCAATATACTCCATTATAAAAGTATCCCCTGTCTAATAAATCCGTTAATGATAATTTGGAAAAGTTGTGTACTTGGCACTATATTGAGCTTCAACAAAACGGTTTATTGTACTCCATAAATTGGTAGAAATTTATCGGAACAATATTACTTACTATGCTTGTTATGTTAGGGGGTATTTATTTATTTCATTTTATTTCGCCTTTCTTTGGCGAAGCTAGGTTAAAATGCCTTCTCCCAAAACCTAATAAAATATAATACGATGCAGCACGTACATAAAGGTTATTTTGAGAAACTGTACACTGTTAGGTATTTTGTCCGAAAACTGTAGACATGATTGGTCGGAACTGACGAGCGACTTACAGAAAAGTTTGAGTAACGCGATAAACTTAATGTTTTTTAGCGTTAAGAGGGGTGAAATGAGATTATGTAGGAGCGACGAATGCAGTAGTGGGGGAAATGTGAGTACCCCGAGAAAACACTCAGGCAAGCTGCTTGGCCCGTCATGCTTCTCTCTTACGAAAATTCAATAGTGACCCCGCCAGGGATCAAACCAATATAGTATTTGTGGGAGGTAACTACTGTAGCTAATACACCACCATGGTCCCCACATGAATTTTGAAACACGTGGAGCTGATGGTTATGATTTACAGTATATCATTTACTAATTTTGCGAGTTATGCGTTGGAGAATGTAGGCTTATCACTTGTAATACTCAGTGAAATGTAATGAATACACAAGAAACTGATTACTATAAAATAAAATTCCCTACTTAGTAATATCAACTAGCGTAACTAATTTTTGAAAAATAGTACTGCAAATTTGAGACTGTAGTATTTTCTTGAGAAGTGTGTGTTGGTAAAATTCTGCGCGCATTCAAATATAGGAAAATCAGTGGAAAAAATTTTACACGCTCAATAGGCTTATGCCCGACAAGAATCCATGATGCCTTAGGTTCGCTCCGCAGTGGCTGTAAGGGAAAATTATTTTCACATGCAGTTTTTTTTTTTCACACATTTTAAGTGAGTGCCCTGACGTTTTTATATCAGAATAATGTGTGCGGCAATTTAACGTTTCAGGAACAATAACTTATAAGAATATACTTATTCGGCATCTTTCACAGTTCGCCCTGTCGTAATATAGTTCTATGGAAAAATAATGACAGGCAACCATACTATGTCCATTTATATTTACGTTTATCAAGCGTCACATGTTTCTTACCATTCCCATTTATATTTATCTATTTCCATGCGTATATATATATATATATAGCATGCATTTAATGGCCATAATTAATTTACAACAACATAAAAACATTGTTAAAATATTAACACAAACGTTTCCCTTAATTTATATATAAACACTTCACTTATATACAAATACACACACATACACTCATATATATAATTTTGTATGCATATATGGTTATATATAACCATATATACATACAAAACAGTGAGGACGGACAATAAAATTCCAATAATCAATTTATCTCATTTTAAAACAACCTGTCAAAAGCGTTATGAACAATACACATTTTGGATTATCGCGCCCTTGATACAAAGGCTACTGGATACGAGTTTACTTTTATTACACAAAAGACCATACTGTAAAAAAAAATTGCATTCCATATATATATATATATATAATTTATAGTAGGGCCTATGTATTATATATAGTATATATTATACATATTATATATTATATATAATGTATTATATACATAGTATATATTATATATAGTATATATACCATTCGAGCACACAGTCGCCGTTTTATGAACAGAAGCTTATACCGATGCCTTTCGTTTCTTCATGGCCTGCAGGATATCAGTCACGAAAAGCGGGTCTCGGACTCTCATGCCCCTGGGTATGCGAGCATCGACTAGCTTGGGCAACATGCATTACATGAAGAATTGCTTCAACTTAGAAAATATTACATTCTGCCATAAAAGCTCGTCTCTTTGAATACGCTTGACTGAACTTAGTAAAGAATATCCTTTGCAACAAGGAACTCAAAACACCAGCAATTCAGTATGGGTGGGTAAACGAAGCCAATGTCATTAATATGTACAAACAAGAAAACAGGGAAGTGTGGTTTGTTTATTGACGTGCAACATCCATTTCTCGGTGCAACTCCAAATGTTCTTGTCGGCGATGATGGCTTGATTGAGGTAAAATGCTTGTTTTTTTTTTTTAAAGAATGTATCATTACCAGAAGCACTTTCGGTGCCGCGCCACAAGCAATATATGGAAATAGTTGACAATGTACCAAGACTACGTAGAACATATAAGCATTATTTCCAAGTACAAGGTCAGCTTAATATTTGTAACCGCAACGTCTGCGATCTTGTTGTATGCAGGAGGTGAAATTTCAGGCCTCATGTTGACTTTATGAATACCAAGTTGGCTTATCAAGTGTAGTTTTCATTGGGTATTATAAGGATGCACGTATTTGAGAGATACTACACAACAAAACATTTGGATATGTAAACAGACGTACGCTCATACACTCGTAAATAGCGCATACCTGTGAAATATCTAACATTGCATTTGTCATGTGTTAAATAGACACAATGTGTGGAGAGTTTATAGCCACGTGTTTGGGCGTTTACAGCCAATCTCATTGGCTATAAAATATTATTTCTGACATATATAATATAAGATATGGATGTGTAATGTAATGATAAAATATCGTTGTATATGTGAGTGAGTCTGATAGGTTATATTAATTATATACTTCAGCTGAACTCTATGCTGCCACGCTAAAAAAAAAATCGGTGTATTCATCCAAATTTCCATTACCTCTGTAGTTAGAAACAATTGGATCATTAATTCTAATAAACAAACAGGGAAGTCTTAGTTCAAGTAAATCAATAGAAACGAATAAAATTACTTTGATTTTAATACTGATGAGTATTTGGCAAAGCAGATTGCAGTTGATGCAAGCAGGTACATTGTAATCAGGTAAAGTGTCTGCGGTCTCTCACCTTGCAGTTGTGTTGCTTGATTGCAAAGGCTCAATACCAGCATTTCGCTGCAACCCTTGTGTTATTAGCTTATTCGAATAGTGCCAGTGTTATCATCTGTTTGGAATTACTGTATATATTTTGTATATATTAGTTGGTGTACAAGGAATGCAAGGGTGCAGGAAACCGAAGATCCCCGAGAAAAAACCCTCTGAATAGCGGCATCGTCTGGAACGATTCTCACGTGTGAGATTTGTTGTAAAACGAACTAAATGAATGGCAGGGACAGAGGTTACCTTGGTATTTGCGGAGACATAAATTTCCTAATCAGAACCCCACGCAAATGCTTGGTCTTTACTTTTCAGTTTGTTTAATGTGCGTAGCACCCTCGGCATATCCGTGTGTGAATCAAACGAAGTAATCAATGAGCACTATAAGCTGAATGGCATCTTTCACATTCCTGGTATAAAGAGAGTTGAATGTACATCTCATATATTCAACACTTTCTCTGGCCAAGGTAAGCTTTTGTTGATTGACAGTCCCGTCTCGAATAATTTTTCTAAAACCTGTTTCAGATGACCGAAACACTCCTCCGCGGCCTCGTTACGTATTCATATCGTCAACATATTATGAAATAAAAATAAATTTTAAATCAGAAATGTCATTATCGAGGACTGTAGGCAATACCTGACTGCCAGAATTGGTCCCCATGGGTTCTTTATTTAATTTGAACTATGGTCAATGAGCATTGAAGTCAGTGAACGTGTGACTCGGAGGGTTCAATAAACACCGATGGAAGCTACTGTTAAGATCAGTAACTGATAATAACGAATTTTGACTTAAATACTCAAGGGGAAAGAAAGCGTCTGGAAGTGGAGAAGTATCCACGCAAACTTACGATAAAACGGTATCCTGAGCTTTCCTTCTTTTAAACAGGTACCAAGGACATGGACACACTGAATTTGAAGGGGCAATCACTCTTTCAATTAGAAACTTAAACAAAATATTGCAAAAATTTTAATAATTTCCGAGAAAATCACTCTATGCATAGAAAACAGACTGGTATATTATTTTAACACGAGTCTTAGAAATTGCTATGTCGTAATGGCCAATCTTTGTCGCAAACACAGAAGAACCATCTATACCCCAGTAGCAACATACATTGGCACAGCGTTGGCATTTGGTTCCGTGGTTGGATATATGTTGGGATGGAACACACACATTAATACAGTGTTGCCCAGAGTAAAATGCCAACGAAAATAGCTTCAACGAAAATGTTATGAAATTACTCACTAGACTTTACTAGATCAGATATCGCAAGTGTATTTTTATATTTTGAATGGTAGGTTAATTGTTGGAACCAATTTGGTTAACTTACTGATGGTAATAGGTATTCGTTTTATTGTTGGGCCAAATTTGGGCAACCAACATTTTATATGGAAGAATGTAACGACCTTCTTGAATGAAAACAATTCAATGTCATTGTATTTTATGAAATATGAATGTTTTCCATCACCTGAGGCTTTTGTCTTTAAAGTATGTTCAGTTGGTTTTAGGTATTGTCAATGATGGTAACTTAACAGTTGGTAGTTGCTACTAATTGTTAAGTTGGGCCAATAGTTTATAACCCACATTATGCCAACAATGTTAATTGGCGCATTTCTCATTGCATTAAATAATAATATTCTATGCGTCATTAAAAGCGTTGTTTTAACACACGAAATATGTCTTATTTGAAAATGATTTCATTAGCCACGTGTTCGTTACTTGTTGGAAAACATACAGTAAGCATTTTGTATGTAAAATTTTGTGTGGCCAACTTTATGCGATCAATGATAATAACCATATTTGAGATTAAATAACACTATAATCTCGTATGATTGTTTAAAAGCTATGTTTTTATAACACACAACCCATGTCTTATTTAAAGTTGACTTCACTGGTGATTTCCTGGTTACTTGTTGGAAACAATGGTAGTTGCCAGATTTCTGATGATAAAACACTATAATTTGGCATAATTTTTTAAATCAATGTTTCTAACATATAAATGTCTTATTTAACATTAACTTTGTTGGTGATGTGTTGGCTACGTGTTGGAAATCGCACTGTCTGTTTTCTGTAAGTAAATGCTTTTGAGCCAACGTTGTGTAATCAACATAATGTCAGTAACAGAAAATGATAAAATTGAAACGAAGGAAAAAGCATTAATTTTCATTCCTATACGAACGGTTTTGGTCATGTTACAATGCATGGAATCTAGAACTGAGACGGAACAAGGGGCACTGCAGTCCTGGTCTGTGGCTGTACAAGCAGTTAGTGTCCAAAGTCGAGTCCAGGTTAGTGACCAGACCAGTTTCACTGCAGTCCAGGCTGGAGGCAGGACAAGCGGAGATAGCCAGCATTAAGTCCGAGGTTGAGGAAATGCAAAATGGGCTAAAATCAGGATTGTAGTCATAAATGGCCGTTTCTAAAATAAATGTTGAATGTCTTGCTCACAGTCAAAATTCTTGTATTGAAAGATATGAGATTAAAAGCACTGTTACGCATGTTAACATAGAACTTAATGGTAATAATTACAAAAATACAATGAATAAACAAAAGATTTACTGAATTAGATAGTATACCGCGTCTTCACTTAAGCCAGAACCTGCTAATATTTGAACTGATGTACTGAAGGGAAGGACTAGAATACAATCACCTCCACTTTCTCAATGTTTCTCACACTCCGGTCATCCTTGCATACTTATGGAGATGCTACCTGAATACCTTGGTCGTGACTTGGAAAACCCCATTTCGTCCATAGAAAGTCTTGAGAGTTACTTGATAGTGTAAAATGTCAACATGAGCAAAAAATTACAAAATTTGTATTTGATCTATGTATAAAATGAAGTCTCCGACTGACTTACTCATTTCCACTCAGTCCAGTGCACTGAAAAAAAAAACATGAAATTTAGGGACGGCTACCCTTTAAGGTGGAGGCATCCACTAGGAAAGGATTTTTCTAAATTGGTCGATAAGAAAATGAAACAGGGAAAAATGTGTTTTCGAAGGCTCCTCAATAGTTCATTTACCCGATGAAATATCCTGATTTTATCTTCAAAAGGTAGACTATACAAATACCCAAAATTAAATTTCAGGAAATCTTTACAGTTCAGCGCCTACGATAGTGAAAAAAGGTAAAATATTTTTGAATACTCCGTAATATCTCATTAATCCGATGAGATATCGTTGTGCTCTCAGCTTCAAAAAGTAGTCTATACAAGTACCTTAAATCTAGTTACAGGATTTTTTAAATTTTCAACACCGAAGAGGGTGAAAGTGTAAAAAAAATGTATTTTCAAGACACTTTGCAGTAATGTGATAAGATATTGTTACTCTCTTTGCTTCGATAAGGACCACTTATACAAATGCCTAAAAAAAATTCTTATTTTTTTTAAATTCAACTCATTAGAGGAAGAAAAGGGATAAAATAAGGTTTAGAAGACGTCGCAGTAGGTTAGTAATAAGATAAGATACCACTATGCACTTTACGTTTGAGTAGGTATATCACTGACAAAAAACTCATTTCAGGATTTTCTATACAAAATAATTATTACTGTATATTAGTTATTATGATTAATTATTCAAATCCCTAAGAATGTGAGAACGTTTCGAATGTGTTTTTTCATTATATGTTATCTACATTACGTCGTTTCCGTGCCTCTAAACTTCAACTCAACTGGTTTTGTATAAGTGCATCACACAAACAGAAACATGAATAGATAATTATGAAATCTGTCTCTTACTAAGAAAGAAGTTTCATTTCCTTTACAATAGCAAGTTAAAGTAGTCATTACTGAGCAGGATCTACATATAAACTGGCTATTTTTGTAGACTGTGCGGTTAGTGAAATATATAATTCTATTTTATTTTCCTTCTAAGGTTCTTGTATGTGTTTAAATAATTTTTGTAACGTGGTTAATAACTTCATAGGTAATTTTCAATGAAAAGTAAATTTAGATATAGTGCATATACCAGCAGCGCAGTAAACCATCTATGTTTTGCAAAATTTTATCCGTTTCTGGCAAATATAACTGACAGAACTATAAACTTGTATATCACCTAGATAGCTGTCAAAATCATATGCTATAAAATGAGGAGGCCGTTTGTTAATATATTTTTCCCAACAAATCTGAGCTTGTATTAACTGCAATAACAATATTTAACTTACTATGAATATATTAATGTAGCAAAAGAACTAGAAATTCCCAGAAGACAAAATTCAGTCTTCTATATTTATTCTGTAATTTTGAAGTGAATCGACAAATAATTTTAAAACTACCATAGGAAATGTATCAAGGCATGAACAATAGTTTTCTTAAGTTGTTCGAAGGGGTATGACATATTGCAAGAGTCTGTGAACAAAGCTATAAATATGTAAACTGCAGTATATTAGCTGAGGATTTCACCGACAGCATCTACCCCCCTGGTCTTTCACAATATAAGCTTATCAAAGTTGAGGCTCTGTTGTTAACGCCAAGATACTGCAATAGCACTAGGCTCCTAATTAATGGCTTGGCAAAAATATGCAATAGAGGTCACAGTCTTCACTGGATGTACGCGGGTGGAATAAGTTTTCGTAATCTGCATACCACTCATTTCATCCGAGTACCAATGTGTCTCTAATAAACACTCTCCAATAATTCACATGCAATTTTTGATTTCTGAAATTTTAGTCATTTAAAAAATATTAGAAATATTTCTTTCGACCGAATGAAACACTATTGCAAACGAACACAAATTATATGTTAACTCCAGTGCACAAAATAAAAAAACTATATGACTGGTCTGAAATATTGCCCTCGTGTACTAACATTGATAAGATATGCGTACATTGCGTGTATCTGACAACTGGAAGAAACTAGAATTCTCTGCGAACTTCAAACGTTACCTACTCTCATGTAATAAAGCGATGCTTATTATATGTATTGTAGTTATATACACCTTTAAGTTTTCCTTTTCCTTAAATTATACGTGTTCGGAAACTACCTGTCGAAATTCAAACCACAGCATCTGTGGGCGAATATAAACAAGAAACTATAGTCCCAAAATGTTCGGAAAGGCCATTTAGTATGTTTAAATTCAAGTTGAATTTCGCCAACGACGCCGGTTGTCCGCAGCCGTATGTACCTGCGTGCACAGCAAGTTGTGTGACAGTAAGGCGAACAGCGGTGGCGCGACATGCAGCCACGGTTGTACATAGGTAACCATGAGTACACAAGCTCGCCTGCCACTGCGGTGACGCCTGTGTGTGGGACAGCGGCAACCCATCCGACCGACAGGCAACGCCGAGTGTCGCGTGCAGCACTGCCGTGGATCAGTTCGCCTTCGTGTCATGTAACTTGTGCACGCATGTACACAGCTGCAGGCTGTGTACATGCGTGCACAGTCCTTTCCTGATCTTATAAAAACCACCTTTGCCAGTATCGAGATCGGCCTTTATTTTTACATACTCGGGATCAACTCCCTGGTGATAATGTAATTTCAGATACACTTGGGGAACGTTTTAGAGAACCGTCACCTGTTCTTCTCCGTGTAGGTTATCCAAAATTATGAAAAACTCTACTTTATTGGAATGATTACTATGCTCTACACAAACACACTGTATTACTTGATCGATGTGCACTATGGAATCAGTTTGTACTTCTACCTGGCAAGCCTCGTTTTGCACTATAGATATGGAAACATCCTCCTGAATAGCATTTACCGGTACTGGAAGATCCACCTGAAATTCCTCATAATCATATATCCGGGATAAAGCATCAGCAACCCCGTTATATATCCCTTTTATATATGTTTTACAGACAACTTAAAACATGTAAGCCTAACACGCCATCTAGCCAATCTACCTGCAGGTTTATTGGTGGTTAGAAAGCAACTTATTGCCTGATTATCGGTGTGTAACAAGAGCTCAGCATTTTCCACATAATCATGGAATTTACCCATTCCATAAACGGCAGCTAACACTTCCTTCTCATAAACCGAGTACCTCTGCTCAAAGGGAGACAGAAGTCTACTCGCATAGACTACAGAACTAATGCCAATGAACTGGCATCGACTTGAAGTGTGAATTGTTTATCGAAATTTGAAAGGTGTAAAACAGGGGAAGTAGCTATTTTCTCCTTTAGAAGCTAAAAAGCATGATTCTGAGGTTCACCCCAGACAAAATCAACCCCTTTCCTTTTCAATGAATTCAGGGGCTCAACTATACTAGCGAAATTGAGAATGAACTCTCTGAATAAAAACCCAATAACCCCAAAAATCGACGAACCCCACATAGATTTTTAGGCGCAGGAAAATTCACTACCAGTAGGATTTGCTCCGAGTCCATAATCAGTTTACCTTCTGAGGTTACAAAACCTAAATATCTAACATAGGTGTTAGCCCAGGTGACCTTATCTGTATTCATGGTTAATCCTGCACCCTTCAGAGAAAGTAAGAAGAGTTTCAAGGTGTTCGAGATGATCCTGAAATGATTTACTATACACATGGATATCATCAAAATAAGTGAAGAGGAAGTCATATTGATATATCCCTAGCACATTAAAAAGTACCCTAGACAATGCCTGCGGGCTACATAAACCCCCATGGGTAACCTCTTCCATTGGTACTAGCCCCCAGGTTTTACGAAAGCCAACACACACACGTGAATCGGGATGCAACTCGCATTGAAGGAAAGCTGAGTTTAAATCAAATATACAAAAATATCTGGCATCCCCAACATGCTGGAAAACTGACTCTATTGTCGATAAGGGGTATGGATCTACAAAAATGTTGTTATTTGCCTCTCTGTAGTCACAAATAACTCAAAATCTCCTGGCACTTTCTATGGCAACACAAATGCCGGGCTTGAATAATTACTGTTAGAAATTTCCACAATATCCTCTTCTTGCAAATTTTGAATGATTTTCCTGAATGCTTTTAACTTTGGGAGAGCTATTCTATATGGTACAGAGGATACAGTATCACCATCCTTAAGTTTTAATACAATGGGTTGCTGCTTATAATGTCCCAATTTGGGAGTTACTACATCCGAAAATTCCTGTTTCGACTACAGCAATTGATTCTCCTGATCAGTAAGTTTACTACTAGTTTGATTTTGTACTGACTGAACAGAAGTCTTATAATAATCAGTAGGTTTCGATTTTACCTCCACAGATTGAGATTTACGAAAAGCAAAAATCAATTTTTTACTATTCGCATTCAAAGTGACCTGGATTTCCTCAAAAAAATCCACTCCCAACAGCAGGTCATGACTAAGGCATAGTAAAATCCTAAGTTGGAATTTCTATGTGAAATTTTCTATTTAAATTATAAAAATGGTTATACCCTTAGAACTAATACTCCCGCCATTCGCAAGAGAAAACCCTCACTGGATCCGAATAAGGAATTTGGGCATATGGTATAGTCCATTCACACTTTCCTCGAATCGAACCTTTGAAAAATCACCCTAGGCGTAACATGTCAACCTGCTGTGTTAAATCGCTTGTATTCAAAAATTGTATAATCCTGTGATCAACATTAAAGTACTGTGTTCTTGAATAGATTAATAATCTACTTGGTATCTTCTATAACATGTAATATTCATTTCGTATTAATTACGAATTAACAACAGCGAAAGCAGCGACATGTTGGCAACTGCCTGTAAGAAATAATTCTCAGTTACAATATTTTTTAACCTCGTTTTTATGTATACTATTTGTAAATAAAACAATGCCAATTGATATATTTGTATTGTTAGGTAGCACTGGCAGAAACACATTTCATTGCTGCAGTTAAAAATATCCGCGCAAATTACCATGCGTAGGTTCTAGCGACATAGTGTGTTTTTTTCCATCTGGAAGATAGCTGTTTCAAAGAGCGAAGCATAGCGTGTCGCTCTCTCTCATTCTCTCTCTCTCTATCTCTCTCTCTTCTCTCTCTCTCTCTCTCTCTCTCTCTCTCTCTCTCTCTCTCTCTCTCGGGTAGTTCGTACCACCTGTGTAACAGGAAAAGAGTACATTTTGTTATTTCGAATTTCTGCACATTTCATACTAATTACAGCAACAATAATAATGTTCGAAATTGTAATTTACAACTGAAACAAGATGTTATTGTTTAAATACCTATTATATGTTATTTAGATGCGATGCGATGGCACGACGCTTACAAATCCAGCATGTTGCCAGACATGGTGTGGAAAGGAGAATCTAGAATTTGATCACCTTTCCACTAGACATGCGCGTCTCCCAATATGGCAGGCAATTATACCCATTACCTTACGACTGGCAGTGATGTGGCGACATGTCAATGACAGGGCGTGTTTCTGAACGAAGCGTCAAGTTCTTTTTAAACTTCGTAGGCAAGTTACAATGTTGTGAAAATATGTGTTTCCACGGCAGTAATAAATATACTATTACGTGTGTTTCGTTAACCTCTGCATGGTGATTGTTTGACTGGGCCTGTGTGTGTGATTTCAAATATTTATGTGCACCATTCATACGTTTTAACTGTGATCTTTTTATGACGAAGTTAATTACTTACAGCCATGTCTGTCTATTTATCACAACGTTGTACTTTCTTCCTAGGTGTTTGAAACACAGTTGTGTAATGAGCTTACTTTTCTGTGATTTGAATGCTGCCACAATCCCTACAAAATATTAAGCCCAACCAGATAAATTTAAATAAAAAATAAAATGAACCAAAACACTAGTAAGTACCAATGCATGTAAATATTAGCAGAATAAACATTATGTTAGGCCTATATGTTTGCATGTTGAAAACTATCTTTTACATATGTCGATGCTACAAACAACGAATACGTGACACTAGTACATGCTTGTATTTACTGGGTCGTTTAATTGGACTGGTTGTCCCGTTGTTTTACTTTTTACTCCAAATAAGGCTGTCATTTTAACGAAATAACCAAATGCATATAAAATAACAACAGGTTAAATACTACTGTTGTTTCCGCCACAGTTGTAACAAACACAGTCGTGGTAAAATAGTACTGTGTATTATATGTAACGTGCTATATCTTGTGTAACAAATAGTTATAAAGCCAGCCTAAATACTGCTATAGGCCTAAATAATAAACATTCCAAGGAAATATGACAGAATTCTTTGAACAGGTTTAAACAGGAACCAACGCATTTGACAGTTATAACAGTAGAAGTCACATGGCAATGTTTATGTTTATGTGTAGCAGATGGATACGTAATCAGTAACCAAAAGTAGATATTTGACGTTAGTCAAGGTGTCGGAACGATGGGAGAGAATTGCCACACGTTCGTGCAAGCCATTTGACGTTTGTCTAATGTGCAGGAGGCTGGCAACTAGTGCCAAGGTTTGGTCAATAAGAATATTGGTTAGGTGAGAAGCAGTGACTATAGTTTTGGAAATTATTACCCAGGGTTTGACAGTTTGACAATATTGTGAAGTCAGAGAGCAGCTGTGGACGCGTTCCTCAGGGTCGTTCGGCCAACCACCATGGCAAAACCTGCAAGTGCAGTCGTTGTCTCCTCGTAGAATAAAATTTATACTGACTGAATAACTCCCTTACTTGTTGTATTATGGGATATCTGGGATCCCCACGTGCCCATATGAAGCAATGTTACTTATTAGGCAGATTCGTGACCATTTCAATCATACTTGCACAGTAAGTTAAACTTTGAGAAAATTGGCGGCAGAAGGCCCGTACCTTAAATGCCTTGTGGCGAACTGGAAATAAATCACACATGGTAACTCGTCACTGCTGCGATTTTTTCAGTTGCATTATTACATTTCCGTCGGGAAAAGCTTACGTTTGGTGCTGCTTATGAACACGTCAGCTCGGGTAATACTGTGCAATAGACACTTGGTCACATGAAATAACTTAGGTATAATTTAAACTACCCAGGCGATGCAAGCACTGGGTAGGTGCGAGGGATGATGAAGTCTCGGGCAGCTGAAATGCGAAAAGGTATCGGTATGCTGAAATAACTATTGCTGTGAAATGATTAGTCCAATATGGTGATGGCTTTCCGAGCGCACGAACATGAACCCCAATGTAACGTGGCACATCCCTCTCAAAGATGAACAACTACTGACTATCCGCGCGGCGTGCCGGGCAGCTTGATGGGCTCGCACCCCACGCTGCACTAATTACTTGCACACAACATTTGAAAATCGGGCATGTACCCTATATGCCGGTTGTTACATATTGCTCCTAAAATTAACCCTGTAGTTATTATTCATTATATAAAAACATTGCACTGAGTGGATGATGTGGAGATGAAAGACACGTAAATGAAAATAACAGAAAATTACAAAAAGACACTTTGAAAATGCTGAGGGCTTTAGGGCTGTGAAGGCAGGTATCTTTATTAGTTGTGTCCCCTTGCATAAAATTACCTTGCCTTTAATTTCACAAATTAAATAACAGAAATCTCACGTAGTTGCGCACACTCTGCTCTGCACCTGCGTCGTTCCTTGCCACAGTGCATTGCTCTTGAACTCGTAGAGCATGCACACCCTCTGTGTTACGAAACCTGGTGCGGCGGGCAAACGCAGAAGGGGTCAACATGGGCATACACAACATACTCCCCCCCCCCCTTTTCGGAACTGTTTGCAGCCGCACATGTCACTGACGACAGACACACCTCCTTGTATCTACCCAACGTGGATGTAGCACATAGGGGCTTCTTGCCAGCCCCCCTACATTCTGGAACTGCTGGCTGCTGCCACTGCTCCGCATTTTCTTGCCGTCGCCGTGGTGCTCCCGTGTGCACATCCACACTGCATGTCGCAGGTGGACGACGTCGGCGTGCTGAATGACGAACCTCGTACGATTTGCACGATCCTCCGTTGTCGCTGCCCCTGATGCTGTCCTCATGTGCAACCCCACGTCGCTGCCGGTAGGTAGGTGGACTAGCGAATACTGTGGAGTTGGGGTCACCCTCTGGTGATTCCCCAGCTGGTGTTAGCACTATTGCATCTTCTGTCATGCTGTTGTCCTCGACGATCGGCATCCCGTTGACGGGCATCATGTCGTCTCCTGAGGGACCCCCTCCCAAAAGTGCCACAGTTTGTTGCAGTTACGGATCTCTTCGGGTTTTACAGGTAGCCGCTGTGCCTTCGATCTCCACAGAGCCGGCCATCGGATGCGCCCTGACTGGTGCCACTCCACCAGGCCAAATTGTACCTCGAGCACCTACTGCTGGTGGTCCTGGGGCATGTACTGACCCACCTTCTGTGCTTGTTGTCCTTCGCTGGAGCTCGTACATGACTGCGCCGTCGTGAACCTCCAGGTCTCATGCAACTCCTCCGTGTTATGCGTGTATCTCCCCTCTTGCTTGCTGTGCGCTGTTTCCAATGGATTTTAAGGTAGCATCGGCCCTCGGTTCGACATACCCTCCATCATCTGGGCCTATGTCATCCTGGCACATTGGGGATGTTGCCCCGTCCAGTGTCGGCGACATGGTGTCATCTAGTGGAGGACCTCCTGAGGGAGGTGCCGCCCCACTCTCTACCTCTTTCCCTTGCTCTACAGGCTCGCCAGGCATTGCGCTATTGTGGGTGATGCTATTACTGGCCTAGTTGTCGCCGTAGTCGTCTCTAGGTGACAGGCATATGGCATCTCGGTGATACTTGCTCGTCCCTCCAACCCGGACCAAGTAGGTGGTTGGTCCTAGCCTTTTAATAACACAGTGCGGGCCTGTCCATCGTGCAGTGAGCCCAGCACAGAAGTTTTGGCATGCTGCCGACTGCTGATGTACTTTCACGTACACTAACTGTCCAGGTTCGAGCGTGGCTGGGGTCCGGTTGCTCGTCGGGATTCACCCAGCCGCGTACCTTTTCTGCTTCTCTCTCTCTGCTCTCTGTCTCTCCGCTAACCTCCTCTTTCTTCTTGCTGTATTGTCCACCATACTCTCGCTAGTGCTGTTGCATGGGCAGTTCCTTTCGCCGGGAAGCTTGATGTTTTGACCCAACAGGACGTCCGCAAGTGTTCGGCCTGTTGTTGCGTTCACAGGCTGGCGGAGGGTTAAGAGGGCAGCGGGGATGTGCTCTGTCCAGCTGGTGTGTGCCTCACACACACTGAGCTGCAGTTTTACCTTCAGGTCCTGGTTGTGGCGCTGGGGTTGGCTCTGGGGTTGTACACCACCGTCTTCAAGAGCTGCACCCCCCACTGGGTGCACATTCCTTGCCACTTTCTTCCAATGAACTGTATTCCGTGGTCTATTAGCATTTGCTTGGGTAGCCCCAGCAGGGGAAAAATTCTCACTCCAATACTTGTACGATATTGGTAACTCTTGCACTGTTTATTGCTTAGGCCTCCACCCACCTCGACAAGTTGTTGGTGACAAGAATAAACTTTTTTCCGTTGGGGGTACGCGGATACGGCCCCATTAGTTCCAAGCTTATGGTGTCGAACTCTCGTTTCGGTAGGCGGAGCTGTTGCTACGTATCCCATCTCTCCTGCGTGATTTTAATGTTTGGCACATGCACATTTTTACACGTATTTTAGTACATCGAGTGAGAATCCTTGCCAGCAGAAATGCTGTCTGATGTTTCGGATTGTCTGCTGTGAACCTGGGCACCCTTATACGTTACTTGTGTGTACGTGTTCCAATACTTTCACCCTACATGTTGCTGGTACAACCAGACGACTTTTCATGTTATTGTTTGCCATGCATGTTTCCAACCTCCCTTCCATCACACACCACTGTTCCACCCTCTCTCTCGCACACTTTTCCTTTCTCTCCCTCATTACCGCACGGCTGCCTTGCACCTCTACTATTTCCTGGTAGAGTGCATTTACAAGGATATCACTGTCCACAACTCGCACCTGGTTAACTTGCACGTCACAGAATAACTCGTGCGTGGCGGGAGGAGAACTTCATACCATTCTGTGTCGTCTGTAACCACTATGCTTGCATCGGGCGCGTGGGATAATGTGTCTGCCAGTTGATTTTCTTTCCTGGGGACATTCTCTACCGTGAAATCATGGGACTGTAGGAGCAAGACCAACCTGATGAGTTTACTGCAAGCTTCGTTCATTGAGTGTAGTCAAACGAGGCACCTGTTGTCTGTATGTAACATGAAACGTTTGTATTCCAGATAGGGCCGGTAGTTTTTCACCGCCCACACTACTGCCAAAATTTCACGCTCATTTACATGTGATCTGCGCTCTACTTGTCCCATTTTTGCTACTGGCGAAATCGATGACTCGCTTTGTGCCGTCCTCCACACATTAATACAAAATGGCACCCAGCCCCTTCTGACTGACGTCCGTCTGCAAGTAAAGGTGTTTGCCTGGCTTGTAACGTGCTAGTTTGTGGCAAGAACTAAAACTTTTCTTTATTGCCTGGAATGAATTTTCTTCCGCTTCTCCCAACACAAACCACTTCTGGGGCGAAAGTAGATCCATAAGAGGGGCGGTAATTACTGCAAAATCTTCAATGAACTCCCTCAACGAATTAACTAAGCCAAAAATCTTGCAGAGCTGTTTGCGTGTGCGTGGTGCTGGGTGATTCTTTATTAAGTTTCAACTGGTCTGGATTAGGCGTGTTTCTATCCTCGTCTACAATGTTCCCTAAAAATCCCAACTTGCTTTTACCCAAATGGAACTTATTCGATGCGCAAGTAAGTCCATTCTTTGCGAGCCACTATAGTACCATGGAGACATGCTGTATGTGCTCCTCCCAACTGCTCGACCAAACAATCACATCGTTCAGGCACACTAGCGTAAAATCACCGGTAAGCCTGTCCGGCACATGGACCATCATTGACTGAAAGGTAACGGGTGCTCCTTTGAGGCCAGAAGGCATCATACAAAAATGGAATCGCTGCCTGTCAGGTGTCGTGAATGCAGTTTTCTCCTTGTCTTCCTGTTTGACGGGAATTTTCCAATATCCGCTTCTGAGGTCTAGTGATGTCATTACCATTGCCTTGCAGAGTGTTGTGAGAACGTCTTTTACACTGATATAAGGTGGCATATTGTTTCATATGACTTGGTTGATCGGACAGAAATCCATGCAGAAACGCCAACTCCCGCCTTTCTTAGGTGCTAATGTGATGGGCGAGTTATATTTAATGTGTTTCGGCTCGATAACCCCATCTGCTAGTATCTCTTTAACTTGCCACAAATTATCTTGGTTTGATGTGGTATGTAAGTCCGCCGCCATGCGTATATCAGCCCCTCTTGCATTAACGGGTTTCATGTTCGACTACAGATGCTCTTCTGAGAGCGTCGGTTTTGGCAAAAACATCCCTCCTCTCGCTTAGTATACTCTGGAATGCCACCTGATATTGTTGCGGGACCTCATGATCAAATTCCTCTAATGATACCAGGGGTAAATCACTAGCAACAGCCCTCTCTACAGTGTACACTGTGCCCCGCTCTTTTGCGCCGAAATGAATTCTCCTAGCCGCTAGTTCTACTACGATATTCTGTTCCTGTAACCAAGGCACACCTAATATTGCATCTTCCTTAACCTCTACAGTTACAATTGCACTCATTATTGCCTCTAGGTCCCTGACTTTTATCATTACTGTTGCTTGGAACAGTGATCCATTCCTGACTTGGCCAGTAGCAAGCATAATTATGTGATTGCTAGATGTTATGTCACTGGGATTCACGAAACGCGGCTACACAAAGTTGTGTGACACTGCTGTATCAATTAGTGCATGACAGGGTTGACCATTCATGCTCACAAGGATGCGAATAAATTTCGCCTGACACCCATTCACCTGCTGAATGAATGACTAATGTTGTGTTTTGCCGGTTTATGTTGACATGACCAGGGCGAGAGAAATGTAAGACTTCTTCGCCCCTGCTGGCTGTTTATCTATCCTCTTGGTGTAGGCCCTTTGTAGGTATCCAGTTGTGGGTTGTTAGGGCATGCACTCTGCCAGTGGAAAACAATCGCTGGCCGACAGTAGCGACACGGTTTTGCGGGTGGCTGGCTCCTGTCAAATCAAAAGCATGTTTTCCCAGAGTTCCTGCACGTACTGTCACTCGGCTTATCACCGCTGCATGGAATGTTTTCACTGGCTCACACGTGCACTGTCCCATTCTGGTTTGCTCGCGAACTGTTTCATGGGACGGTCGGCCCAGTCCCGTTGTGTGTTGTTATCATACCCATTTTGCTCCTGCCTCCATATGCAGTCCTGTTCTCATGACGTGATCAGTTCTGGCTTCGTTCCAAAATGATACCAGCCTTGAGAACCTCCTCCACATTACTGTTTAGCAAAGGTAGTAGGGCAGCTCTGTACTTCGGTAAGTCAGTCTCGGCAATGATTCCCAGTGCCTCGCGATCTGACAGTTGCGGGTGGAATTGCTTGATCAGATATGGCTTTTGCGTGATGAAATTGGTAGTTGTTCACCAGACTGTTGCTCCTGCCAGAGTAACTTGCTTTGTGCTTGTAGGGATGTAAACACACTTCCGTATCGGCAATGAAAAGCTTGCATTAACTCCTCCCACTGCATGCAATAGTGGTTTACAGTACCCCACCACTTCCCTACTTCTCCTTGCAATTGGCCGCCGATGTAACTGGCCCACTCATCTTCATTCACCCCGTAGCATTTCAGACGTGACGAGCACTCCTTTAAGAAAGTCCTAGGGTCTTCGCTTGCCATGCCAGTAAATGTTGGTAGGTGTTTAAATCGTGTGGGTGTTCATTTCGAGTTTCTGGCAGTGTCTGGGCTGCTTCTTTCTTGTTTTGCTTCTCATTGCTGTTCCCTATCTGGATGCCAGCTGGACGCAGGTTGCAGTCCATAGTTATTCGCGGGAAAAGATGTAAGAGATGTCGGTGCCGGAAAAGACATGGGAAATATGCTGGGTATTTGTTGTGGAAATACTGGTGTTGGTTGTTAGGCAGAAAATTGTGGTAGTTAAGGTGTCATAGGTGGGAGTGGTAGAGGTAACAGGAGTAGGGTTGGTAATTGTTGCGAGCACTGGCTATGCGGTGCTGGATGATTGACAGCTGTCATGGGGGCCCTGCCCACAGGTGTCGTGTGGTTGCAGACATCCTTGACCTTACAGTGTACTTCCTCGGCTTGCGCTCCCTTTTCATCTGTTCCTTCACTCTCGACGTGACATATCATGTTTACCGTGGTGATACAACCTCCATCCATTTGCATTGCTTGCATATTGTTCCCCGTGCTTTCCTCTTTTTGACACACCCATTCACCAGACTGGTTGACCGTGAGTATGTCGGTTGAAATGTTTGTGATCATGGTCGATTTCAACTGTCGAGCGCACTCGTCGCAAATAAACTGCAATTCTGTTGCAGTGTGTAACTCCATGGGACTCGTGCATTCTTGGTGCACGTGAATATCGTACCATGCATATGTGCTCGGTGTGGTTTCCGAACCTATGCATAACAATCTTCCACACAAATGTGACTGAGGCGAATTTTGGATTTCGTTGATACTGTCCGAATGTTCTGTCACTTGCTCTTCTCTGCAGTTGCTTGCGACGCAGTTGCTTTCCGGGGTGGCTTTCGATCGCACTTGCAAAATCAGGTCCTCATTTTGTATCTGTCTACCATGTCCAGAGGTTTTTGATGCAGGCACTGCAGATACAGTGGTGCTGGTGCACCGTACTGCCTCTGGCCAGCCATTGTGGTTTGACAACACTACCACACGAGCGCAGAAGCACGAGCATGGAAGTACAGTATGTGGAAGCACAGTACGCGAAAGCATGATAGCGCAGCTGTGTGACGTGGAAATATTGCGGGAGCATGGCAGTTCTGCACAGCACGGGCAGAGGTCAATAGACGGCAGGCTGTCAGCTGTTCTGCTCGGTGCGAGGCAGACAGCATGGGGAGGAGCGGACAGATGTTCCTCCCTCTTCTCGTTTCTCCTTTTCCCTCCTCGCGGCATGGTGTGACGTGGGCGGGGGGGTGGGTTGGCATGCTGGACTCGCCAAGTCCTTTATCCCGCTGCTGTGACATCACATCACTGTCCCAAGATGGCGGATCATCGCCACTTTCTCGCCACTACCACCTTGTTTGAAGTAATGGCGGCGCTAAGCTGTTTTGGCGCACTTTCCTCATTAGCCATGTGCTTCCTCCCTGACTTCGCTGGGGGAGTCTAGAATGTGTCTCGATGCTGCCACTTGTCGTGCTGGTCGCCTTGTTGACCACATTTTATTCTCATTGTGGGTAAATCCATGGAAAATGCAGGAAATTTATGAGATAATCTTTGAAAAATTTTGGAAAAATTGTTTCGCTATGGGAAAATTATAGGAAAAATTGCTCATATTTTAAGACGGGGGTTTGCACCAAATTTGGGTAACATTTGACATTAGTCAAGGTATCGTAACAGCAGTAGAGATCCCCCACACGTTCAGGCAAGCCATTTGACATTTGTCTAATGTGCAGGAGGCTGGCAACTAGTGCCAAGGTTTGGTCAATAAGGATATTGGTTAGGTGAGAAGCAGTGACTATAGTTTTGGAAATTATTACCCAGGGTGCCAGATATTGTCGGGTTGACAAAATCGTGAAATCGGAGAGTAGCTGTGGACGCATTCCTCAGGGTCGTTCGGCCGACCACCATGGCAAATCCCACAAGTTCAGTTGTTGTCTCCTCGTAGAATAAAATTTATACTGACTTAATAACTCCCTTACTTGTGTTGTGGGATATCTGAGCTCCCCGCATGCCCATACGAAGCACTGTTACTTATTACACTGACTCGTGACCATTTCAATCATACTTGCACAGTATGTTACACTTTGAGAAAATTGGCGGGAGAAGGCTAAATGCCTTGCTGCGAACTGGAAATAAACCACACATAAACCACGTCACTGCTGCGATTTATTCAGTTGTATGATAACATTCCCATCGGGAAAAGCTTACATTTGGTGCTGCTTACGAACCTATCAGCTATGTTAATAGTGTGGAAAAGACACGTGGTCACATGAAATAACTTAGGTATAATTTAAGCCTACTCAGGTGATGCAAGCACTAGGTAGGAGCGAGGGATGGTGAAGTCTCGGGCAGCTGAAATGCCAAAAGGTTCTCGTATGCTGAAATAACAATTGCTGTGAAATGAATAGTCCAACATGGCGATGGCTTCCGGAGCGCACGAACACGAGCCCCGACGTGACGTGGCACTCTCATAAAGACGAACGACTACTGTCTTTCTCAGCACGGTATGCCTGCTGGTTTGGCAGGCTAGTACCCTGCGCTGCACTAGTTCCTTGCACACATTTGCAAATCGGACACGTACCCTGCATTCCAGTTGTTACATAATGCTCCTAAAATTCACCCTATAAATATTATTCACTATACCAAAATAATTGCACTGTGTGGATGATGTGAAGATGAAAGTTACTGAATGAACATTACAGAAAATTACAAAAAGACACTTTGAAAACACTGATTGCTTTAGGGCTGCCAAGGCAGGCGTCTTTATTACACAAATTAAATAACATAAATTTCACAAGGTCTATTTTCGGATTCCTGCGCCACGCGCACGTGGTCAAGCTCACTTTGCTCTGCAACTGTGTCGTTCCTTGCCACAATGCACTGATCTTGCGCTCGTAGAGCGCGCACACACAATGTGTTATGGAACCTGGTGAGGCAGGCAAACGGGCTAAGGAGATAGGGGTCAACGTGGGCACATGTCGTATTTAGCAGGGCTTCAGAAATGTCGAAGTTTTCGTGAATCAACTATAAGCAAGTAATTACAAAAATCCATATACATAAGAGATCAAGTGGATCCAAAACCCAGCAACGCAGCTACAACTAATACATAAAATAATGGTTTTGCTATTTTAGTCGCGTGAAGTTGCATGGTGTACTTAAGTACCAGTTTAATTGAGGTCATCTAACATACCTGGTTGGTACATGTCGTTGGTTGGTACCATGGCCGTGGTTGGTACCGTTTGGTCCACACACTGCTAAAGAATATTGTAGATCGGATTGTAAACAATAATATTACCACCAGTCCTAACCCTAAACGAAGACGTAATTATGGATAGTGACGAAGACAGTAAAAAGAAAAAGTTTGATAAGAAACAGTGGAGAGAGAAGAAGTACAGTAAAGAATACAAGTGTAAGTACTGTTAGAGGTTTACTTGGGCATGTCACATGATAGAGTTAACCATTTAGCAAGGTACAACTCGGGAGTTGGGTAATTATTACGAATCATGGCATTTCCGAAAAATGGAAGACAGTATCGGCAAATGGTGTATATTGATATTTAGTCACACTTAATACGACTCAGGGGGGTCATCATGTAATTCGTAGTATATATTATGAAATGTGTTAGTGGGGATGGCTATGAAGGTCAGAAAAATTGTGGGGTAACTCACGTAAAAATTATGAAAATAGTATGTAAATTGGATTGTTTAACCGTGGTAAATGCAATAAGACTTAACCCAACTTAACCCCAACTTCACAATACGTGAATCACAGAAGGATTTTGCTGTAAACAAGGAAACTACATCCGGTACATCTGTAATTAGTTTCACTTAGGCCGCAGTAACGTATTCTCAAAATTAAGGACGTTTAGGAATGGGCAATGTTGTCAGGTAATTTAGAACATTTTTGGGCAGTCCTGGTAATTTGCATATGTATGGTCATGAACAATTAGTGGATTGTGATTAAAATAATGGTATTTTCATCCCATGAGTCTGTATTGTAGATATGTGATTCACCTGCTGTGAAGTTAGGTCAAGAGTATTGCTATTTCCATGCTTGTTTATTATGACACACTACAATCCACTACACTGAATTAAATTTCCATGCTAACATATAACACTGTACAACCCACTAAACTAATTAACCAAAAATCTCCGAATTTTCTTAGTTAAGGAAGGAGTGGGGTATTTTTTTCTTTCTTTATTTCTTTCTTTCCACAAAGTTAGGCACATTTGTGTATCTGATTGATTCAAATTCAGAATTATTGTTCAGTTGAACATGAACTTGTCAGTATATTACAACATATATACATACACAAGACAAATACATATGTAGTATGTTTCAGTACACACAAGACAAGAACACATACATTAATAATGTCTTTGTAAATGTTCAGAATAGGGGCTTTTCGGAAAAAAGAAAAATTTCCATGGAGAGAGGTATAATGCCCCTCTACTAACTACACAGAACACGAATAGGGAAATTGTGAATTAAAACGAGTGAAAATACTTACGTAATGGTAATATTTTATTAAATTGCAAAAAAAACCTAACAGAATGAAACCCCCAGCGTGAAGCGACTGGGGAGGGTCAAATGTACCTCTTTTCTTTCTTATGGTTACACATCCATATAAGAGTATTCCCCCTCCCCCCTCCGCATGCCATAGCCAGATATATATCATTATTTTAGAAATGATGTGCAGAGTGTTGCTTTAACAGTTTTTATTTCACTTTATGTCCACAATTGTTACTGCAATTTTTGCATGTCAGTATTTTATTGGCTAGCTGAACGGCACTTCCACAATATAGATACAAAGACTTTCAGCGACCACACACTGGATGTCAACGGGCTTCGAAAATTTCTGCCCCATGAATTATTTAGCAATACAGTACCTTACTAAATTTTGTATGCTGGAAAATTTACTGATCACAACTCATCTCCCCGCAGACGTCCGCACTTTGTGACGTAAACCAAGCACCGCCCATGACCTAGGCTCTGAGGGTGTTAATCAGCAATGATACATTGGCATCTCCGGAAAGATGCCAAGGCGATGACCCACTACAGGAACAGGGGCTCCTCCGGAGTTTGGCAGCATTCTCTACAAAGGGCAACCCCAGCTATGCCTAACACACGAGATGTGCAAAGCTTAGTCTAGACAGCGGATTTGTTCCAATAATAATCTTTAACATGACTTTGTTACATAGCAATACTGCAAGCATAATTAAGAGAACTATGTAGTTGACAAGACACGTTCATATGGCAGCCCAATTTGGCCACACCACACACGAGAAAAAGTGTGCTGCACCAAAGCACTTGTTACCGGGCCAGCGGGTATTAGACAACAACTACCCCGCCCCGCACCGCAATTAAAAAGTAATAGGAGAGTGACCACTCACAAAAGAGCGCAGAATTCAAATCTACTAAGTGCCACGTGACATTTATACTTAATTGACGACTCACTCATCACAAAAATAATACCTAAATTGACAATATTACCAATACGACAGTGGGAAGGGCTATGAAAATGAGGAAAATTGTGATTTAAAACGTCGCAAAACATGTAGGTTTTTGTAGTATTTTATTACAAAAATACGTTAAATTGCAGACGGACCTAACCATACAATGGAATGTGTTGATGGAGGAATTGGTATCTGTGAGAGGGGTTGGTAAGTTCAGGAAGGGAGTGGAAAAGGAGTTGGTTGGCTGAAGGAGAGGTGAGAGCGCTCGCCACCGGGCGGTAGCCTAATTGTGAGTGTATGTATGTTATGGTAATTACCAATGTTTTAAAATTAAGTACCTAGGTCTACTGCAAAAGTTTTCAAATGCCACTTCCAGGAATACATGTCTACTCTAAATTATATAATTTTCTTTTCTGTAAATCCCATCTTTTAATGTTGTATGTATACATGTATAAATACACAATGTTACCAATACACTGATGGGACAAACAACTACCTTGTGGCAGGACCGTTTGGCGCTAGCATCACGCCAGCCATATCGCTCTCGGACTTCCCCGAGTTAACATGTTTTACCTAACTTTTAGCCGCTCGTCACGGTACATTCACACATGCACTCACACAACAATTAGATTATTTAATTGAATATAACATATGACAAATTAAGTAATTACAAAAACTCAGCCAATAACACTGATTTAAATTTTCGCGAATCTTAAATTCACCACTTCAATATATATTTAATTAATTTAATTTAATTAATTTAATTATATAAACCCTTGCCACTCCAGTCATGGGAAAGCTACTTTCATCGAATATTTAACTTCATTTGGCTATTAACCTCCGCTTTTTATACCAAACTGTCGCTAGCTCTCTCACAGGGAGCTCGTGACAGTACTTCACAAGTCCTGAACTTTAAAATTCCGCGCTGATAAAATCAATTAACTTCTCCACTCTCTTTTATCCCGTACAGGCAGGGAAAAAGAGAGTAAAAATCAGTCATGGAAACAGCTCCCAGGCGCTACCCTGGGAATCCTGTACAATAATGTTGCTTGGCAGCTTGAAGTAATTTTGATGGATGCGGAGGGGGGCGGGGGTTATCTTCTCCTCGCCTCCGCAAACTAATTGATAACTAACTGGGTGGCCAAGGTCCCTCACAAGGGACCGATCTACCCCCGCGCTGAGGGAGTAGCGTCCCAGTGATGTAAAATGGCGGTCTACACCAGTCTTCCTTCCCAGTGCACGTCGTTCTGGACGTGATTAGATTGCCGCCATGTTTCCAGTATGCGCTGCTCGTATAAAATTAAATTGCTAGTCTTTTCCAGCACTCGTTGCTTGGAATTCATCCCCGCCTTAAACTTAGCTTAATCGTCATTGTGCCCAGCACATGTTGCCTAGACTCCAGTCACCACATTAGTTTTGTATTGTTCTCGTTGTTCCAGCATGCGTTTCTCTGAGTACAATCCTTTTTCAGCAGAGCTTACGGTCGATTAGGCTTACATCAGTTAGGAGATATCCACTACATTCCCTGCAAACCTAGACCCCCTGTCTTCACTCGTGATTGCAGTGGATCCTATCCTAGTCTTTGTAAAGACTGCCGTCCTGTCACTCTCACGCTTAGTTGCCCAAGCGAAGTGCCAGCGATACCGTGACATTGTTTCCACAACACTGCATGAAGTTAACCAGTAATTTCTATGCAACCCTTTTGAGTCGGACACTTCTGCTGGCCACCCTAAAGATAGCTTTCATGGGTTGTTGCTTGTGACGCTGACCTGGAGCTACAGAGCTATCACCATGTTTTTATTTTTCCGAAAATAAAACGTGTGTGAACTTTTACTATGAGTCCACTTCCTTGTAGACGTAGTACCTTTTAGTTACTGTTTGCCACATACTTGCATATATTCACTGGAAGCTTACTCAACGTACAACACACATATTTTGGTTCACAGAACTCACACTAGTACTAGCCATTCCTTTCCAACAATCCTGGATTGTGAGGAACGGAAGAGCCGCCAAAAGGTACACTGTCTATGAAGCCGCAAACTACGTTTGGCAATTACTTCTCCCCGAAGCAGCCTCTACTGGGGACCTGTGAACCCCGAAGTGGTAGATGGTTACCAGGCCACGCATCCTAGCGGTGAAAGACGTAATTTCAACAAAGCAAGTACTTACACGTGCAAAGCAGCTTGGTGGGGTGATTTCCAACCTCCTGATGCCTTTTACCAAAAGGGAGGGACTAAAGGAGAAGGTTAAGGGGGCACTCTGTGCATCAGGCTGAGTGCATGAATATCAACCCTCTATAGTTAAAACAGTTATGTAGCTTTCCGCCCAGATAACAGGTGCAAGCTCTACGCAGACTGCAAGAGTCAAGAGAAGTTCCAGTGCCCAACCATCTGTTCTCTCCACCTGTTTACTCTGGACCCTGAATGCATTATAGAGTATTTGAAGAAGCCTGAACTGCCACCTACACCAGCAATAGCTCACTTAACACCAGCAGTACTCCTGCCACCTTCAATCTACCAACCACAGGAAATTCACACCACTCCACCAACACCACATACGCCTGCACCACAGAAAGCTCCTGCCTTGTTGAAGCTTTCCCCAAGTAGCCTTCCATCTGCCATACCCACCAAACGCATACTTGTATTAATCAGCCAAGATTTTGTGCCCTCCCTAGTAGCCACACGGCCAGTTATGTATACCGGCAAAGCCCCTGTATCCTGGCAGAACTGAACCGCTCTTTAGAGAAGAGACTGACTATCTCTTTGAATAGAAATCCCGAAGCTCCCGGTCTTTTGATTGATATCCAACCCGTCACGCATCAACACACACACACTCAATTCTACTTTTAACTCATAAATACAAGCAGTATTTTTCAGTGCGAGGGGGCTACGCTTGAAAATAATTTCTGGGGAAACTCCAAGCTTCACTAATTAGTGACTGTTACTACTTAAAGAATAAAGCTGGCATGTCGAATTATTTTTTAGGTTATTTACTCTCCTGCTGACGCTGAGGACTCTGGCTCGTTGCGTAATGTATGGCTACGTTTGAACATTATTTTTAAGTGCGAATGGGCTATGGTTGATCATTATACAGTATACTGCAAAAGCAAATCGGTTTCTATAAACACGTACTACACACAATAAAACATAACTATTGTACGTGCATTTACTCACCTAAGCATTTGGTGGGTACAATGTTCTCTGTCCTTGGCCTATTCAATTACTGTTGTGCACGTGGTGCTCCTTACCTCACTCTACAACAAACCGTGATGTACAAAATAATCAAACAGTAGTGCTCAAAACATTGTTACGAAGCACTTGCAGTTTGCACCCTCCATTCGTAAATCACAAGTCTTCACGTGGTCTGATTCAGACGTCACAACTCCTAAGCACAAGAAAACTCCTCTCACCATGAACCACACTGTCTCAGATTTACCGATAACGGCTCAGGAATGTTTAGATCATCAATTCTCTGTCATGATACAGGATATTCAAAATAAGGGGACACTGGCACAAAATTATGGTACATTTATAACAAATGCGTACAATCACAATTTTATGTTTGTTTAACTTTCATTCCAAAACACAGACAGCAAATACAAATGAATTACAACCTCTAATCCGTAGATAAATCATACGGGTTCGGCTTTCATCTTAAACCAAACGCTAAAAACTGATCATCTTTTATTATACTTTAGTCATTAGCTGCATGTTTTTGCTGTAGTCAGATTATTGTGAACATGTACACAAGGTTTAATTATCGTAGAAGTAACATGCAAATAGTACATCTGACATCACATACAACATGGCACTCAATGTAAACAAAATGACAGAACTCCTCGTATTTTAACTATTTTATTTTTGTTGTTGTAGATAATTTATCATCATGCCCCGTAAATATTGAACAGGTAAGCCATGCATAACCTGTGTAAATTTATTTTGTTGGTCTAAAAAATCTCCTGAAAAACAGCATCTATTCTAGACAATTATTGTTGTCACCAAGTTTCTTCCTGACTCTGTTCTGATGTATTTACGTGTCGTAATCAGGTAGGACCTGCACATTTGTTGCAGGATGCACTTAAGCACAAATTGGTCTCCCTTGCTCCTGTTAGTATTCACTGCAATAACCTAGGTTTTGCTCTGGAGTCTGGGAGTAGGACATGCTAGAGGACAAATCCATTCCTCGTGCTCATTTGGGTATTCAGTCTGCTCGCTTCTTATTCCAGCTTACTGCAATTTTAGTCCCGTGTGCCCACCATACAGAAACAGTCATGCAGCTAGCCACTGCGAGCAGACAGCTTTTACTTGTATTTTATTTATAGTTTCATTGATCCATTTTATGACAAAGTTGTGGGATATAGAACTAGTCAATCTTTTCCAGTACATACGTAAACTCTTTACAGAGAGCATAAATTATATAACTAGAATACAAGAAACATTATCATAAAATACATATGCATGTGCAACACTGGTGTGAAGTAATTACAGAGATAATTATAATAACACAATCATTACAATACAGTGCAGTACCTTTACACATTGTAAGTGGCATCAGATTGTGAACGTATGATAAAGGTTCAAGAGACATAGTTTGTTGCCAGGTTCTTAGTCATGGGACATGTTCCAGGATGCTCCGGTGCTCAATATAATTGATCTGGTGAAGCACTTTCGTACAGGTCCACCCCAGTAAGACCCACGGCAAGTGTTGAGAGTCTATCAGAGGCTCATGGTGTATACAGTAATTAAATAATGTACATGCGTGGCCTATTGGCAATGTCCTCTTTAGCAGCTCAGGCCACATTTCTGATGAGAAATTACCTAGTTGTGAAACCTGAAAACAAATAAGTGGAACAGATTTTTAACTGTTCCGGCTGCAGATGTAGTAATTATAATTATAACATCCTAAGCATTCTTCATGTAATTTAAGATTAAAGTCTGATTTGTGTATTACAAAGTTTCAGCAATCACAGGGAAGAATTGGGAGTGGTCAGTGTATTTTTCTGTCAATACTTTACCCAAAATAAACTCTACCTGTTCGCTTTCAAGGAAAGTTGTTAAGCATTGGTACTATTCTGAATTAAAGCTTCAACTATCTTCAGTGTTGCCAAAGTCTTGCATTGACCACAAACATTGTAGCCAGAATTACTTGGGCTACCAACGGATTAGTACTGGCGTTGATCTGGCTAGTTACTGTGGCATGTGTGTTTTCAGTAAAGCAGTGGGAAGAAAGGCGGAGGAAAGCAGCACTCAGGAAACATCACAAGTTACTCAAGAAGGAAGGAGGAAGTGACGCAGCAAGAGTAGACACATTTTCACAGTTACCTCTCGATGATGGTTCGGAGCCCAAAATGTGAGTATAATGATGCCCACAGATTTTGTTTGACAAAATAACAAAAATACATAAAATTATTAAAAATTATGTAGCATACAAAATTTCTGAAATTAAAGGAAATTATCTGACAGGTGTTGGCTTGTACCATACTAAATAAATTTATCTGGAGCTTCCACAATTTTTAAAATGACCGAAATGGCAACAATACTGTGAATAAAATTATATAAACAACATAAAAATGTATCTCTAAAAAAAAATTTTTCCCCTCTAAATACAATACACTTGTCTGGTGATATTTTGCAGTGCATTCAACCAGATTATACTGTTAAAAAATACTAATCTTAAGACTACATAAATTATTAATTTTCTTCTACACTTAATCAAATTTCATCATAATGTTTCATCCCAATCTTAGTTCACAAATGTTCTGAACTAAAATCAGGAGATCTACGATCGGAACTTGGTCAGTGGTGTTGGTGCAACACTCGTACGTTGGAACTCTGGATCCAATTGAAGATCATGTTTGAGTCAGGATCTCAGGATCTTGGTTCAGAACAGTTATTGGTTCAACCAGGCCTCAGGTGATAATTACGATAAAGCTGGGTTTGTTATTAAACTATGAAGGTAAGCTATTAATGGTTAGCAAAATAAAGCAGTTTGCTAATTTATTACTCATTATCAGCTTACATTTAAAAAAAAATTGCTTAAAATGTGACAGTATACTGCAAATTTTGGTAGTACAGGGAAGATTTTGGTTGTGATTATCTCGCACAGGTTCGAATGTTCGACCATGACTGGTTTGTACCAGATATGTGTTGTTTTTAAACCTTTTTAGGGACATTAGGCTGGCATTTGTTTCTTTTGTCTTTAAAAAAAAAGTCTGGCAATTTAGAAATAAAATGTTTTAGGAAAGAGTAATACAAGTTGTAAAAAGTAAGACTTTCCAGATTTTCAGATATACTTAAAGAAAGTAATCTTTGCCTTTATAAGTGGACGCAATGAACGTGACACAAAGTGTACAATGTGCAGTACTTCTCTTAGTATATAACAAATGTTTAAGTGACTTAGAAAGGTACATATATTTCAAAGGAACAAGAAAATGGTAAGAACCTGCATATCGGCAGGTAATATTTTCAAAAGAATTTTGTGCTAAATAATACATGTATAATTTTATTGTTACTTGTGTTTAATGTGTTTTGCAATTACGCATTTGAAAATATTATTGATATTTGACGCCGTTGGATGAGACACGAGACGAACGGTGACACAATAAACTGACTAGGTGGGCGCCAGCGGTGTTTCCCAGTCACCGCGCTGTTGAGACTCAGGTTTCTCAGGGATGCTGTGGGTTCTGTGTGTCCTTCTCACCCTAGTGTACTTATGAAACACTTTGCATTACTAAACTTTTATCACTGAAAACAATGGCAGGAGGCTGCTGTCACTTCAAAGAAACGCTTGATGCACTGTTCTACTTGCTTTTATTTTACCACTCATACAAAAGACGTGCCAGGAGTTTAAGTTTATGAATTACACTCGGATGTGTCTGGCTAACTCCATTTGGGTGCTCCCCAGCCTGCAATTAATCTAACGCACTCCTAGATGGATGACTTCTCTGTGGTGTTAGAAAACACTATCTTCACAAGGAAAGAGGTTGACAGCCACTAGGGTGGACTGACTACTTCTCCTGAAGACAGGGCGCAGAGAATAGTGAAATGAACGAGCGAACACGTGTGATTATTTGGCATCACTAGCGCAAACTCTTTGGGGTGCGTCTTCCAGCACGTGGTTAGTGTGGTGGCGGCCTATACACATAGCCGGCTAGGATGGAAATAATGTCACCGTACAAATTACACAAAATGGTACAAATACAACTGGAACAAAATGGGGCACGACATGATTGGTCACAATAAACACGCATGCACGTGAAAGCAAGATTAGATGGCGCGGATGCCGCTGGATAATGGTTGCAGTGGAGCACGTGGTGCAGGTGAAATTTCAGTATTTCTCCTCAAAAACAGCAGATTCTGGACAAACAAATTATTATTTCCGTTGGGAAAATGATTCTTTTGCAGATTGTATTGGTTTTGCCGTACCAGATGGCAAGAAAATCAAACATTGAAATAACCGCGTGGTTAAACATACAAAGCATCAATTACATGAAAATTACATGGAACCCTGAGTGAAAAATACATAGAACCCTGAAATAAATTATGGCGCACATGACATTACACAAATAAGCTCTCAAAGTACATGGATGATGCAGATATTGTCTTTGTGGCTATTAACCACGTGGTCGCAAATTATGTGGCCGTAAAACAATTAAACATGAAAAATACCCTCAAATACATACACAGAATTAAAGCCCTTAAAATTGCACGTAGCAATAACACAGAAATTACAATGAAACGCCTTTATCATAGGCGGATGGCACCCGACTCAATTTGCGCGGGCCGCGTGTCCTCTCCGACATCTTTCCTCCCTTCTCCTCGTTTACATTTCAAAAAGCTGCAAGGACACAAATTATTAGGTTGAGCGGAAGCATAATGCTGGGGAAAATATCTGGCAAAAGTACGCAAGCAAACGTTAACCGGTATACTAAGAATGAACTATGGTAATCTACGTCAGTGCAAAAAGTTTGAAGTGCGTGCGTGACAGCGTCATTCCTCGCCAGATCTCCTACAATGACCATGGCTGCCTACGGGGTCCACATAGGCGAAAGTGCTATGCAGGCTGAGTATGACGGCGTTCACGCCGGAATAATACTTTCCTCAGTCTTCGCGCAGTGCACATTTTGCATTCATAACCAAGCATTGTGCAATCATTTTAAACATACATTTTTTTTTAACACTTAAAACATTTTGACCTTGAAAGGAAAACAAAAGACACATTTTACACTGCAAATTAATATTCCGTTATGGGAAAGTTCAAATTGGAGCATCTTTGCGCACATGCATGCCCACATGTCACGTGAGTGGTGAGCGCCATAATGAGCTTAACGCTGCTGGCTGTTAGCCGGCGTCACATTTAATAAGAAAGTTAGTTAATACAAAGCTATAAAATTACATGACAAATATAATTCTGCCAATAAAAATGTCAATTCCTGCAATTTAAAGGTGCCCTGCATTTTTTGGAGTTTTGTCCTGCATTTGCCAGTTTACAGTTGGTAACCCTAGCCATGACCAAATCCATTCAGGTTGCACAAACGACTATCATTTGCTGTTTGCCTGCCACCCCTACTCATCCATTTTGCCCTTCTTGATTCCTTTTTCTTCCACTTTTCTTCTCTCTCTTTTCAGCCATCTGACTTGTGACTTCTATTTGGTCTCCCACATTCCCCTCACATTAGCTGAAAATTTAGTACAGTAAAAATCTAGCATCCATTTGTTTCAAATAAATTCAGAACTCTGTTACCCAGGCCATGTTCCGTTCCCTGCACCGATGCGACCAGCTGCATAGCCGCCGTTTGTCGTTCCGTTACTCCGTGTGTTTAATGCTGGGCTGGGGAGCGGAACAACTTCAATGCTATATTTTCTGAGCATTTTTTTTACAAATGGCAAGACATTTACATATACTGCGATGGTAAACCCGTGGTCCTGTCGTACAATTTAACAGGATAACTTGTTTACAATCGTCACATATATAAACGGGGCATAATAAAATTAAAGTATTTAACAGTCACCACGAGTACATATTACACTCAATGCCGTACACACAGCAGATTAACATGTCACGGGTTGGCTTTCCAACCTGCTTTATTTTCGCTTAGTTACGTTTGCTTGGGTTCTGTTTACTTTATTTCAATAGAAAACAGGAAACAGTGTTTGTAATGAAGAGGGGGGGGGGGGGGACACGCGCTTTAGATTAAAGTCTTTCATGAGACTGCATTGTTTTGATGGAGCAGTGGAAAATTCTTCTCGTATGGAAATAACATTCAAATTATTGTAACCGAAAATTTTAAATTCTGTGAAAAAACAAAATGCAATATGTAGGTACGTCATCGTTCGTACATTCGTACAAATGCAGCAATATACTCACACCACACATACACACACACACACACTTTGGCCAAAGTTAACCTTACACTCGTTGAATTCATGATATAGACAAAGAAACAAATATTATTTACACACTGCGAAAGTGTTGAAAGTGCAACTTTTTTAGGCTGCGTGCATTTCAATAATTATAGTAACAGTTTACAAATACATTATTTACAAAACACGCAAACTTACTGCTAGTTAAATTCGCAACCTCTTAAAAATATGTTTTCCTATGGAAATCCCTACAAGTTTACTTAACCAAAACACATTTGTTCATCATTAGAACTATATAATTTAGTTGCAGAATCATTCTGTAAAATCAACACTGCACACGCAACAAACTTGCCCTTGGTGCCACCGATGCTAACCTCCAAATACGCACGGTTCTGTCATTTTCCTGTCCACTGTGACGTCAGCGCATGAAGTAGTTGTTGTGTTTTAATGTATTTCATTAGTTAAAAGAAGAAAGGTCAACCATTTTGTGTACAGGTAATGTGACCAGTAAAAATTTTGCCCAGACTGCACATTTTGAAATCCTAATTGTCTTTTGCAGTCATTCTTTGAGATTGTCTTGAGCTCATGAGTAACTGTACACTTTTGTCATGTTCCATCTTGTTAGCAAGACAATTCAATTTTGTATCATAGGCACCTACTGATTTTCACACTTACTTAAATTGGGTATTGATTGGGTATTCTGTTGCAGCAAAAAGAAGAAAAAGAAGCAGAGTGCATTTCAAGCTGCACAGTTGGAGTTCCAGCGGAAGCAGGAGGAAAAACAAAAAAAAATTCGGGAAATCACTACGAAAAAAGAAGAGAGAGATGAGGCACTGAAGAAGTACAGGATAAGGAAAGCAGAACGTTTTAAAAAATTGTCTAAGAAAACAAGAAAGGGCCAACCAGTCATGAAAGACAGAATTGAACTCTTGCTCGAAAAGATTCAAACAAATTCAGATGTTTATAAACCGTTTTGATGGTTTGGACTTTATTATGTGTAATTATGTACAGGATTTATTTTCTTGTGTGCCTTTTCCAAAATGTTTGTTTCCCACTGTCATACAAGTATGTGTCATTATTATGAAATCACTCACTCAATAATAAGTATCATAGCCATTTTTAAAAAATATTTTTGGCACTTTTTCTTATAGTTATTTTTTCATGTGGTACGTAGAATGTTTCACAAAATTTGGACATTTATGTAATTCACAACGTTGTAAAATCTGTTTCAGCTAAATATTTACCTTGAAAAAAAAAACACAAAATTTTAAATTTGTAGAGATAATAATTCGAAAGTAATTTTTGGGACAACTAGCCCCAATCTCCCCTATAATATGTAACTTTTTTTAGACTTCGGCCATATTTCTTAATGTTATTGTAGATATATTATGGCTCTTGTGAAAAGATCCACAAGTTACCAAATCCAGAAGATACAAACATATGAAAGGAAGTAATTTGCACATAGATTTTAAATTTAAGTCTTTGTACAAGCATAAAATATTTTACATAGTAGCTCGTAGATAAAAAAAAGATTCTTTTCATGTCGAAGCCTCCTGTAGCTATTTTTTGCTTCAAAGACATCTTTGCATCAGTTTTGAGAAATTTTGAGGATGGACAATTTCACAGATTAGCACATCATTTTCACAAATCTATTAAGTATTGTTTTTCTGGCAACCACTTAATGAAGTGTGTGTGTTTTTTATATATATATTGGTACAGATCAGAAAGTTCCTAGGATTCTGGACAAATCACACTCCAGTGGTGAAATGCTTAACTATGTTGATCATTTAGCTGTATTTAGGTATGGCCTTTTTCAGTGTGACATCAACATTATAACTAAAGGTGTGAAATACCAGAAAAGTTGAGTATAGGCTGTTTGTGGTAAAGTGAGCACTTTTGAGACCCTAGTTTGTTTTTTCATTCAGCCATTCATTGTTTATCCATTACCCACCTTTTTAAATAAATATTACTGTGTAAGTAATACACATAGTGTGTATATTCAACAGCATTCAAAATTTAATGTCTAAGGCTAAAATTAAATATTTTTATTGATTATTAGTCCTACTGAGAGGATTTTCAAAAGTGCTCACTTTACCGTGAATAGCCTGTAGTTTGAAAATGTTAAGACATAATCTGAACAAATTTCAGGAAAACAGCAGCTAATGCTGGAAATTTAAACATGGAGTGCAGTTTGAATATGGATAGTCTGTACAATGAGATAATCACATGGCCTAAGTAATACATTATTAAATTTTTTAGTTCCATTAATAATTTGCCCTAGGAAAAAATTCCTTGCTAGCAGAGAATTGTATCCCTCATATTGTAGTGTAAAACAGAAAGTTCAGGTAATATTATTTTAATGACATTTTACTGTGTGACACATTAAGGAAAACAGGGCAATGGGTTTGGTTTTCCCTAACTTAATTAAATCGGAATGTTGATTCCGCTCCCGGTGTTTGGAAGTTACCGAGTCCCTCTTGAGATGTCGAAAGGGCGTGTAATAGGTTTACCTGGCTGGGTGGGTCTAGGATCTTCCCACGCTGGAAGATTTGGGATTATACCTTTTCGACGGAGAGACTTTAGCAGGAGGAGGGGAATCAAACCCCAGGGCATGTTTGATCAAATAGGTCTCCCTTCCAGGGAGTTTGATCCTACTTACTGTGCAGGTTGTCAAAAAGCACAATGCCAGCAGTCTCAGATTAATAAATTAAGGAGGAAGGTACAACTCTGAGCCTAGACTTATTCTGAGGAATCTGAGTTCTGCGCCTTTTATATGGTTCCGGTCTAGTCGGCGTACGTGTTAGAACGAAATCAGAAGCTACTGGGGTTTGCTACCTTGGGCAGTAGGCGAATATTGATGACCATACCAGTGACTGTGCAAACTTGGCACATGGCCATGGGGTCTCGTACTAGTAGAGCAGAGCCAGATGGAGTTTCTGGTTCGGGCACAGGAAAAGATGGAACTGGTGTGTCTATATAGTTGACCCTGTGCTAAGGCCAATCGAGACCAAGTAAAGAATTTCCATCTTGTTTTACAGCCTCAAACTCTGGAGGAATCTCGTTAGTTTTATCTTTGGACTAAATAATGGTTCAATGATAGTACCAGTGGTTGAGGTGTTGCTATTGGCCGGCGGAGTTACTGTACGTTTTAAAGCTTCTAGTTCTCTTTTTAATGCTCACCAGGCTAATCTACGTATTTGGCTAGCTTATCCTTTGTAAGTTGAAAAAAGGCATCACAATAAACTATACCAGTAAAAGGAGCACACTCCCAGCACACCAGGTGGTACCCAAGCTCTCCTGGGTCCAGCCTTTTTTGCAGGCTGGGACTGAGATATTGGATAGTTAAATAGCCTAGGGTTCTGGGTTTAAATCCAGCTGGAGGCCAAACGACCTGATCTGTACCCCAGATATTCCGGTCTTATTCAGACTGTGGAATATAACTTATCCCAGCCTTTGCAGGCTAGGGATAATCCAAGGACATCCGGTACGCTTGTACTTGAGAGTTGGAATGCTCTGAATGTAATCTGTATTGAGAACTACAGCTCGGTATTGAAAGAGCGCACTTCCAGAACACAAGACAGTATCCGGTGTCTCCTAGGTCCGGCATTTACTTCAGACTGGGACTGAGACGTTGGATAATAGGACGTTGTCTGTGGTCCTGGGAGCAAGTCCCGCTGAAGGTCAAAGCGACCCGGACTGTACCCCGGATATTACTGTCTTATTCAGACTATGGAATATAACTTATACTGGCCTTTGCAAGCTGGGGATAATCCAAGGACACCTGGTTCGTTCCCACCTGTCATAGGAATTTGCTTAATTTATTAGAGCCAAAGAGATTTGTACCACAGTTTATCAATAAGCATGATTTCAGGTTACAGGTTAATAAAATTAGTCAACAGGTACTGGTTCAAACTCGCATATTTTTATTTATACATCTTTTTGAAAAGTAGGGGGGTGCATAGCTCAGTGTAACGATGGAAGCAAATATGTTAAAGCAGGAGAAGGCGACCTGCATAAATATCAAATGAGAAATTTTTATTTTTGTTAGACTTTAGAATTATGCGATTCTAAATTTGGGGAGGGGGGAGTCCAGAAGGGACATCGGCGCAACCTGCTACTGTGGAGGTGATGGGGAAAGACTTTCCGGGTAGGGAACAGGTGGGGAGCTTGTAATACCTCTGGATGCTGTGGTGGTGTCTTCAGAGTGCTGCTGACTGCATCGTGGCAGGCGTCTTTGGAGAGTGACACAAGTGGTCTAGTAGTTGAGCTCCTTCAGATTGTCTCCAGTCGTTGCAGACTGGAAGAGGTAGGAGTCGAACAGCTTATCCTGGAGACTTCACTTCGGTGACCTTGGCGCGAGTGGCCTAATGGTCAGTACCCTGCGAAAAATGAGCTCTAGTCTTTGCAGACTGTGAAGTCAGGGTGACAGCCACATCCTCTGATGGTGTCCTCAGCCTTATTCAAGCTAGAGGGCCGATGCCTGTCGTGAGCTAGGATTTGGCTCCTCCTTATATACTAAAAGTTCTAGCTTGTAGGCTGTTAGAGAGTTGCCGGAGTGGCTAGCCTTGCTTCATGGGGGTAGTTTATGCTGACTGAGCGACCCTTTACTTATCTCCCCCGTTGGGGCAGTTGACATATCTATCGCCTTTCCACGAGGCTCTGGCAACCTTGTAGGCTTGGTGCTGCCCTTTTGCAGCAACCCTTGAAACTTGCTTCTCAGCAGGCAAGATGTTGATGGCTTGTTGAACAGTACAATCTCTTTGGCGGTAAATAGGCGACTGCATGGCGGCTTCGGGTGGACAGTACAATTTTTAATTTCACCACATGTCTGTAATCTCTCGCTGGGCTGGGAGCGATCCTGTAGGCACATGATTAACTGAATTGCCGCGGTGTGACATGCCCATATGAGTGTAGTGACTCGATGATGGGGAGAAGTCGTAATGTAATGTGCACATACCCAATGCGCAGGTATGTGCTATGCGTCAATCGCCCACCCTCTGGATTGATGTAGACCCATCTTCGAGTGAAGAAAACATCTTGCTTCAAGGTGTGTGTATTCTTGTCTGGGTTGGGCTGCTTAACCTTATGCTGGGTCGTAGTTCTGGCGCAGCGCCTAGTCTGTGTGCTTGCTGCCTGGTTTGCACGCCCGGCCCGCTATCTCTCGGCCCGCTGGCATGTGTGGCGTCTGGCTTGTGTCTCCTGGGGTAATGGCATTCTCCCTCCCCCTTTTTCTGTATCTCTCTCTTCTCCTTTGTTGCTGATGTTAGTTGGCTGGCTTGTTATTCATTTCCAAGAGGTAAGGTAAAAGCAAGGTGGGGAGGCAGTACCATGCTTACTTCAAAATCTTTTCCTTTCTCAAAAATGTGTGACCCAAGCCTTCTTTTATATGAGTGCCAGCTCACAAATGCAGCAAAATGTTAGTTTTTACTACACAAATTTTATTCAAAAGAGAAGGTAACTAATAGTCTGGCCTCGGAATCAAGCTCGCAAGAGGATTGGGGGGGAGTAAAGTTAACTGACATTTTCTTATGCCAACGCTGTCACACGGTAAATCATATTCTCTACTTGTTTTTGTCGTAATGCTTCCACCCGCAATTACTAAATACTCCTACTCTAATATAAATGTGAGTTTGTTAGTGCATTTAAAACATTGTTTTATGCTAATCTATCCTGCAACACCTCTTCGCTAGCATCCCGTACATGAGACTAGATAGAGGAGAAGAAACAAAACATTTTTGATAGCACAGCTATACCCTATTCAATTGGTTAATTAACATGACATGAATATTGTGACATACACTGTTCAACCTCTCAAGAGATATTATTCTAACATAGTTCAAGACATTATATTCAATATTCTTAAACGCTTTAACGGTACATTGTTCAACATCTCAGAAATACTGTATTATTTGAACATACATAGTTCAAGACATTACATTCAAATCGGAAACACTTTAAAGATATTAACAGTCTAGTTCTTAATTATGGTTGAGTGGGTTTATTGGTATGTAATTGGCAGTACAGTCTGCTTCGGGCAAGTTAATGACTTTTCCTCAACGATATACGTACTAGTTTTATAAACCCTTAACATTTTCTGTTCAATATATTACGTTTTGACACTAGAATTTCAAACCTGACAAGGAAGTGGAATTGTCCTGGCAGCATTTACCAGCACGCTCTTGGTGCTGTTCCTCTCTGTCCCTGGCAGAAGCCTTACAATAACAGTGTCCAAACCTATGTCCAGTGATGTATTGTTAGGAATGTCGAGTGTGTGCATTTCAGGTATTAGACCCATCTCTGGTTTATGTTACAGCGCAGCTCATAACTTCCTAACCATGCTCACTGCTTCTCGTGGCTTTACTCTACTAGTCATATTCTTTACTTACTTAATTTACTTATTTTTTAATGTGAGCACGTGTGGTGACAGGGGTAGCTCAGGCATCAACTTTCCAGCTTCGTGGGGTTGAGTCTATGTTTACTCCCTCCCATACTCTTAGACTAACGAGGGGAATACAATACTAATTAGAATATTGAGTTACATACAGATCAAGATGAGTTACTGTCAGGTGGAGGGAGGATCGTTTAACCGGGCACTCGTTAAAGAGTGTGACCTCAGTTCCTGGCAATGCATATTTCTTAATTCGTACTCCTTAGTTAATTTAACTAGGCTGAGAGGATAATACAAACACTCAGATTATCTTGACATATCTATACTGCCTAGCATATAAAAACACTCTTCTTTATATGCTGTAGAATTTACTATACGCTCATAAAAAGTAAAATTATATAGAATTATTACAAAAATACTAATTGTAAGCAGATAATTTTAAAAGGAGCAAGAATATTGGCTGAAGCATGAGTATCTTTTATAGAAAGTCAATGTTCTTGTAAGATTTTATTCAGGAGCATCTGCTCAGATTATTCATAACATTTTTTTCTGCTATGATTTTATGTTACATTCTTTTCATGTTCACTTTCACCTACTATTAATGAATCACCGCACTCTCATTCGTTAGGGATGAACCAGTTTGAAAACCAACTGGTTATATTGATGCATGATGGTCCTCTGTACTGACCTGCCCTTGTGGTTTGTGGCATTCGAGGCATTCCCCAGAACCAGTGGTTGGCGATACCCAGGGAGGTGGTTTAGCCGCTGATGAAAGCTTGTAAGACTGGGTGTATTTCCCCAGAGCTCTTGGTTGGCGGCTGGAACGTGGCAGGCTCGTAGGTAGGTGCTGCAGGGACAGAGCATCTACAGAGTTCTGCTTGCTTATTCACGCTGGGCCTGTTGTTCAAGCGTAACTGAAGGGGATGGGTTAAGCTCCAATGGAGATATAGAGGCAGCCTTTTCCTTTTTCACCCTCTTACGAACATCGCTACAATGGGTAAAGGGCATGAGGAAGGACAACTATCGGGCCACGCCAGATTTGGCAGCTGACATGTATCAAGTGTAGCACATGTAGGTGAAGTGGCTGGCGTCCAGTGCCGTATCTCACTCTAAAATCCAGACACTGGAGTGCGGTAGTTCCCCGAGCTGTGTAACAATGGCTGCCAACACAACACAGGTTGTGTTGTCCCACAAGGATTTGTCTCCCCAGTCTTCGAGAGCTGCTACTCTCGGCACCTCTAGTGTGCGATGAGAAGGGCAACCTCCAAGCTGGCCCAAATGGGATTGTGTACCTAGTGTTGTGGCTCTACTGTTCTCTACACGAGTGCGGAGAATGGGTGACCTTGCAAGCTTGTTTTTGTTAAGGTGTTGAGAGTAATGGCAGTAATTGTGAAGCCCGGTCACCTGTTGTCCCCTAGACAGGTCTGATATCCGTGAGCGAGTGAAAACAGTGTTTATTTTTTTCTAAGGAAATAAACAGTGATGGAGTACCTCCTATCTTACTAGTGTGTAACGAAAGTCATACACATCACGTAAACCTGTAAAGGCTACCTGTATTTAATCTACCCGGGGCAGGTAGAAAACTGATGCGTTTACTATTCATTTTCCGTAGCTCTACTCTGGTGTCCTGAAGGGACTGGCACGTGTTGTAAAGGTTCTCACAACGTTGGTTCTGTAGAGGCGAGGATCTTTGGCACCAAGAGAGTTGCGGTGAAGAGCATGGCAGGAGCCGATGGTTCCTTCAGCACCACAAGCGTGTGCGGTGAAGGAACAGGAACTGATCACGAGCTCTAAAGTGACCTGGTATATGTAATCTGCTGCAGCGGCTCCGTCCTTTGACGAGTCAGCTGGGGTTGACATGAAGAAGGGCGTGACAGGTGCAGTGGCATGGTATAGATCCTCGGCGTGAGAAATCCGTGGCGAGTACTGGATCTTGGTTTAAGCCTCAGCGGTGGTATCAGTAGTGACCTCTAGCAGCATGTAGTGGTACTAGTTGATCCTGCCGCATGGTCTCAGTGGCTCGGCTGGTGAATAAATACGTATTTTGGCATGTGTAGGCCGCACCAGAAGTTTTTGATGAAAAATTAGGGATAGTTAATATTTCAAGTATAGGCCGCACTGAATGTTTGTATTCCTGTAAATGTTGTTAAGTCACAATTCCGTACCTACATAATCCGACTTAATTACTCCCCTACAAAACGTGTGTGACAAAAAAAAATTGTGTTATGTTGCAATGTAGATGGTAACGTGACTTAAAGCAAAACCACAGCAACAGCTTACACAAAATGGTGTCTTATCAATGTGCACTTGTAGAGCTGCAGATGGGCGTGCAAATTACCTAAGATATCTCTCTCTTGTACAGCAGAGAAATTATTTTCTCATGTACGACATCTATGGGCAAGCTCAAACATGTTTACATTTTACACGTGTGGGATGAAGGTTATTTTGTTTATGTACGAGAGTGAAGAAATAACTGCACGTGTATAAAGTTTGTTTTTTTTTTTTTTTTTTTTTCTCCCAGAATTAAAACATTAAAATGTACTGTATGTTGACAAATTTCTAAACATGTTTTGAAGGAAAAAAAATTAAATAAATTTTTTATAATGATATCTCATATATGCCGCACCCCACTTTTTGTAGTAATTTTTTTGGTAAAAATCTGCGGCCTATAAACGCTAAAATACTGTATCTCTGGTGTGGTGCCTTGGTAGATTGAACAATATGGAACAATTTCTGATGTCTCATTAATAGTGGTGGCAAATCAAGCTTCGTTGGCCATCCCCAGTTTATTGTACAGATGAGTAAGTCAACTTAATAAGTAGGACGTCATGCGTCAATATTATGCTTCGCTATCTCCTTTAGACACTCTTATAGCCGAGGAGGAGTAAGTAGGAGTTAAAAGGTATGATGTCAGGAATGGTGGTGTTCGAAATTTCGTAGTGCACTCCTGGTGAAGCCGTTGAACTCTTGTTGCCAGGGATAAGGGTAGAGGAAAGGAGGGGTAGCAAGTAGCTTGACCGGGTGTCCTGTTCCTGGGTGATTTCCATGCCCTTGGGAGGTGGTGTGGATGGAACAGAACCTGGGGGCAGCGGATATTGTGCCTCGTCCAGTTCTAGTTCCGGATTGTGCGCTTTTTCTTCTGAGAGAGATAAGGTGGGGGAGACAGTTAAGCCGCCTGGTGATGTCTTGTTTTTTTCCTTGCCTATGTGGGCCGGGAGCCTGGCGATGGAAGAGGCCGAAGAAGTAGGCTGCTTGACAACCTCTGCCGCAGGGGGTCGCCTGGGTTTCACTGGCTTCAGTGTTCGGGCTCATAGGGCGCCTCTGATGGAATGCCCTATTGGGCTCCGCCAAGAGACTTCTGATCCTAGGCTAGCTCTTCCAGTCGGGCACTGAGAAGAATAAAGGATGTACGAGGTAGGGGTTGAGAGAAGTGTCCACTGGGACATACGTCCTAGCTTGTGGGAGAATGGGCGATTCTTCCCGTGCTGCGGCCGAGGTTTCGGTCTCCCGGACGGGTCAACGTTTGCCTCGTTGCATCTGTCTGTGGTGGAGTTTGGCCTTTGGTGTACCAGATTCGGGTACCTGCGTTTCAAGTGTTAGGGTTCTCTGGCTGCGCTCCTAGAAGATTGGGGTTCGAAGCTTCATCACGGTCTAGTGAGTTTGGTAGGGATTCCTCGAGTAGAAAAGCCTCCCTTCCAGGGCAGTGTTCTCGGGGGAAGGTAATTTGGCAGTTTGGAGCTAGACCAGGGCTGCCACCAACCCTGAGGCTGAAATCCGGGTTTCTATATAAAAAAAACTGTAAAATCCTTGGAATTAAAAAATAATTGGATATTGCAGAAGAAAAAAAAGTGGATATGAAAGATGTTTACATATTTATTGGTGTCATTTTGGTTGGGAATGTACAAAGTACAAACCATGGTAATTATTTTTTTCCACTTCCGCTTATACGTTTGTTTATATGACTGTATCTGTGATAATTTTCATTTCCTCACCATTGTGATATCAATGCCAAATGCAAAACACAGTCACCAAAATTGAATTGCATGCGTAAAAACAGCAATTCGCAGCAAAGGTTCTTTTCAATAATGGTCTTGGCCTTTGCATGTGATCAAACAGCCAGGAACAGAAATACGTAGATAACTGTATACCTGCGCCAATGAATAATTAAGCAAAACATTTGGACATACACTGTTGAAGTAATGGTGTATGTCCAAAATATTTTGCTTAATTATCCACCTCCGTTATAAGAATCTTTCAAACAAATGCATCGGTGAAATATTGTCGCACATCGCTTTGGGCGCTTGTGTCGCCACAAAAGACACAATGACTTGGGTCGACTACCTGGTAGAATGCGACTACAGTTTGGGTTGGATTTTTCTAGTGTTTAAAACCTGTAAAAACTGAAAAATCTATTAAAACCACAGGCCTGAGTTTAACGCAACTGTCCAAGTTTGAGGAGCCCCTCTCGTGGCTGGGTAGATGGCCCTGCATGCATTCCAACTGAGGCGTTACCCGATTGAGGTAGAATTCTAACATTATTTCCACGAGACTGCATGCCTGGCCGTCGAGAGGGAGGGGTACCTCTGCTTTGCCCTTGTTGGGTCAGGTAGTCCCTGTCTAAATGCCGGCCCGGACAATACCAACAGCGCAGTAAAGGGTGGCTGGAGGGAAGTGGCCGGGCCTGCGACCTTGAAAGCACATGCTGGGGTCTCTTAGCCAGGATTGCATTCGGTTGTTTTGTTCCAGCTCTCTTGCCTTGTCCACTAATTCGTCAACCATTTACGGTCGAGGGATCAGCAAGAGGTTGCGTAGGGAGGGGAGGAGAGTGCGCATAATACTATGCACCTGCTGTTGTTCGCTTTCTGTGAGATGTATCTGCCTATGGATCTGTTCTTTGCGATGGATAAGAAATTTTGGCTTCCTCCTCAGAGTGTTGGGAGTCGAGTCTGGAAGTCCATTATAAGGTTCGAGACCACCTCGCACACTGTAAAGTGTGCGGAAAGTCGTGATCGTAATTGACCCCATTCTACTATAAACTCTTCAAACTTCTCCCACCACTGTTTAGCCTTACCTAACAGTTGGTGGCGTGCCCTGCCTACCCATTATTCGATAGTGACTTTTAATTTTCTCAACTCCCATTCGCAATTTTTCAGAAATGTGACTGGGTCTTTGTGAGGGCGACCACTAAATTCTGGGAGTTGGACTTCAGTTGTGTGGAAGGCTTAGTCTCACTCCTGGATTTGATGGCCAGTGTGTGAGGTTGCATGGTATACTTGACCGGGATGAGTGCCCTCTCGTCCGACCAGCCAATACACCGGTGATGCTACTCAGCTGCACATATCATGCAACGTATAGTGTGCCTGCCCTGACTTTCACACTCGGACCAGTTGGAGTCGTCACATGAAGTTCCAAGATTGGCAACAATCCCGTCCATCTCTCTGCAGTCAACAATCCATCGTTCGTAAAATAAACAGCTTCAATGTTCCTGACATGTTTGCAGCATTCTTCTCATTGTTCAACAGAGTAGGTGCCAAACATTTACTTGCAAAACTTCTTGTTGAGAGATGACTATATTCTCTTGACTATTTTCCCTGATATTTTGCCTAACAAGTTCTACGAGTTAGAATCTGCTTGAAATAGGGACAATCTGACAACATAATAACCATGCAACTTAATAATTGATTTTAAATGTTTTGAATCTCAGGACTTATTTCACTAAATACCAAATTGACTTTTCCGATGCATGAGGAAAATATGACTTTACCGACTGTTGGCCATTCTTCAATTTGTTGTTTTGTACTTGGCAAAGGTGAGTTTCTTATTAATTTTAATATTATGACTTGCAGTTTCAAGAAGCAACAATAACACAGTTTGCTGGTAAATTCAGCAGCATTGTCAGTTTTACCAAAGTCAAAAAATTATTAGGTATAATTAACGTCATTGTTAAAGTCCCTCAACTTGTGCTTCGATTTAAAATACATAATTTGGTTCTAACCTTATTCTCCTCCCGCATGCACAATTATTAATAGTGGATCTTTTCCAATCGGTTCGGTGACACCAAGTTCCTTGTCCGACTGCCAACAAGAACTTACACTTACTGTATTGCATTTTAAGGTAATGACAGAAAAAACAGTCACAAGGTGGTACTTGTGGACACACACACATTTGCACATGCAGATGCGCAGTCGCAACATTTTGCTGGGTGGGCCAGTTTCTTCAGACAGTAAGTGATGGCACACTGCAGTTTGTAGAGTGGTGGTTGGCAAACAGTGAACCTAGTGGCCAAGAGATGGAATTATGGTGAGGTGGGAAATTTCAAATGTCGAGGAGGGGTCATCTTATCTTAAGCCAGGAAGCTGTCTGGATTTGGCCATGTGTTGGTGTGCCAGTTCCCAGCATCATTCTAGTTTCCCCTTACCACAAAGACCCAGAACCATCCTCAACTGTGGACATGAAATTCTGGCCTCATCACCACTTGCTCAAAACTTTTTTTCCTAACCATCTAGATTGGTCCTCAGACAACACCCAACTTCCAAATAATGCCTATTAAACTTTACATCATGTTGCAAAAGACTGATATATATCGATACAAAATATAGAAATAAACTCGCCAAAATCATTACTCATCAGTATAAATACTGCCGTCCAAATAGCAAGATATTTATTGGTGTATATTGCGCACAGAATTTCTGTAAAATGGCAAATTGGGCGAAACTAGAATTTCACCATTCACACTCTCCAGGCTGGAGGATACTAGCCATGCTGCAGAGTAAGCTATTGTCACCAATAAACTCAGACCTGCAGACTTCATTCCTGACACCAGATAAGCCTCAACATGTAAGGGAAGCGCTCTGCTGATAAGTTCACACATGTGCACTGCAATGTGCGATTGCTGCCAGATTTTGAATGTTTATAAACCTGAGGTATAGTAGCATGCCACTAAGTTCTTTCAAAGCCATTCAGACTACACTTCAAAAAGTAAACCAAAAACAGTAAATATTTTCCAAAGTAAAATACCATCTTCATTGATGAAACTTCATCATATTCTAAGTGCCATACATAGTTTTACAACTTGGAATCACAAAGCAAACAATTTTTTACGTGAAAGAGTACACAAGAAGTTTTATAATGAAGTTATTTTTAGATTGTTAAAGCTAGTCCCACATTCACTTTTTTTGCCCCGAAAAACAAATTTTTTTTTTTCAAAATTTCCCACATTCAGAAATTTTTTTTGTATTCAAGGACCGAGTGCATCCAAGGAAAAAATAATGAAGTTGTTATTAATAGCCCTTCACTTCATTTTTAATGACTAAATTTGTGAAACATTGAGGTTCGTTTCGCCAGATTTAAACATGTCTAACATTACAAAGAGACTAACAATCTCAGGATTGAAATGCATCATAAAAAAACTACAAGCAATAAAATTTCTAGGGATGCCATATAGAACTATGTAGCTTTCAGAGAGAAAGAAAATAATTATAGCCAATTAAAAAATACCCCAAGTCAGTGATTTTACACTGTCCTTAGAACAAGTGATTGCCTAGATCTCGGGAGATTTTTTTTTTTTAATCTAAAAAAAATTTAGAGTTTTGTTAAGGAAAATTGACAGAAAGCACTAGTATTTCAAAAAAAAAAATTTAATGGTGAGGCAAAAAATTAAATTAATTTTGTTAACTTCACATGGAATGACTATGTGGAATTCATCCAGATTAATCTACACAGTCAAACACAAGAGTAGAGCAGTTAGAATTTTGATAATTTTCTCAATAACACGGATAGGTAATTGGGACAGTGATGCAGTGATCAAATCTCTGGCCTGTATTAATAGGTTTTTGTTATCAGCACTTCTAGTTTTGAGAAATATTATGTTAAATAAACACATATTGAAATTAGTTTTGAGACTTGTGTAGAAGAAATTTTCAGCTTAGTGTTTTTTTCACAATTTTTGCATCTCGAGACTAATTTTTACAATTTGATAGTCAACTCTTGAGACTACAGTTTATTAATAATCACCTACTTAAACTAGTATCAAGAGCCACAGGAATCTTGTTTCACATAACTCATGTGCGTAGCTCACTTGAGACTCAAATTTTTGCATTGTTTTAGCTTATGTTTAATATATTTGATTACAGTTTAATACGAGACTGGATTTTCGTTGTAATGTACGTGAAAATACATTTTTTTTACCATCAGTACAATAATAACAACATACACATTTAATGACCAATGCAAAAGTGCATTTGCAGAACTTATTTCAAAATGTCACCCTGCATAGCAGAAATTATTTTTTTTTGTTTTTGGTTCGAAGCATAGTTTATGACAAAACTGAATCTATAATTATTTCTAATGCTGCTTATCCAAAGTAAAAGATTTGATGCATGATGTCCTTTAGTGGCCAAGGGCAATGTTATGGTCAGGACTGAATTTGGTTGCATCGGTCAGGAATACTGGGTTTTCCAAGTCTTGATGTTAACACTTGCGCACTGGAGCACGGCCAGTGTAAAACATGGGGCGCGTGGCCTGTCGGCTGGGTTATTGTCCTGTGGACTGGTGAACACACTAAGGGTTTACCTAGCTTGATTGTGGCCCGGGGTGGCTGCTGTCCCAGCTGCAGCAACTGTAGTCTGTGGCTGGCACTGATACCGAGTCCTGGTGTGCAGGTGAAACTGTGACTCCTTGAGCTGGTCGTGGCCCAGGTTGGGCTAGTGTGGCAGTTTCCCCCGAACCAGAGGTTGGCGATGCTGTACGGAACGCCCTCGTCCCATAGTAAGGCGACGACAATAGGGTGCTGTCTGGTGTGGGCCAAGCCTGCTACAACTGGACAAAGTACACCACCAACACGGTACCCAAGAAGTAGGAGTGAGTAAGTACTAACGCCTCTTGTCGCCTATCTAACTCAATCCCGCTTTTGGTCTAGCGGACAGAATCCTCGTCTTTGGTGATCATTATTCTAACTGGTAACGCATCAAGTTAAAGTTACTTTCATAGCACTTCATCTACCTACCCCGCTAGCCTAGGAACAGGTCACCTTCACCTGTCAATGCGTAGTCAGTTTTCGTTATCCCGTTGATAGAAGGTAATTGGAACACCACCTTGTTTATTTCCTTAAACGGAATAAACAAATTTTATCCACTTAAGGGCATCTTTCCTGTAGCCATAGTACCGTTCCCCATAAACATCAGCTCTGCCAGAGGGACAGCAGGTGACTGGGAAATTCGCTCCAACTGCCAAGCTCAGCTATAGAAAAAAACACACACACACCTGGGAAGGCCACCCTTTCTGTGCACCATGGCATATGGAATGGTAGAGCCCCAACATTAAGGTACTCTTCCTCTTGGGGTTAGCATGTCAGTCTGGAGTTTGCTCTATTCATCGCTCTTCCGGTGCCGGAAGGAGTACTTCTCTGGGTCTGGGGAGACTGATCCTCAAGAGGAGCTCACCCACGTACTGGGAGCCAGCGAGATCTGACACTGTATCCACTGTGCTTCTGCTGCCGGGTACTAAAATAGGGATATTGGATTGGTGGAGATGGTACATCGAAGTACACCTGAATAGGACCACAACGTTACCTGCTCCACCTCTACGATGTTTGATCGTAGTTTCTCTTCATGCCCTACTATTGTCGAAGTGGTATCTGTAAGATGGTAAAAAGGTCAGAGACTATCTCCAAGTACCAACCGGAGCTCAGCCCCATCCGACTAGCACATCAGTCCCCGGGATCAAACACAAACCCTCCGCCGCTTTGAAACACCTGCCTCACCAGCCTCCGAACCAGCTCTCTTCAAGTCTTCTACCAAGCTCGACGGGACTCCACTCTAGTATTTCTGGCCTACCTGAGCGGACGAGACAGGTCTCATGGCCTAGCTTAATTATGGTTTTGAAGAACTCCAATCAGCCAGCCAATACCGGTGAACACCAGTCACTCAGCGAACCAGATTCAGGGGCCAATCTCAGTGCACCACGATCTGAACCTCAGAAGGTCCAGCCGCCTCTGCATGTCAAGTATCGCCCAGGTATCCTGGTGAGAGTGATCCCACCAAAACATAAAATAGTACTTGCAGTACCAGATTTCATGCCCTACTGGAAAACAACTAAGCCAGTACTGTACACTAGTCTCACACCAATTTGCGCAAGAACTACACACACATTAACAACCCGATGAATCTGTCTTTCCACCGACAAACACTTGGGCCAGTGACGCCACAGGACGTTGCACATCAGTGCTACATATTCATGTGTGTAGGTGGGATAAGAGTGCTACGTATTTGAAAATGTAAATGTACGTCTACTACCCTGTTTTTTAAGCCTACAGCCAAGTCTGGAATGAAGCACAAGACTAGTGCCGAGGTGCTAAGTGCCAGCTGGTGAAGCCTGTTGCACACCACTGAAGCATGAAAAAAAACCTGCTGGAATGAAAGACAGGTGATCCGAGTACCCGGAGAAAACTTTTCCCGCCTGCACTTTACCCAGTATGAAATCCCAAATGTACTGTGCAGGATTTGTGCCTCAGCCCCAGTAGTGAGAGGCCAGCGAATGCACCGAGTCTCCCCTCCACCGCACATGTAATAATGACAAGTAATTCCAATATTACCTTTACGACTACACGTGTTCTTACAATATTTGCTACAAGGCAACATTTCCTTGCCTAGCTCAAACCAAACCACAATCTTATGTCCTCTAGAGGTTCCAACTGGAAGCACGCAAAACCTCAGCTGCGTTAACAGAGCTACTCTAGACAGGTTATGAAACTTATGTGTATTGCATAGGTAATGTAATAAAACCTTTGTTACACGAAGTTTATAGAAGTCTAGATATAGACCATTTCATATAAGCAGTCTCCAATTTGACAGTTCTAGGAAAGTAGTGCCACTGGCATCTGGGTGACTTATGTATCCTTCCGCTACAGCTGAACTCGAAGGTGACTGTCACATGGTGTGTTTGCAAACAGCCAGTATTTGTAAACAAACGAACACATGACTGCCTGTTTTTGTAAACAAATTGCATGTGCCTCCCCTCAAATGACTTAGAAGCTGCGAAGGGCTGTCCAAACAGTTGCTGGTTGGCAACATCCCTTTTTTTTAGTTTATAAATATTATGTGTAAATTACTAACAACCCATGTAATAAGTCTATAAATTGATAATTTTTTACCTTGCAAGAAATTTGTTACTTGAAATAATGACAACTAATCTTGTCACACTTACCTGGGGAAAGTTCTTGTAAACACAAAAATTTTGCATGGTTTCCAAGAACATCAAATACTAAGATCCACCCCCCCCCCCCCCCAGCAATATACAAATACCAAAATACTCCCCCCGCCCCCCTTGCACCTTTTAAGACCGTATACATTCTTGCATACAGGCTATGCCTACTACTGCATTAAAAGCACATAATTCAGCTATGTGGTATAATGACAAACTCTGTACAGCCTATTTTTATGGTGGTTATAATTCTCAGGATGTAGGTAGCCAAAATAATATTTAAGCAAATGTTACTTAATTTCAGTATTTTAATAACTCTCATTTAGTAACTCAAATGTTAAGTATTGCAGGTCTACATACAAAATACTTTAATAACTTTTCTCAAATACCTACATGTTCAGATTGTCATGCTGTGAATGAAAACCTATTTCTGACTAGCTCAGTGTTGATATGTACACTGAAGTTCAGTCGCACAACCTCCCTCCTCAAAATTGAGACTACAGTCCTAGGCTTGTTCTCGGATACCTAAAACTGTACTTCAGTTCAGAGATGTTACAAAGCGCTCTAGAGAAGCAGATGTGACCTACAGCAACAATAGATCAAACGAACATGTTACTTACACACTAAAAAGATGCTCCACCTACGTAAGATTGAAGACATAAGGTTAATTTTCCTTAGCGATAAATTTTGGAATTTCACAGTTCCTGCTGATTCACAAGACACTTCTTTATGACGTTGGAGCACCTTTGTTAGGAGTTTAAATAGAAAGAATTTTGTTTGATAAGCATGTTGTAATTTACTTGATATCAAAGAGTTGTCTTTCCAATGTAAATCCTGTTTATGTGAATTATTCTTCTGTTACTCTTACAATATTCTTAACAACGTATGTTAAAAACACATGAGCACTTTTAATTTGCAAAACAAAAATGCTCAAAACATTTATAAAAGACTCCAGGGTTGAAACCTACATGCCATTATTTCAAATACAGCCTTTAAAAACAGGCAGAACCATTAAATTTTTTTGTTAACAAGTATCCCTGCATAACAAGCTTGACAAATTTTGTATACGTTCTAAAAAATTACGTGATACAACTTACAAGTTTGTATGGCCACTAAGCTTTACATTTTGAAACCCTCCAGAACCAGAGTGTTAGTTTCAATCAAAAACAACACAGATAAATGTTCATAGCAATGAAATATGGGCCCAATTAGGGTATCATCTTTATTTTATTTTGGGGGGAAAAAGGAAAAAGTGAGCAGAGTTGTGGGGGGGGGGGGGCCTTTAGTTTATCGTCTTTCACGAGACGGGATTATTTTGATGTTCTTACGATGCCTGAATCACATAGCCCAACGCGCACGACACGACGGCCAACAGCCAATTAAATACCAGAAAATTTGAAAACTACATACGTCGCTGTTCGTATTCGTACAGATGCAGCAATACATACACGCACATACTTTGACCGAAGTTAACATTACACTCGAATTTACTATGTAGACAAGCAATATTCACTCACTACAAAAGTGTTGAAAGTGCTGCATTTTTCAGGCCACGTACATTTCAATAATTATATTAACGGTTTACAAATACATTTACAAAACACGCAAACTTACTGTTGTAACCTCTTGAACACGTGTTCTTTCTATGGTAATCCTTGTGCGTTTACTTCACTAAAATCACGTTTGTTCGACAATAACATTAAATAATTTATTTGCAAAATCATTCAGTAAAATCAAGACTCTGCACGTTTCCTGATACAAACAAACAAACATATACGGAAATTATATTCATGTCACTTCAGTGTGGAAGGCGGTTAGAAAAATGGTGGAACAAGCAGTTTAAATTATGTGCCGATCAATAATACATTTCACTCAACAAAACGCACTTAAACAGTACCTACAACCAACTAGGTTTGGAAAAAGCAAATAAAAAAATTATTAACCACCGATCAATATTCCGACAACACGATACGATGATATAAAAGTGCACCCACAACTGCCTTCACCGGGCTGGAAACTTTTACTGTTCGTATGTGTCCACATACTCTGTCAAATGCTGATCGTGTTCTTTAAGCCCCATTACTAATAGCCAAGAAAATTTCACATTGCTTTAGAAAAACAATTTAAACCACCAATGTTGCACGCATAATTAAGATTTTAAATTATAACTTAGTTCCCAGTACTATTTTCTTCCAAAACCACCATCAAAATAGCCAACCTAACAACACTGATCCCGCAGTTCACCAGCTGATGCAATACTGTAGGAACGAGAGCATTTACTGTTTGCATAGTGTGTAGGTTGGTCACTGTCAAATTTGATACCACATATGAAATGGACAATATCTCAATAAACATACTGATGTTTCCTGCTCTATTATTGCTTCCGAAGAATGAAACTTCTCTGCATTAAAACTTACGATCCATTTAAGAACTGGACAGTATCCATCATTACACTTTGCACAAATTAAAGCCAATGAAGTGCACTTTTAAATTTGCTGAATGAGTAACAATGTTCTTTTAAGTTTGTTTAATAATATGGAAACTTCGAATTACGATGTGTACAACTGATTTTTGTGTCCAATTTTAAATATTACCTCTGTATAGTGCAATTAATAAAAACTTAAAACTGGAAATTTTAAAACCAGTAAAAAACCTGCACAAATATAAGCTATTTAGTAAAGACAGCATATTTTTTAAATTTATTACGTTAAAACATATGCTTAGTTAAAAACAAGTGTTTCCAGGAATATGCTTGTACGTAGTTTCTGGTGCTGGGTGATTAGGATGAGGACCAGTGTAAAATGTAAGGGGCAGAGGTGCTAAACACAATCTGATTCAGGCTGCTGCAGTCTCAGCCCTACTACCCACCAAGCATCCCTCACAAGCCCCTAGCAACCCCACAGTTCTGGTACGTAGTTCAAAAGTACTTTTATCACTGAACTGGTTAATCCAAATGAACTACATTTTTCCATCACAGTTAGAAATATAGGTTCTACCACATGCAAACTGGCTTCTAGACAGTGGTTCTCCATGAATGTGCCACTAGATTTTGCCAAGCTTGCAGTAAAACAGCAAAATATGTTGTTGCGAAGTGATCATTTGATTTTTTTTTTCTGTTAGGATGCCCTTAATTTTACTGGGAAGTTTTTTTTTGTTATGATCCATTAGATTGTTATTTGTTGGATTTTAGGATGTTTTAATTTTGTTGTTTCGGTTAGGATTATTTTCTTTTTTTTTTTTGTTCAGATTGATCCTAGGCATGTTTCTGTACTCAATTTTGGGGTTTAGTTTGGCGCTGCTTGTTTGTTCGGATGAGTTTTTTTGTGTTTTGGTAATAATTTAATAATTTTAATTTTGGTTTTATTTTAATTATAATTTTGGAAAGTAGTTTTGCTTCTGTGTTGATGTTCTGCACTCAGGGTCTTTCGCCCTTAACATAGTAGTTGTGGTTTGGATTTTAATTTGTAATATCTTTATAAAACCTGTATTTTCTATACAGAGGCCTTCACTTGTTTTTATTGGAAGTCACTAACAATTCTTTAGTCTTTTTGCTTTTTTGTGAAGGGTTCAGATCTTACAATGCATCCTGCACAAGATGCAATTATAATCATTTTAAAAAGGATTGGGATACAAGATTGTTAGGTCATTCACTTTGTCTTCCTAGGAATCTTCTTTAGGACTCTCAGTCGATAGTTCCAGAGCTGCTGCAGGAATTGTTTGCCGACTAGGTCGAGTTGAAATCAGCCTCAGCACTTTGTATCAGCTACAGCTGTGTTCCATTTCTTATTTTAGTGATGCACATGTGCCTGAAGTTCCCAGAGCTATCCCTGGAGGGAACGTTTTCAAGTGAACAGCTGTGCAATTGTGGTCCTGCAAGGGGAAGAGGAGGATTGGTGTTGCGCACAGTAGAGGTAAGTGTAGAACCCTCAGTGGTAAAGAGGGCTAACTTCGTGCTTGGCACGTGTCTGCGGTCGGTTCCCATTGGCTGAAGGCCGGGTGACCTGAGCGATGACGCAAGGCACGGCTTTGTTGATGGAAGCCAGCTGTGGGGGGATGAAGTTTTAGAGTAGTAGTAGTATAGATGGCACGAGAGAGTCTACGCTCAAGGAGTGCAGGAGTCAGTATGGAAAGATTGAGTCACTCAGGAGAGTCTTAGGAGAAGGCAGTAGAAGTCTGACGAGGGACGTACGCCATGGCCTTTGAAAACATAAGTGCTCTTGGTTTCGTAGTGTTAGTTTTTATTGTAGGGGCTCCAGTAGGAGGCATAAAGTTTTTATGACATGTTTTAGAAGTTAAAAGTTTAGAAGTGTCCGAGATATTTAAGGTAACTTCGGTGTAAACTTTTTTTTGAGTATGTGATCCTTTTGTTGACGCCGACGTAAGTTTATCTCTGTTGAGTCAGTAGGTCAGGGCCTTAATTGTCGATAAGGAGAGTGAAACAGACTTATTTTGCTTGAATGGAATTCTCCCTTCCAAATTTGTGCTCCAATTAACAAGAATTTTAACTGCAAAGGCAAATAGAAGCTTGAGAAGTTTGAATTTTATAATACATTGTGAAATTGCTGTTTACCTTGGCGGCAGTAAAATGAAGCGGAAAAGTAATTATAACCAAAGCTATATTGAACTATTATTTTTTATTGTAAAGGACTAGTAGTTTAAAAGGTAACTATTTACGTGCACGTCCAATCATTTTTAAATTGTATCCGTTTGCTTTGAAGAAGATAATTTTCGTGTAACATTTTAAGCCAAATGTCTGGATTTTTTTATTTTTAACTTTTTTTTCCACTTCAAAAATTATATTTATTTACCAGGTTATACTCTTGTTTTTATAAAATATTTTATTTATTTGGATTTATTAAATTTAAAGTTTATCTGGACAACATCTTTTATTTGTAAATGATGGATAACCTCCCACCACTTATGAATCAGGTGATTTTGGTACTCATAAGTACAGTACTTGAATTTAAAAAAAACTACTAACTGGAACAATTACTTTAATTGGTTAAGCTATTTGTGTTTGATAGTGACTTATTTATGAAATTTTATTCATATTTGTGTTGTGTTGTAATAAGAGTCTTGTTTATACTTTACGAGAATGTTTCCCGGAGACACGTCTGCTCGACACCATTTTCCAGTTCTCTCAGACTCCCGCCACGAATCGTGCTCAAGGACAATAATTTAATTATTTAATTTGCAATTATCTTGTTAGTGGCCTGCCCCAAGATTGGGTACTACTACTTACAAATTAAAACTTTACACGCGGAAATCTATGCAAGTATTGGGCTTCAAGGCCACCCCTTTCCAGAGCCTTGTGGTGGATGCCCCTATATATGTGCGAAGTTAAGTCTGAGATGTAGGATGGAGATGTTTTTATACGAGCTTATGTGCCACTAAAGATGTTTGCCCCCTTGATAGTGAGTAGTAACAGTGCGTTTCCCTACATCCCCCTCCTCCGCTAGTGTTCGAGTGTTTAGGTTGTTGCACGTGTTTATAGCATGTTCTAATCCCATTTTTCACAATATATTGACCTCGTAAAAATACACTATTTAATAGCTTAACATATCTAATCACTGCTGGAGCTTACTGCTAAAATTTAAGTTAGTGTTCCATAGTTACTCAATACCCAATTATAATTTCTGGACCCTAGACTGTGGTAGACACACAACCAAGTCAGCCATATTGGGTTCAAGTGATAATCCCTGCATGCTGTCAGATTCTTACAAGCATAACGAACAGCAAATGCGTTTCACATTTATTGGCTCATATTGAAAGACTTAATTTATTAATGACTAAATTTCTTGCACTGTTGGTGACTCTTGCATTGGGTGCAATCAAGGACTTGCTGGAAATGATGGTGCACCATAAACACTACCATCTGCGTTTAAAACAAAGCGAAAGGGGATGCAGGAAGCAATTTCGTGCCTGAATTTGACATTGGTATTTAATAACGGTGCTGCGAAGGAAACTGGTAGTCTCCACAACTCCTCTGCCAGACAATATGCTTTAGCAGGTTACATACATTATTCTTTTTGCCTGCACGCATACTATCCCTTGCCAACAATCCCTGCTCCATCTTCATTAGATGGTACTTATAACTCCAAAATTTATGGTTAGCATGCCTTATATTTGGTTTCAAATTATTTTCCACAAAAATAAGAACCTGGGAAAAAAATACTACCATCTCAAACCTTGCTGCAGTCGCAGTAACTAATTTTCCTGCCAGAATTGTGAATTTTATGTATAGAGCAGAATACAGCTGATTCTCTATGCATTGTTTCTCAGGAGACCGCCAATGTCTGAATGTGGCCTTGAAATGCAAATAAACGAAAGTGGGACCACAATGTTCCACAGATGCTTACTTAATCCATCTGGGTTCAGCATATAGATGTTAGTATTTGTTTATTAAGAAGTTGGCATACAAGTATGTTGTGCTTCAGCATTATTCTATTCTGCAAAAGTAATTTCACAGTGGAAATGGCAGAAGGGAGAAATATTGCAACCGTGTTGAGTCCACAATTGCTCTAAAAATGCAGCAATAGGGCTTAACATTCTCCTAGCATGGAAAATTGATGCCCTTATTGAGTTTAACTTCATGAGGCAGCAGTGCAACATGTCAATTCAAACAGCAAATGCCTTGTTACATCACAAATGTTACAAATCATGTGTGTGTGTAATCATTGTAATCAACAAAGGAAAAAATCTGCACACACACTCAACCATTTTCTGTTTAAAAATTAAATGTTATCAGCACAGTTTTAGTAAGTTATTTTAGTGTTAAAAAGGTACAATGTTTTCGGTTACAATACATGAAAATTTTAGACTTCCAATGTAATTTAAGCATTTCAATTTTTTTTGTTAAACTTAGGAGGTAGGTGCTGTCTTGCCCTAAGGACTGTGGACGATAGGTCTACTGACCCAAAGTATCACTATCAATAGCACACATTCTATAACAATCTTTTCAGGACATTGCTGAGATGAACAAAACACCAAGACTAATACAAGCACGGTACCTAGGCTAACCAGTAAATTGTCCCAAAACAAGTCAAGGTTATAATGCTGAATAAATTGTACCAAGATTAAAATTAATGTTAAAATTATTTATTGTGGCATATACAGCATGTTTAATACTATTGCAATTATAATACAAACAGATGCTTTATTTGCATAATCTGTAACCAGCTTTAACACAGCGGAAATTTAAGGAAAAAGTAATTTTGATTATTGATAATCTGACGTTTGAAAAAGTGCATACATGTTACAAGATACTTATGAAATACGAAACTATTATCAAACAATTGCAAAAATGTAGAGTAAATACATTGTTTTCTAATGATGTAGAAATAGCCATATAATACTTTATAAATGATATCAAAATTCAACTAAATAATTTTTCCCACACAGCTGTAGTCCATAAATAGCAACAAATTTTTTAGGAACTGAAACAAAAATTTTAATATACGAGATTAAAAATACTTATTTTACTACAAGAAAAATTTACCCTGCTGCACTGAGAAATTTATTAGTCCACAAAATTATTTCTTATATTATGGTGGTTTGGTTAATAATATTAATACATATTTTTGATAAACTTTCAAAACTGCAGCTGATAAATTATTTTCAGTAAATATATGAAAATATTTTTAGTAAACCCTTCACTGATATTAGAATATTAACATTCCACTACTTTCAAAAGATTGTAGGTTGCAAAAAAATACTAGCACTTATTATCCGAAACCATAGAAAATGATAATACTCTAATAACTATGAAAAACCTTTACACCATTCTTGGAATGAAAGTAACTTACCAAGAGTACAATTGGAAAATATCTCCGTATTAGCATAATTCTTAATACCAAAGACAATACTTGCCCATATTCACCTGATTCTTTAATACTTGTATATATTTCTAATTTTTTCTTTGGTAATTAGTTATACAATATAGGAATGTAATTTTTTGTGAATGAAACCAGAAAGCAATTGCTAAAATACTAGCACACAAAAATTTTTCAGTAAAAATGTTATAGAACTACACAAATTTTACTATGATAATACACCTCACACCAAACTTAAAAAACAATTCAACTAAAATATGTTTTTTGTTTCAGGAAATTATGAACAAACCGCCACCAAACACTTTATACAAAATCTACAGAAATTTTTCACACAAATAATAGCACTTGGGCTACAGATTGTATTTTTTTTAAATTCTGCGAGTATTATATTTTTATTCTTGGAGAAAAACTTAAACAAAACTGTCATACATAAGGCACGATTAGTGGAAGAATGTATTTGTTTTTACTACAATTATGACTAATGTAACTACTTACAAAATCTTCCAATACATACAGTACAAACAGTAATACAACACGAGTCATGTAATCTGTGTAATAACTTGGGTAATCACCAGGTACTACTGATTTAACAAGAGATGCTATCATCAACAGTGAGTAATCTGGTGCAGAGTTCTTTGTTTCAAGTATTTCATGTAGCCACTTCTTCAGAACCAATACCTGAAGTCTGTGCATTTGAGAGAACGAGCGAGAGTGCAACAAATACGAGTGGTAGTACTGTATTCATGCAACCAGCTGTTGCCACAACATTCATTGAATACACGTAGTATAAACATAGGCAGCGTGCATGCATGCAGTAATGTAGCTGAAGCGGTGAATCTCTTAGAGCATGCAGCACGGTTCGGCATCTCAGGACCATGTCGATGACACTGCTAGCCTAGTACATAGCCAGCCGATCACCATGGCACACCAGAGAGCCGGCGCAGCCTCTAGTCAGCTGCCACCAGAAGTCTGCGCCCCTGTTGAGGAAAAAAGCAGTCCACCAGCATTAAGTACCAGTTTTGTTTTCATGTCCCTGAATCTGCTCTTAATACATAATCAGTTGTGTTCGCTAGACCCTTCTTTGTTCTTTGATGAAAACTACCTCCATGAAATTAAATAGTCGTCTCACTGTGGTAGTACGAATAAAAAATAATTTTTAAACTTTTCAGTTGTCAAATTTAACAGCAACTGAAATTCTCTAGTACATATTTAGCACAGGGTATACATTGAGAAGAAAGTCTTGACAAATCTCAGAAAAATGTTCATACCATTTTGTAGGTTACCAAGTTGTCTTTACAAAAAACTGGTGAGGAATGGTAACTTAAAAATTTCTTTTAGAAGAAAAAAATCCCTACTCCTTACTGCAAAAATTTTTTAACTACGAACATACGTGATTAATTCCCTCTGAAATCTGGGGCTTTTTAGAAATAATGATTTAGATTTTTAAGTTAATTAAACATACCTGCTTATTTGTTTTTACAAATATCTCAAATGTGTTTAAATGAAAACTACAATTACAATGCAAGCCAAGTTTATTCTTGACATTTCAAGGCTCAGGGCATTTTACATTCAGGTTATTGTGGCTTCCAAGCTGGAGCCCCATCTTTCTACAAGAAGGTATTCGATCCAAAAGCTAAGATAAAATGCCTGATGTGGCTGCAAAAGCCTGCAATTTTCATCACTACTTTTATTTATAGTCTCTGAAGGAAGTTTTTTTTTTTACTGTGTTTTTAGCCAAACACCCAACATACATCATACACAGGGTGATTTTTTCAAAGTTTGATTTTAAAATGTCAGGTAACTGAATTTTCTATTGTTAATTTTTCATTTTGTGTAAAAAAACAATGACTGAAAGAACAAATTATGGCAGGTCGATTCAATAGTACGTGGTTATCACTAAGAAAAACAGTACAACAGAATAATTATATAAATACAATATATCCTAAAAGTCTCTCCCGGATTACAAACCTTATCTGCTATATGTAATATAGAGAGATGCAACCAGTGCCAAAATGTTAGAAAACTAACCTAGTTTTGTTGCAAATTTGAGTAATGTGGCTATAGTGTAGCAGTCAATGTCTGGGAAACTGGGCATGTTCACAAATCAGGAGAAAGCTAAGTGTGTTCTATGGTACAAGGCCTGGTCACCAACAACAGTGTAGAGGAACTTTCAAGACAACATATGGAAAGATGCCGCCCAATGTCAAGAGCTTTAAATCGTGGTATGACAAGTTCAAAAACACAAAGGGTTTGTTGCAGAATTGCCGAGAACTGGTTCATCATCAACCTCAGTTGAATGAGTTGAAGCAGTGAAACAGTCTTGTCCGAAGTCTCAATAAATCAATGTGCAGGGCCTCATGTGAATTAGATGCAAAAAATTCTCTTCATAACATCTTACACATACAGTTTTATGCATACAAGTGCAAATTGTTCACTCTTTGTTGCCCAATGATGCCATGCATCTCTATATGGCTTTGCAATTTAAATGTTATCATGTATTAAGGGCTATAATGGCTATCTCAAACTTAGTTTATATAGCAAAGCGACCTTTTTTGTCAGTGGTGCAGCGAAACTGCACAACGTGCATACAGTACAATGGCAAGTGAATTAACCGACAGCGTGTTGATAAAATATACAGCCTCCACTTGATGCACCAGCTGATGGCAAATGAAATTTAAACACTTGGCACTACTTTCATTGAACTATCAAGATCTTGCTGAGAGTACCAGAGGCAGTCCAAAGGTAAATGTTTGGTGTGGCTTTTGCATGACAAAATAATCTAGAGATTGATACCATCACTGTGGATATCTTATTGCAGGACTGTAAAATCTGATACAGGAGTTCTGTAAATATTTGTGCTTGACATAACCCCATAGAATAAAATCTAATAAGGTTATGTTGGGAGAGCGTGGACGAGAAGCTGTCTGACCATCACAACTGATCCATCGTGCAAGAGAAGTCCCATCAAGATAAGCACGAACCTCAACTCTAATTAGGGGGTGCACAGTCTTTTTGAAAAACGAAGTCTGGTTGATACCCAAGCAATTGAGGAACAGCCAACAATTGCAACATATCCAGATACATTGGGGAGATGTGATGTTGCCCTCAACGATAAAGAATGATTAAATTATTTTGTCTTGCTAAAGCCAAACCAAACATTTACCTTAGGGCTGCATCGGTACACTGACACTTTACCAGGGAACTCTGAACCCAATGTATGGACAGAAATTAAATATAAACTAGATACCAAGGATGCTCACATGGAGACTTACTGATGTGTTGTCATATTGAAACAAAAAAAACTTAACATTCTGGCACCAGTTTCACATATCTATCTTACGTGTAACAGATATACATAAAGTTCGTAATCATTGATTGCCTAGTTGCTAGATAGTGGGCTTGCTCCCAAGAAACTTCTGACAGGATGCCATTGTGTCGCAGCACACACTCACAGCGTACCCTTGCACTGTATGCTCAATACTTCAGAAACTGCATATGCCAGGGTTGCCACCTTTTCTCATGTCAAAATTCCCTGCCAGATTTATAAATAAAAAAAATTATTCCTGATATTTTGTTACATTGTAGCACACTGATTAGCAGAGTAATTACTACTACTGTGATCTTACAACATAATGTACCTTAACAGAACATCCTACACATGAGAGCCTTATGTGGTTACAAATTTCATTACAACACTACAGCAATTATGTGTATATTAATAATGAAAATTGTAATTAAAAAATGTTCTACCCTCAAGATAGCTAGACCATTTTGTAACTGCACCATAAACTGGTCACAACAAGCCAACCGTAAGTGCAATAGGCAGTTAACTATTCTACCAAACTAACTATATAAAGCTAGCACATAGGTACCAGAAACCCACAAACCTAATTTAAAAAATATTTTCTACCGTTCTGTTTTTAGAGCTGCACGATTAGTGATGGAACAGCCATATATAGCCAGCACATTAGACTTTCCTTACATTTTACTGTGTTTGAAATTCCCTGACAGTACCCAGATTCCCCTGAAAGCTTTCAAATTCCCAGACTTCTCCCAGTTTTCCAGATGAGCAGTAAATATGATATACGTACTCTATAAATTATTTTAATATCACCAAATAATTTGTGGAGAAAATTTTTTCCTGGAGAGCAAATTAAAAATTTGGGTGATGTTATTTGAGATTATCCTACATGTGGGTCTATATACAGAGTGTTCCGCGATTTGAACGACATACGTCGGCAGTGTATTCTACAGCTCATTGGCAACAAAAAAAGTCTTATAGGTAAGTGGGATACGCAGCTCCAGTATAGAGTTACAGAGATGGATGTGCAAGGATCATGGACAGATGCAGTGGAGAAACCAGTACATTGCCATGACGACAGGACCCCCACCCCCCTCCCTGCCACGTCTGCAGTTTTGCGCCTGGATGCAGGAACACTTGACACACTGCCCCTCAGTCTGTTCTCCGATGAGGCAACACGTTCACACATCAGGACGTCGCCAACAGCTGCAATGATCACACATAGGTACACGCCAATCCGCATGAAGTTACGGAAACCAATTTCCAGGAAAGGTTTTTAGTCTATGTGTGGTGCAGTGTGCTCGGCTGACTGCTCATCAGCCCACATTACTTTGTTGGGAATGTTACTGCTCACGTCTAAAGGAAGTTTCTGGTCAACACCCTCCCCGTATTATTGGAGGATGTACTATTAGAGGCTCGCCGGCGGATGTGGCTACAGCAGGATGGGGCTGCTCCACACTTCGGAAGGACTGTCGCAACATACCGGAATACTGCGTTTCCGCTCCGCTGGATTAGACGGGGTGGGCCGGTCCCATGGCCAGCACGTTCTCCGGACTTTGTGTGGGGCTGCCTGCTGAAAAGAGCTGGGTGTATGACGGACCACAGCCGAACACACTTGCCCGGTTACAGCAGGTGAATCCCTATGCAGCAGATCAATTACGCGCAGATCTACCTTGCATGCAGTGGCAACACTCCATGATGCAACACTTCGCAGCCTGCGTATGGGTGGATGGTGCACATTTTGAGCAGCTGGTGAGCCACTCCACATTCTTGTAGTCCAATGCAATAAAGATGTTCTGTAAGGCTACGTGTGTTTGTTTTTGTTCCACATTCGCCTCTGTAACTCTGTACTGGAGCTGCATAGTTCATTTTTCTAATGTTTTGTTGCCAATGAGCTGTAGAATATACACTGCCGACGTATGTCTGTCGAATCGCGGAACATCCTGTATTTATTACTTTAATGAACTTTCAGATGTGCAAAAACTATACTGTCATTTTACCTACTACTAAATTGACATCAAGTTTCCACTATGTTTGCAAACTTTGGACATTAAATATCTGCATAAAGCTAATTCCCTTATACTGTGGGAGCTTTTCCACATGTCAAATGTCATGGGTTTGAATCCTATCAAGTACACATGTCGACATTTGAGCTGGGTTTCATTATTGAATGTAAGAGTCTAGCCAATAACCTTTTAGACATTACTTATTAAATAAAACTTCTATACTCCACACATTTGTATGAACTACATGGCTAGCTAAATACTGAACTAGGCTGTTGTGTGTTGTAACCCTCCTTTAAAAAAATGTATTCTTCATGTATGTAAATTTTTATGAATGACCACAGTCTCTGCAAACATTCGAACCAATATTGCAGAGCAAAGAATGTCTCGTGGAAAATATTCTGATAACTTACATCTTAGCATTTTCACAGGAAACTTAAATGTATTGGAGGTGCAACAATTTCAAAATACACAGTCAAATTATTATGACCACCTGCTAGAAGTGCCATCTGCAGCACATAGCCCATGACGTATGACGCGTGACATGGGTTGGTGAAACTTGTATATAATGCGACTGACAGGCTGGCTGTACACATTGCGCTTCCTGCTGTCCTGGTTACGGGATGTGATTTAACCGAGTTGCAAAAAGGGATGATCATTGGCTTTCGGGCCAAGGGGGGCAGCATTTCGGAAACAGCGACGTTTGTGAACTGTTCACGTGCTTCTGTGGTAAAGGTGTATTTTGAGTGGATGAATGACACGATTGGGAATAACCATAGTGGAAACTGCGGAACTCCACGCGCCACTGATGTCCAAGGTGAACATTGACTACAACTGCGTGAAGGCTAACATCATCACTGTGGAAGGCAGCAATTACGTCCACCGTACACGATTGTCTTCCCTCGGGAGGATGGGATCTTTCAGCACGAAATGTGCCTTGCCACATGGCTAGAAGTATCCGCATACGGCTGGGAGAGCACTATAAAGACAAAGGTTTTTCCCTGGCCCCCAAACAGCCCCGATCTCAATCCAATTGAACATCTGTAGACCACCTCAATTGTCATGTTCGCCGTCTGTCTCCTTCGCCATGCCAGTTGTGGGTTGAACTGCAGACAGTATAGCTCTAGATACCCGCGGAGACTTCTCAGCAACACACCAACTTACTACCAGCTCATCTAGCTGCTGTACATGCTGCGAAGGGCAGTTACTCGTGATATTACCAGGTGGCATTGTGATTAGATTGTGTATAAATATGAAATTGGTTTTGCTCAATTTTTTTCTGAATATTCATGCTGCTCTAGGTCTACAAGTGTAAGAAAACCACCACTGCTTAGTCCCAAACATAACAGTTTTAAAATTCAGCCTGACAATTCCAGTATCTATCATTCTTGGGGAACTAATTTCCTTCTTGTCACAGCTGAATTCAGTTGCCTGTTCTGGAGTAATACAACTTGTGTGGAGAAACATACAAGAAATAAGGTTTTTATGTAGGGACCCACCCTATCCTGTAATACACACTAAGACCTTACTTATAAGACTAATGGGACAATGTCATCTGGATCAATGAATCCAGCTAATCCAGAAATAAAAGAGGATCAAATAGACAACACACAACACACTATGCATGTAAACCTACTTTAAATATTTTCACACAAATTGCAAGAACATTTAAGACACACAAACCCTATTTAGTGTTAAATGTTGAAGAAATTAAAAAAATTATAGAACTGTACATAATGCATTAAAAAATTATAGTACTGTACATAATGCATTAAAAATATTATGTCTACCCTCTGGAAACTGGATTGTTAAGCTATGGATAATAAAGGTTATACTGCACCTGCAAATTTCAACCCCGCATTGTAAAAGAAAATTTATATGACATGATGAAAGGGGAATTTGTTGTTTCAGTACCTAAGTGTCTTCTGCTTCAGCATAAAATGCCTTACTGCAGTATTTTTGTTACCCAATACTTGAAAAGGTAATGGATCTAGTTTTTGTCAACATCTAGTGCAATACTTTGAGAAATCTCCAAACAAACCAGTGCACAGTTAAATTACTGTTGCCTACCATCTGTGTACTATAGCTGCAGGGCAACAGTTTCTGTAAACATGTTTTTAGCCATTTCACATTTAATTTTTGCATATTGTATACAATTGCTTGACTGCTTGCCAGTATCTTAATGATCACATACCAGAAATTTTGATACTTTGTTCCAGTTGAATTTTGACAAAAAGCAATGTACGTGCCTATAAATTTCTGGCAAAATAATTCCCACCTACAGATTTTTTTTTTGAGTAAGGCATAAACAACCTATGCTACCCTTACATTCTTAGAAGATCAATGACATTCTGTACCATAACATGCCAACTCAAAAAATTATGTTATCTATAGCGATATATTACTTTTATAATTTCAAAAGAACAGCTATTTAATTTTAGAGGATTAACAAACACTACTAATATGAAAATGGAAACATCTATACACCATTCTAATTTGCATACACAATTTTTGCACAAAAGTCAAAAGTTTGTTACCTTCATAAAAAAAAAAGTAATACAGAGTACACACAGAAAATAAAGGGATGCACCAGCAATTTGATAATTCAAATTTAATGTGATCTTTGTTTGTACTAAGTTTTTAATTTTTGGATATAGAACTTTAGAAATTAATTTTGTAGCTTTCTATAAACTGAGTACAGTCTAACCCGATAGGAAGCTTTCTAGAAATGCAAGTTGCAGCCCACATACAAGTGTACGTAATTGGCTAAAGAAATTGAAATATTTCTCCTTTCTGCTCAATTTATTTATCTGCAGTTTCTAAATATTGATGTACTTATGTTATTATTTACATGTTTATAAATGTATATATTTATGATTTTTCTAAATGTGCTACTTGCCTGTTGCTCCAGAAGCAGACTGTGTGGTGGCCGCAGGAGTGGTAGTCGTGGTGGTATTGTCCTGAGTTTCCTTACTGTCAGGTGATGAACTCGGCACAGCGGTGCCATTGGGCGATGTGCCGTTCGGCGCTGCTGCTGCATCTCCAGCTGGCTGTTGGCCTAATGGTGCCACATTCTGAGGCTGTTGCTGACCAAATCCACCCTGTTGAGGGTAATAGCCCTGTTGTGGAGGGTAGTATCCTTGTGGGTAGCCCTGGTTGCCTTGTGGATAGTAACCTCCCTGAGGATTGTAGCCACCTTGGGGATAGTAGCCACCTTGGGGATAGTAGCCACCCTGTGGGCCGTAGTAGCCCTGTGGTGGCATCTGTTGAGCCGCTGTGTTGTTCTGCACCTCAGTGTTGTTCGGAGCAGGGGTTGGTGCAGCTGTCGTGGCTGCCGGCGCTGCGTCACCCTTGCTACTACTGTCCCTGTCTCTGTCTATAATGATGACCTCCCTGTGCACGTCTGGGGTGTGGCTACCTCCTCCAGAGAGCGCTGAGCCCACCAGGCCACCCACAGCTAGACCGGCCCCTCCTGCAAGGGCATGGGTCAGGATACCTCCACCACTACCTCTGCTCTGTTGGGGCACGTACTCCTGACGAGGAAGCTGCCCATAGCCACCGTAATTCGATGGTGGAGCCTGGCCATATCCTCCAAAGTTAGGTTGTGCCTGCTGTACATATCCACCAGGTGGTGGCTGGCCGAATCCACCCTGGTTCTGGGGTTGTACGTAACCTACAGGGGGAGACTGTGCAATTCCACCAGGGCTCTGATGTGGCACCTGCCCAAATCCTCCACCAGCAGGTGCTTGGCCAAATCCTCCCGGAGCCTGATGTGGTGCTTGGCCAAATCCTCCCGGAGCCTGATGTGGTGCTTGGCCAAATCCTCCAGGACTTTGCTGTGGATGGGGCATTTGACCATATCCACCAGGATTAGGATAGGGTGCTTGGCCAAATCCTCCACTGGCTGGCTGAGGCATCTGACCAAACCCAGGATTGCCAGGCTGGCCATGGCCAGAGCTGGGAGGCGGCACAAACCCTATTGGCCTGTTAGCACCTTGCGCTGGTGCATTCTGAGGTGGTGGTGCAAAGGATTGGCTATGAGCTGACTGGTGTGTGTCGTGACTGGGAGCCGAGGGTGCAGATTTCTCCTTTTCTTTGTTCAGAAAATCTGAAACAAACATTGAATTAGATTAATTTATTTAGTGTTCATTCAAGTTTTTATTACAGGTATAGTATGGTATACATATTCTGCGGTACAAATCTGCCAATTAAAACACTTGCGACAAATTGTCATGTAGAATTTAGCTCCCGCAATTACTAACTAATCCCATGTGATGTAGAGCAGAACTATTTTATTAAAGTTTGTTCATGGTTAACCAAGCACCTCAGAAACTAACCATTTAAAAATATCTCTGTCCTAACTGCACTTATTTTTACAGACAAAGGCCTACTAGTATTCTCCAAATAAAATTGTTAGGAAGGTAGGAAAATATTAACATTTGACACGTTCACACACACATGCACGTGCACGCACACACACACACACCTAAACAGTTTCACACATTTTCTTTATCAATATAGATTAAAGTAATAAGGTCTATGGCAATATTATTACATGTGGGAGAAGTACGAAATTGATAGATTAAACCCTACCCTGATCCGGGTTTTAAAACGTGCTCAATGAACCATAAACAGCTTACAAGCTAATCTTCACTTAAAATTTTTCAGGCTTGTTAGTTTTAGATGAGAAATGCAAATTTCATAGTGTTAAGAATATTTATTTTTCACGAAGGGGAAAAAACACTTGAGATTAGCTGTACAGTAATTTGCTAAATAAGGGGAAAGAAAAATTGTACCTTCGCTTCGTAAAATTTTTTGCTCTGATAATTACAAGTTTAATGCCCAAAACCAGGCATCATTAAAATAAATGAGCTACTACAGAGAAAGCTTTGAACCAGCACCATTAGCACCAGATTTGCACTAGTCAAGAAGCAACTTTCAAAAAAAGTCAGTAATATGTAGATAAAGTCAATAGCAATATGGTTGGTGGGAATCCTAGGCAATGGCACAGCGAAGGAAACCACTGTGTGCCCAAGGATGATTTAGTAGTTCCCCAAAGCATTCCGAGGTACAAAGGCGAGTTAGATTCTACAACCACCAAGCGTTAATGCAGGGAAGTTGGGAATGAAACCTGGATCCACAGGCGAGACGACATGACCACCCACTAGGAAAGTGTTAAGATCATACCAATGTTCCCCCCTATCGCTTATAACGTCAAATACACTATAGAATGAGATTCTATTTGTTTTGTCAGTTTCAGTGCACTAGAAGATGGGCCCAAATGTCCTTTGAGGAAACATACATCTGCATTAGAATTTGCCACACAGCATGTTAAATTAAGGTACTGGCTCAGAGGTTCTTTGAATAGGAACATCCTTTGCCAGAAAACTGTCTAAATGACAACACCTATGCATGGATCCCCAAGTGTAAGGCCAATAATGCTACCACCACACCATGTATAAACAGTCTGCACATTCAGTACATTTTAAAAATCACATGTTTATTTCAGGTTGCTACTCGAGTCCTAAAACTGTACGAGATTTAGACGAGTCCCATTTATAGGACCGTTACTACTTAGGAACAAAGTTAAACTATTCACAATAAGACAGTAATTATCTATTCCTCTGACAACATACATGCCCAATGCTGACTTGTGACCAATGGTTCTCAGTCCTGATACTGGCACATCCAGAAGTTCCAATCAGGACGAAGGATTGAGAAGATTCTTATTAACCAAATACACTAGTATTTACATGTAAAGGGAATGTGAAACAACCGGGAGAAAACTTACTCCACTGCATTCAGCCATAACAGAATCCATTAGCTCCCAAATGCAAAAACTGTATGATTTACCATGAACAAGCATGCTCTATTGACACTTCACTGTGCAATATTATTAAGCATATTTATATTTTATTAACCAAATTTTTTTGGCTTAATATTTGTTACTCCAGACAGACAGGTTCTCCTGTATCATCATGTAAGCCTTGCAAATATTATTTAAAATTTCTAAAAATGTATTAAGATGAACTATGCGTAGTGAAAATACAGCATATAATAATTTCAAGAAGCTATAACTTTTACATGAAAGGATATGGGGCCTCATTGCAAATCGTAAAAGACACACTGAAACAAAGTTTCCCTTGGCACATGTTGCACGTCGCTGGTTCACTTTGTTGCTGATAGGTGTTCCCCCCGGTGGGGCTACAGCTGGTGCTGCTAGTACGCTCATTCAGTATGAATTAGGATGGTGATGATACAACAAGAAGCCTTTTGCACTCTCCGTTTCAACATGCGCAAGTATGCTATAACCGCGCAACGTGATTTTCATCAACAGTATGGCAATACACCTCTTACTGTGCAGAGCATCCGACGGTGGGACGAGCAATTTAAGAAACCCAATTTTTATGTAAGGGAACGTGTCGCTTCCGTGTGTCTGAACATAACCTGGAGCACATTCGGCACACCATTGTATGGATTCCACATAAGTTCACTCGTGGCAGCCGAGAGCTGGCCATCTCCCATACGACTGTATTGTGTTTTGAGGAGACAATTTTTTTTTTTTCAAACCATACAGGTTTCAAGAGCTACAAGCCCTTCTTGATTGTGATAAATTATGTCTTTGAATTTTGTGAATTCATTTTGGGCATGGAGATGGACAATGAAAACTTAGTTCACCTTTGGTGTACAGCGTTGAAGTCGCATTCCACTCAAGTAGAAAAGTGCACAACCGCAGTGTATAGGTAAAGGTTTTATGAGCATGCATGTAAACCTTGTGGAATCCGATGAATGTTTTATACTTGCTGTAGATTTACATGTTCAATATTTAAAAGTGTTAGTTGAGATTTGTAGAAAATTGTGTGAGAGTGGTGAGAATATTACAGTAATTTTCTATATCTGTGCCTTCCAAGTGTATAAATTTGAAACAGTGTAAAAAACTATTTATAGATTCACAAGTCAGCATGTTTGTAAACATATATTTAAGTTTTTGATCAGTCTGAATTTTATATACAAAAATTTTAATATAATTAAAAATTCATGCTTCTAAACTGTTTTGTGCTACACACACAGCACCATATATTTTCTGTGCCACATCTATTGGTAGCTGGCTTGGAAGGGGGTGTGGGACCACATGGGAAGGAGCAAAGAAGTTATGAAGGGAAGGTTTTTGTCCTTGGTGGCATGATATTCTATAAACACAACTTTACATATTGTTCTCAGCGAATGTTGCTGTTACTGTGGAACAAAAAAATCAATTAGGATGAACAAGAAAACTGATACTCAGTAGAGAAATTGGGATGATATAAATACTTATTTTTTCATGTGGTAATGAAGCAACTGCTATTACAGTTAGCACCACAAGTCATGGCTGGTGAATTTACAAAAGCAGGTGCAGCCAGCGAGGGGAGACGTACATGGGTGTGCAGCATGAATGCTGTGCTAAAAACCTTAATCTACGTATTATCATTTGCGCATTGAGCAATGTGCACCAAATGTTTTTGTAACAGTTTGTACACAGCCAGACCATCACTAATACCAGCTGCAGCAGACTACTGTACATTAGGCTTAAGCGCAGGCATCTAAGATGAGCAGATCTGTAAAAGTGGTTCACAAAGTTACATCACAGATATTAGGCAGAACGAAATTGAGCAGTCATCCTTCTGAATCAAAATGACTTGCATACTCTTGGTTTTGCTGTTTTGTTTCATAATTATCTATTTGCAACCACAAAAAGTCTAGTGGATAAACCAAATTCAAATTCTTTACCGATATTACAATTGAGCATGACAGATGTTCTTTGTTAATGTTGATGCCTACCATGTACCCCTCCATTAAGACAGTTTGCCCGCCGCTGTGCAGCATCAACAGCGCAGCAGGGACCAGCACTCTACTTCGTGCAATGCAATAGTGCACCAACGTGTCATGTAACGCATGAGAAGTGTAACGGATATCAACAAGTGGAGCACCGGCTAGAGCAGCCTAGTTCCACACTACGTGCAGTGATATCCCGCAGTGTAAATAGGGCATGATTTATTTCAAAAGGGCTTTATGGCAAACGCCGGACTAAACCCTTAAAGAGGGACACCAAAGACGTCCCAGGAAGAGCTCATTATTATTGGTTATTGCGTTAAAGTGTATCTGTACAAGTACCATATTTTCATTTCACGCGTTTCACCCTCCTCTCGTTCCACACCAGTGCAAAGTGTGTGTTATCTTTAAAATAATCCCAATTATTTTATAACCTATTCGGAGTTGCAAGTTTTGCATTAGCATAGTTCATGCAAAAGTGTGTCGGGAAGTAAACCCATTTTGCCTGTCTGCCTGCCAAGCTGGCTGGCACGCCACGAAGGAGAAGTCAGTCATCGCTTAGCATCGAGGGGATGGACATGTGTCCCCATGTCTCGCGACACGTGCACCCAGGCAACCAGCATCTTTTGTCTCAATCGTTTAGTCTTCAATGGTGTAATAATCTCTGAACCTCTGTTTTAGCCGCCCGGAAACACTGCCCCTCGCCTCCCGCAGTGCTTGGTTCGCTTGGAAAGCATAGCTTTCACATCTAATCAGTGTTACTGCCTTCGCATCTTTTTGGCAATGTAGGTGTAATTTATGACTAGTAAACTAAATTGAAAGAGAATTCACATGTTATTTCAGTCTGGTCTTCGGGCATTCATCATTTCCTGCCCAGTGGCGTTTATTCCATAGACGCTAGGTAAGCAACGCTTACCCTTTACATATTGGATAAGTTTGACCCTTTAAATTTAAAGTTAAGGCGAAAACTATAAACACATTTAAATCTGAGTTTCCCATTTCCGATTCTACAAACAAGCGTTTTCGTACGGTAACTCCCATACTGTACACACATAGTGCTGCTATATAGTATTTATTTCCACAAACGGGAGCGACTAGCAATGATGAATCAAACTCTCAAGAGAGTTACTCTGCCGCATCCCGTCGGCAGGGTAAGCAGTCGTTCTTTCTGCGTACACCAGTCCTCATTTTTCCTTGGTAAGTGGATGAAAGTGTTCGGGGAAAACTGGAGTTCTTATATTTTCTAATATGATTTCTTAATAATATTCAGTTTAATTATTACATTCATTTCGTTTCCGTTTTATAACTTATGTTTGATATTGTAAAACGGTAAATACATGGCGAGGGTAAGCAAAGTTGGAAATTGCATTTGTTAGTAGAAATTGAAAATAGAACCACAGCCCAGCACTAGCAAATGTTATCTAAAACACTAAAATATGTGGGGCTATTATATTGTTTACCCTCTTTTTATATAAATAAAAAACACACACACACACACACACACTACATGCCACTGTTCCTGCCATACTTTTCAGTGCTTTTGTATCAGTGTTCACATGTGTATTTTCAGTGTTTAATGTCCTTGCATAGTTTTCTATAGGCCGTTCACGGTAAAGTGAACACTTTTTAGGGCCCTGCTAATTTTTTCATTCCAATTAATTGCTACCTTTCTGCCACTTCTTAGTGTAAACATTGTAATATGTCTAATAAACACTGTGTATACATTTCTTCACTCTGAAATGTTAACGTCTGAGACTTCAATAAAGTCTATTTACAAGGGGTTGTTACTTATTGGAAGGGCCTTAAAAAGTGCTCACATTACAGTGAACAGCCTATACGTGTGAGGCGTGTAGTCAGCCTAAATAGGCAACTGCGCAATACGCACGTTAAGTCATAATTTATTAAGACTATTAACAGTCTTTCCTGCCTAGAGGATCGCGCCTTGGTTGTCAAACGAATGACCCTGAGGTCAACGAGATCTGCTCTACTGAACCTTCGTGGAATCGCTGTGACTACGCTTGGCGCCTACCGGGTAAAACCATCATTTCCACAAAATTCCTCCATCTCGAACCTCACCGCACCTAAAATCTCCTTAGAACCCAACTTCCCAGTACCGGACGCCATCAATGTGTCCGCTTAGTAAGAAAAATAAATTGCAACCATTTGTTTTTAACTGTATTGAAAAAACATTTGTAACAAACTGTATGAAGACATTTTATTTTAATCCATTCACGATATCTTTATATTCATGCATGTGAAGAGCAAATTTTTGTCGGTGTTCAAAAACATTATACAGTAGAACTGTTCATGGTAAAGTGAGTACTTTTGGTTGAAATCAAACTTAGAAACAATCCGCTGCCCGTTTACTGCATTGATGCTACCATACATGCTGGCATATAGACACCCAAATATGTCGGCAATAAATCAAGAAAAATACCACAAGACTATGATTTATTACAAATTTAATTGCAGCGAATTTGCTTCATACATATAGGATTGTGACATCTATGTCCCAACAATTTCAGTTTCACTTTACAGATGCGTGAATAGTCACTAAGCCGATGGCAATGTAAATTTTGCATATGGCACAAGGACACAATGAGGCGTGAGTGAAGCGTGTTAAGCTATGGTTTCAAAATTGCATTAATCAGCACGAACAGCCTTTACCAATCAACCTTTAAACTAAAAATAATTCAGAAATGCTCTTCTCCTCAATGCTCCTGGTTCCTCATGAAATGGGCCAGAACAAACTTGCTGAATACTATTTGAAATGTTGAAGTGATTAACTTCTAGATGAATAATCATGGTTATTGATAAGATTAAGTTGGCGTATCTTAAAATTTAATTATTTAATACAACGAAATAACTTCAAATGTGATTTGAATTTAAGACTATAATTGTGGGCTAACAATTTGTTGTGTTCTAATGTCTATGACAGACAGAGAGAGACAGAGAGAGAGAGAGAGATGATTATACTACAATTTGTAGTGTATTTCTTGCCCCCACGAAAATCAGCTGGCAAAACTATGTTGCACTTGGCCCTATTAGCAACAGAAAACGTACCCGTGTCTTCCTTTTGCACACCCTTCTATTGCATGTCTAGTTGATTGGCCTCAATGGGCAGCCAACCAACAATAAATTGAATAACTAGCGCATGGAAACCTCTGGAGCGAGGCAGTCTGGCCGGGTGTAGTGTCACTGTTGCCGCAGCTTCTTAGATCCTCGCTCGCTTGACAATCCAGTATGTTGCCGGCCGTAAACTGCCCTACACACGTGTATTGGCTCACGATTTGCATTTGTTATGTTATCAAACATCTGTGCTGCAGTCCTGAAATTTTCACAGGGTATACAAAGTCAGGACCACGACTTCACATTCTGAACCAGTGATCTAGCTTGTAGCTAAACAGCGAGTTCTTTGTTAGCAGTCACAAGTATAGGCCGTTCACGGTAAAGTGAGCACTTTTGAAGCCCTAGTTACTTTTTTATTTCAACCAATTTATATCCTTCCACCACTTTTTAACGTAAACCCTGCCATGTGAGTAGTAAACACAGTGTATACATTCACCATACCCAAAACCAAAAGTCCCGAGGCCACAATGAAATGTATTTATTGGTTACTATGTTTGATGAAACAGCTTCAAAAAGTGCTCACTTTACTGTGAATGGCCTTTAACTATCATTTTATGGCTGGCTGCAGACACACTAGAATCCGCGTTCGAATGGAAAGGGGCTCGACAAGAACTAAGGGACAAAAACATAATCTCCTGTGCAGTTTATCGGAACCTGATCCGCATGATTTAGCATTAAACTGCCCAGGTCTGCCCTAATTAATAAGTTTTGTTATTAAAAAAATTACCACAAAAAGCCCAATTATATAAACCTTTTTTTGAACCCTAATTTGAGTTTTGTTAATTTTGAATGTTATATTACCAAATTGAAATTAATTCTGAAATTCGCCTTACCCGATAAAATTTCAATACAAATACGCTTGTGGTTATAATTAACTTCATATGCCTCAAGAAACATCAGTACATTATTTTATTGCTGAATTATTTACCAAAAATGTTTGCTTATTAATTGTGTTCCAGATTGACAACCAGACAGCACTCAAAATGTACTCTTGTTTCTGGAACCATTTAGTTTGTGAGATTAACTGCTAGCCTTTTTTTGCACAAGTTGTGCTCACATCTACTGTACTACGTCTTTATCGACCTTATATAGGCCTAAGTAATAACAAATTAATAATCCCGGCATTTTTTTTTACAAATAAAGGCTATTTGATTATGATAGATAAAAAAGGCTAAATGATCAACGAAACTTTTTTTGTCTGGTAGTTGAATGTATGTGTTCTTAAGTCCAGAGTACGTATCTTAATTTCCACATGCGACGTGGTTGATGGCTTTTGCTCCCGAGTTCAGAATGTACAGTCCTCGTGCTTATTTGCCGTACCGTATCGCGGCAGGCGTATGCAAAACACGATAAAAACAGTTTATGTTCGGTAACAGATGTGGAAACTATCAACAAACTGCGCGCTACTCGACACATATCCAACGTCCGAAGATTCACTTTCTGGAGTTATTTTCCATTTTGAAGGCACGGGATAGGGGGATGCGTTAAGAGCGTGTAGGGGGCTAAAATTATGTTCTAAAAGTTTAGCATATTACATCCTATAACCTTGTGCTACGAAATAGTAGTCTGAAAAAGTATAACATAGAAGTTAATAATAGCCATAAACCAACACCTGTCTGAAACTATGTATTAAAACGAATTTTTGCAAATCGTACGAATCAAGCTTGTGAGTTAAAATTTTCAGTTTTACGCTACAAAAATCATGACGTAGACCTATGTTATTTTTCAAATCATTTGGTGTTTTAATTCGGTTATCTTTTCATATTTTTGCGAGCAACGCTGTTACAATAGTATGTTGTTGCCGTCACTAGCTGAACTATTCAACGCGCACATAGCGTTACAATCTTTGTCACCCAGCGCGAAACCCACTACGCCGAGTGTTCTAAATGTACTTAATCCCCCCCCCCCCTCACCCACTTAGGAAATTAACTTCTGTGTTAATTAAAAACATGCAGACGGTGGCATGACTACTTACACTGATGTTACAGGGAATAATGGAAAGTGTTTCTTTTTTTTCGGCTTGGACTATATATAGATCTTATTTTCAAGAGCGGAGTGCGTGGGACATACTCCAAACACATGAATTGAAGTTCACAGGCTTTCAGAAGCGAAGATCGAAAAACTTTGAGATAACCGTTTGTCAACTTTGCAAGATATTTTTTCCAAATCTGGTGCATATTTTTTTTGCATGTGTTACGCCTCGAGACCAAAAAAAATCCACACGAACGAATGAGATAGCTTGGCAGAAAAATCACCGATAAATACTTAGTTATTAAGTTAAAGAGGCCTATAGACGGTTCACGGTAAACTGAGCACTTTTGAAAGCCGTGCTTAAGATCCACTTGTACGTGCGTTGTGTATCCTTCCGCCTTATGTAAAATTAACTTTGACATTGGTCTTACCACTTCATGCGTCCGTCAAGTGAAACTGTGGAATTATAAGAAAAGTACATTTTACAAATCCTCATTCTTACACCGAGGTGCATTAAAAAAGCAAAGGGAAAGAAATAATTTTATTTATCACAAATTGCTATAGACTGTTCACGGTGAACTGAGCACTTTTGACGCCCTAGTTATTTTTTTACTTCAGCTATTTTAAATACTTTAACAACCTTTTTAAATAAATATGGCCTTTTAAGTAATAAACACAGTGTAGATTCCACTGCACTGGGATCTTAACGTCCAAGGCTAAAATAAAACATTTATTGACTATTATTTCAATTGAGAAGGCTTTCAAAAGTGCTCAATTTTCCGTGAATAGCCTATACCTAACATTTTTATTTCGACCGTTAACTACTTTCCCTCCATCCTTACCAACTTTACTGGGTGCATGTCACTCAGCGCGCCCGTTACAATATACGCAGGCTGGGGCAGCGACGTTTTTCCTAATGTTGATTTCGCAAGTGCTCACTTTGTCGTGAACAGCCTTTACTTGCGTTTTTAATATTTCCTCGTTGCCACGTGATGCGGAAACGTTAATTTTGCATGCATGGAAGATATGCCATAGCCAGGCACAATAAATTAAGCACGGATTTCGAAAGACCCGAATCAGCGGCCAATCTGGCCGTGCCTCGCCTGGGAAAATGATTTACAACTTCTGAAGGCACACCGACGCTTCAGACGTCAGTTCAGTTGGGTGACGCAGTCCCCCAATACTTCAAACTGATAGGCAAGGTCAACAGAGGTCACGTAAAACAAATGGAAGGAACAAGGGGGGGGGATGGTTGTACATGAGAAACTAAGTTTATGGTGTCACCTCAGAGCATAGCGGTTAAAGGAGACGAGAGTCCGAAATAACAGGCCTCGGTAGCGACACTTCCAGGGGAGGAGTTTCTTTTCCATTGCATTTTATTCAAAACCAGCACATATGGACATCCCATCTTTTGCCCTTCCGCCCTTCAAATTGTAAAGCAGAAATGTTTAATATTCTCTATGCAGGTAGGCTGTCATCCAGAAATTTCGCCAATTCCCGAGTTGCGCCGAGTGACCTAATACTCAGAATGTTCCTGCGCCTCCTGCCTGCTTCTTCAGTAACAAGGAGGGGGGAGGGGAGGAGATGCTAGGACGCAAATAAATCTCGCCGCTGTCAGCTATTCACGGCCTTCCCAAAAGTGGAGTCACCACCCACAACTCTGGACAGCCTTACGGCGCCAGCTGCAGCGCGTGACAATATTCATATAGACTACAGCAGTAACTACTGAAAAAGTTAGCAAGAATTATAGTAATTGAAAGTTAGCGACTCAGTCCGACCAAACTAAACTAAACATATTGGTAAACGAGAAAAGGAACACAAACGAATGTTGATAACACACTCGAGTGCAGTTACGTCAGGACGTTCCGGGAACTGCAATCTATTTATTCCCTTCTTCAGATAAAAATCAAGAGACTAAAAGATGAGGTCGACCGCTTATTCGTCTTCTGCGCATGTACCAAAAACTGACCTACCCCAATCATACACAACTGTCAGTCACATGGTTAACGATGATGGAAAAGTGTGTTTATATCTTGATTTTTAAATTGCAAGTACTAGTATATGAATGAAATACTTTTACAAATTTTAATTAAAAAAAACTGCATTACAAATTGGTTAGATTAAGTAGAAAAAATTCTAAAAAAAAAACATGTTTACAAATCAATTTCCTAACCTAACATCCAAACAATGCCGTTTCCGCAAGACTTGGCAGAAAAGCAGTTCAACGTCGGGAAACAAATTGGTTGTGCGCAGCCAGCGAGATCGGTCTACATCTTTAGTCTAGGCTATGATGAAAATAGACCGAGCTATCTTTTTTTTTTTTTTTGGCGAGCCCCCAAATCACGGTGCACCAGTGTGACCATCTTGCGATTCCTTGGACCGCCGCACGACGTAACAGGCATGCACGCTATTTTTAAAGTTCACTGGCATGCATGTCAGGAAAAGTCCTACACGCTCAGTCGTATGCAACGAGGTCGTTACAGACGAGTACTACTGCGCCGGATACGTGGTATGGTTAAAAGATAGATGCAGCGTACATCTTGGGTGTATAGTCTATTTCTCAGTGAACAATACAAGCACTTTCTGAAGCTATTTAGGATCACCTTTCTGCCAGTGTGGTGTATTTCAATCATGTGAATTAACATAGTCATGAACGGGATACTGACCCCCCCCCCCCAACCCGTGCGTCAATGTGTTCGCTACTTTATTTTATGCACATATGAATTAGAGTAATAATTTATATATATATATATATGTATGTGTGTGTGTGTGTGTGTGTGTGTGTGTGCGCGCGCGCGCGCGCGCGCGTCCAAAAATGACAAATTTATACGTAACAATTCTAATATGACGTCTAAGTTATGAACTGCTTTTACTACCTCGCTGGAAACTCCCTTTGGGAGCAATGCCAATCGATGTGCCATATAACTATGTAGTTATTGATGGCAGGGTTTATTTTTTTATTTTTTTTTAATTATATCAAATGCGCAAAAAACTATCACCGTGCACCAAGTACTTTTCGATGCATGCCTCCTGGTTTCCGATATTTAAAAACTGCTGGTGCGAAAACATACTTGTGCTTTCTATAATGTGTCTCTTGAAAACTAAGAGACTTTTATAAGTAGGCCCAAATACCCTTATGCTTTCCGACGACTAATTTTAACTTAGAAGCTTTTCGAAGAGCTTGCATATGACGCTTTAACGCCAATGTTTTCGACTAATACGACTTCTGAGAAACTGTTCTTTTGTATCTGAATCTTGACAACCTAATGCTTTTTATAGGCTGTTCACGGTAAAGGGAGCACTTTTGAAACCCTAGTTACTTTTTCCATTCAGCCATCTTTTATACTTTAACCATGACGTTTTAAAAAATATATTACCATGTAAGTAATAAACACACTGTGTATATTCCACCGCACTGTGAGGCTAAAATATGATATATTTGTACTATTATTCCAAATGTGAGGGCTTTCGAAAGTGCTCACTTTACCGTGAATAGCTTATAGTAAGTTCTCTATGTTTTAAGCAGTTGCACTGTAATCTCTTACATTTCCCGTCTTTCTTACTTACTGCATTCCGACAGTGTTTTTCTCTAGCGCCGATGGGTGAAGTATAACTGAACCGAACGACAGTCTAGGTGGCTAGGATCAAGAACTCTGCGTGGGAAGTTTAGAAAAGACATCTTGCTCGAGATGGCGTGAAGGAACACGAACTACTTCGCGCGGGGAAATGGCGAGGAGAAAGTTCGCGAAGGAAGGAAACCGCCAGAAAGTTTCCTTTTTTTTTCTCTCTTCTTTTTAGCGCACCAGCTAAAAATTTCGCCCGCAGAATGAATCTCTTGCTGTGGCGACATTCTGTCATAGTGTGTGTACTGGGCTCGGAATCGGTTCTGGAACTCTGCTAAATGGGTAGCATCATTACGTGATTGATCTCGCTACGGAATAATGTGAAATCCTTTAAGGTTCGCACGACTAAGGGCCGGTTGCACCAACATCGCCCCCGATCCGAGATCAAATTATCCTAGTTCCGAACAATGGTCCAGTTCGATCTTGGTTCCAATGTAAAAGTGTTGCACCAACGAAATTTCAGGTTTCTGAATCTCCGATACTTCGACCTTGGTTCCAAAGCGAGAATTCGATACTAAATATGAGAAATTTTCATATTGGTTCGTAATGTATGAACGTCATGGAAGTAGTCTCATTTTTCACTATAGATAGAACTAGATGTGCGATGTTTATCTGTTTTAAGTGAATTATTACTGTACGAATTTTACTGAATAATATCCAAGTGTTTATGATGTTTTAATTTCCCAAGAAAACAATCGACCATAGTTCTATCTGTTGGTATATTTTGGAACCGCCAACTTCGGCGGTTCGAAATGAACTTAATCTCTATCTCCAGCCCAGTTCTGAAATCGAATGGTGCAACAGTTTTCTGTGGCGATCTTAGATGAGACCTCGAATCGAGTTTCGAGCCACGATAGTGCAACCGGCCCTACATGTTCTTTATTTCATCACGCACATACTCTACTTCGCAAACAGTCTTGAAAAAACAATGGTCAGCAATAAAAATATATTTTTATAGCTAAGTAGCAGAGACCGATATATGTTACCGTTGCAGACAACATTTAGGGAGATGAAATTTAATTTCCTTGTGTATTATTAACAAGTTTCAAAGGTAACTTAAATAAATTATTCGATGCGTGTTGCATTTCGTGCTACTATTCATTTCACCTAGTGTTGAAATCTGGCGAGTATAGATAATTTTGAAATTGCCAGGTATGTTTGGATCCATGAGAACTTTATGCAATTGCATTAACAGAAGACACCACAACTTCAAAGTAAAGATCTTTGGAAACTGAATTTCACAGCGATTTCTTACTCATTTAAATTTAAGTACGGTAACTTAAGAAATATATTTGGTAACAACTAATTAAGTTAGTTAACTGGTTTTATAACGCGCTAACTAAAAACTGACAATAGTAGTCCGACAAAAATGTTTCAACAAATTACACATTTCTGAACTTTTAAAACAAATATTTTGACTTAGAAGCCTTCACAGTGCTTATTTATTTACGTGGCTTCATTTACACAACAGTTAAACAATATTAGTAAGTACCTTCTATTTTGACACTAGACTACTAGAGGCGAGTCTTTTAGAAGCTGCATCTGCTAAAACCTTACCGTGTGACCTGTTGCAGAAACAAATTTAATAATCGCCTTCCACGAATATCCAACATACATTTCACCAATTCTTTTCACAAAAAAAAAAAAAAGTTTTCAAAATCCGTTCCACGTGGGCCTCTAATGTCTCGCATTTAGCAAGCCCGACCTTTATAATAATACCTAGTCCACAAAAATATAGACAACGTGCTACAGGGTGATGTCGAAATCACTCTGGATTTAATTAGTTTTAACCGCTTTTCTGTAGTCTGCAAATTGGCGATCCTGTTCGGTTATGCAGTTTTATACTCCCAAGCCGTGACGAAATCCCATGATCAGGGTGGTCATAGGTCTTCCTAATCTGCTGTAAAGGCCAGAGACTAAGGCCCGGTGCACACGTGCAGACAATATCCACAGATTCCGTAGATTTCGGTAGCCAATTTACTATAGTCCATTCCCCACTGCTAAATATTTACTTGCAGGCCAGTTTCACATCCTTCCGCCAAATGTAAACAAACATTGCCATGTGACTGCCATGTAGCATTTGTCAAAATCAATGTTTACATGCCATTGTGTGTGTGTACACGTGTCCGTATACTTTCGCTACACCTAAAACATAAACATTGAAATGTGACCTACTTTTATACCTGTCAAATGTGTTAAATACTGTTTACAGATTTTCAAAGAATTCTGTCATATTCCAAAAACCATTCCGTATGAATATTAACAGTTTAGGCCTCCAACATTATTTAGGTCAGCTTTACGACGTTTTAAAAATGCCTGAATTGACGACAGTTCCTACGGTTATTTTACAATTAACATATTTGTAAAAAAGCACGATAATATTTACTGAGTATTTTATGAAAATTAAAGTAATCATTAGTGTATATGACATAAAAGGAGTAGTTATAAAAACAAAACACTATGCATGAACACAATGTTTAAGTAAATCATAAAAAATGCACTTTCCTTCACTTGCTAAAAAAAATTCCGCAGTGTTCGGCAGCCTCTTTACTAGTAATAGTAAATTTAAAAAAAAAAAACTATATTACTGAGTCAACAAGTATCTGTGGATAGTTTATTCCAAAGAACCCTCTATAAGTAGCAGACAGGAGCGCTAATAACTTTACGAAGTGGGGATCGCTCAAGATTATTCTGGTGCTGCAATACCAAAGGTGAATAAGGCAATGTTATATTACAAAGCGGAATAAACCTTAAAAAGGTGCATACGTGTGACAGCCTTCTCATACCAACTTAGCATTGTAGTTTAGATGCTATGTTATTCGTATTAACAGTCCATCAATGCACAGGACTTTTCAGGCAACTTCTTATACAATTTTTAAAAACTTATAGTTGCTATTTGACAAAAGAAAAAATTGGTAGAAATTGTATCATCTCGGTATATCGGTAGACTGATCAGTTTCGGTAGATCTACCGAAAAATCGGTAGGGTTGGCAACACTCACGAGGGCCTGTGGATTTCAAATATGTGCAAAGTTTATACATTTTAACCATGAACTGATGTTATGACGAAGTTATTTATTTATATTCACGTCAATTTATCACAATGTTGTACCTTCGCGTTGGGTGTTTGAAACACAGTTATGTAACAAGCTCGCGTTTCTGTGATTTGAATGTTTGCTACAATCCCAACGAAATACTAGGCCCACCCAGAGAAATTAAAAAAAATAATAAAATAAACCTACAAACCAGTAAGTACCAATGCATGTAAATATTGGCGGAAAAAATGTTACGGTAAGCCTACATGTTTGCATGTTCACCCCTGTCTTTTACGTTTGTCGATGCCACGTAGTACAATAAATAAGCGACACGAGTTGCGTGCTTGAATTTACTGTGCCGTTTCGTTGAACTGGTTGTCCCTTCCTTTTAATTTTTATTCCCAACACATTAACAACAGGTTAAATACTACTGTTGTTTCCGCCACGGTATTAACAAACACCGCCATGGCAAAATATTGTGTGTAACAAATAGTTATAAAGCTGACCTAAATATTGCTATAGGCCTAAACAGTGGACATTCGTAGGAAACTGTTCCTGCAATAGGACATGATTCTTTGAACAGCTGTAAACAGCAACCAACGCATTTGACAGTTATGAAAGTAGAAGTCACATGGCAGTGTTTGTGTTTACGTGGAGCGGAAGGATACATAATCAGCAATCGAAAGTAGAAATTTGGCAGGGCTTCAGAAAAGGCCGAAGTTATCGCGAGTCGAATACATGTATCAGTGTAAACGTAGCTGCGGCGCCGCGCGTCCACTGGGCGGGCAAATGCTTTCCAAGAGGGCTTAGCTTATAGGCAACACAGTGCACAAGCAGCGGGATATGTCCGCACGTGTGCACCGGGCCTGAGAAGGAATATTAAGACTACTTTCAGACCGCAGCAGCTGGATACCCGCAACTGGCAACACTGCACGGGTCTACGCCGTTCCACAGTTTATCCAACACTGCCAACCCTGCAGTGAGCTCAGGCTCACAGGAATAGCGCGTCGAACTGGCCGTTATAGGCTGCACGGTAAACTGAGCACTATTTAAAGCCCTGCTTAAGGATCTACTTCTATGCACGTTGTGTCTGCTTCCGCCTTGTGGAAAATTAACACTGCTATGGGCTTCATCGCTATTCGTGCGTCGATCAAGTCATGGGAAAGTAAATATTTTACCAATCTACTAATTTCTACACTCAGATGCATTAAAATAAGCAGAAGGCGAAACAAATAATTAAGTTATCACAAATGGTTACCTAACACTTTCAATTCGACCATTAGAAACCGAACTTTTCCCTCCATCGTTAGATACCAACTTTACTGGGCGCAAACCACTCAGTGCGCCCGTTAAAATATACGCAGGTAGAAGCAATTACCGTTTCTCAAAGGTTCATGTCAAAAATACTCACTTTATCGTGAACAGCCTTCATTATGTTATGTTTTCGACTGACTCGCCTCCAACCAAGGATTTTCTCAAGTGGGAATCGTGCCGGACGATGCCGCTAGTCGACGGGTTTTCTCGGGGATCTCCCGTTTCCCCCGCCTATGCCTTTTGGCGCTGCTCCATTTTAACCTCAGTTCACTCTCATTGGCTTAAGAGTAGCCCAGATTTCTTCACTCAAGATATTTTATCTTACTACTCTGAACCCTTGTGTGCTTGATTGTTATCATTAATGCATATGTAAACATTGTTCTGTTATATTGCAATATTTCCTGGTGTTAATTATAAAATAAAGCATCTACACGTGAAATATGCAATATATATATATATATATTTTTTTTCTCTACGCTTCACCCAGTAACACTTCCTGCCGCCCCTGTTGATACTAGGTGTTTTCAAATCATTATTTCCGGGACCATCAACAGGAAACGCGCAGAGGGAAGTTGCAATGCGTCGCCTGCAGAGGTCGGTGTGTTTTCGTGCAGCCATGTGTGAGCGCTGGGAGCTGATAGCAAAAATTAGGCACGAACTGTTAATTCAGAGGCAGTGTATACATCGCATCGCGTGACCCTCAACGCTGCAGCTCGCTAGAGGCCTCTCTCTCTTCACACGCGCCCGGCGCATTGTCGGCAGGAAATGAGGCTAATGGGAGGACGCAATTTGCGCCACACACGATTCCACGAACCGCAGCTTGCGTCATTTTTGTAAACTCGCGCGTGCACACGACTGCTGTACTCCATTTCACGGTTACTTCAGACTTTCCTGAAGTCCTCCCAAAGTTATGCTACCAGGATATTCCTCCGCCTCGTGCAAACTAAGCTTAGCCAAGTCTAGAAAATTACACCAAAGGACAACGTACCGAATTCGTGCGCACTCATTTTCAACAGTATTTTGTATAAAACACCACTTCTTACTAAAGGCTGTTCACGCTAAAATGAGCACTTTTGAAAGCCCTGCTTAAGATCTACTTGTATGCACGTTGAGTATTCTTCCGCCTTATGTAAACTTAACACTGCCATGGGCATCGTCCATTTATTTATGCGTCGGTCAGGCGAAACTGTGGAATTATTGGGAAAGTACGTATGTTACAAATCTGTTCAATTTTTACACTCTGATGAGTTAAAAAATAAAGCGAAAGTAATCATTCTAGCTATCGCAAATAGTTAGCGAACATTTTTTATTCGACGTTAAGATATGGAACTACTTTCCATCCACAGTTACCAACTTTGCTGGGCGAATGTTACTCGGTGCACCCATTAAAACATTGCAGGCAAGGGCAGTGGCATTTTAATAAGGTTCATTTCAAAAGTGCTCACTTCATCGTGAACAGCCTTTATGTGCTACCAACTTACATACAAGTTTTCTCACTTTTTAAAAATTATTTATAAATTAAGCATTACAATTTATAGATAAACTATGAACAACATTTCAATTCAACAGAAAACAAAGGAATTTTTATGAACACCTGTATAAGACGCTCATGGCATATGTTGGGAAATTACTGAACACGTCATACATGAGGGGATTTTTAAAAGGTTTGATTCGAAAAGTGTGAAGAAACCGCTAATTGACTATATACTCCATCTCACGTAAATTCGCTAATATTGACAGTTCCAGAAATGTAGCACGGAGACAATGTATCCTTCCGCCACAGCTGTTCTATCTATGAAGGAAAATTGGGGAAACAAATGCTATCGTCAGTGTAGTTTACCAATTCAGCTTACTTAATTTTTGTTATGGCCAAGTTATAGTGCTGGCGCTCTTTTATCGAGGGCGAATGGGGTTGAGATTGACAGAAGTCGTTCACGAAACGGCATTGTATCGCAGCAGTTCTTATGAAGCGGTATCATTTTGAATTACAATCGTTTAAGTCGACCAGTGGAAAATTCTGTTCGCACGGAAGTAACATTCAGATTAGTATAACCTCTGAGGTTTTATCCTCGCCGAAACAAGAAAACTCGCTAAATATTACGTTGTTCGTACGAATGCGAATATTTAACACTTTCCGTAGCATTTGCATGTTTCTGGCGACGGTAACCTTACATTCTCCATATAATAAAAGTTATTTTTACATTACAAAACAGCGCTGAAATGGTGGTTTTCTAAGTCACGTGCATTTCAAACAATCTAATAACCGTTCCGAAATACATTATTTATGAAACACGCTGACTTCCGGTTCGCAATTCGTATTTGCAACTTCTGTACACATCTAGCTCCAAGGAAACACGTCTGCACGCTTCTGATACGAAATAATTTGCAGGACCATTCAATAAATACGACACTTCACGGGTGAAAACTCGCTAAAAACTCACGCCTACAAACAACTATGCTTATTGAAAGCAAATACAAAAATAATTACGTACTGATATAATAACCCGATAACATCAGTAAGGTAGACAAACTAAAATCTCGCGCACAGTGGCGTTCACAGGAACTGGAAACTTCTCACTGTTCGTTACTGAGAGCATGCTCCGCAACATATTTCTAAAGCAATTCGCTAAAAGCAAAAAAAAAAAATTACATTACTTTAAAAACAATTTCAACCACAAATGTTTTAGGTGTAATATAAGTTTTGAATTACAACGTTCAGTTCCGAGCAATATTTTCCTCTATCACATCAATATCGCCAACGCAACAGCTAATCAGGTTATAAAATACTTTGCACAGAATAACATTCACTCTTTACATAGTGTGTAGGTTTTTCACATTGTCATATTTTAGTCTAAATGCAGTTTAATATACGAAGTGGGTAAAATCTTCAGCATAATTTTATACGGCTTCAATTAATCTACGTATGCAAGAAAACGCGAAGGAAATTAAAATAAACAATTGGCAGCCATTATTGCATTTAACCTGTATAAACAAAATATGAGCGAAAAGAAAAATGAACGTCAACATCCTATAAACTTGCGTGGCTGCTGCCAAAACTACGTTACGTTATCGTCAAGTACGCTTATTACGTACACCAAGTTCGGTTCAAACTGTGTTATTGCGTAACGAGTACGAGAGAGAAGACCAAAACAAAACTGTAAAAAAAAAAATTGTCATTTCCTAGCAGCTGAGCTACAGGAACATTTAAAACAAAGTGGGATCTCCTCCGACAAGACAGGCGAGATCTGAACACCGACTGGGAAACACAACGATGTATAGACTGTTCACCATAAACTGAGCACTTTTGAAAGCCTTGCTTAAGATCTACTTTTATAAAACACATTTGGTATTCTTCCACTATGCGACATCAACATTGCATTTGGCTTCGTCACTATACGTCCGTCAAGGGAAAATGTGAAACTACCAGAAAAAGTGAACATTTTAATAATTTGCTTTATTGCACTTACAAATATAAAAAAAAGGAAAAAATTAAATTCAGTACTCACAAATGTTTACCTAACTTTTTTAATTCGACGTTAATATATGCACTACTTTCCTCTGCTCCGTTGCCAAATTTACAGGCGGCATGCCAATCAGCTTAGCTTGCCCGCTAAAATATACGCAGATATAGGCAGCGACATTATCAAAATAGGACTTCAAAAGCGGTCACTGTAACGTGAACAGCCTTGAAACATGTAGCAGCGACGGGCTGCATAGTGGAAGTAGGCAAAAAAATCGTCAGGAAAATGGCATCGTCAGCAAAGTTTTCTACCGTGCGAAAATTCGGGATCGGATCCGCCGACACTTCGATCCGGTTCGAGAGGTGGGAGAAGTCTTCTCTTGTCGAACGATTCGTTCGTAACTTGCGGCAGGTCGAAATGTCGACTGTAAAACTTGTTTGGTCGTGTGTAGACAAAGACGAATATCTGAGTTTGCAGATGAACCAGTACTTGGAAGATCAGTACCAACCGCCGATTCAAGATAAACACTCAAGCAAACAGAACTGTAAGGTCAAAGTCAAAACACCGAGGACGAGCTCTGAGCAACAACTTACAAAGGTCGATTTGCGCCATTTCGATACCAGATCTCTACAAGCTAAACATGGAACCCCCTGCCCCCCCCCCCCCAACATCTTCACCAAAAGAAATTTCAAGTCTAGATTTACTCCTGAATTGCGCGAAGATTTTACCTGTCGTGGGAGAGTACAATATGAAATAATGTTCATGCTCGGCTAAGCTAAGAAAACTTTAGGTTACACTTATCACTGCACTTTCAAGAGCGCGTGCATTTTTGTTGGTTTGTTTACGATTTCTTGGGGCTTACTGCAGCTTTGTAGGACTGGTTCACTTAAGAAACTTCAACAAGTACTACCAAACGGATACGTCGTGAGGGTCCCATCGATGCTTTGAAAGTGCAACTTTTAGAAATAGGGACAGCAAAAATCGAATGTGTTCGGTAACTGGGAAGCTGGAATCCTCATTCCCCAGTATCCTGTACACTTGCGCATCGTCTGTTTGTAGACTGCTGCGAAGTAAGATGCCAGTTATACCGACCACGAATTAGAGCGCGATTCCGTCGTATCTGTTTTTTTTTTAAATAGACTTTCCATACTTGTTTTCTTGATTCTTCACTGACCCGGCGCAGTTACTTGCGAGTTTTGTTTTCTGCTTGTTGACTCTCGGTTAATGTTTTCTTGCTGTTTGTTGACTCAAAAGTCCTGCAAGGCCAGAGCACAGTAGATAATTACACCAGAGACTAAATGGCGTGGTGGATCCTTGGCGTGGCCGTACCCACGGCCTCATTGGCTACACCAGGCTCTAGACACTCCTCATGCGATTGGCTACTGCATGCTGCCTAATGTTCACTATTGGCCGGGCTGCCAGCTGGCGAGTATGTTACCAGGCGCTGATTGGCGAACATTTTGCTGGCCAGTGAGGCAATTTGGCTGGCGTGTGCGTTTAGAGTCTGCAGCATAAGCGGCTGTTTCAACTCCGTGTAGTTGATATTCTGTGGCTTGGAGCAAATTCAGACGTGGGTGTTAGGGGACATACCACCACCCGAAATCACGTTGACATGAAACTACTTTGTGGTGGTTTTTAAAATGAAATAAATTCAGAATTTATAAACAACTCTTATGTTATTTCATTACTATTCTCTTAAATGATAACAGTACCACCCCATGCCTCTAATGTAAGAGGCAAGGTACTTTATCATGGGAATATTATCCCAACCCCTTAAAGTTTAGATCCGGCCCTGTGCAGTGCGTGGTGAACTGCGATCTAACCTCAAGAGTTGCGTGTTTAAAGTATTTTGCTTGTCCCCCACGCTATTTCTCTCTTCTTTTTTTTTTATCGATCCCTAGTTATAAAGTAATACCACCACTACCGCAACATACTATACTGCTGGGCACTAAAAGACGCACGCCCCTGAAGGGCCCCACTTTGGGGGAATGCGTAGAGCAGGGGGTAGCACGATTACGTGATTAGTTCAGCCGATTGGCGCGGCACATGTGCCAATGTAAGCGGTATGTAAGAGGACGTCGGGGAGCCGCTGAGATGTAGCGGAATTGTATTTCCCCGCCGTTCGTGCGCGTTCGTTCTTACAACCGTAAGAACAAGTTTCCGCCTTTGACTGCGGGAGTATCGTGGCCGATCAAAGATTGTGATTATCCTACAGCGAAATCTGTTCTCGCATTGGAAGAAATGCAACCACAGTGAAGCTGATACGTGATCAGTGGGTCGAGTAGAGAAAAAAAATGACTGCCCAAAGTTTCATTCCAAAAAAATTTTTTTTTCAATATTTCGATACGAAATATGCAACCGTTGTGATCCTGAGCGGGGTGATTGCCACCATTTATAATTTGCGACGACTTGTAACCTTCACATTTTATGCACTTGACTTAGCGGTTGCCATATCTAAAAGTCGCATTGCAAGCACAGTACAGTCAGTAGTGGGAAACAATTTAACCATGTACGCTTACAAGGATGCCCAGCATACACCGTTGCCAATTGGAGAAGCCGTCAACAGAATATCCAGCCTTGGCTCATGCCCGGTTGCACCATCGTGGTTCGAAACTCGATCCGAGATCGGATCTAAGACAGACACAGAAAACTGTTGCAACATCCGAGTTAAGAGCTGGACTGGAGATCGAGATTAAGATCATTTCGAACCACCGAAATTGGCTGTTCGAAATCTCGATAAGAGATCAACAGCCATCGCCGACAATTGCAGCGTGAAAATACGCCGACAGAACTACGCTCGATTGTTTTCTTGGGAAATTAAGAGAACATTATACGCACTAGATTATTCAGTAAAATTCGCACAACAATAATTCACTTAAAACAGATAAAACATCGCACATGTAGTTCTATTTATAGTTAAAAATACGCCTACTTCCATGAAGTCATGTACTACGAACCAATAGCAAATTTTCTCATACTTAATCTCTATCTCTCACTTTGAAACAAAGATCGACGAATCTGAGATCCAGAATCATGAAATTTCATTGGTGCAGCACTTACATTGGAACCAAGATCAAACTACATCCTTGTTTGGAACTAGGATAATTTGATCTCGGATCGGGGAACATGATGGAAACGGGCATTAGCGGTTAGTGTCTTTGAAAGCACAGTTTAGTCAGTAGTGGGAAATAATCTAACCACGTACGCACACAAGGGTGCCCAGCAAAACAACGGTGACAACTGAAGAACAAATTAGTAAGAGGGAGAAAGCCAACAGAATATCCAGCCTTGGCTCAGTGTCGCGTGCTGTAGGCTACACAATGGAGCGCGGTTAACCTCGTCGCGCTGGAGGTGTGTCAGGTTGGCAGCCCGTGCTGTGGTCCCCCTAGAGCGTGCACCAAGGCTGCCCTAGCGTGACGCCCACAGCGCGATGCACCAACGGGTTGGTTTTCTGCAACGTCCGTGAGCCGCCGCCAGCTGGCGACGGCTCAATACCGACGCCGCGACGCCACACAGACGGCCGCCAGTGGGTCACGCCAACTCGCCTCTGACACACATCCCATGTTCCAAAGGCTTCTCCCGCCTCTGGTGCTGCCACATGCACCGCGTCTACCCGGAACAGTTCCTGTTTTCGTACATCTTGTTCCGCGTACACAATTTCTTTCTTCGGGCTGTTCACGGTAAAGTGAGCACTTTTGATAGTCCTGCCTTAAGATCGAGCTACTTGTATGCCCATTGGGTATTATTCAGCCTTATGTAAAATTAACATTACGATGGGTCTTATCACTTTATTCATGCGTCGGTCGGGTGAAAATGTGAAATCATTAGAAAAGTAAATATTTTACAAATCATATTTTTACACTGATGCCTAAAAATAACAGAAAGCGAAATAAATAATTAGTTATTACAAATGGTGGCCTAACTTTATTCGACGTTAAGATACGGAACTAATGTCCCTCCGACGTTACCAACTTTACTGGGCGCATGTCACGCAGTGCGCCCCTTAAAATATCTGCAGGCGGGAACAGTGATTTTTTTTCCCAAGGTTGATTTCAAAAGTGCTCACCATCGTGAACAGTCTTTAATAAACATACTGTGTATGTTCCACCGCACTCCGAAGTTAACGTCTAAGGCTAATACAAAATAGAGTTATTGACTATTATTCCAAATGAGAGAACTTTCTATAAAGTGCTCACTTTACCGTGAACAGCGTATAATAATAATATCTAAACCATCATTACCAACTCTTATGAAAAATTATCGGATGCACACCCCCGTGGAGAAATTTTGTAATCATACACAGCAAATACCATGATCATTAGCAATGCTATAAGAGACTTGAGGTCACACCATCAAATCCCACGGGACGATAATTTCCTTCAAATGTGAAGGCGCGTTCTGATTCATTGAAACAACACGTGGTTTGAAAGCCTTCAGTTATCAGCTGCGAAGGTCGTACCTTCGCGCTGCGAGGAATACTAACCAGCTGGTTTCGAGAACTGGTCGCCTTGAGAGCATCAAGGTAAGTGCGCGTACATTTGTTGGGCATACTATTGACAGGTGAAATGGACTTTTACAAATTATTCTTCTGTTTTACGGCTTCATCAAGAAAGACGGGCCTCCACTCCAATTTCATAAGGCAGTTTTCCACGCGAGAATAAAAGTAAATAGAAAAATAGACATTGCCAGGGAAAGGAAACATACGGAAAAACTTGTGCGAATAGAAAAAGAACAAATGAAGTGTAGCTCAAAACCGTTTAAGCTTACAGTTGTTCATGTTTGTGGGAACAAATTTAGAATTACGTAACCTGGTTTTTCAGAAGATTAAATTTTAAAGACCACATTTAGACCGTTTATCCAATAGCTGCATAAATTCGTTTGAAATTGAGGGTGAAGATTCCATCTTCATATAACATAGCTGACAAATCTGGGATGAATAGTCTGATTTTCTGCCTGCCATCATCTCAATAGGCTTCAACTAACACTTGCAGGTTTTGCAGCAAAAGAATATTCAGTTTTCAGCAATGGTAAATAAGGTTATATTTCCCAGAGTTATTTGTACAATATGACAATTTGCACATCAGTTCAAATTAAAATGTCAAAGTACAGGCTGTTCACAGTAAAGTGCAAATGTTGCCATGCGGGTAATAAATACAGTGCTCACTTTACCGTGAATAGCCTATAAAGCTTTTACCATAAAATTTAACTTTGCTGCTGGAGAGTATGATAGTATGTGAGCTACGAGCAACCATAGGAAAATCGTGTCGCGTGGAGAAACCAGCGTTCGATATTTCGCAGTGCTTTCTTCCTAGAAGCAAGAAAAGTGCGCCGGCGTTTTTCCTGCTTAGTTACTGCGAGGCTTCGGGATTTCCCGTCATTTTAAGAGCCAGTTCAGGGCACTGTGTCCGCCGTCTTCGCAGACTAAAGATCACACAATAGAATGGAGTGCTTGCGAAACATGGCCGTTGTTTTCTTACTGGGCACGTACCGAGTTATAACCCAGTGACCTGGTCAGAGAGGAGTGTCGAACAGTGACATCTCTTCCTCTGAATACTCTCTCCACGGTCCATCTTCCGAGCCGAAATCAATCATGATAACGACCTCGAGGGCGAGAAACTGGGGAGGCTGCCTCAAATGTAGTAGACAGGAAAACCAAACTGTGAAAACCGCAACACTCAACTTCGCCGTCCGAAATAGAACCCACGACCTTCCGAATACGTCCGGCACTGCAGCATATGACCGAAGTCACGGAATATAAAGACGACATTCGGCCGTACGCTTGCTTTGCGTTTCAACGGGATCGCAGCTCGTTTGCCGAATTCGCAATAAGGTTATTTAGGAAAATGGCATATTGACGAGAACTTAGATCTTTAACATCCGTGGCAAAGAGTTTTTATGAAAACGCTCTTTTCAACTTCCCTTCCGCAGATAGAAACTGCATGTGCAGACTGCGATGTCCGTAACGTAAATATATACGCTATTCACGGGAAAGTGAGCACTTTTTGAAGCCGTCTCATTTGGAATAACAGCCAATAAATATTATTTATAGTAGCCTTAGACATTACCTTTCAACGCTGGTGAAATACATAATTGTGTTTATTACTTACATGGCAATATTTATTTTAAAATTTGGCGGAATGATAAAAAATGACTCTTAGGAAAAGTAACCAGGGCCTCAAAAGTACTCATTTTACCGTGAACAACGTATACCAACCAAGTACATTACTTCTGCGAGTTTTCACAGCTTGAAACCTAAAAATTATCTCCTAATTTATTTATAAATAAATTAAAGAACTCCGATCTAAATATCTCGACAATAATGACTCGATATTTACATAATTGTCAGTCACCTAATATAAATTAACAATCATAGTTGAAATCAGTATATATACAGCGTACCAGCACCTACTGAATTACCATTAAAAGTAATATGTTTAATATCCGACAGTTTCTAAGTTTGCATCACTCGTCCATTCAGTTCCACATTTCATTACCAGCCTCTTCTACCCGGAATGTTAATACTAACAAATATGATTATTTCTTATGGTTGCCAAAATTTTCATAGAAATGTCTGCCAGTCTTTATACAAAACTTGAAGCTGTAGAAGAAAGGTCTTAATAACTGCGAAAAGTTACACATTTTGGTTAAAACAATATCGCGTACTTGTAGTAGTACCCGCAGCAACACAAACACGGCAAAATTACTACTACGATAAATATTTCCACTTAAATGACGTCACGACAGAAGTTGATATTTCATCCTCCCCCTTAGAATAGTCAGGTAGTCTTCAAGTATTCCGCCCAAGTATTGCGGTAAGAAATGGCAGCTCTTAAGACACTAAAGGCTGTTCACGGTAAAGTGAGCACTTTTGAAAGCCTTGCTTACGATCTACTTGTATACACATTGTGTATTATTCCGCCTAATGTAAAATTTACATTGCCACGGACCTCTTCACTTTGTTCAAACTTCGGTTGAGTAAAATTATGAAATGATTATGAAAGTAGATATTTCTACAAACCTGCTCATGTTTACAGTTCGATGCATAAAAAATCAGAAAGCGGAAGAAATAAATTTAAGTTATCACAAACGGTTACGTAGTTGTTTTTATTCGATGTTAGGATATGGAACTACTTTACATCCATCGTTACCAACTTCACTGGGCGAATGTTACTGTGCGCCCATTAAAACATATGCAGGCAGAAGCAGTGACCGTTTTCTAAGGTTCATTTCGAAAGTGCTCACTATCGCGAATAGCCTTTACCTCTAAAAACACAACCCAAGCAGACATAAGTAAAATTTCAATTTTAACTAACATAAGGTAGGTAGCTTATTTTTAAAACACGTGTCAAACACTTTTAATACCATACATATATACTAAAAAAAAAAAATATGTATTACATAAAGTGATTTTTCAGAGGTTTGATTCAAAAATTTGAAGAAACCACGAACAGGCTATAAACAAAACCACGGCAGCAAGCAGAAGCGCTGGCTTGTCGATATAGAAAGGGAGTGAAAGAGAGGAAACTAGAATAAAACTTGGGGGCGGGAATACTTCGTTACTTCCACTCCTCCCCAGTCTGTTATTCTGCAGCTCACTAATTCTGTTTATTACTAACGATCAGGATATATGAAAATACGAACAATTTTTAATGTGCTGAACGTTAAACGCGTTAGGCTGTAACCCCCCCCCCCTCGGTTATCAAATAACCTATTCATTTTCTGGATCCAGGTTAGTTCCTCTTTATGGCGTAGAAAGCACACATTTCCAGCAGTGGGAGTCAATATTTAAAATTTATTTTTTCTACCACACAACCACCACTCCTCCCCCCCCCCCCCCTCCAAACTTCGGCACCGACTCCCATTTGCGAGCGAAGGATGAGTCTGACCAAACATTATGACGTACATACTATTTCTTTAATTCCTACAGACCTAGATTATTAATATTAGACTGCTGGTAAATTTATTAAGCCTACGTCACACTTACTAAGTTAACAGTATTACTGACACATCCTAAAACTATTAAAGTTCTCCTTTTACAACTGATTTAACCTTTTACAATCTTGAAAATCAAATTTAAATAAATTATTCGTGTCGGGTAACCACTTTCACCCAAACAATATAAATAAACTGAACAAAACACATAGTAAAATATTGCATCACTATCGCGAAAAAAAAAAAAATTAAAGTCATTGCAGTAATTAACGAAAATTATACTCTTTGACTGCTTCTCTAGTGATGCTCGCCTCATTCAGAATGCATACTATAAAATGTTCAATAATGAAGTAGTAATATCAGAAACTGAATACCTATTTTAATAAACTATGTTAAGGGTACAGTAAACGAGAAGTCCAGTATAAGAATTGGGGGTATGCGGGGGTTATGCTAATTATAATGGGGGACAGACGGGCGGTTCTTGTAGCCCCAACTGTTTCTACGCGCATGTAATCCTCTTAAGAAAAGTACTATTGTACACACTTGCTAAGCGAAGTCACTCGACGAATGAATAAAAAAAAAAGGGCTTTGTGAATAAAATATTTTAAAAACCGATTAATCTTGGGACCCAATTTTTTTTTTTAACCCGGTATCCAAGGTATTTCATGTGAAATTAAAAACAACTGCCATGATAGCATATTTTTAGCAAATGGTCTATGGGGAGAAGGCTAATGACTTTAGTTCGCCAGTATTTTTGTTTTCGATTACTCTCTTACTGACAGCAAGTGACTCGTTTGTATTGCTTATATACGCGTCCAGCTGAAAACTCGCAATCATTTCGCGACAAACCTAAACTTTTAGGAGTTCGCGAGGACTACGTTACGTAGGCACGGTGACCAACTTGAGCCGCTACCAAATAGTTTACAACTGTTGTGGGTGTTTTCCTCTGCTGTGGCTCCACTAGCAACATGCCAAAAGGAAAAGGCCTGCGCGTTTCGACGATGCAGCAGCTCAAGACCACGGAAGACAAAATGTGGAGTATGAAAACATTCTTGAACCGCAAAGAACCATGCTTCAAGATCAATCAATTCCATTACAATTTTTCGCACAGTCCGTTCACGGTCAAAGGCTGTTCACGGTAAAGCGAGCACTTTTGAAAGCCGCCTCATTCGATGTAGCAGTCGAATATATTTTATTTTAACCATAGACGCCAGTTTCCGAGTGCGTTTGAATATAAACACTGTTTATTACCTGCAAGGCAATATTTATTTTGAAAAGTGGCTAAAGGAAAAATTGACTAGAACCTCAAAATGATCACTTTACCGAGAACAACCTATACTTCGGACTTTTCTGAAGCCTTGCTGAAGTTCCTCTTTCAAGTTACCCCCTCTGCCTAACACGAAGCTTAGCCAAGTCTATAAAATTACACGAAAACTACAATGCACCACATTCGTGCGCACTCAGTTTAATATAATTTTGCATGGGAACTATTTCTTACTAGGCACTACCAACAAAAACTTCAATTAACCAAAAATTAAGATACTTTGATATTAACAACGTATAAAAAGCCTGTGATTAATGACATATTAGTAAACAACCAAGCTGTCATACACGAGGCGAAATATCAAAGGTTTGATCCAAAAAGAGCGATGAGACCGTGAACAAGCCGTTTGTATACACTGACGTGCCTGCGTGCAGGTGAAGTGCGAGATGCGTTGCAAATTAAGAATAACTACAATCACGTTTCCATCTCCAACATTGAGTGAAATTTGGGAGCCTGAGGAATCTGATTTTGAAGTCGTAGCGACAGCATTACTGCAGGGCCTGTAAATATATTTCGATGTGCAGTCTTCTTTCGCGGTTTCTCCCGCGGTTTTCAAACGAACCTTTCAAAAAACCATCCTAGGCGTAACATGTCAACCTGTTTATTTAACAATTTTTATGCCACAAATATCCAACACGGTGATTAACTTTTTAAAGTACTGTATTCTTGAATAAATTAAACTATAACTCAGTGCCTTCTATAACTTTCAATATTTATTTCGTGAGAGCAGCGATGTGTTGGCAACGGCTAGTAAGAAATAGTTCAAAAATACTATTTTAACCTAGTTTTTTTGGTTTGCTATTTGTAAATGAAATGTTGCCTATTGATGTATTTGAATTTTTAGGTAGCACTGAAGGAAACATATTTCATTGTTACAGTTAAGAATATCAGCGCAAATTACCTAGCGAAATGATATTTTTATTTTCGTCCGAGGGAGAAAATTCAATAGGCGGAGCAGAGCTTTTATCTCCATCCCCTCTCTCCATTTCTCACAATCTCTTTCTCTCCCTCTCGGGAAATTTTGCAGCGCCTGTAGTATCAAGAAAATTACACAAGTTTTCGATTTTAGCATTTTTCACACTTTTACAGTAAAAATGTATATTTTTTTTAAATTTGTAATTTACAGCTGAAACGAGATTTTATTGTTTGAATACTTATAACACATTTAGATGTGATGGCGGGACGGTTACAAATCCGAAGTTGGTAGAAGTGTAGCCTGGTGAAACCGACATGTTATGTGTGCTTCTGAAAGAAGCGTCGAGTTCGTGCTTATTGTGATTATCCTTCCTAGGCAAGTTACTATGTTGCGATATGTTTTTCTACGGCAGGAATATATATTCTGTGAAGTGCGTCGTGACAGCTGTGTGTGTGATTGCAAATATCGTACGCGTGAAATTTGACAGTCAGAACATAGTCACATGGCAGTGTTTAGGTTTACACGTAGCGGAAGGGTACGTAATAGGGAACCAAAAGCAGAACTTACGCAAGGCTTCAGAAAGGTGTAAGTAGCCGCGACTGGGATCAAACTGAATGGCTACTCTGCGTGCTTTCTCATCCGTAAAGCGGATCCAGATTACACGGGAACGACTGCTCGCGATCATAAGCGAACATTGTCACATGAAATTGTCGTCCCGATTTCCTAAAACAATCGTACTGTAATTTTACGGGACCTGATTTAGCAACAAAATTCGATCGGATCGGAAGGTACGTGCTCATATGCATTTGAATTACACTGATTGCTCTGCTGTCCGATACCCGTACCGGAAACCGATCTGATTTTATCGGCTCATGTGCGACCGGCATGACGTCCGGCTTCCGTGCTCGTTGCGGGAAAAAAAACCCTGCTGACCAGACTGCCAGCATGTCGCATCGCACCCTCGTGACGACGTGTCTGCCTTGGACTGTAAATTCAGTGCAACGCACACTGCCTTATACAGCCCATTTACGGATACTTCCAACTTTTCTGAAGCCCTGCTGAAATTCTACTTCTAAGATATTCCTCACACCTAAGACGCAGTTGCTGTTCACAAAGCAATGTTTACAAAGCGTACCTGTTATGCCTATCAGGGCGCGTGCTGCTCCTTACTATGACACACCTGATGAATGCTCTTTATTGATTTTGGTTCTCTCAACTAGACTTGGGATGCGGCGAACCTTCCAGGTCAAGGCCAGCGGCTATATAACGCGCGCCGAGCCTCCGTGCCGGCAGTCGTTGAATGGACGAGTTTCAGCGAACGAGGACTAGCGAGAAGAGAAACGCGCGACTAGGAAAATCTGCGACTACGAGCATCAGGGCAGTGAATAGTGACTGTAGGCTGGACTATTGGACTAGATAAGCGAGTTAAATGCATTACAAATTATGGCAACAGAAACTGAATGTGTGTTAATGAGTACGAGTTAATTGGCAATAACCAAACAGACAAAGAGGGACGTTAATTAGAGTTGAAAGAAGCATTATATTCACTGTGAAATAAAAAGAGTAATTGTTAAAGACAGTTTAAAGCTGTAAATAATAGCTATGTTAATAAATAAAAAATCAAATTTAGTGCTTTTATTTTTATTAAGACCTCCGTCTCTCACGAACTCATACGCCCCTCAGGTGTTCCTGTGACGACAATATTGTTACAGGTCACCGCTCTGCGTAGCTTTCCTTGACCCGTTCCACTCGAGAGTACGTAGCACAGTGTGCCAAGGGTAACCCGAAAAGAACACGTGGTTGTCAAAGTAGCCACAGAGTCGTTTGAAGCATGCCGCGATACGCTAACGGGACTCGTGTTGCCTTCTGTCAGAAGATTGCGTTACTTGGGTTATCGTCTAAGAATGTTCTGGTCATCGCCCCTCACCTTCCCCAGAGTGACTCTGGAAAGGAGGAGCCTTCTGCATCTTGGCAGCTGGTTTATAATACGATGGGCCTCCAAGTAGACAGTTTGGAGCCTTACACGGAAGCCCGGCGAAGCGACTAGTGACCAGAGTGAAATCTGCGGACCATGATCATCGGTACAGTAGAGAGACTGCTGGGCGAGACTACTGAACTGTATATGCGAGTGACAGGCATTTTGAAGGATGGCAATAGACAATTTGATTGAATAAGTGTGAATTAAATAAACAATATAAGAACTTAAATTACAATTGAAATAGGCAAAATTACGCTCACTGAGTTAACACTAAGTGTTAATAGTAGAAATAGGTAGTTCAATGATATAAATAATGGCAGTTTTATTTCTGTAGCATTATAAATGATTTGGTTTTCTTCTATCTTTATTAAGAACGTTTTTCTTCACGAACTCCGACCCACTCAGGCGTCTTGTTAACAGTATCAAAGAGAAGCCCTTTAACAGAGACCAAAACTGTTTTTTCATGCTGCTCTGTAAGAGACCACACACTAACAGAATATATGCAAATCTTTTACATGTGACTAATTCCATCAATAAAATAATATAGTAAACACTAAGACCCGTAGTTGCATGCGTGACGAAGAAAAGGCGAGCATCATTTATATCGTGTACGGTCATTGCCCCTGCTGCTGCTTTTCTTTGTCCCCCCAGTGCAAGAGAGCTTCGAATAGGCAGGAGTCTTGTGTAAGTGGAACAATATTTAATACGATGTAGCAACTGAAAATTCCTACACAAAAATGTATTGATCCGCCGCGTTTACATCGACGATGTATGTTTGTGACGTCTGATGACAGTAATGTTGACACTACGTAAATAGCGCTACAAGGACACAGTGGCGTGTTTCATCGTACTCTACGAAGTGTGTTGCGATACTGGGAATCGTGAAGTAGGAATGCTTGCAGATGAGTAAATGCTGAATAAATATGCATTATAATTACGAAATACACATTTCACGTTACTTTTCAGATGAATTGACTAACAAAAGACTATACTCGTAGGTAGTGCTAAATTTACTTTGTGGACTAGGCATAACTGTGGTGGTATTAGTGGCTGCAGTAAACTGTAGGCAGACTAAAGCATGATTTACAACCACCCGTCGAGTCCATCCGTCATACACGTTCGCCCGTCTCTCAGCCGAGCGATCTACAACCAAACTTCGTACGTACGTCCGTCGTAAGTTCATTGCTGTAAAAACAGAACTGTTTACAAATAGGAAAAACATTCTCCATAAAAAGTGAAGAAATTTTGCGGTATTGTGTTTCCAAGTACCCAAAACAACACCACACGCACGTAACTGCAATTAATCGATTAAAAAAAAAAACTAAATAGCATATAAAGCATGATTTTATTATTTTTCACTATTTCACAAAAGGAATTCGTGTTTCCAAACGCAATTATCAAAATCTTCAGGACAAATGTAAATTCCATTCTAGTCACACTAGCAAAATTGTGAAAACAAGAGACCCGAAACAAAAAACAGCACACACTACACATCCTTGTAAAGAACTTGGGATGAACGAGTAACAAAACGTGCAAGTTTATAAGGCTGTAATTTCATCCGTTCGTCTGTCAAAAGTTAAGCTTGCCAAGGCTTTGACGGACGAATAGAATTAATAGCCACCTCTGATTGGCTGTTGGTCACACGATTGACGGACGGGTCGTAAGTCCTGCCTTATACTTCTCCCAACTCCGGAAACCAATGTTAAAGCAAGCCTAACCGACCGCGTGAGAACACACGAAACTACCAACAAGCTCGACGAAGTACATGGAAGTGCTGGACTGTCATTCCCTCTGACAAAATTGCACATACATAGAAATTTCAATCATGTGTACCCTACATGTGAACTGGGTTAATATTAGGATGTAGATGAGATGTATACACGTCGGTTTATTTTCTGCCACATAGCAATGCCTGTTCCCTATGGCCCAATGTCCGGTTGTTCAACATAGCAAATGCTAAGTCCAGAGGTTTACTTTCCTGTAGTTAAGCCCCGAGTTATTCTCAGCAGTTCCACTTGTCGTTCTCTCGTGTAAGTTCTTAGTGACAAGTACAAAGTTGAAGGGCAGCTGCCTGAAATTGATATCTTTGGGATAATAATTCGTGGCATATGTTTGAGTACATCCCATATGCTCTACTGTAATATTCGGTGCAAATGTACAGACACGTGTTTCTAATAGTTGTTTCCGCCCTTACAATGTGACAATTCCCTGCGCAAGCCCCGCGGAGATGACCAGAAAAGTGGAAAAGTAAAAAAGTTCGACAGGTGTAGTCCATCGGGGTCAATTTTCCGAGACGTCTTTGCACGCGGTACTGTCGAGTTCGGTCACAACCGCTCCGAGTCTCCGGACCAACTCAGAACTGTAAATCGCGACAGCACAACAGTTTCCAAAGTCACTGAACTCTCAGTCTTGTAGGCGATAGTCACACGGGTGTGATATGTAGGCCAATTAGCAGTTTTCACCTTGCCCGAGCCGCTACAGCACGAGAGCACGACAACGTTACAGATTTTACCCACTGCAAAGTGTGTGTGTGTTCGCTATTCTGTTAGTTTAGTGGCATTTTTGCCAATTGCCGTTCGTGTTACCGAAAGAACTTTTTTTTTGTACGTTGTTCGGGTAGCGGTAGTCGTTGCTATTTGTGCTATAAAAAGCAGCTATTTCTGCTCTCGCCCGCTGAGATACAGCAGAAATATCACAACAAGGTGGCAAAGAATGGCTGCCAAAATAAAATTACAAACGTCTAAGTGATTTGAGAGTAACCATTAAAAACAGTATTTTTTTTTTTTTGCGCAGGTTTATGAAGATTATGTTTGGGTATCCTGAAAGGAAGTGCTGAGGGAAATAAAAATAACAGTCACATTTATCCTAGAAAGTAAGTTATCTTGAGCAGACAAAAACTTTAATACACGCAAATTGCACACGAGACAATAATGATTATAAACATATTTTTGATAACATTTTGTTCATTAAGAAGTGTTAGTTTTCAGCTGTTCGTGTGTCCGAAAAGTGCTGTAGCTTGGCTGATGGAAAACCGTAGAATGGCAAGTTACGTAACATTCAATATTTACTAAATCTCACTAGATCAAGTAAACGATTCTTCAGTTTTTCTCAAATATACAGAATAACCAGCTAATTAAAACACAAGCCGAAAGTTATTTTAGCGCAAAAGGTTACAATCGCCACAAACATGTAATTTCCTATTGTATTCCTAATTCCCTTAAGGAGTTGGACGCCATCTTGAATTTGTACATTTGTTACCATGACTTTTGTTTCAAATAATTTCTGAAAATGTGACTGCTAGGGCATAGGAATTCAGTGGATGCGTCCATTGCTCACGCATCCCTACGTCCCTTCGTACATGCATCCACTGTGGAAATGGCTGCATTGAAGGAATAGATAACATCCGAATTCTGCTACAGCTAGAGAGCTCTTAGGTAGCGCTAGTTATAACACACTTTTTACTACTTTGAAGTTGTATATTTTTTTGTGATAGCTATGGGATTTCGGAATGTCGATTTACTGCAGACTAAAATCTTGTTAGAGTTGAGGTTTTGCAGTTTCTGCTTGGCGATGGTTGCAAATATAAATCCAGATTTCTTGTAAATAAGGCATTATATGTTTGATGAGAATATACAAATTACGATTGCAATTGCTGAAAATAATTAATGTGTATAATGAAGTTGATTGCTCGGTCAGTATTTTAAACAGAATTTTATTTTTTGCGATTATGTTGGAGTCCTATTTATACACTGTTAAAAGAAAAAAAAAAATTTCATCCACTTGAATCGACTGAAAGTAAACGCACAGCCACACCATGCGCGCGAAATCAGTAAAAACAATAAAACAAATGAACGAATTCCATAACTAAGGGATGTGTGGATGCGACAGTCGCATCCCTTGGCAGGGTACACGTGAAGAGATGCACTGGCATCCCTAGTGAGAAGTCTGAAACTGAGCCGATATGGCCGCATCCACTAGAATGCACTTTCTATGGATCCCTTACCCTAAGGGATCCATTAGGCCAGCATTCGGAAAGCCAATACCTGAACTAAAAAGTGCATGTTTAAATTACAGAGCATTCAAAGCATAGGCTTATCTGCAAGTAGTTTTTTCTATCTATCGCAAACCGGCCGGTGAAAATTGTGTTTGCATGTACTTGTGGATATCAATGAAGGAAAATCCATCTTGTATCACTGCGATTAACTGCTGTAATGTCGACAAGTAGGACTAAGTGCTCAAATTCTTGCGGGCAGATGTACACGCGCTCACGTAAACTGCCTACGGTCATATTATATTTCCCCTACTCTAGTTCATCGTCCCCTCAAAAGATGCGCCAGCACTCTGATCCCATCCGTCGCCGGATGTACGTATCATTTCGCCAAGCACAATCTAATTTCTAACTGTGGCTTCACACTTAAATTAAACATTTGAAAAATCACTTCATGTATAACGTATTCGGTTGTTTCCTAAATATGGCCATGTATCTCAAGCATTTTACACTTGTGCTAATAAGAGAATATTGTTAATGGGTAAGAAAATTTTTTTTTAAGGGCCGTTCACGATAAAGTGAGCACTTTTAAAATCAACCTTACAAAAATGTCACTGCTCTTGCCTGCATATATTTTAACGGGCTCACTGAGTGGCATGTGCCCAGTAAAGTTGGTAACGATGGAGGAAAAATAGTTCCCTGTCTTAACGTCGAATAAAAAGTGCCAGCTAAACATGTGATAGCTTAAATCATTTCTTCAGCTTTGTTTTATTTGAATGCATCGAAGTGTGATTATCAGCAAATTTGTGAAATATTTATTTTTCTAATAATCTCTCCGTTTCACTTGACAGACGTATGAATAAAGTGATGAGGTTCATGCCAATGTTAACTATACATAAGGCCGGAAGAATACACAAGTAGATCTTAAAGCAGGGCTTTCAAAAGCGCTCAGTTTGCCGTGAACAGCATATACTTATATTTTAGTAGTGATTATAATACCCAGGGCGCAGAAATGCGATGAGTTATCGCTCGCTGTCTTCGTAATTACCTACAACCTCAACAGATTAGAATAGTGGTAAGTATCGATGACTAGGCTATAACGGCCCGGTGGGTCTGTCTGGATAACCACGCTGCGGAAGGCAACGACAAGCCACGACACAATCATCCCTCCAAAGTCGCCGCAACGTTGCTTGGGGTTTCTACCAGTCTTCAGCTTTCAGCTTTAGCGCCGTCATTACTGTTAAATAGTCCGGTCAGAGTTACGTTAAACAAACTGGAGGTAATTTATCTTATCAGAAGTTAAGTGAATAATTAACAGGGAGCTCTACATGCCTACGGGGGCGAGGGATGGTTCGCGACCGGAACGGCACTACTCGGAATTTGGGCACCGGAGATGTGGTTCGGATGTCACTAACAGGCATGTCCAAAAGGCCTTTTCGTAACTCTGTGACCGACACTCAACACTCCGCAAGCTGCAAGCACTTTGTTAAAATGTTTCACTACCAACAAAAAGCTCTGGTGGGTTTCGACGTCAAAAAGCCAATTTTATAGAACAGCATTGTGCACTTCATATTATAAGTGGGGTAAAATCCGACAAAGTGCCCAACCTACACACTATGCAAACAGTAAATGCTCTCGCGTGTAAAGTATTCTCCGTGATGCATGTTGTAAGTTAACGATTTTGATGATGAAAATAGTACTCAGAACTAAAAGTTTTAATTTCATATTTTAATTATAATTACAATTTTAGTTTAAATTATGCCAATTTTTTTTATCTGTTAGTGAATGAACTTTAAAAACCTGTTTAGCAATTACGATAGAACATGACACGTACGAACAGTAAACGTTTCCAGTCAATGGCGGGTCATGTTAATGTTATGTTTCCAGTTTCTTCCAGCCCGGTAAAAGCCTGTGCCTGTGCGTTCGTCTCGTCGTGTTTATAAGAGTATCATCTTGGTGTTGTCGGAATATTTTATCGGTAGCTGTAATATCGGACAGAACATGTTTACTGCTTCGTAAAACTGCTCGTTCCGCTAATCTCCTTAACCGCCGTCCGCATGAAACGACACGAATATAATTTACATGTCTAAGTTTAAGTTTGTTGGTTTAAGGAAACGTGGGCAGTGTTGATTTTATTGAACGTTTCTTCTGCAAATAAATTATTTAATGCTAGTGACTATAGGCTGTTCACAGTAAAGTGGGCACTATTTAAGGCCCTCTGAACAGACATTAACCACTAATAAATGAATTTTATTGCAACCTCAGGCGCTGATTCTTGATAGTAGTAAAATGTACATACTATATTTATTAGTCACAATGCAATGTTTATATAAAAAAACTGCTGGAAAGATAGAAATTGGCTGAAAGTAAAAATTTAGCAGGGCCTTTGAGTCTCCTCACTTTAACGTGAACAGCCTATACCATAAGTGAGTTTAGAAGTAAACTTACAAGGATTTCCATATAAAAACACGTGTTAGAGACATTGAAAATTTTACGAACAGTAAAAGTTCGAGCGTTTTGTAAATAATGCATTTGGAAACAGTTATTGAAACGCGCTTGGCCTGAAAAAGTTGCCTTTCAACACTTTCGTAGTCTGAAAAAAATAATATTTGTTTATTTGCCAACTGTAGGCTAGGGTAAATTGTAAATTCAACCAGTGTAAGGTTAATTCGGTCAAGGAGAACGTGTGCGTGTGCATTGCTGCAACTGTAAAAATACGAACAACGACGTATGTATCAGGTTTTGTTTTTTTTATCGATGTTAAAATTTTCGAAGTTAAATAATTTGGTATTTCCATTCGAGCAAAATTTCCCACTGCTCAATCAAAACAATATGCAACTCAAAATGCACGCACTCTTAAGAACATCAAAACAATGCCGTCTCAGGAAAGACTTTACACAGATTCTTTTTCCCCCTCCAAATAAAATAAACAGAACCCCAACAAACTTAACTTGTCAGTTGCAAAAATAAAACTGGTTGGAACGCCAACCTGGCTATATCTTACGTTGACTACTGGACGAAAGTTGGCAACAGTCAGTCGTTCAGTGCCTGCCATGACGGAACACGGAGAAAGAGGAAAATGTAAGTGTGCATTGTACTCAAACATTTTATTACAAACTTATTTTCCTTCAGTGACAATACAGCTGTAGTGGAAGTATACGTTATGGCCGTGCTACTTTTCTAGAACTGTCAAAATTTCCCCCACTTACATGAAATGGACAATAACTTAATATTAATGCCTCCTGAGAAGTCGCCGTTAAAGGAAATTCTGGGGAAATGGCATCGACACGAACGCGCGCGGTGTTTGACGCTCAGACTGGTTATCCTTCGGGTGACCTCTCGCGTATTCTTCCTCCTCCCTCCTTCCCCCCCCCCTTCCCCGACATCGCCAAAACATTCCAACCCAACTGCCTACCTACACTTTCAAATACCAACCCATTCGAACATTTCGCGCAGTCAAAAGCTCTATTCGCGATGGGAAAACTTATGCATAACGAACGTCTACGTATCAAAATGAAAGTAGGTATTACTTATGGCACGGTTCATGATCATCGTGTGGGCCAGGGCTATTTACGTACAGTCTTGCACGATGACCATGAAACCGTGCCATAAATAATACCCACTTTCATTTTTATACGTAGAAATTCGTTATGTATTTACATATGGCGGAAAAATACATAATGAGAAAAACAGATCGTTAGTACTGATGTCAAAAGTGTTCAAGTAACCGTTAACAGCCTATACGCCCATGCCAGCGTTGCATTGTTGACAGTATTCCGGGAATTAACTTTTTAAAACTGGCAATATGGCCGATGGTGCTGATTAAGGTTTTTGCTCGTAATGACATTTCCTTCAAAATTTATCAGAACAGGTTACAATCGCCACAAACGTGTAATTTCCTATTGTATTCCTAATTCCCTTAAGGAGTTGGACGCCATCTTGAATTTGTACATTTGTTACCATGACTTTTGTTTCAAACAAATTCTGAAAATGTGACTGCTAGAGCATAGGACATCATTAAATTACATTTTAGTGATAATTGTTCACTTGCACTACCATAGCTTGTGTAGTCTTTCTCAGGAGGTAATCAATAATTAATTCCAATTTCTATCCCCCCCCCCTTAATTAGAACCTATAGAGGCAAAAAAAAACATTTCTCAAGGTGAAGACAAAAACGATCCGACCTTTGCTTGGGAAAGGAACGAAACTTCGCCTAAATAAAAAAAAAAAACCCCCAATGAAACTGGCGGGATCGAACCCACGACGACCTGAATGATTGAGGCTTAATTACTGTTTCACGCGCACCATTTTTTAAATTCAAATATACATTGATTACTTGACTATTCGGAAAAAAATAATAAGCGAAGTAAAACAGACCACGTTGAAAATAAGGTGACGGTAAAACTTTCCCTTCATCCTTTCAAAAAAAAAAACCTTTTTTTCTACAACAATCTCACAAGATCTTGTAACGCTGCGCGTGTCATTGAGATTTCGTTGCAAAGAACATTCAGAAATACTTTGTGTTAGAAAACTTTTATTCAGTTTATCAGTTCTGCGCCTGTAATTTTTAAGCACGGTAGTCTTCAATGCTGGATTCAAGGCCAACCACATTTTCGCCTTCGCCTTTTCGAGGTTTCGGAGGCTACAAAAGAAATGAATATGATCGTGGCGAGTATAACGAAGGGGGGGAGACGAAAGTTTCCCAATAACAAGTTTTATTCCGGACCCTTGCTCACCTCGAAATAAATGTGCATTGTAGTTTTATTTATTCGGTAGTGGAAAGTCGAACTCGTAAATATCTGGGACAAATTCATTACAGGAAGCAACCGCTAACGGGTGCCAACATAGCGGCATTAGAAATCGGTTTCTGTGTAATCTAGCAAAATAAACGATTAAAAAACCTTACGAAAGCCATGCACATAAAATATACCCCCCCCCCCCACCCCTCAAGAAAAAAAAAAACATTCCTTCACAAACACGAAACACACTACGCTCTGCTTTACAAAATGAGCGTTCCTCAGTTCTAAAATATTTACGCAGACCTCCCTCACTGGCGTAACTTTAGATACACTTACCCAGCAGGAGGCTGTGGGTTCGAACCCTACGCAAGAAAACGAAGATGTGAACAGTTTTCAGGAACACACCAGCGCTATTTAAATTTTTGAATGTTGGCAGAAATGCGTGAAAGCGACGGCGGCGTCTTCACCACACAACAGCAACATGTTACTTAGCGCGGTACTCACCTCGACTGGACTGTGTCTGGGTGCTGTGCGTGTTAGTGGGGCGACGGCTCTTGCTGCCCGAGCCGCCTCTCTTGCGTGCATCGCCCCCGCCCAGCAGGAGCACCGCGACGAACAACAGCGCCCACCGCTTCATACTTCCACTCGGCGTCATGGCTGGCGGATGACTGGCGCGCTGACTCGCCGCGGTGGCACAGCGCGGAAACACTTGCGCCAGCGTCGCGCCACAGCTGCCATCCGCCCCCCCCCCCCCTTTCCAAGTTCAATCGTACAACCTTCTCCGAATCACGGACCGCTCGAAGTTTCTCCCCTCTTCCTAAAAAAAACCGGTTTGTTGTCTGGTTACGTGCAACGAAGGAGGATAAATAAATTGTACTTACACACGTGACTGTATACGTAAAATCGTCCCACGTTTACGTCACGCAAGAACCAAGAACGCGGTGGGTGCACTCAGGGCCGGTCTTCGTGAAAAAGGCGACTCCTTCCCTCTTCCCATTTCTCAAAACTGCAGTTTTATTATTGCTAAAATCGCAAATACAGAAGGTAGCATCTGTTTTAGCAGGTATGTGAAATGTTTGGAATAAAAAACTTAATGTAAAAGAATAACAAGAAATTACTTATGTAACTAATGAGCCTGTAGTTTCCTCTACATGGGTGAAAATTATTTTTAATGAAGTAGGTCAAAGCGTATATGGTAGGTACACTTTGGCGTATTTTTGACAGCAATATCATTAGAAATTGAAGCAGTACCATATCCAACAGTAGAGATACAATTACAAACACACACATATGCCTTACCCAGAACTCAAAGCCAGAAAACCTCGTCCCATTATATATCATGCAATCAAACTGCGTAACGGAGGTAGGGTTCGGAGCATCAACTTCAGATGTAATCAATTTATAATGTTTTGAATGATAGGGTTTACTAACCTAATTTATTTACAGGGCCGTCATTTGAAAATAAGTGTCTGAATCACTTAAAACACGTAATTCTACATGGTCTATCTAAGTGCTAATTGTGTGACGAATTTGGAGGAAATCGGTTGATTAATCCCTGAGATATGGCATAAAAATTAATTTTATTTCGCACTGTCTTACAAAACTGCCTAAAAAAGATGTTCTGTATACGATGTTTCTAATAGATACTGTGAAAATACAAAGTTAGGTTGAATTTGGTAAAATTGTTAAAAAAAAATATACGACAAACCTTCCAAATATTTATATGGCCATCATTTTCAAAATTAGTATCCGACCCCCCTCAAAAAATGTAAGTTAGCTTGGTCTTCTGCAGCTATACTGGTGTGAAAAATTTGGTGTAAATTAGTTGAATTGCTCCGGAAAAATGGCAAAATGTTCAATATTCTCACTTGAAACTATTTTACAAAAAAGCCAGAAAAGAGTATCTCTGTATCAGTAACAGATGCTTCTAATGAATACTATTAATGTTCAAAATTTTGTTGATTTTATTGAATTTTGTAATATATATCAATTACTAACCTGAATTATTTATATTAACACCACTAAATAAAGACGTGGCGTACCTACAACTTACTAGTTAACATACTCTTCTAACACTACTTCCGTCATGCGTGTAAAATTTGGTGGGATTCGGTTGATTGGTCCTCGAGATATGACAAAATACCTCCATTTTTTCATGTGGCGAACTTTAAAATTGGAGGACGAAAAGGTCATGTATTAGCACATTCTATAATTGCCATAGATACTACCAGTATACAAAGTTATGTTAAAACTGATTACATAGTTTCCAAGATATAGTACAGTAAGCTACAATGTTTTATAGCCGCCATTGTGAAAATACGTTACGAATACACTGAAAGCATAAAACTTAATATGGCCTAACACAATTAACTTCTTCGTCAAATTTGATAGGAATCGATTGATTGTAGGTATCCCGAGATATGACATAAAAACTACACTATCGACCAAAACGTAATTGGGCACCTGTCCACAATGTTTGTTCTGTGGTTGTAATCCCGTTTGAACCTCGTAGAGCCACCTCTTGCGGCTATAACAGCAGCCACCCTGTCTGCCATGCTCTCTACAAGTTTTTGCAGGGCATCCACGGGGATTCGTCGCTATTCCTCTTGCAACTATTCCATGAGTTGAGTAATGGATTTTGACAGTGCCTGACGAGCCCTCACCCGGCGATCCAATTCGTCCCAAAGATGTTCTATAGGGTTCAGGTTGGGCCTTTGGGCGGGCTAGCCCAATCGACGAACATTGTTGTCGGCGTACCACTGCATAGTAGCCCTTGAAACATGGCACCTGGCATTATCATCCTGGAAGTAACACGGGTCCATTCCGTAAAAACGCCACAATGTTGGGAGCATTTCATTATCCAGAATGTTACAATAGGCCTCTGTGTTTATGCTACCACGGACAAACACCAGCGGTCCTACGTCGAAGGCCGTGAAACAGCCCCACACCATCACTCCACCATCACCGAATTTCCTAGTTGGCACTATACACTCCGACAGAAGCCGTTCCCCGGGTAGACGCCAACCCATACACGTCCATCGGACCGGAATAATGTAAACCTCGACTCATCACTCCACAGAACCGATTTCCACTGTTCCAGTGTCCAGTTGCGATGGTCCAAACACCACCTGAGTCGCCGAGCTTTATTGGTTGTCGTGATTTGGGGCTTATGTGCAACTGCTTTTCCGAAATATCCAAGTCGCTGGGCCTCTGTACGCAATTTTTCAATGGAAACCTATACTCTTGTTGCTGCATGAACCTCCTGTCGGATGGTAGCCATGGGTTGTGCCCTATTTTTGACAATTTTACGTTTCAGGGTTCTGCGATTTCTGTCGGTCAAGATTGGAGGTCGATCAGAACGTGCATCATTGGCATAAGCATCATCGACCTTCCAATTATGCAGGACGAATGCGACCGTTGATTTGGGTCTGTTTACCTTTCGTGCAATCGCCCGGCTAGACAGCCCACTGAGATGGCAGCCCACAATCACACCCTTATCGAAGTCCGATAGCTCTGTACCTCGTGCCATCTCCTTGTCAACTGGTTCTACACAGGCCTGCAGCGTATGGCGGCCACACAAGTCAACTGACTTACTGAATTACCTATCTTCACGAGTGCCCAATTACTTTTTGGCCAATAGTGTATATTTTCATGTGTGGGTATCTTACAAAAACAGCGGGGAAATGAGACTCTTTATACACAAATTTGATGGTTATAATGCGAAAAAATTTATACGACTTACCGACTAAAGTGAATCCCAAGGTTGGTACGCCCCTTTGAAGTAGGGGCCATAAGGCCAGGTAATTGCACTTTCTACAAAAACTATGCATAATCTGACCTAAAGACTTCGGGAAACGATTAAATGGACAAAATTTATTCGTGGAAAATAGGGGTTGAGACCCTTATTTTGCAATGAAATTGTGTATTTCCAGTGGTTCATTACTTGTTATGGGGCATATTATGACGTAACACGTTAACATAGGCTAAAAATACCCGAATCTTCATTGTTATAACTCCAACCGTTTCCAAGGAATACATGCATAAATTACACAGCCACGAAATACTGTGGCCGGGTATGTAGGTAACACGCAGTCACGTGAAATGGTCGGAAGTCGCGTGGCGTGCTATGCTAACATAAGATCACGAAATACCATGTCGGTGGGTTGATAAATGAATTAATCGTGTGAGGTAAGCGTGCATGGTATCCAGATTTCGTCAGTTAACCAATTTCACCTGGGACTGCGGAGGGGTATGAAGTTGTCTGAGTGTGTTATAGAGGAGCCATATTTTTGTGTTGTCTGCAGTATGTTTGAGATCGTTGTGGTGCATGATAATCCAGTCATCTGACAATTCCATTTTTTTTCCACCTTAGCAAGCAAATTTTCTTTCAGTATGGAAATCTATTTCTCATGGTCCATTATTCCATTTATAATGTGAAGTTTTCGTACAGCTAACTCACTCATATAGTCCTAAACAAACATATATGCACCCCTCCACCCCTGTGAATTACAGTCAGTATGAGGTTTTGTGATTGCAATTCTGCATTTCTTTTCCGTCATACCTTTGGATTCCTATTTGATCCGATCACCTTAAATTGGCTTTCATCAGAACATACAACCTTCTTCCAGAAGTCCTCACACTTTTCCTGATACTGACGGGCGAATTCCACAGAACATCCTATGTGGGACCCTCCCATGGCATTCCTCGCTATTTATTACGGCACACACAGTGCAGGTGAAACCGAAACTTGAACACCCCTTTACCTTAGGCCATTTTTTATCTAGAGGGCACTTACTCGGGGCTCTGCTTTGATAACAGGAATTATATAGCGGTTGTCTTTCGGGGTGAGAGAATTTCAGGTATGCCACATCTTGGCCTGTTGTGTACTCTGTACTTCCCAACTTCATCTATTATTGACTGAATGGTCGCACGAGGGCTGCCGATGATACGCGAAATTTCTAAAAGTTATTTGGTTTGATTGTGCATCTTAATCGTAAGTTTTCTTTCCTCTGATGTAGCGTCTTTTAATTTCTTCCCCATTTCTATATTTACAGTACCTATGGTCTACTGCTGGATTCGCTGCTGCTTTGGCAAACACATCTTCTGTACTAATAATAGAACACGTTACACTGGCTAGACTTTAACGGCGGCGGAGAATAAGTTCATTTTGTTCACTTATCCCGCGTGATGTATGAATGCGTTCTGTGCCATCGCCATGCAGCCTGTGACAGAAACCATTACATTAACATAGAAAAGCGAAGAGACTTAAAATCAACTGGTGCAATGACTAAACAAAAAAAAGATTCTCGGAAAACTAATATCGCTTTTGGAATTAAATTCATGTAGGAAATGTGCTGAAACAGAACATTTTAACAGGAAACATGTGCGTGTATGAATACCTTTTGTGCTGACTGTACATACTCATGCGTAACCTGTCCCCGGAAGTCACGTCGTACCATGCCACACCATCAGTGCTGTCCGAAAAGCAAGTGAAGTACGCAAGCATATACAAGTAAACGAATGGAGTGAAGAGGTCTGGGTGGCTTTTAACATCAGGGTCTTGAGAGTACAAATAAACGAACATGTATACGTCTCGCACCTTTGCGGCGTACACGTACCGCCATTTTGAGAAACGATTTGTAAGTTACAATTTGTTTTCGACATGATTATTTAATTTAAAGACCAATAGGACAACATAATTACTTTGTAGGCACAGAATTTTGAACCAAGATAATATTTACTGGGAGCTGCACTTTAAGAAAGTTCCAATCAATAATTTATATTAGGCCTATCTGGGTCATGTCATCGTTTCATTCAACCATAAACGGTGTAGCTAGTGTAGTGTAGTGCAGCTACACCAAATTTCTTTTCCGGTGTAAGTACACCAGCACAGTTGAAAGAAACGACATTGTTGTTTACATTCCTGTAGAGATTTAGCGCTGTGTTTTAAAATCAGTACTTGTGTTGGTATGAGTTGTGTTAATGAAACATTTTTAGGTACGGATGAATGTTTACTCCGGTTTTATTTAACGTATTGTTACAATTTCTCCTCTCTCTCTCTCTCTCTCTCTCTCTCTCTCTCTCTCTCTCTCTCTCTCTCTCTCTCTCTCTCTCTCTCTCTCTCTCTAGAAATTAAGTGGGCTATACCAAGTTCGTTGAGGGATGGAGGTCTTAATCAAATAATAGAATTTATTATAATTTCCTTATTTTATTTACAATAACTACAGAAAAATTCTCTGAACTCAAAACCTCACAGTGAATTGATATAATTTTCTGTTCACAACTCATTACTCCAATTTAATACAATTTATAATTTACCACAAACAATTAAACAATTAGAGATCAATCCCAATAGACAATATATCAACCTATTCAGATATACTGTAAAATATGTGTCCAATTGACAGTTCGAATATTTACAATAAAATCAGTATTACACTTCCACTCAGCCCACCTCAGTTCAGTCCATGTCCCGCCAGTCACAATGTTCTAGAGTCCTCCGAGAGCCCTCACACAGAGTAGTAGGCCTCACTTATAGATTTCACACCCTCTCGTCCATTCACGCCACGAACACCTCGCTCGCCGTCGTCCCGCAATCTCCAGTCGTCGTCTACATTTCTCTTCGCTCGCGCACACTAGACCAGATGTCCCCGTCAAAGACTGCCGGCCGCTGGGCCCCACAGTATCGTCTAGGCCGTCACCCAGAATCTTCCCCAACCCGCGAGTTGCGCCGAGAAGGGTCGGGGCACCAGTCAGTCTCACCAGAACATTCTTGCATCGTCGCTAAACATATCGGAATCTCTAACAGGTGAAAGGAGGTTTGTGACACCAGCAAGTCTGGCCACTGTCGGTATTCACGGGATTCCCAGAAGGAGCAAACGGCTGCGAGTTCATCATTCCAGGAATAGGGAAGGTCGAGGTGAGTCACCTCCCACGGCGTCGGACAGCTGAGCCAGCGCTAACTACAGCATGTAACAGTATTGTTACATGCTGTAGCTTGTATCGGCCACGAGTTCCCATTATGCGCAGGCCGGTAAACCCCGTCGCCCCTCATCAGCCCTCCAGATGGTCGACCCGTTGCGCCACTCAGCTCCTGACTGGCGTCAGAGTCCCTCGGAGATGCCGACAAATGTAGAGGAGGCGCGGGAATATTCTGGGAATTAGGATCCTCGGCGCAATGCGAGATTTAACGAAATTTATTATTCATTGATTTCTTAAAGGTAGTTATAAATTGTATTAATAGAAACCATTAGTTATAAACCATTATTGATATCAATTTATTGTGAGGTTTCAGTCCTGAGGATTTAGTTCGTAGTTATTGTAAATAAAATTAGAAATTATAATTAACTCTTATTTAACTAAGACCTTCGTCCCAAGTGTATTTCCGTGCTGGACGCTTCAGAAAACACATTTTGAAAAGAAACCGTCATACAACACCATCATCAAAATTAATCTGAATGTATGTAATAAAAATTACTAATAAAGTTTACAAATATTTGTAATAATTTAATTTATGCACCTTTTTCCAGCCACGAATTTTATCATAACTAAAATGGAAGTAGATAAAATCAGTTATTAAAAATAATTGTTAACATTTATAGAAATATTCTCTTAGTGCAATTATAGCTTTTGAGGCTGGAAATCAAGGAAGTTACACTCGCATGCCTATCACGTGAACCAGTCATCACTGTACGCAAAGCACTGAAATAGCCAGAGCTCTGTAAATGAGATAATATGTAAGTCAGTGTTTAAAATCTTGCCACATTTAACATTTACTACTCATTGTTTTTGTTTCTTCCCTTGCACACCTCTTATAACTTTACTGCTGCTGATTCCTATATCATTTTTTTCCTTTCATGCAGATCTCGGCCTCTGGTTGTGAGGTTCTTGGGGGAATTTCCAACATCCCAACCCTGGTTTGTCCGCTCTTGGGGTTCCGAAATAGTGTTCCTAATGTGAGAGTCGGTACGAAAGAAGGCCTGTCGTTTCTACTTTGTATGAAGTGAGTATTCTCTTGGTAAATCAATACACTGGAAAACAATTTTAATTATTTGGTTCGAAAATTATGGAAAATTCCGTATATGCTCGGTCGAACAAGGATCTTTCGATGCATCTAAAATAAAACAAAATTTGACGAAAAAAAAAAAACGTTAAAACCATATTTTTGCAGAGCAGTAACTCGTTACAGCTCCTTATATAGGCTGTTCACGGTAAGTGAGCACTTTTGAGGCCCTAGTTACTTTTTCCTTTCAGAATTTTGTATCCTTTAACTACCTGTTTAAATAAATACTTCCATGTAAGTAATAAACACAGCATGTATATTCCACCGCACTCGAAAGTCAACGTCTAATGATAAAATCAAATATATCTATTGATTATTATTCCAAATGCGAAGGCTTTCAGAAGTGCTTACTTCACCGTGAATACCCTATACAAATAAATGACACCGCATGCGGTGGCCTTTAAAATGCTTGAGCGTGCACTTGCTGTAGATATAGTAATTGTTTTCATGTGCGTCCATTTGTCGTAAACATTTATTGCTGAAACTGACGTAAATAAAGTTAATTAGAAAATTACAGTAATGTGAGACATTATCGTTACAATTTCCTTGCATGCAATCATAGCAAATATTATGACGATCTTTCGTGAAGATGATTTTATTGTAAATTCAGCTTTCTGAAGTATCCGGAACGGAAATCCGCTTAAATTAGGTTAAAAATGGAACACAAATTGATCGATTCAGTTTTTACAATTGAAAATAATATTTTAGTAAAATATTTTATAAAGTTGCAAAATATATACATCCTTATTACATATACAGTATAAATCGCACTTTTGTGACATTTTCCATGGTGTCTGTACTACTTTCTCATGAGTTCTTCACTTTGTATAGTCGGGTGCAGTGCCCCATAGGCAGCGCATTCGCTTTACTCTAACCCAAATCTCTCAAACTCTTGTTTTGTGGGCGTCGCGGCTAGCGAATGGCTGTCACGGTTGAGTCACGGAGCAGGGAAACTGTACTTTCACCACGTGCTGACGTCACGACCGGCGACATTGACAGCGCCTGGGAGAGTTGAATAAGGAGAAGGTTGTCCGGGCCGTGGGTTCGGATCGATGCTGGTGAGTCAGCTGCGGGTGAGCCTGTGTGACGCGGTGCGCGCTTATGCTTGAGCCCGTGAACTTGGGCTATTTTTACCATGTGAGTCGAGCCATTCATACGCACGTTAAGGGACATCCCTCCACAACGCGAGCGTTTTAGAAGGGAAGGAGGTTACGTAGCACTCGTAAAGCTGGAGTCACAACTGCTCGACGAACACGACACGACAGACCGACGTAACGTCAAAGCTCGACGGAATTTCCTTATTATACAGAATGTAAACGATAAGTGTTTACAACTGTACACAGCAGTGTATAGGGCTCCGAAACGAGCAATTTGATATAGGACACTTGTGGTCCATAGGGTCGGAAAATTGCCGTAAAAGCGCTTGACAGATGTGTACTAAACCACGTGCAACGCGCCGCTGTGGGTCTGGCCTTAATCGACCTGCTGGTCAGCTGAAGCTAGTTTGTACAGTGGTCAAATCGGGCAGGAAACGTTTAGTAATAGCTTTTGTTTGAAACACATGTTGCACTTTCATACAGTCTTTCCTGGTTTCTCTAACTTGTCTGTAGTATTGTGACGATGCAAAATGTGTTTCGAAGAAAAGCTATTACTGAACGTTTCCTGCCCGATTTGACCTCTGTACAAACGGGCTTCAGCTGACCAGCAGGTCGATTAAAGCCGGGACCACAGCGGGCCGCTGCACGTGTTTTGGTACACATTTGTCAAGCGATTTACAGCTATTTCCCGACCCTCTAGACCACAAGTGTCCTACATCAAATGCCTCGTCTCGGAGCCCTATACACTGTTGTGTACACTTGTAAACACGTATCGTTTACATCCTGTATATTATTCAGTGCTCACAATGCCCCGACGAAATCTGCCCGAAAAGTGTGTTAGTTGGCTGTTGGAAAATTCTATAACGGCAAGTTACCCTTATAACATCCAATATTTACTTTTTGAAACTAGAGATAAAGGGCCATATGGAGAGAATAATCCAGTCGCCACTAACACTAGCATCACGGGGAGATCGTCACTATTGTCCATTCCCCATTGGAAGCAACTTTCTCGGAGCCCTGCTAAATATCTACTTACAGGCCCGTTTCGTATCCTTCCGCCAAATGTAAACAAATATTGCCATGTGACTGCCATGTAGCATCTGTCAAAATCAATGTATACATTCCATTGCGTGTGCACATGTGTTCGTATACTTTTGCTACGCCTAAAAATAAACATTGAAATGTGACCTCTACTTTTATACTTGTCAAATGTGTTGTTTACTGTTTACAGCTTTTCAAAAATTTCTGTCATATTCCAAAAACCATTCCGTATGAATATTCACAGTTTAGGCCTCTAACATTATTTAGGTCAGCTTTATGACGTTTTAAAAATGCCTTAATTGACGATAGTTCTTACTGTTATTTTATAGTAACACATTTGTTTTCAATGACATAGCACATTACATGTAATTCATGTTAATATTTTGCCGCGACTGTGTTTAACACTGTTACAACTGCGAGGTAAAGAACTGTAGCATTTATCCTTTTGTTATTGATATATGTTGGGTTATTCCTTAAAAAGGGCGGCCTCGGTTGGAATAAGAATTAAAACTAAGGAACAACCAATGAAAAAGGCACATTAAATTCAAGCACGCAACTCGTGTTGCTCATTCTTGTCATACGAATTAAAAAGATAGCGGTGAACATGCACACAAATAAGCCTACGATAACTTTTATTCCGCTCATATTTCTATCTATTGCCACTTACTGTTTATTAGGTTTATTGAAATTTATCGGGCTGGGCTTAGTATTTTTGTTCTGGGATTGTGGCAAATAACGTTACACGACTGTGTTTCAAACCCTTAGGGCAAAGGTACAACGTTGTGATAAATAAACAGACGTGGATGTAAATAAATACCTTCGTCATAGAAACAGTTCACATTTAAAACGTACAAATAGTGCTAGTCAAATATTTTAAATCACGCACACACACAGGGCCAGCGTATCGACCACGATGCACAAAGACACGCAATTTCACTGACGCAATGATTAACGAAACACACGTAACAGTATATTTATTACTGCCTTGGAAACACAGATTTATCACAACATCGTAACTTGCCTAGGTAGGTTTAAAAAACACAACGTCTACAAACGTGACGTGGTAATTTGAAGTATTTTTCGGAGTAAGAATAATTTACGCTTCGTTTGGCAAAAAGCAACACGCCATGTCATGGCTCGCCACGTCTGCCAACTTCACTTGGTAACTGCCCCGCCATCATATCTAAATATATTAAAATAAGTATTAAAACGTTAAAATCACGCTTCAGTTGTAAATTACACATTAAAAAATCATTATTTTGCTGTAATAAGTATGAAATATGGTACAACCAAAAACATGTATAATTTTGTTGCTTACAAGCGAAGTGAAATTTCCCGACTGTGAAAGGACGACGAAAGAGAAAGAGTGCGATAAGCCTCGCCAGCAGATAGTTTTTCAATTGCTTTCTCGCTTGATAAAACAATATCGTACAATTAGGCTTACTCACGATATTTTCCGCTGTTATTTTAAACTGTAAAAATGAGATATGTTGCCATCGGGGCTACCTAAATATTTAAATATGTCGATAGACACCGTTTAATTTACAAATAAAATACTAAAAATCGAGGTTAAAATAATATTTTAACTGCGAAATATTTCTTACCAGTCGTTGCCAACACGTCGCTGCTCTCGCTGTTAATTCATATTTAAAAAAGAAATAAATATTACAAGTTATAGAAGATATTAAGGTAAAAGTTCATTTATTCAATAACACAGTACTCTAACGCTAACCACAGTGTTATATATTTGTGGAATACAGGTTATTGAAAAAACAGGTTGACATGTTATGCCTAGAGTGTTTTTTTCAAAGGTTCATTTTCATAAGTCGCTTTCAATCTGGAATGGACTAAAGATGGCTCGTTTCGTATGCTCAGTCACATTTAGTATTAAAGGGCCGTATGCACAAAAATATCTAGTCGCCAACAGTACTAGTTCTGAAGCGAAATCGGCACTAGATTACTCGTTGTGTGTCTGGTCAGTTACATTAAGTTATAGTTGCCCTTACTTTTTAAGTGGAGAAATCTAGTCGCCGAACGACCTCCATAAACTACCAGAGTGGAGATTTTCTATAAAATGGCGGTAACAAGCTCCGTATTTGACTATGATTTAAAGTTTTTAATATGTACGGGGCTGTATATTCGCATATTTTTGTTAAGAGAATGTATTTATGGAGCTGGAACACTACATATAAGATTATATTGTAATTTTTCATCTACATTCGTTTCGCAAAAATAATGTTACAATTTCTCTCTCTAGACACTAAGTGGGCTAAACAAAGTTCGTTAAGGGATGGAGGTCTTAATCAAATAAAAGGATTAATTGTAATTTTATAATTTTATTTACAATAACTACAGCAAAAACTCACTCAACTCAACTTCTCACAAGAAATGGATATCACTAACTATTCACAATTTACACAAATTAATAAAAGTCATAATTACGACAGATATCAATGAAATTAAATAATTAAAGATCAATCCCAATAAACAGTATCAATCAATTATTTTATCATTTATGCGTCCATATTTGAGAGAATATTCAGTCCCACCTCAGTTCAGTCCATGTCCCACCACTCAAAATGTTATAGAGTCCTCCAAGCACCCTCACGCACAGTAGGCTTCACTCGTCGGTTTCACACCCTTTCGTCCATTCACGCCCAGGAACACCTCGCCCGCCGTCGTCCCGCAATCTCCTGTCGTCGTCCACACTTTACTCGTTCGCGCACACTCACCAGGCGGCCTCCGTCAAAGACTGCCGGCCGCTGGGTTGCGGCAGTATACATATAGTGTCTTAGACTGCCGCCTAGAATCTTCCCCAACACCTGTGATGCGTCGCGGAGGGCCGAGGTGCCAGCCAGTCTCACCAGAACATTCTTGCGTCGTCGCCAGACCCATCGAAACCTCCAGCAGAGGAGAGGGACCGTGACACATGCAAGGCGCGAGCAGCGCGACAGCCTGATGTTCATTATTCACAGATTCCCAGAAAGGGTGGTCAGGAGGCAACCCTGGGGAAGAGGAGGGATGAGGTGTGTCCACCGCCATAGTGCCAGGCAGCAGAGCATAAAACTGTCCCCTCCTTAAGTTCGTTCGTCCCGAACAGATTCTACAACATCAGGACCTTCGAACAGTGCCAGTCGTCGATATGAAAAACCTTTGGCTTCACCTGAGAACCTTGTCAACAAATCCTATAGACCACATCATTTATCTGCTTCAGGATCCTGTAGGGGCCTTCCCATGATTTCTGTAGCTTCGGGCAATGTCCCTTCTTCCTTTGAGGGTTGTACAACCACACCAGCTGTCCTTCTTGAAAAGTCTACTCGGGTTTTCTCCTGTCATATCTCGTTTTCATTCTGTCACTGTTAATGTTAAGGTTCCTCCGGGCAAACTCTTGAATGTCGGTTAACTTCTGACGTAACATAATATCATATCCTGGAGTGCTGCTTCTGCCTCCACTGGATGTCCGAACAGCAGATCACGAGGTACGCAGAGCTTTCTCCCAAACACTATCCTTCTGAACTCGAGGTCCGCCGAGCGATATGCCAATCTTTATGATTGTCTGTTACGAAGATAGCCAGACACTGTTCCAGGGAACAATTTAGCCTCTCAGCCATTCCATCCTACTGAGGGTGTAACGCTGTGGTTCAGGTTTTCTACATTCCTATAATTTTTGTTATCACTTGCAAAATATTTGCTTCAAAATTTCGTCCTTATTCCGAATGAAGATCAAGTGGCACTCCAAACCTGGAGAAAACATGCTCGACAAGAGCATCAGCTACTGTGCCTGTATAGGCGTCCGAGAATGTCAACTGCCATCCTCTCGAGTGGGGCCCCAACATTGTACTTCTGGAGGGGACTGCATCTTTTAACCCTCGGACCCTTCCTCGCAGTACATGCATCACACAGACGGCATCACTTCTCAACATCCTGCCGACAATGCAGCCAATAGAATCTATTCGAACTCTGTCAAGGATCTTATTTACATCGAAGTGACCACCTGCTGCTGTGTTGTGCAGTTCTATTAGCACTTTTGGGATTCGGCTCTCTGGTAGGACCAATTGTAAATGACTCTGTCTCCCATTGTTACTTTCCCAATTCCTGTAAAGCACACCATTCTTTAGCCAAGGTAATTCCACTGTGCCCAATATGCCTTGAGTGTCACACCTACACTAGATATCTCCTTCCATCTCGGTCGCCACCCAGCTTCCTTCCACTCTAATATTGGACGCAAGGTGGGGTCATTTAGCAGATAATTTCTTATGTCCTTTTTAACCCATCACCAGATACAGGGCCTTGAATTATTGTCCTCCTTTCTTTCCACGATACACCAACCCTCTCCTCCTGGCATTTACAATGACGACAGAATGGTTCGCATGGTCTCCTGGAGAGTGCATCTGCATTGCTGTGAAGGCGTCCAGACCTGAGTTGTATTTCAAAGTAATATTCTTGTAGGTGCTGTATCCACAGGGCTATTTTACCTTGGGGTTCTTGAAATTTAGCAGCCAGTGTAATGAAGCATAATCCGTTCTTAGGATCAAGAGTCTGCCATAAAGATACGTATAAAAATGTGTAATTGCCTTCACCACTGCCAAAAGCTCTCTGTGTATCACACAGTAGTATTCTTGGTCTTGTGTAGCACCTTACTGAAGTATTCCAATGGCCACTCTTTTCCATCCTGGATCCGAGATATTACTGCCCCGATTCCAGCATCACTAGCTTTAGTATCCAGAATAAATTCACCTGCTCTACTCGAGAAGCCCAGTACTGTGGGATATATCAGAATTTCCTTTAGTCTATTGAAAGCAATTTCGCACTCTGGGATCCAACAAATTTTCTTTTTGCCTCAGTCAATTCATGCAGAGTTTTGGCGATAGTGGCGAACCCAGACACAAATTGATGGTAGTATGCATATAAGCCTAGGAAACTTCGAATTTCAATTGTATCCTTTGGTAGAAGCTAGTCTCTTATTGCTCTGGTCTTCTCAGGGTATGTTTAAATCCCATGGACCGATACAAAATGGCCCAAGAAATTAATTTTCTTTTGGAAAAGGTGGCATTTCTTGGGAACTAATTTCAGATTGACTACAGTTACTTTATGAAACACAGAATTTAAGTGTGCCAGGTGCTCTTCAAAAGTTCTTCCTGCGATCACAATGCCATCTAGGTACACCTGACAAATCTCTAAGGGCAGAACTTTCTCCATTAGTCATTTGAAGCTGGCAGGGGCATTGCACAAAGGGCATAATCTTGAATTGCCAGGTTTCTCTACCTTAGACACAAAAGGCAGTTTTTTCCTGGGCCACCTCACACTGCCAATACTCGCTCTTCATGTCCATAGTAGAAAACCTCTGTGAGCCTGCTAGGCTTTGCAGGGTGTCATCTATTCTAGGGAGTGGGTGAGAACATTTCTTGGTCACATTATTAAGTTGCTGGTAATCAACACAAAATATAAAAGAGCCATCTTTCTTTTTAACAAGCACAATGGGAGAAATTCATGGATTGACTGAAGGCTCCATCACATCTAAATCCCTCATCTCTTTTAGAATACCACCAAAGACCTCATATGAAGCTAGTGGTAGTCACCTTGGTGGCTGCTTTATGGACCTGACATCCCCTGTGTCGATGTGGTGGCATGCAACATTAGTTATGCCAAGGTCATTGGACTCGCAGGAGAAAGCACCTCTATTTCTCTGTAACTATTCTGAAATTACCCTCTCCTGTCGCCATTTGAGGTTTTCTTTTGTTCTTGTCAGCAGTTCCCCCAGAGCATCTGGAAGAGGACATTCAGTAGGTTGTGACAGTGAAGCTTCTGGAACATTTGGAAGTACCTGTGAGACCTACTTGCAAAACCCTATTGTGGACCCCTCTTCAAGGCAGATAGCGCGGTCAGAGAAATTAATCATCCTAACAAGCAAACTGTCCGATTGTGAAGAAATCAATGTCCTTGCTGCAATGACACCATCGGATAAAATGCCACCTTTCTGAGCTGGTTCGATTATGCCCTATAGCCTGACCAATTTTCCCTGGCATCAGTCTGGAATAACAACTTCGCTAGAAGCAGGGAGCACAGTTGACTGATTAGACACTACTGGGCAGCTCATTGGCGAAGCTAAATCTCGTCGTGTTGAAACTACCAACTTGGTATTACCTACACATGACACCCCCAGGCGAGTATCAATACAGCATCCCAGCTTACGTAATACAGCAAGACCCAAAATGCATTTGTCCTCTATTTCTGCTAAGTATATATCATGCTCTATCTCAAGGTTACCGAGCTGTAAGAGTACCCTTATCTTGCCTTTGACTGGCGTGGTCGCTCCTGTTACTGTAGTTAAATAGCAGTGATCCATGCTCTTATCGGATAATCGCTGGGGGGAAGGCCCAAGAATGTCCGGTCTTACCACTGCTATAGTCGCTCCTGTGTCAACAACCATCTAACAAGAAACATCATCTAGGCTCCCCTCCACTAATATGGCATCCAAGTCCTTTTCCATATAATGCACCTGTAAAAGCATTGGGGCCTTCCCTCCAGCAATCACCGATCTTTGCCCCTCAAGACCAGTGTTTACAAGTTTCCCGAAGATATTGCTTTCTCATTTGCCCCTTCGCACCTGTTCCCTGGATGTTGTTGCTGCTACTGAGGACAGTTTGCTCTCAGGTGCCCCAGCTGTCCACACGTCCAACATTCCGGCCGTTTGGGTGGGGAACGACGAGTCTCCGTAGTGCTCATCCTAGAGGCGATGTCCCTCATGGTCGTCTGCAAGTCCTTCAACATCCTCTTGACACTGTCGTCCTCGCCTTCATCAAGCATCACTGCCCACACTGGACGTCGGGAGACTAATTACTGCCGTGTTGACTCCACTTCCAGTGCTTGCGTCAAGGCATCCTGCATGGCGTGAGGCGCAGCTAACTGCACAGCTTGCCGCACGTCGGTGTCAGCGATAGCGTCGAAGAAGCCGACGGCGATAACATCTCGTGCCTCTTCAGAGCATCCCTCCAGAGACAGGTGTGACAGGCTCACGATGTCCTGCCACAGCTCCTGCAGTGGTTCGCCGGGTCGCTGGATGCGGCTTCGCAGTTGGGCATGGTGGGCATGCCGCAGGTACCGGTCACCGAATCGCAGTTCCAAAGCCGACACCAGTGTGGAGTATTCTAGACGATGTCGTTCCGGCAGCGACTGCAGTATACTCAACGCCATTCAGGGTGTCAACACTCTCGAACTGGTGCCGGTACTCGTGCCAAGGTGACTGTCCATCATAAGGGCAGGCTTAATTGTGACCCCTTTACCCACCCCTGGATGGGGCGTACCTATGCTCCAGAACTGCTGCGCCTCCCCTGCGATGGCTGAACTGGCGACGACCTCTACCTTATTCTCGCTGCCCCCACTCGTCATCTCGGTGGTGATCAAACTCGGCTCCTCTACAGCCCCTGCATGTCGTCTCTCCCTGCTGCTGCAAGAACTCCTGCCATTCCTTCTTGAGGGCGCTCATCTCTTGGTCCACTTTACATTCGATACTCGCCAACCTCTCGCTCACATTGTCAATTTTCTTGTCCACACAGTCAGTTTTATTATTCACCAACTCGCTTACACCTTCTATCTTCTGTCCACATTCTCATACATACTGTATATTTTCTTGTCTACAAGTTCACTAACACTATTAATTTTACTATTTACATTTTCATTTACGCTATTAACATATTCACTAGTACTATTAATTTGACTATTTACATTTTCATTAACACAACTGATTTGGCTATTTACGTTTTCATTAACACAACTAATCTGACTATTTACACTACTAATTTGACTATTTATAGCTACTCTGACACTACTTCTTTGCCTACTCAATACTTCGATCAAGTCACGAAGTGCTTCCAATTCGGCCGACATTTTTCCGATTAGCATTTACAAATTTCTAGTGATTTCTCGGCCTATTGCTCAAATATCTTGATATTCACAATTACTATACAGTTATTTTATTTTTATAAAATGTCTCCATCACACTTCTTACACAAGTGTTATAACTTCTCTCTCTAGAAATTAAGTGGGCTAAACAAAGTTCGTTAAGAGATGGAGGTCTTAACCAAAGAAAAGGATTAATTATAATTTTATAATTTTATTTACAATAACTACAGCAAAAATTCTCTCAACTCAACTTCTCACAACACATGGATATCACTAACTGTTCACAATTGACACTAATTAATAGAATTTATAATTACGACAGACATCAATGAAATTTAATAATTAAAAATCAGTCCCAATAGACAGTGTATCAACCTATTCAATTATTTTATAATTTATGCATCCATATTTGACAGTTCTAATATCTACAATAAAATCAGTATTACACTTCCAATCAGTCCCATCTCAGTTCAGTCCATGTCCCGCCAGTCACAATGTTCTGTAGTCCTCTAAGCGCCCTCACGCACAGTACGCTTCACTCGTCGATTTCATACTCTCTCGTCCCTTCACGCCACGAACACCTCGCACGACATCGTCCTGCAATTTCCTGTCGTCGTAGACACTTCACTTCGCTCGCGCACTCTCACCAGACGGCCTCCGTCAGAGACTGCCGGCCGCTGCATTGCGGCAGTATATACAGTGTCTTAGACTGCCGCATAGAATATTCCGCAACACCTGTGATGCGTCGCGGAGGGCCGAGGCGCCAGCCAGTCTCACCAGAACATTCTTGCGTCGTCGCCAGACCCATCGAAACCTCCAGCAGGGTAGAGGGGCCGTGACACATGCAAGGCGCCGAGCAGCATCACAGCCCGCTGTCCATTATTCATGGGTTTCCATGAAAGGGGGGTCAGGAGGCAACCCCAGGGTTGGGGAGGGATGTGGTGGGTCCACTGCCACAGTGCCGGGCAGCAGCAGGTAACAATAGCATGTTAATTTGTATGAAACAGTAATAAAATACATCACTGTCACTAGATAACGCTAAAGTTGATACATTTTATTTATTACTACTGGTTTTTAGATGTCCTTGTATGTTAGTGTAAACTATTTTAATGTTTATGCATTAATTCACGAAAAATAGGGAGGTTTACAGAATGTCTACATTTACGAAATAAACTTACTATGTTTTTAATACATTAAACATACTATACAAGTATATTAATGATTTCGCAAAGTAAATTTAGAAAATCGTACATGTATCTAGTTGTTTTTTTTTTAACTTCATTGATTGGTTCAAATAGCAATAAAATAACTTATGGTTGATGCTAGGAAAATTCCAAATCTCGTATCAAGGACCGAAAATTCGATTTGATCCAGACACAATATAAGTACACCAAGCCCTACTGAAATTCCTGCGAGAAAAAGGAGCACAACCTTTTACATACAATCCACCTGGTGAAAAGATATCAGCAAGAGTCATAATAAAAAACAGTCCACAAGGTGTAGACTTATCAAAAATCACTACTGATCTCCAAGAAAAAGGTTTCATCAATCCTCAACATAACATACTAGGTAATCCTAACATAGAATGCTCTCCATACTATTGCCCTCCCATACTCATCACCCTATCAAATAAATCACAAGCATCTGCTCTCTACAAAATCTGCAACATTCTCCATTACATAGTCTGTATTGTATCATATTTCTCAACCACAACAAAAAGATACCAGAATTGCCAGTGTAACGGGCACATAGCAAACAACTATTTCATAGAACCAATATGTAAAAAGTGCTCCCAGCATCATACATCAGATACATGCTCACTGAAACCAGACAAAAACACACATGCCCTAATTGTGTCAACAACTGTGAAGGAAGATCAAAGTTATGCCCAAAAAGACAAGAAAGAGAAATAGCTACTCCGTAGAAGAATTAACATCACAACTGCTCCAGAGACATCAACTATAATGCAAAACCCATGGACTGAAAAAGATTTCCCCAACACTAAAACCAAGAAACACTAACACAAACTCTACACCACAGGCATCACAAATCACAAAAACAATTTCTCAACGATCCGCCTCCACAAACATCAGTACACAGATTCAAAAACTAGTAGAATCCATGAAAATATAATACAATTTTCCTGGTATGCATCCAAACCCAACCTCTTGCCCGATAGCCCTTCCACACTCCCAAATACCATACCAAACACCATGGCAAGAATCAATCCTCGAAGGAATCAGGAAACTCATAGAAGTGCTTAACATGTTTATTTCAGCTCTAACTCCAATCATGCAGTTCATCACACATACAGCTGAAAGACAAACTTAGGCTGTCCTCTCATCAAATGCAAATATGAATAACGTTTAAAGTCTTAAAGCTTATAACATGGAATGCAAGGTCAATAGTAAACAAAATTGATGAACTGCAAGAACTTATAATAGAATAAACACCAGAAATTATCGCACTCACGGAAACCTGGCTCACACCTACAACACCACTAAAAATTCAAGGATTCAACACCATCAGAAGAGACCGAATTCAAGCACAGGGAGGTGGAGTAGCCCTACTAATCAAAGGTAATCTATGTTTTCACACAAGAACCAATCTTTATTTTGATGAAATAGAATCTATAGCAATTCAACTCAATGACACACATGAACCTATTACAATAGCTGCAACTTACATCCCCACCAACATGAAATTTTCAGAAGCAGACTTAGAAGCCCACTGTACCACGGACCGAAGAATAATCATCTTAGGCAACTTCAATGCATCACATTCATCATGAAACTCACCGCAATCAAATCGAATGGGACCTGCATTGGCACAATATGTTTAATATATACCACTCAAAATCCACGCACCTACAACCTTCACTTACCAAAAACCCAATACTACCCATTTCGCAATACTAGACTTCTTCATCTCAACATCCGACATATTCATCAAAAACATCCAAGTAAACTATTCCGGCACATTCGACCATTTTCCAGTAGTAGCATTACTAGACTCCTGCTATCACTAATTACCTCCACTTCCGAAATTTGATTTTCAAAAAGCTAACTGGGAGTTATTCCAAAATACTCTATCAGAATCAGTAGACCCATTACATCAAGATCATTTCCTTCGACTAAAAACACTATGCAAACAAGCATACAAAGAATATATAACAATAGAAACAGAAAACAAATTACAATCACTAGATACAAGGAGGCACAATTTGGTAACACCAAAGCCACACCTCGGCACATTCCACCCCTCATAAACAGTAAGGAAATCCATGAATCCACACCACAGAAAGCAGAAGCGCTCGCCAGACATTTTAAACAGACATGCGCACAACCAAACCTTCCATGTGCTATCTCTCTCTCCTCCTCCAAGTAACAGCGAAGAAGAAGAAAAAATTCCACGATACTACTAGTACTAGATCACACCCCAAGTTCCAAAACTTGTAACATCTGGTGAACTCACTTCCATCCTCACAAAAACTCTTAAAACCTCAACAGCACCAGGAAACGACAACATCCCGAATGCCATTTTAATTCATCTACCTAGAAAAGCCATAATTCTCTTGACTCGCATATACAACACATCCATTATCCATTCACATTTCCCAACCAACTGGAAGAGGGCCATCATAGTACCCATCGCCAAACCCAACAAAAATCCCTCCATAGCTGCTTCTTACCGCCCAATAGATTTTCTACCCACACTTTCCAAAATTCTAGAAAAAATTATCCTAAAAACAATAACAGAAACAGTTAACAAAGATCAACTTCTACCAAATTTTCAATTCGGATTCCGCTCAGATCATTACACATCTCATGCCATAGCCAGAATCACCAAGACAGTCTACATAGCCTACGCCAAGAAACACCGAGCAGGAGCACTATCACTGGACCTCACAAGGGCTTTTGACTCAGTACATCACGGTGCACTCATTGACAACATCTCTGCTACAAACATTTCTCAATACATCATTCATCTCCTTCACCCTTTCCTAACCAACAGATCCAAGCAGCAGCAGGCATTCCAAGAGAATCCCTACTAAGCCCTCTCCTCTTCACATTCTACATCAGACACATGCCCACTACACCCCACTCCATTATATCATTATACGCAGATGACACGGCAATATTGGCAACAAGTAATGAAAAAGAAGAATTCCCATACAAATTAACACCCTCATTCAACACCATAGACTCCTTCTTCACCTCCAGAGCAATCTCTCTCGACATGGAAAAAACACAAGCAATCTACTTCTCACGGCTCAACCTAGACACCCCACCACCGTCACTTCAGTTGAAAGGCACAACAGTCCCGTGTCAAACCCAAACAAGATAGTTAGATTCTTCTAGACTCAAAAGTATGATTCAAACAACACATCAAGCAGGCAGCAGGCAGAGTAAAAGGTGCTATTAGAACTCGCCCCACTTCTAATTCCATGCTCCCAGATCAACTTACAGACAAGAGTCACCCTATTCAAATCATTCATCACTCCACTACTGACATATGCCGCCCCAATTTGGGTTTCAACAGCTGCCTATTACCGCCGACTCATATATACAGAATACCACAAACGACTTCGTGTTATCACAGCTCAACCTCCTTTCGCCTATCGCATCGATCTCCTACATTCCACCAGAGTACCAACACCAATATTCATAATAAAAACCATGATCAAACAATTTACCAACAAGCTCACAAAATTCAGAAATCCTTTCATAAAACAACTATCACAATCTATATCAGGACTGAACCCGCCCATGTATTCAACACTAAAGAAGCAAGACCAAAAAACCTGATACCAAGTAACACCACAGAAGAAGAAGACGAAGATGAAACACAAGAAGAAGAAGAAGAAGAAGAAGAAGAAGAAGGCGTCCCCTCACCACACCATGAATCAATATAACAAGATAACTGTATAAAAATTTAGACACCAAAGAGACACAAAAATGAAAAATACCCCACAATCACATCTCGTCTCACACAACAAATAAAATGAAGAAAGCAAACAAAACAACGAATTTAACCATTTAAATAAATAACTCAGACCAACAAATATCAACTATTTTTCCAATAACATAAATACCCTAACAAAGATATCACATTCATAAGTTTTTAAGTATCGACAAGAACACAAATATAAAAGCAGGTCAGTTATACATTCGTAGGAATGGCTAACAATAATAACCAAAATCGAAAAAATAAAAAAAAAAAATTGGTGCTGAAGGGGTGTGTGTGTGTGTAAAGTATTGCTAGTAATCAATTAATGCCTTACCTCATAAACCCCTTTAAAAAATCTCTTAATTACGTTTTTTTTTCCATCAACTTTCGTTAACAAAATCTTATAAATGGCAATTCCGCATATATTTATTAGTTTACTGGCAGTATTTACAATTCTACATGCGTTTTCTGTTGATCCCAGCATATCAATTACATTTGTACACGTTATAAGAATAATATGCGTATTTCGAGGAGCAAACTTCTCCATTTTATTTCTTACGAGAAGATCAGACGTAATAATTTCCGCGACTTCCTATTGGCTGAAATCTACTGACGTCATTAAATTCGGGCATGCTCGTGCGTCCTCGTATTTAGTAATCATCCATACTAAACTTCATGAATCCGCACTAGTCCTTAAACTAAATATTTCTGAGCATACGAAATCTAGTGACGCTTGGATTCTCCGCCACAGGAAGAGGTAGTGGTGCTTCATTTCCAGGCGAGTCTGTGCATATGGCTCAAAGTGAATGATTATTTTGCTTTTCACAGTATTTTGGCGAGAAAGTTAATTTATTAATTACTACAGTAGGAAAATATCCACGAAATTTTGTTTTGTGACGTATTTACATTATTTGCGCGCGCTGACGAGTTCGACTCGACGGAAAGTAGAAATCGAATCTTCTTTTGTCGGGCTGTCAGGGCTACGATTTTGTCGGGCTGACGTCACAGTGACCTTGCTTTTCATTGGCTGCTACTCAGATTTCGTCGTGTCGAATTCGTCGGGGTATTGTGACTCCAGCTTAATAGTAGGTATAGAACGTTGACGGTTTACCGACTACTTTTGAAAGACCTGCTAGTGTTTATTCTACTCAGGTTGGGAAGCCTGATACACGCAACACACAAATACTTTACAAACACAACAAATCACTCATGCAGAATTAAAATTGTTTTTTCTACTCCCAAATTGACAATATCGGCATAAATAAATGTACGGGAACTACATAAACGTATGAAACGCAAATGTAAACGAACTACTTGCACAAGAAGGTGAATGAAAAATAGAACAGTCTCTAAATGATTCTAACTAGCACGCAAGCCCTTGCAAGCAAGTTAGCCAGTCACACGGTGCAAGTTAGCCAGTCACACGGTGCAAGTTAGCCAGTCACACGGTGCAAGTTGACTTGAACAAGACGAGGTGAACACCTTCTTGTTCAAGACAGTGAACCTATATTTATTATTATTATTAGTATACCTTTAGGGTGACATGTTCTTGATACTTGATTCGTGAATACTACCATACCATTATTGATATTGAACAGTCATACCAGTTAATTAATTACATGCAATTGTAAGAATATATATAGTTAGAATTGTATTGTGAATTGTTATACTAGCGTGGTGTACGTCACATCACCAGTTAGTCATAACAGCTAGATATATTGATTTATGTAATTTTCTTTTTACTTTAATTATTGCTTTTATATATGGAATGTATGTACGAGTACAATGGTTTCAGTGGTATAGGCTATTCACGGTAAAGTGAGCACTTTTGAGGCCCTAGTTACTTTTTTCTTTCAGCCCTTTCTTATTCTTTAACAAATTTTTTAAATAAATATTGTCATATAAGTAATAAACATAGTGTGTTTATTCCATCGCACTCTGAAGTTAACGTCTAAGGCTAAAATAAAATACATTTAGTGGTTATTATTGCAAATGAGAGCGCTTCCAAAAGTGCTCACTTTATCGTGAATGGCCTATAACAGGGTTAACTGCGCCCACAAAAAAAAAGTTGAAATAAATAAATAAACTGGATCATTGCAATTTCCACAATATAAACGTAACTATACAAAATATTCCTCTTTGTATTGCGTTAGAACTTATGTAGATAATAAACTTCGTTCTTCGTTTTAAAGCGCGAATTTACGAAACATGTCCACGTGATTACTATTCTGTTGTGAGTGGGTGAAGCTATGTGGGCGGCTCTTAATATCGAGGTCTTGAGAGCCGATGAGGTTGAAGTGAGGTATGGAGCGGCGCCGGAATGCAAGGGTGGGGGAAACGGGAGATCCTCGAGAAAACCGGTCGACCAGAGGCACCGGCCAAGGGATTGAACCTGGTTCGCTTTGGTGGGGGACGAGCAGTCTAACCGCTTAACCACCGTGGCCCCAATATATATTCTGTTGTGAAATTGCATTTATCTGAAATTGTGTTTACGCGATTATTTTATTTAAACATAATAACTGAATCGAAAATAAATTGTGAAAACTGTTTGAAATAATATTTTTAATGGTATCCTTCACAGTTTCCGCAGGAAAAAGAGACAAGTGCAAAGTTAGTTTTTATGACAGCTATACTTAACGGGAACTTAAATTAGTAACGTTTTCCCATTGAAATAAGCTTGTTTATGAATGTCCAGTGCCAAACACGTTGAATTTCGACTGTGTGTTCGTGTAAGCCTTATTGGAGGACGTGAGTCATAGTTACAAAAAATAAAAAAATAAAATACTTAAAATTTTTGCTGGAGAAAAGTACATATTATAATTACAGCTAAACACGAGATTTCATAAACAAATGGGAACAGAATTTCTCCGTATACCGCTGGCTTAAAAGCGACCTCTTTGGAACACCAGCGCACCTCGTGGTGGAAATTCACCCTTCGAAAAACTCTCCCATATGGAATCTTGTGTTGGTCCCAATCAGAATACAATAAACCTTATCCCTGCTAAAGATCTACTTTCATATTAATGTGTATCTTTCTGCTACATGCAAAAATATACATTACCATGGGCATGGCCACTTATTCATGCGTCAGTCAAATGAAAAATTGTATAGGCTGTTCACGGTAAAATGAGCACAGAGTCGTGAGCCAATGAAATGTAGATCCGTTCGTAAAGTGCGGGAAACCGATAAACAATTCCGAGAATAAACAAATGTATACCGAAGAGTCTACACTGCCGTTGGTGTCGTATTAAATAATTGACCTTCTTCGTAGCGAGAGACGATTTTGACGCCGAGTTGCAATAAACTGGCATGTGTTAGCAATCACACACGTCGGAAAGGTCCCACGGGAAAAACACCTTTCACGTTAACTTCCGCGGTACCAATTAAAATTAAACGAGCTGCAATTTCTGTTTTCTGAACTACGAAAAAATATATTTAAAAAAAAATTGTGTGGGACTACACTGCATGTGTTTAGTTATAGGCTGATCACGGTAAAATGAGCACTTAACATTGCCACGGGCCTCGTCACTCTATTCATGCGTCGGTTAAGTGAAACTGTGAAATTATTAGAAAAGTAAACATTTTATAAATCCGCTAATCTTTACGCACTGAGGCGTTAAAATAAAACAGAACGCGTAGGAAATAATTTAAATGATCACAAACGGTTACCTAAGACTTTTTATTCGACGTTGACACATGAAACTACTTCCCGTGTCATCGTTACCAACTTTATCGGGCGCATGCCACTCAGTGCGCCCGTTAAAATATATGCAGTCGGGGGCAGTGACATTTTCCCGAGGTTGATTTCTGAAGTGCTCACTTTGTCGTGAACCGCCTTTATTGCATAATCAACACGTAATAAATATTCGCGAACGAGTGCAAATCTAATAAAAGTCAGCACTTTATTATAGCGCGTAGCAACTGAGGGGAGATCGGCACTCCACTCGACAGCACTGAACTGCAAATGATCGGCTCACTGTAGCAGGACATTAAAAATCTTCCTTGTGCCCTACAGTCCTATGTAGCACAGGATAAACGCACTGAGACACGCGGTACTTCCCGTGGTACTTGATGGTTTTATTGTAGGTACTACAATAAAATGGGCTCCAACGTCCTTGAAGGAAAAAACTACAGACACAGCTATGCTATATTCTATTCGCGGTTTCTTCACAGTTTTTGAATGAAATTTTTGAAAAAATCACCCGATGTACGATGTGTTTGCGTGTATCACGAGCGTTTTACACTTGCGATAACGTAAAAGTGGTTTTAATTTTAATTTTAATTTTATCAATAAATTATAACATATAGTTAATAATTAATTTGAATAGATGAATAAAACAGTGCGAAAACAGGTAACAGGTGAGTTGGTAATGCCTAGTAAAAATAGTTCTTGTGCAAAATATTATTACTCGCATGGAAGCGGTGCATTGTCCGTTTGGTGTAATTTTATCTAGACTCGGTTACACTTTGTTTGCATGAGGCGGAAGGATCTCCTGCAAGCGGAACGTTAGAAGGGCTTCAGGAAAGTAGGAGGTAACCGTGAAAGAACTATAGACTTAACAACACTGCAAGTTAAATTTAGGATTTGGCTCCCGGGTCCTTGGGATGGGACCACTTTACCATTGGCAGAAAACTGTCCAACTCTGGCCATACGCTTGCAACTGATTTGCGGCTATACGATGTTCACGGTAAAATGAGCACTTTTGAAAGCCCTGCTTGAAGATCTACTTGTATACACTTTGTGTGTTCTCCCACCTTATGTAAAATTAACATTACTATGGGTCTCCTGACTTTATTCATGCGTCAGTCAAATGAAAATTCTAAATTGTTAAGAAAGTAAATACTTTACAAATCTGCTCATTTATTACACAGAAAACGGAAGAAAAAATTTTGAGTCATCACAAATGGTTACCTAACGCTTTTTACTCGCTGTTAATATATGGAACTACTTTCCATCCATCGTTACCAACTTTACTGGTCAAATGTCTCTTAGTGCGCCAGTTAAAATTTATGCATGCAGGGGCAGTAACATTCTTTCTCGGTTAATTTCTAAAGTGTTCACTTTATCGTGAACAGCCTTTAAGTCTCTCACCATTCTGCAGCGGAAGCGTAAGAATGTTTTTTTTTTTTTTTTTTTTTTCTTCCACTCAATTTATGGTTACTTCTTACTTTTCTGCAGCCTTGCTGAAGTTCTGCTTTCAGGCTGTTACTTCTTCTCGTGCAAACAAATCTTAACTATGTCTAGAAAATTACACCAAAGGGACAGTACCGCATTCGTGAGCACTCACGCTTGAGAACTATCTCGTACTATTACCAACACACATCATTTCTCCCTTTTTTTGTTCATACTATTTATAGACAAAACATCGTAGTTTATAGATCAAATGTAAGTAAAATGTTTAGTTTAACTAAAAATATGACACTTATAAGACGCTTGTGATACGGGAGACATTTAGTAAACAACCAAAAATGTAGTACATGGGGCGTTTTTTTTTTTTACGAAGGTTTCAATCAAAAAGTGTTAAGATACCGCTAATAGACTATACGTTAGCATTGCGGTCAAAACCTCAGCTGATCACTCAACACTGGAGCGCTCCCAACCAAGCCGTCCATTCAAGCGCTAAAAGATGGCTAGCGAAACGAGCTGTGATTGATTACGACCTTGGATGGCTCGAATGTCATCCAGCTGTACGAAGCTATTGTACGGCCCACTTTATAACCGTCAGCGAGTCAAATTACCTCCTCCCCTCCCCCTTCATCCATCGTCCACCATGTCCATGCTCTCGCCTGCTCATGTGTGACACATAGTGATGGGATAATCGCATAAGTTTGTTATTCAAATGAATCGCTTACGATTATTTTTTAATCGAATAAATAATCGGTAAAAATAGTAGATTGTTTTGTTCTAATCCATACAAAAATAGGCCTCAAATACTGTATATTTATATACATTTGTTCAAAACTGTGCTCACCAAAAAATTTTCGGTTTATTTTTGATCATTTCTGCTATTTTGAAAATTTCTTTGTTTCAAAATTATATTCTATATTTTTAATAAATGAGAAACGTGTAGGTATCTGCAATGATTTGTTTTGTTTGAGTGTAAACAGTTGAAAATCGTGAATACTTTGTTTTAAAATAATCGAGGAATGTATTATAATTAAATGATCGAATAATCTATTATTTGACAAGTGATTATTCCTTCACTAAGTTACATGTAAACCATAGCCTCGCGCAGTGCACTAGTAATGACGTTATGGCAGAATTAAAGACAATGTTAAAAGTACTGGAAATATGTAGGTGGGCTCAGTTATAACTAGGAGTCGGTGGAAGTAATTACGCCTCCATTTACCACCAATGTTAATTTGTACCAGCAAAATGCAAAATAACTATACGTTCTTTTGAAACGCAGTTTTCTGGACACACAAAAGGGACATAGAACCTTCAGAATAGTATTTTTAAATGTCTAAATTACGGCTTTAAATATTCATTTTTTGCCACTTCAAATACGCAGTTTTTCCTGCACAGACGTATTATACGATAAAAAGTGTGCTGTTATTACTTCTTAATTAAATTGACTAAATCTGTTTTAATGTGTCATACTGCAACATACGTTTTGGACATAGGCGTGTTTTGAACTACAGAGAATCATACCGTATTGCTTTGAATATAGTCGATGGAGGAATCCGTACATCACGTTACCCTTGTGGAACTTCTCGTCTCGTGTGACAGTTTGACGCCTTGTGGCGAGCGACCACAGAAACCTGCGAAGAGTGTTTTCCAAACTTTTCACAGCCCTCTGAAGCAGTACTTAGAACAGGTAATTAATTAGTCCAACCCAGTAATTAACAGTCTTCCGAAATTTTTGTCGCGGTGGAAGATGTCATTACGAGTAATTTCACTATACTACCGGAATTAAGGTTTATGCTTTTTTTAACCGAAAAAAAAAAATATTGATATCTGTCTTAGAAAAAATTGTGCATTAATTTAAAATTTACTTTGTACTAGCTACATAGATTTTTTTAAAAATAATATTTCAGTAATCTTAACTCATAGTCATAGACCTGTAAAAAACACGAAAGTAGCGTACCATCGTGGACTCACTAAATTGTGACATCTATAGAGCCGCGGTTCTTGACTAGCCCTCTTCATCCTCCCCTTCTCAAGCCTGCAATTTGAGCAAATTTAAACAATATAACTCTTTAGTAATTAACATGTTGGTAATTGTAATCTACTAGCAAATTACATATTTCTCTTTTTTTTCTTTGTTAAAGGCTGTTCACGATAAAGTGAGCACTTTTGAAATCAACCTTAGAAAAATGTCACTGCCCCCTGCCTGCATATATTTTAACGGGCGCATTGAGAGACATGCGTCCAGTAAAGTTGGTAACGGTGGATGGGAAGTAGTTTCGTATCTTAGCGTAGAATAAAAAGTGTTAGGTAGCTATTTGTGATAACTGAAATTATTTCTTCCGCTTTTTTTTTTTTTAATGTAAGTGTAAAAATTAGCAGATTTGTTAAATATTTACTTTTCTAATAATTTTGCAGTTTCACTTGACCCACGCATTAATAAAGTAATGAGGCTCATGACAATGTCAATCTTACATAATACGGAAGAATACACAACGTGCATACAAGTAGGTCTTAAGCAGGGCTTTCAAAAGTGCTCATTTTATTGTGAATAGCCTATACAAATAATTTTACCTTACACTCTTGAGAATCTTTTCTGATATATCATGACATTCTCTCATAATTTTGTGTAGCTCATTTACTGTACAGTCAGGAAATATTGTTTTACTGGTCATTTACATTTCTTGAAATCATATGCGGTTATTGCCTCTTGCATATATGCATAATTTGCTTTAAGTAAACTTTCAGTTTTTACAGTGTACAAATTAACTGCTCGAGATATTTTTCAAATGAAAAAAAAGAAGACTATTTTAAATCTTTCAGAGTAACAAAAATCACGTATCAATAGGCTTATAGTAGATAGGTTTAGTCGATTCGGGCCCATTCAGACGTTCAGGGGGTCATCTTGGAAACTCCTGTATTCTCTCAGAATCGCTTATTTTAATTCCAGAAATCACTTCAGAAATCAATTATTTAACCAAAAAATTGCCATTTTCCCCCAAATTTTCCCGTTTTTCCAGAAATTTGTATATAAAAAAAAAAAAAAACCATGTGCTAGAATTGCATAACGAAGCCACCAAAAGCCAATTTTCGAGCAATTTTAAGTAATTTGGTAGCTTCCTTAATATTTCTAGCCCACACAATGAGGTATTTGAGAACTCGATAAAATGAAATTGTTTTAATAATAATTTTTTAAATTTAAATATATTTTTATAATTAAAAAAATTTAAAGGCATAAGTATTAAGTGTTATATATCGCCGGACTCGTATTTTCAAGGCGCATACGATCGTGAAGTCATAACATCATTTTGTTTTTGCACTTACTGCTCTATCATTCCATGTTGTCTCTCTTTTTCTCTCTTGGCTCTCTTTACTTGCATCTCTTTCTCTCTTGTTCAACACCACTTTCTACATAGTTCTTTCATCGCCTGCTACAGTGCGCTAATCCCCAGTAGTGTATTTAGTTACGAATTTAAAGATTTAATTTTCCATACACGAGAAGGTATATAAAAAATTACTGTAAAGTACATTTCCGACAGGACTTTGTAAAAAAAAATATTCGAATTTCAATACTTTATTTTTTTAATCGATATTTTTTTTTAAATATTTTATTTTATTAATTTTTTTTGGTTGTTTTTTTTACTGCTTCTACACGACATAATACGTATTTCGTACGAGGCCTCGCATGTGAGAATATCAGGGAAATGCCAAGAGAAACGAGTCCGCAGATCAAAGTTGCAACAAAATACCTCCTTGCATGAGTTGATGGCCTCGGAATATTTTAACTAGCAATAATCTTAAAAACTAAATATCATGAATACACACTGTTTTAAAGTTGTGGACATTAAATAGAACATTATGTACATTTTAATCGTCCAACATTCTCACAACACTCTCTGTACTTCACTCAATTTCCTGGACAAAATTTTCAAAAATTCTTCACAATAATATTTTTTGCCTGATTCCCCTTCTCACAACTATATTGTCTAATCTTCTCCTACCTCTCCGGTTTGATATATAGATGGTCTCATGACTAGCAGAGTACGAACAGCAGACTCACTAGTTTCGTGAAAGTTCTTCTGGAAGCAGGACAAGCTCTATCATCTGCTGTCGTACGACATCTGCCTTGCCGAAATATTCTTGCACGATATTTCGCATGAGATTAAAATCACGCAATGTGCAGAGATACGAAATTTGGCATTCATTTTAAAGGGCTGTTTTATCCGCTAACCAATCACAGCTTAACCGTTTGGTTAAGGTTAATTCAACTCAGTTTAGAAACAAAACGAGTTTTCTTATGGGAGAGTTTGGCATAGGGAAGATTCCTGTTGCTATGTGCGCAGTGTTCTAAAGAGGTCTCTTTTAATTAAGATATTAAGTTAAGTGAATAATATAAGAGAAAAATTTTACTTAGTTACGTATTTATGAATATTGCAATTATTTTATTTTTTAATGTCGAAAATAGAAAAAAAAAATCCTATACACATGCGATACTAGCGCTTACCTAGCGACGAAAAATTTTAGTTGCCAAACTAAACGCATTGAGCACCCATAAACTTTAGTTTGGTCAAGGATATTCCGAGGAGCATCAAAACGATTCCCCTTCGGGGTGGGAGGGGGGAAGGGGCAAGGTCTTGTGAAGAATTTGGAGCCCCTAGTGCTGCTGAATATGCCCCTTTCCAAAATTTTGTTTTGAAATCCAAAATAGCTGTATTTACAGACACGTATTGCTTTATGCCCCCCCCCCCCATGTTTTAACACAAAAACTTTACAAGTGTAAAACATTACTATTTATTATTATTGGTCTAGATTTTTTGTAACTTTAGTCCATTCACAGTTACTTCCAAATTTTCTGAAGCCCCGGTAAAGTTCTACTTCCAGGATATTACTCCGCGTCATGCAATTAAAAGAGTCTAGACAATTACACTAAATTACACTCAGTATAACAATAGTTTACATAAGAACTATTTTTTACTAGGCATTACCAAAACACCTATTTTCTTTGTGTTTTTATTCTTATTAATTATAAATTGAATATTGCAATTTATAAATGAAGTATATAGTAATTATTCAATTTTACCTAAAATAAAGCACTTTTATGTTGACAGAAGTATAAAACACTTGTGACACATGTCAATGTTTAGGAAACAACCAATCACGTCATACGTGGGGTGATTTTTCAAATGCTTGATTCAAAAAGTGCGAAGGAACCACGAATAGACTATATAAGTTACGTAAATTATGAATTTAAATCTACATTGTTTTATTGTGGCGGCCCCTAGAAGGACTAGTGGATGGAGGAGAAATTCCCCCTTGCTCTCCCTTCCCCTTTACGAGCTCTCTGATTCCAGTAAAGGCCTGTCCAAAATTGTGTTGTCCCAACCTGTGTCTTAGGACAAGGACACGCTGATTGGTGCACGTGACCGTCTGACGTCATGGCGCTGTCCCAAGCTCCCATGTCCCAAGTCAACCTGTGTCATCAAGTTAAAAGAATTCAGAAAACTTAACTTTTGTCCCAAGTTGTGTCCTAAACTGACAGAAAAAGAAGAAGACTCCCAATGTGGAATGTTTATGTTTTTAATGTAAACAATGGACGTGCAAGGTGGGCTTTCTCAAAACAAATGTGATGAAATGCTAAAAAATAAGTAAATAATTAGTTGATGTCTTCGTTCGGTCTGAACTATTTGGTTTGAGGGTTAAAACTTTTAAAACGTAAGTTTAAAATATAAAATTCGGATGTAAGTTGGCGAACTGATTAAAAATAAAATCGCAAAGGGGTTTATTATAAATAAATATTGCAATAACCCATTTCGTAAACATTTAATGATGGACATTTCAGCAAAATTAAAAATCACTACGTTACAACAAATAATGTGCCGAATTTACTGCGATCTTGTGGTAGATTCTGAAAGCTCACTTAGGACAACGCATTTGTTGACCATATTTGGACTGCGTCAATGTGACGTCACTTGACGCCGAGTTTCGGACACGTCCATATCCACAGGAACGGCCGATTGTAGGCAGTCCTTAGAGGTAATTTTTCCGCCCTTCACCTGGCACAGCACCAGGGACAAGTGCCTACATGGCCGACACACATTCCCGTGTTGTCGGTGGCGGACTCGCTGCAGCGAGTATTAATAGCCGCATTGCGTCATGAGCAGTGCAAACCGGTCGATAGCCCTTGACGGACAGCTAGAAAAACAAGAAATCAAAGAGAAGGCGGGAGGATAGGGAATAGTCAAGATGTATGATGGCTTTCTACAGGGAGGATCCTTTCAAGAATTTCCTGTTACTGATCCAACACGTTACTGACAAAGATCAATATATGGATGGATGACAATGAAAAAGAATGAAAGAGTCTCAAGTAGTCAAGATGTATTACGGGTTTTCAAATTCATGGTCAGGGTTGTTATAGCAATTTCATGTAGCTGTTACAGCCTGTTATAGGCTGTTCACACTAAAGTGAGCACTTTTTACGGCCCTTCTAAATTTTTACTTTCACCAAATTTCTATCTCCCTGCTGCTTTTTACTATAAACAATGCAATCTGACCAATAAACACAGTGTATACATTTCACCACTCTCATAATTTAACGCGTAATATTGCAATAAGAGATATTTATTAGTGGCTAATGTCTGTTGGGAGGGCCTTAAAAAGTGCTCACTTTACCGTGAATATCATATAATAATAAATATATGTATCAGTTTAAATCAGGTGTCAAATGCATCAATTACCAAATGTGTCGTTCATTACCTTTTGTCAATTTTCCGTGGGTGTCAAGATGCTTGATTATTGCGTTGGGTTAGTGTACTGAATGGTATCTAATACAGCGAAACCTATTAAGAATGCCTAGAACAGGAAATAGATTTCGTCCACGTGGAATCTCATCTAAAAAAAAATTCAAGTTGGCCGACGTGGGTTCTTTCGATGATGTAAATTAAGTGGCACGTTTGTTCAACTCAGTCCACTAAATATGGCTTCAGTAACAGAAGGTAAAAACATACTTGTCTTCATTTCCATATTATTTGATTAATATTGGTGTAAGTATGAGCAGCCACGAGCGAATTTGATTTATTTACATTTTTTTTTTTTTTGTTGTGACTGCACTTAAAAAATACAGCATGTTTCAGTAAAAGAGTGCAAGATTTAAACTGGGAACAGGGGTCGCAACACGCAGTGTTTTGAGACTGGGAACATGTTGTCCGCGAGGACAGCTCATGTGCATATGTGCGTAAACATGTGGGTGACTCATGATGTGCGTGTGGTTCACCTATCAGCCACAAGGTGGCTATGTTGCCCCCATATATTGTCATAGCGCGCGCGCGCGTGTTTGTAAAGGCTATTCGCGATAAAGTGAGCACTTTTGAAATCAACCTTATAAAAAAAGTCACTATCCTACCTGCATATATTTTAACGGGCGAACTAAGTGACATGCGCCCAGTAAAATGGGTAACAATGAATGGATAGTAGTTCCATATCTTAACGCCGAATAAAAAGTGCCAGGTAACCATTCGTGATAGTTAATTTTTTTTTTACTTTCTGTTTCCTTAATGCATTGAAGTGTAAAAATGGGCAGATTTGCAAAGAATTTTCTTTTGTAATAAATTCACAGTTGCAGTAGACCGCCGCATGGATAAAGTGACGAGGACCATGGCAATGTGCATACAAGTAGATCTTAAGCAAGGCTTTCAAAAGTGCTCATTTTACTGTGGATAGTCTGTATCAACGACAGACGGAACACGCATGATATGTTTGAACGGGTCCGGCAGAATCTCGCACGCGCTTGCATTGAGATCGATGACGATCTTCTGTCGCCGTTCATCATCATTGGGACGCTACTCCCTCAGCGCTGGTGAGGTACAGGCCCTGTGAGTGGCTCTTATCCTCCCATTTGGTTATCATTATCGAGTCCGAGTAGGGGACAGCTAGCCCATCCCGCCTGACTGTTTTCAAACTGCAGTTGAACTGCGGCAGGCCACAATTTAATTCTCCCAGTGTTCCAGGGTAGCGCCTGGAACCTGTACCCATGCTGAGAATTTTCCGCTTTCTCCCTGCCTGAGGGAGACTAAGGGGTGGCAAAGTAAGATTCCACGGGATTTTGAACAATTTCACGACATTTAGTTTCCGTCACGAATCCCTGGCAGGAGTGCTTGTGACAGTTTGATTAATTCAGAAAAGCGGGAGTTAACGACAAAGGTGGATTTTAATTTAATTAGATTTTAGTAATTTCATACTCATGACTGGAGAGGTTCGGGAAGCGAGGTCTATAATATTAATCGTGATAATAGTTATCAGATTAGTAGAAACTGTGGTGTGGTAAAAACTGATACGTTAACACTGGTCCGTCACTGGAATGCAGTAGTCATATATAGTACTATCTGTCAATAATGTACACACACAATGTCAATCATAAACGTAACCAATCTGGAGACTTGTATTCGTGTTAGACATTTTTACATCCATATTCTTTCACTGGCTTCGTGGACCACACGATCCCAATCTCTAAACATTCGGTAGTGCGGTGGGTATTCCGAGTTTAATTTTTGCACGCTTTTACTGAAACACCCTGCATAAGTCAAACTGTGTCAGTTATACGGAAGAGAATGTACAATATAAGAGCAAAAAAATTACTATATGGATTTCATAGTTCGGCAATCTAATCGTTTAGTACCTTTTACAGATATCTATACTAATATTATAAAGAGGTAGTGTTTGTAACTTTGTGTGTTTGGATGTAGGAGGTAATCTTCGAAACTACTCATCCGATTTAAAAAATTCTTTCACCAGTAGAATACTACGTTATCACTGAGTGTCATAGGCTATTTTTTATTTTAAAAATCAGGATCCCTACTAAAACTCCAATAATGTAACCCAAAGTGTAAATAAATGACCTATAAAATTCCTTACATTGCGTGCGCTGCGAAAACTATTGATGATCGAACAAAATAATGTACTACCGCTTTGCAGGACGGACAGATTCGGAAAATAAAACGTGCTGTGTGCTGCGTACGGCGCCAACCTTAGAAGCTCTACTGCCATTATGGGGGGAGTTACTTTTGTGTTTGCTGGGGATTTTCGGCAGACACTTCCTGTAGTTACAAAAGGGACGCGTGCAGATATCATCAAAGCATGTCTTAAATCATCTCCCTTATGGAGTTATATTCAACACCTAAATTTGCGAACGAATATGAGAGCCTATCTTTGTGGAGACACGCATAAAGATTTCCCACAACAATTGCTCAGACTTGGAGAAGGAGTTTTTCCTTCTCTAAATTTGGGCTATAATTCTGCTGAAATCATTTTAAATGAGACAGGTCAGATAGTCCACAGTCTGCAGCATCTCATAGAAGCAGTATATCCGGGCCTCGAAAATTTACTAGAAAGAGACTTTCACTGGTTGTGTTTCAGGGCAATAGTATCGCCTAGGAACGACACTGTCAATGAAATCAACAATCTCATTATACAAAGAATTCCCGGCCAAGTCAAAACCTATAAGTCGATTGACACAGTCACCAATGTTGACGATGTCGTCCACTTTCCTCAAGATTTTCTAAATTCGCTTAATCCTTCTGGCTTGCCACCTCACGAACTATCATTAAAAGTCTGTACTCCTATCATGCTTTTAAGGAATATAAGCCCTCCTAACATGTGTAATGGCACAAGATTGCTCATTAAAGACTTGAAAGAAAATTTGATTGTCGCGACCATTCTCACCGGTCCAGCAGCCGGCCAGCTGGCAAACATCCCGAGGATTCCCATCATTCCCACGGATTTGCCAATATCTTTCAAACGGTTGCAATTTCCCGTAAAAACATCGTTCACGATTACTATTAATAAGTCCCAGGGTCAAACTTTCTCTTTGGTTGGAATCGACCTACGAAAAGAGTGTTTTTTCCCATGGCCAACTATATGTTGGCTTATCACGAGTTGGAAGTTCCAAGAAAGAAACAGTACATTTTGCTACCAAACAATAACAGGACGTCAAACACTGTCTACAGAGAATGTCTTATCCAATAACATATTAAATACTTCTATCTCAGATAAATTGCATTGTAATATAATGTATATTAAAATGAAAAATTATAAAAAAGTAAAAAATTGTCAAATAAAAATAGCAAAAAAACTTTAAATTACCCAACCTAATTAACGCCAGGTTAAGCAGTTTTTTTAATCTTAATTGCACCCGTGCGAAGCCGGGGCGAGTCGCTAGTCACATACAAAATAACACGTTCGTGCTTCATGGCGCACCTCTAGAATGAGTGTGATAAATTATAGGGGCTAAATTGATGTAATTTTATTTTACTAGTGATCAACTTAAATCTTATATAAGAGACACTGAAAGCTACTTGAAGGCTTACAAAACATAAGTAGTTCGTGAACACAAATTTTTTATTTATTTTTATTTTATTTTTTTTTTAACATGCGCTGCTGTGACACCCCAGTTTGTACCTATAGCGACTTTGTTATAAAATGTATATTATGGAAACAATAAGTGAATTTTGCTTTTAGTGTTCTTTTAGTAACATCAGAAATTTCAATTATCGCAAACGCTCGGTCAGCCCAGAAAAAAAAAACATTATTTGCTTTGTGTGTAATTCACGCAGTGAGTTGTGCTATCACCGTTGCTCAGGTAATGTGTAAGGTAAGATAAGACAGTTTGTAAGCTGTCTTCGTGAAAAGTTTTAACTGTTTTGCAAGGTGACGTTAAGAACCATATGTTGTTAGTCTGCCAATACGAGTTCATTCAGTTGCGTTTGTGAATACTGGCGAAACGCATTAGTTTTACTCGCACGTTAACAAACACGAAAAATCATGAATTGCTTCAATATTTCCTTTACTTTTATAATTTAGGTAGTAATGTGAACTTACAGGAGTTCATACCTATCTTTTCCTTAAGTGCGAGTAAATTCATTTATTCTTGAAATGAATGTATATTCGTATTGAGCCTGCTTGGCTGCTATCCCACCTAAATACTGCAGGAAAAAGAACAGCAATTGCGAACTGGATATTTACATTGCTTGCTTCATTAATGATTTGCCTTAGGATTCACGATTATGCCACAGTATGGTTTAAAGTCATCAGTTTTCGAGTTGTATAATATACATTACAAAAAAGAAACAGGTTTAGGTATGGCTTAACTGTAGGCAATACTTTTGACGTCAACGTTCTGTATTCCTTGAATACTGAGTCGGGGGCATATGTTAAGTTAGGGGCCGTGGTGACGCATAGGCTAGAGTGCTCGCCTCCCACCAGGGCGAACAGGGTTCGATCCCCAGCGGAGTCACTCCTGGATATTCGCACGCGGGAATCGTATCGGACGATACTGCTGGTCGGTGGGTTTTCTCGGGGATTTCCCATTTCCCCCGCCCCTTCATTCCAGTGCCGCTCCATATTCACTTCAATCGCCTTCATCGGCTCTCAAGACCTTGCTGTTGAGAGCCGCGCAAATCTCTTCACTCTTCACTCGGTGGCCAGTGGCGTAATGCCAAATCAGCAGGTCCCTGACGGGCCGATCCATCGGTGAGGAATCTCGTTGTTCGGGAATGTTCGAACTTGCAAGTACCAGCATGCCATCGTGATGGCGCTGCATCCTGCTGGAAAATAAAATCAGCGAAATCTGCCGGTAAACACCGGAAAAGCCAGCTCCGCAACATTTGCAGGTGCGCATGAGATTCCCGTGACAGTGGTGTCAGGAAAAAAAGAACCTACCTTAAACCTTTAATTGAGAAACGGCGTAGAACACATTCGCTTTATGGGAGTACCTCTCATGCTCGACTACGGCGTGTAGCTGCTGAGATCTCCATATCCGCACATCATAGCGATTCACCGTACCACTGAGATGAAACGTGGCCTCAGCACTGAACACTAAGTGTTAAAGAAAAGTGTCATCTTCCATTCCCTTTTCCAGAATGACTGCACAAAACGCCACACGTCGCTGTTTGTCACCTTGGGGTAGGGCGTGCACAAGTTCAATCCTGTATGGTTTTAATAACAAAATATCTAAAAAGAATAGTGAGAAATGTGCCAAAATCGTATATATATATATATAGAGTTACATGCGTCAGCCTGAAGGGCATATCTGAGTTCATGAGGGACGGAGGTCTTAATAAAGAAAAATAACATAAACTAAATTTGACGTCTACTTTATTCACACAGCTATTATTTAAAGCGTTAAACTATCTATTTCACTTATACTCTTTCTATTTAACAGTGAGCGCAATATTTGATGCTTATTTCGACTCTAATTAATGTCCTTCTTAATTTTCTCTGTTGGTTACAGTTAATTAACTCATACTTACTATCAACACGTGTTCAGAATATATGTTGCCGTCATCTATAATGTCTTTCACTCACACATATAGTCCAATAGCCCAGCCTGCCAGCCGCACACTTCACTGCTTGATACCCGCAGTCGCAGACTTCGCTTCAACTGGTCATTTCTCCTGTTGCTCGTCTTCTATCGCCCGAAACTCAGCCACTCATTCACTCAACTCCAACTCAACTCAACTGCCGGCCCGGAGGCCTGCCGCAAGATTTATACTCTCAGGGCGACCATTCTGGAAGGGCCAAAGCACCCCGAGTCACGCTGAGAGAAACAGGGGACAAATTTCAGGCCCCGAAACGTCGTGAAAACTTGTAATTATTATTGTTATAATTTTTTCGTCGTTCTGTGTCCTATGTTGGTTTGTTTACTATTCTATCTGCTTATTTTATGATTACTGTGTTGTTCGTAGTGTTGAATTATTTGGTGTCAAAATCTGACAAGGAACACTTTTTTCTGACTCGTGTTGCATCGTGGTTTTTGTGTGTCTTTTTAATTTTTATTGTCAGACTGTGCCATTAATTTTGTTTTTCCACGGTTTTGTTCACTTGTGTGGAGTTTGTTGTTGTTTTCTTTTGGTTTGCTTTTGTTGTCTGGCCTGTTTTGTAATAAAAGTTGTTCGTCCGTCTTTTCGGACGTTTAAATTTTATTATTATATATATATATATATACACACACACACACACACACGTGTGTGTGTGTTTGTGTGCGCGCGCGCGCGTGTGTGCGAGTTTTCTATTGGCAAGGAAAAACAGTTTTACATAATTATCTGTTTGTGGTGTGTTGTAAAGGTTTTTTCGTTTTTTGTCTTGCTGAGTTCTGTGTGTGTGTACTATTTAAATTTAGTCTCATGGTCGGCAATGGACACAGTCCAATCATACCAACATAATCACATGAACTCATCGCCATAAAACTTTAAAAATACTATCTATTAGCTATGTGTTTACCATTTGGTTTCCGTGTTTTAATAGTGGCTGGAAAATATACTTATAATTAAGATGAAAAGGTATTTACAAATATATTACAACTTTTGTTTACATCATTCATTTTAATCTCTAGCCATTTCTCTGCAGCCATAATGGTATTAATGTAGCTGTAGTCTTATTTTTTGCAACAATAGTTCATTGCACTCTTTGATATAATTTTCTTTGCAGTATAATTTTCTTTTAGCATAGCCGTGACTAGTTGAGCGGAATGATCTGTAATAGTGGATCTTGTAGAAGTTCCTACATCCTGGTGCCTATAGGGTTGAGAGCTCATGGAACTTGACATTGTAAAACGCTAATTTTATCACGTATTTCATTTGATGAGATATCCACGTCAATCACGTGGTCTTAGATAAGTTGCCTTTTCCGTATTTTATGTACAACCTTATTTAATTAACTATCTGCACATTTAGTTTACAGCTTCCAGTTTATTTCCACAAGCTTTGAGTTAACTTTTTGATCTCAGCCTTCTTGCACATATGCAGAGGAAACGATAAAGCACGCATACGACCACAATGCATAAAATTACCACTTTGTCACATGCAGTGAAATAACGTACTTGTATATTCTTAAATATGAGGAGCTCTTAAAAGAGACAACGACGACAAATAAAGTGCAGAAAGAAAGAGAAGAAAGGGAGATGGAGTTTGGCGTTTTAACTGTTCAGAATCCTTCTCTCAAATTATATAATAGAGCTGAATAATTTTTGGAAATAAAATTCACTGAAAAGGGGAGGAGGCATTCAATGATGCATATTGATTAAATAATTCATCCTCCGATAGCGATAAACTTCCTTTGGTGTGTGTTATATCTATATCACAGGGAGGAATTAAGAGTGTGGGTAGGTAAGTAAGTGGACTTAACGTCTCGTCGACAGCGAGGTCATTAGAGACGGTGCAAGTTGCACAAGTGAGAGGTATTGGGGGAGGCATTGGGAAGGAGTCAGCCATGACCTTTGTTTGGGACCCAGCCCAGCATTCGCCCGGAGTGATTTCGGGAAACCATGGAGGATCGTAATCGGGATGGCCGGACCGGGAATCGAACCCCGGGTCCTCCCAAATGCGAGTCCAGTGTGTTACCACTGCGCCATCCCGCTCGGCAACGTGAGTGTAATAAGTGATCGGTAGGACCCCGTGTTCCATTCCCAGCCAAGCCATTTTGGTTTAGTGTTTCTGCGGCACTCCGAAATAATTCCTGGCGAACACCAGAATTGTTCCTCGATAAGGTTATTGGCCGATTCCTTGCTCGGTCCTGTTTGTTCGAGAACTTGCTTCCGTCTGTAGTGATATAAGTAGAATTTGCCCGCATATGGTCGGTCGGAGCACCCTCAGTTTCTATTGCAGCGGCTAGTGGCAGATTTTCTGGAGGCTGGCGTATCAAATATTTTAGCAATCATGGTCTCAACTTCGAGGTAGCGTCTTGTTTCCGCATTGCTAAACTAGTCATGCCAGCATCAAGTGGAAAATGACTGAAATCTTATACACTGCTGTCTTTATCTCAGATAGAGCAACAGTCACGAACGCACGTTTTGGGAGGGAGCAGGGAGGGGATCATATCCCCTCACTCCTTAGCAAAAGTTATGTTTGTAACGATACGTTTTAATATTTATAACTTTTTAAAAATTGCGAATTGCGCCGTACAGTCTGAACTTATCTTCTTTCATCGCTTAGAAAGACTATACACCTTCGAAAAATGTTTTGCTCCACCTGCAATTGGTTGCGCGTGAAGAGCGAGTGAGTGAATAGTGAAGATATTTGGGCGGCTCTTAGCATCGAGGTCTCGAGAACCGGCGAGGGTGAAGCGAAGTGAGTACGGAGCAGCGCCGGAACGAAAGGACGGGGGAAACGGGAGATACCCGAGGAAACCCGCCAACCAGCAGCATCGTCGGTTGCTTATAGAGGAGGTTCGCTGGGACAGAAGCGTTATTATCATTCGTCGAGTCTGTCGTGGTATAGTCTGGTGGTTATCTGATCTCTATGGTTCAAAAGCTTTGGGCGTGGTCAGCACGTGGGCGGGTGACCGTCAAGGACCATCACGTAGCTGTGGGCGCACATGCAAACCTAAGGGTCAACGCATGAATAAAGGCTGTTCACGATAAAGTGAGCATTTCTGAAATCAACCTTAGAAAAATTTACTGCCCCTGCCTGCATATATTTTAACGGGCGCACTGAGTGACATGCGCCCAGTGAAGTTGGAAATGACAGATGGAAAGTAGTTCCATAACTTACTGTCGAAATAAAAGTGTTAGGTAACCATTTGTAATAACATAAATTATTTATCACTCTTGCTGTTTTTTAATGCATCGAAGTGTTAAAATGAGCAGATTTGTAACATATTTCCTTTTCTTATAATTCCACAGTTTCACCTGATCGAAGAATGAATAAAGTGACGAGACCCTTGGCAATGTTAATTTTTCATAAGGCGGAGGAATAAACAACGTACATACAAGTAGATCTTAAGCAGGGCTTACAAAAGAGCTTCTTGTAACTTAGTTTATACTGTAAGACAGTTATATGCTTATCAGAGGCACGAATAAATTAATACACTTGACTTCCCACCTTTCTTTTTACATCGGTGAAGCATGGCACCCTTCGTAATAACTCTACCATATATATCAATAGCGCAGTGAAATTTACTGTGTGTTGTATTTTTGAACGATAACTGAAGTATGTACTACATTATCCGACAGTTTAGTCCCAGATATTCTGCAACCGGCATAAAAAAAAGTATTGCAGTAACTCGATATGCGGAGCTAGCCAACTATTTCTACTGTTGATATCCCCATTTGAGTGTGAGTGTTTCTTTTCAAGCCTCAAAACAACAGAGTCATCGCAGCTGCAAATGCACGCCTGCTATAAAAAAAAAAGTAGAGCGACTCACTCTTAAATTGCAGTGTATGGTGTAATGGACATTCACTCTCTCTCTTTCCAATACATGATTTCTCTCGTTAACGCTGTCCTTTCATTTCCTGTGTGCACTGTGGCCTGATAAGTTGTCTTTTTGTAGCCTCAAAAAAGTATGCCATTTCCGTTGCATGCGCGCTATGCAATCTAAATACTAGGGTTTCTCACAAGTTTAAGTTTCAAAGAAGCCGCTTGGCTTTGCGTAGCAGGATTAGATTATCTTAAAAAAAGTGAGCGAGTGACGAGATTTGGGCGGCTCTTAACAGCGAGTTTTTGAGAGCCGATGAGGGCGATTGAAGTGAATATGGAGCGGCACCGTAATGAAGTGGCGGGGGAAACGGAAGATCCCCGAGAAAACGCGCCGACCGACGATATCGTCCGGCACGATTCCCACTGGCGAAAATCCGGCGATTCTCTTAAAAGAGTTGTCAGGGAGGTAAATAGATAAAATTGTCTCAATCAGGCCGTTTCCTTCTCCACCCGTTTGTTACTCAGCCAGCCAGTTACGTCATAAAGCTGAAGTAATATGGCAACAGCGAGCGCCATTCACACTGTACTACAATTCAAGAGTGGGACGCTCTATAGGCTTGCACGCCATTTCAGTGGCTTGCACTTAAAGCGGCCTACACGCATGGGAACATGGTTCGCCGAACCTGGTTCGGCGAACCATGTTCGGGAACCACACGCTCTACACACAGCGGAAGGGAATGTCAACAACGGTTCGTCGTTGACACAGTTTCACTCTGAAAACGGCAGGATGAGCTGATCGAAAGTGGCTGCTGCTGTGATTGTTTTGGATGAGTTGGGAGTTTTTTAAAAGAAAACCGAGAAAGAGGAGATCAGAGTGGACCAAGGAGTGGTTGCGTGAAAGGGAAAAGTGGTGCACGTTAATCTATTGGAACATCCGAGAGACAACAACGCAAAGGACTACCAAAATTATTTTTAAATGAGTGAGGATGAGTTTAACGTTTTATTGGAACATGTGAGACACCATATAGCAAAGCTATATCTGCCAATATCTGCCGAACAGCGTCTGCTTGCTACACTTAGGTACTTGGCTACAGGACGAAATGGAAGACTTGAAATTTACGTGTCCCATATCTCCACAAGCATTGGGCAAACTAATACGAGATACGTGCAGAGCGATTTACAACAGCCTCAATGATGAATTTATAAAGGTAAATAGATATAACCAACACAAGTTAAACTTTGTAGATAATTGTGATTAACGTAAAGTATTATCTGCTAATACATAACAGTGATGTGCAAACCATTGAAATGTCGTAATATGCAAGGATAATACAGGCGGAACAATATATTTATATGTGCAATGCATTACACCAAATGATAACTAAATAAACAATCTAAATATTTAATTGCGTTACACACATGTACTGCAATTTACATGGCACATAAAGCATACACCCCAACACTGAAGTGTAGTGATTTGCTGATACGCCTATGTAGATGCACCGAGTGGTGTAGCGTTGCGAGAGCTACCAGTGGTATTGGCGGGAAACTATATATACATGTATGAGGGTGAACTGGTCAGCCTGTCCCTGGAAATGTTGACATGGGGGTGGTTGTGGGTATGTGTAAGCATAAACACTGTCCTGCAAAGCGGTATTAGCAGATAATTGTTTCTGTAGGCCTTTGTGGAGTACGTCGTGGATGAGTTTATCGTCATGTAGGAACTGATGTTCCGCCATTTTCCGAAGTTTTACATCTATCACCTTCCCGATATGGTCGAATTCATCTTCGGGTTTGTCCAATACATGCGTAGCTTTTGCTATCAGTTGTTGGCGCTGATCATTGTCTGAATCTGCCTTCTGGCGCTTAGTTCCTTGACCCGCCTTTCGACTGACGCTTGGTTCCCTCTGTTGAGGTGCTGGCTGAATATCCTGAACGTAGAGGTGTACGCTTCAGTTTAAGGTGAAGAATAAGTGTAGTGTCACGAATACGATAAACATGCACACATACGGTACACATTCTGTGTTATATTATATTCGCGTTAAAGGGAGCACTTTTGATAGCCCTGCTTAGTTTCTCCTTCACCCAACACGCTATCCCCAGACGCACCAGATTTCATACACACTTTCACTCTTCTATATTCTCTCCGAAAGCTCTGTTCAGTGTTTCTATTCTGGCTTTCAGAAAGGTTAAATCTGCACTGGCTATATTCTCGCGCGTAGTTAGCAAAAGTGTATTCCATGTTTCATCGCGCATGTTCCTGTGCCGGTACTCGTCACTCTTCACTTTCCACAAACATGAATAATTACGATATGCCTCGATGGTGTCCGTCAGAAAAGACGGGTTCATAAAATGAGCACTACCCGACATTGTAACACAGTGCCTAAACACACCTCACGACTGCTCTAGACTACCGAACAACGGTTCGTCCTCTCTACACACAGGCGAACGTGGTTCGCCCTGGTGGCGAACCGAACAAATGTTTTCCAACTCGATGAAAGACCAAGTTCGTCCGCGAACTTGGTTCGTTAGTACCCACACACAGGCGAACCACGGGGAACTTGGTTCGTACGAATCAAGTTAGGCGAACCATGTTCCCATGTGTGTAGGCCGCTTTGGAGGCGAGAAAACATTTTATGCGCATGTCGCTATAGCCCTTAGCTCTTCATTGCTGATGAGTTGCGTGCACGCAGAATGGCTACACATGTAGGGCAGTGTGATACATATACATACTAAAAGATTAACGATAAAGTAAAAGCTACCAGTTTGGGTTTTACGTCTCATCGTTATGCTCAAAAAGACTTAAAATCTGATTATGTATAGTATTTTTACGAGTCGTCAGTCGGCGTCGCGCAGGCAGGCGCGATAAGAGTCAGATCAGCAATCGGCAGCTGTGTATCAGTTTCAAAGCCACGCCGACAAGGTAATATTCTGCGGCGGCACGACGCTGCGTGACCCCGGTTGTGTTGTTTTCCCTCGTTTATCGAAGAATGCTCTCGATTACTGACGTAGGCTCTCGGCGCGACTCGGGGTTCGTCGAACCTTCCAGATGGTCGTCCTGACTGTATTAGTGTGACGGGCCTCGTGGCCGGGAGTTCTTGAGTTGGAGCGCGTGAGTGGATGACTGGCGGGATTCCGAGCGAGCGGTATGGTCAGCTGTGAAGAAGGGAAGGCTAAGACTGCGAGTGTCAACGTTTTGAAGGACGTGGCTGGGGCCTGGACTACCGTAGGTTCAAGTGCGTGAGTGAAAGACATTACAACTGATGGAAACAGATTACTGAACACATGCTAATAATGGGTATGAGTTAATTGACTGTAATCAAGAGAGACATTTAGAAGTACATTAATTAAATATGAAATAAACATTAAATAGCGCGCTCACTGTTAAATAGAAAGAGTAAAAGTGGAGACAACTCACCGATGTTGTACATACTAGCGCAGTGAATAAATTAGAGATCTAATTTAGTTTATTTTATTTATTTTTATTATTAAAACCTCCATCCCTTACGAACTCAGATACGACCCTCAGGCGTAATTCTTCATATGTAACAGTATAAAAACCCCTGAGCCATGTGGTGTTCCAGTGTATGTCACATCGGAAATTTGGGGTGAGTTGTCACCGATCTGACCTCCTCTCCACATGACCTGATCAGAGAGGTCATAAGTATCCAGAGATGGAAAAAACAATCCGTGCGAACTATGTCGCCATATATCTGGCCAGTATTTTTCTAGTGACTTAGCTGTGCACCCAACTGTAGAACCATAGACTAAATATGAGGTAGACCGCTTATTCGTCTTCTGCGCATGTACCCAACATTGACATACCCCAAGGGAACACAACTGTCAAAGTCACATGGTCATCAGTGCTGAAAGTGTTTGCTTACACATATCTAATTTTTAAATGACAAACACTATTATATGAATAAAATACTTTTGCCACTTTGACTATCGTCTAATTGCATTACAAATAGAAAAGCATATCAGTGTTGGGATACGGAGATTGGTTGTGCGCAGCCAGCGAGATCGGTCTACCTAATTTTTAGTCGATGTAAAGAACACTCAGAACTCCTCAAGAAATAGAATATGCAATACTAATATTGAAGGATAGTAGGATTTAGGTTGCAACTGAAAGAAGAATGTATAGGCTATATTTTGCAAGACTGAAACATATTTTGCTATAATGTCAGTGCTTTAAATGTTAAAACAATAAATGCATAGTATAGTTTCTATAATGATTGAACACATTCAGGAGCGCAGCCACAGGAGGCCAGAGGGCCATTCCGCTTCCCCTGCTGGTAGTCAGAGGGTGCCAGGGAGGCCAATGTTTAAAATGTTCATACAATTGTATTTTAAGTAATAACTTTTTTTGCACGAAATTTAAGTTCACGTGGAGATATGCATTACGATTCAAAAATGTTTTTCATTAGCTTATGAGAAAATGAGTCATTGTTTTCTGTATATTTTGAGCTGAGGCTGATTAAAAATGAGAGTTCCTATTTTTCTCAAGCTAAACCAAGTTATCTAGCAAGCTTACGTAAAAAAAAAATAACTTCGCTTGCCAGATGATGCAAACGTTCTTAATTTTGAATTCATTATGTACCAACTATTACTATTTATAAAAGAAAGTAACATTACTTGTGTTTTTCCATGTTTCACTGTATCAACGCCCTAGCTGTGTTATTTTATTGAACGTCGTGATATCGTCATGAATAGCATGTTAGATTAAATGTATATATTTATTTGCTACATAATGTAAACAAAACTAAACAGGCCTATATTGAGTTTTTTACACGAAAGCAGGGTTAACGGCAATTGTCTCTGTCTTCCCCCACTCCCTCCACCCCTTCCACACTCTCCATCAGAATTTAAGATGAGCATATTTATAGAAGTATAGTTTAATAGCAAACCGTGATTAGACAGGGCAATCCTAATAATTGTTGTTGATATATTCATGAAGATACTAGTACTAATATTTTCACAAATATATGCTTCATATAATCTTCATACTATATGTTCACAAATATTTTTAATAATTGATTTATGTACGTCCATTTCAACTATGGATATATTTCACAGTGTTACAGAATAAAAATTTTCGGAAGAATTTTGTTAGTGTCTGCACTCCTTTTTAATGATTTCTGTATCTTGCACAGAAGGGCGCAGTTCTGCAAGGAAATCAGTGGCAAAATATTATGTCTCCGACTTGGAAGAGAGCACATCTTTAGGTGCCCTTTCCGGGGGTGGGGATGTGGCCGTGGGGGGGGGGGGGGGAGGTGAAATTTTTAGGCGTCCCTGTTAATACGTTTTTACTTCTCTTCTACAGATTTCTCTTCTACAAATTTAATTTTGGTTTTGATCAACATTTAACTCACGTGCCGCATAAAACACAGACGAAAGTTTAAAACACAGAAGCAAATATGTGTATAAAGTGTCAGAAATGCATGACACATGCTCTATTCGCAGTAGCTTCAAACTATTTTGAACCAAAACTTGTGAAAAGTCGCCCCATGTATGGTGTGTTTGGTTGTTACCTAAATATGTCATGAAGCGTTTTATAATTCTGTTAAAATAAAGGTATCTTACCGTTTGGTTAAATTTAACTTTTACTTTTATTTTAGCTGTAAATTATAACATTTAATTTATAATAAGTATGAATAAAAACAGAGATTTAAAAGTATGTTGATATGGACTAGTAAGAAATGGTTCTCACGCAAAATACTATTATATCGAGTGCTCACGAATACAGTGCGTTGTCTTTCGGAGTTTCCTAGACTTAGTTAAGCTTTGTTTGCGTGAAGTAGAGGAAAAAGCAGGGATTAAGAAAAGTTGACGTAACCGCGAATTGACTATACCAATTCATTAGAAATTGTATACAACGTATCTCTGTGAACAAAAATGGGGTTTGGCTGTGTTGAGGACACGGCCGTTTATTTTGCGTGAATATGTTTACGTTGACGCGTTCGGAAGCCTTGATGATTTTTACGTTCCCGGCGCCGCTTCGCTCGATCGTATGAGGTTTTATGGGTATCACTGGATTGCTTTTGAGATGATCTTTCCAACCGTATACAATTTCTGTATTTCTACTTGGCTTTTTGACGAGTATAGGCCGAGATTGTGTTAAGTTTTCTTAATTTTTTACATTAAATTCATACAGTTTCACCATAACTACGCCACACAAATATTGTTATACACGCAATCGATTGATCTTGACGAGAGTTGTCGATTGAAACCTAAACGAGCGCCTTATATTCTCCTAGTCAAAAGTTATACTACGCGGAAGTTATGAGACGCGACGAAACGAACTAAAAATTGCGGCGTCCCCCCTCCCCCCCCCCCCCCCCCCAACCATACGGGCCCTGGTAACGCGCGATTCTTCAGTCCTCACTCAACGTAACATGTTCTTTGATCCTTTGGCAATCGAGTCGTGCAATTGAATTTAGAATGTAGACGATAGATTCGGAGCTGCAATGCCAAACTGTATCCCCCAATCTTGCTATCATGGGATTTTCTGCATTGCCTCCCACCATGGTTGCAAATTTAAAGACGTATTCATGTCAAAAAAACAATTCGTTTGCACATTTACCCTCATTCTCATTTAGGAAGAGACAATGTATATATTGCCTCCACCATCCCCTCCTCATAGTTGTTCCGCCATTGAAGGAAATCGACTCTACTTCTTCATTTATATTTGAATTTCGCCTGTTGACTAACACAACGCGAAACGTTATTCAATCGTGTTAAGAAACAAAGGAAATTCAGGGCATGTTCGAAATGGCACTTCTAGTATACTAAAAAGTCACGTCCAAATTCATAGACTAAAACGATGACGTATTTGGTACTCTGGGTTTTAGAAGGTAACGAAACATATCACGAACAACCAAATCGCAACCATCGCCGAACAAATGACTATCGACGGCATCAGAACTGGAAGTTACTCAAGTTCCAATATATTAAATGATGAATTGGAACACAGCCACAGTTTAAACGGTACTAGCATGGCATCAGAACAAATCAGTGTGCAGTCGTATTGTTTACCATAGACTGTTCACGGTAAAGTGAGCACTTTTGAGTCACTAGTTACTTTCATCCTATCAGCCATTTTTTTTACCCTCCCACCATATTTTTCATAAATATTGTCATGTAACTAATAAACACAGTGTACATATTACATCGGACTTGGAAATTAATATCTAAGTCTACAATATACTATACTTATAGACTACTAGCTGATCCCGGCGATCGTTGTTCCACCTATTTCACGTTCTATTTTGCCTTCTCAATGCGTCTTCTCTATTAAGTCTGGTACGTTGACCGATGTTTGACCGTGGTATTGCTGGCATTTTTCTCTTTTAGTTCAAAAAACATTTCCTGCGAGTATGAGCAAAATCGGCTCATAAATATAGAAGTTAGACTACAGCGCCACCTATCGGAACCTAACCTACAAAATGCAAAGCACAATTAAACAATTTATTTTACATCAACAAACATTTCCTTCAAGTATGAGTAAAATCGGCCCATGAATATAGAATTTGACTCCAGCGCCACCTGTCGGAATGAAACATAACTAAAATCCTTACTCGCCATCTCAATAACACATGGTGTGAATATGGTCTCAATAGATCAACAAACATTTCAAGCTGTTCACGTTAAAATGAACACTTCAGAAAGCCCTGCTAAAGATCTACACGTATGCACGTGGTGTACTCTCCCGCTTCATGTACAATTAACATTGTCATGGGCCTACTCACTTTATTCTTGCGTCGGACAAATGAAACTGTGAAATTATTAAGAAAGTAAATACTCCATAAATATGTTCGTTTTTACACTTCGATGCATTATCAAAAATAGAAAGCGAAAGAAATAATTTTAAGTTATCACAAATGGTTACCTATCACTTTTTATTCGACGTTAAGATATGAAACTACTTTCCATCCACCGTTACCAACTTTACTGGGCTAATGTCACTCAGTGAGCACATTAAAATATATCCATACAAGGGTAGTGACTTTTTTCTATGGTTCATTTCTAAAATGCTCTCTTTATCGTGAACAGCCTTTATCAGCAAAATCGGCCCATAAATACAGAAGTTAGACTCCAACACCACCTATCGGAATGGAACATAACTAAGGACCTTACTCGCCACCTCAATAACGTATGGTGTGAATATGGTCTCAATTGGTCCAGTGGTTTGTCAGTGATGATGCGGTTTAATCACGCACAATGGATTTTATATATAAAGATTATTCCAAATGAGAAGACTTTCAAAAGTGCTTATTTTACCTTTAATAGCCTATATCGGCTTATAGGTCACGAATACTGCGGCGGGCATTTCGACCGTCAGTTGTTGGTTGAGTTCGCCGAGGTCAGAGAGACCGAAGGGAAGCAAGAAAACAGTTCCAGCCGTTGACTAAAGACGTGGGAGAACTCGTTCATCGCCAGTACTGCTGTCGAAGCCACAAGGTCAGCACTGATGAAAGTGTTTGTTTGTATCTTAGTTTTCAAAATAGAAGCCCTTCTTATGCGAAAGGAATACTTTTACAGATCTGAATTTAACCTAACTGTATTAAAAACTGGTTGAAGGCTGTTCACGATAAAGTGAGCACTTTTGGAATTAACCTTAGAAAAAAGTCACTGCTCTTATCTGCATATATTTTAACAAGCGCACTGAGTGAAATGTGCCCAGTAAAGTCGGTAACTATGCAGGGGAAGTAGTTCCGTAACTTAACGTCGAATTAAAAGTGTTATTAGGCTACCATTTGTGATCATTTAAATTGTTTATTTCGCACGTGACAATGTTAATTTTACATAACGCGGAGGAATACACAACACGCATACAAGTAGGTCTTTCAAAAGTACTCAGTCGACCGTGAATAACCTGTACTGTCGAAGTCACATGGTCAGCAAAGATGAACGTGCTTGTTTATATCTTAGTTTTCAATACGGTAGCCCTTTTATGCGAATAGACTCCTTTTACCCATTTCAATTCAATAAAGTAGCATTAAACACTTGTTTGAGGAAGTATATGAACACCACAAAGCCCTTGTTTAAATAAACAGCTTTCTAAACTCAAATCCTATCCGCGTTGTTTATGATAATCGTGTTGGCGGAAAATCAATTCAATTTCAGAACCCAGTTGCTACTGCGCGCTTGGGGTGCGCACCCGAGCCCGTTCCCCCTCTATGGTCACGGTAGTCGACGAGCTACATTTCGCCTCGCTTATCGCCTGGCCGAAACTGCAAGGTCGGCGCGCGGGAAATCTCCGCGAGGTCAAGACGGGATGTGACATTGCTCGACCTACGAGCCTCAAGAGGGCGAAATGACCTGGCAGGGGTCATCCGCTCCAACTGGCTAATGCCGCCTGGCTGATGACATGATTGCCGAGAAGTGCTCCACACCCGGCCGTCCCACTGCAAACATCCGCGGGAACGCCGTGGGCTTGTGAACTCGTCAGAGCTGACGACTTTCCTCGGAGAAAGCCTCTGAATCCAGTACTTTCGAATCGCCGGATTGTTATGTTAACCCGTTCAGTTACAGTGCACACAATTGTGTACACTGTGCATGTGTAGGTAATTTTTGGTTCTGTACGGCACGCTGCAAAGCTCGACGAACTTTGATCTTACTTGTGGGTAAATTATTCGCAAAAGTCTTATTGGTCCAGGTCATAACTGGTTCATATAACTGTAGCCGAGCCTACAGCTCATTGGCTGTGACAAAGAGACAAGTGTGACGACGTAAGTATAGTACGCATCATAGAATATTTGGTTTGCAACACCTGAAACAGTAAATTATAGTGGGTCATAAAGGATGAGCAGGAGAGGATCTTGACTTCCTTTTTTTTTTGGGGGGGGGGGGGGTTGGGGGGAGACTCCATTTTCCCCTTCACATGTCTAAACTTTCGATTCGTGGTATGGGAAAAGGGCACTGTATCATCATAATTATAGGAAATAATATGAAATAAGATCAGTATTTTCAACGATTTTGATATTATTTCATTTTGGTTTTAAAATATTCGCTGGACAGTTTTATATCGACGTAGCAGTTTTTTTTTTTGGAGGTGGTCATATCTCTGTAACTTCCTCCCCCCCCCCAAAAAAAAATCTCAAGGCTGCCTTTGGATATGCCCCTTAATATTAGTCTATTTCGAATTAATTTTAGACTAACTATATCAAACACTGGTTTTCGCAGCAAGAAATATAATTTATTATTGGTTGTTAGAATTGCTTACCGCCATATTCAGGATGATTCACGAGGAGTTGTCACCATTCGCAGGGATTATTATTAGTTAATGTAGAGAAAAATAAGTCATATAAATGTCGATCCTATTCCCAATATTTACAGTGCAATTCGAAAAATATTAAAGGTAAAGAGAAACGTATATCCCTTTCAAAAAAAAAAAACGTATTTATCATCAGACTTTATTGTTTACTGTTGAACATAAAACACATTATCGGCGTACACCTCACAACCAAAGATTACAACCACAACGCGCAGGAACACGCCGTCTTCACGCAGTGCACAGCGGGACAGTCAGTCACACTTCACGACGTTCAATGCCACGCTCTGTCCACAGCAAAAGTCGAAGGGGGCAGCAATTTGTGAGCGAGTGAAGAGTGAAGTCTTTAGAGACCCCTATGACGGCTAGGCGAGGCGAGGTATGGAGCAGCGCCGGAGTGAAAGAGCGAGGGAAACTAGGAGATACCCGAGAAGGCCCGCCGACTAGTGGCATCGTCCGCCACGATTCCCACGTGCGAAGATCCGGGAGCGACCCGGCCGGGGATTGAACTCGGTTCGTCTTGGTGGGAGGCGAGCAGGCTAACCGGCCAGCCACCGCGGCCCCTAGCAGTAGCTTGCCTTGAGCAGTCCACTGTAATGCGCTTACAATGTATCGAATTAATCTGTAAATATTGCGGACGCGGTTCACTTTTGTATGCCATAATTTGCTCCAAATTACTTACGGAATATGCCCTGTAAGTGGCGGTAACCTCTCGTGAATCATCCTATATACACGACTGTCAGAAATTGAAATAATAAAATAATTAAAAGTGAAAATATCTTATCTGAAGAAATGTAATAACCTATTCTCTAGACACGCGTACTAATGCACAGTAGGCTACTTCCAAACTGTATACATGGATACTTAAGAATAATCCGTTCATGGTTACTTCACACTTTTCAGAAGCGGTGCTAAAGTTCTACTTCCAGGATATTCCTCCGCTGTGCAAACTAAGCGTAACAAAGTCTAGAAAATTACGTAAAAGGACGACGCACTGAATTCGTACGCACTCAGTTGTAACGATATTTTGCATGAGAACTATTTGTTCCTATGCGCTACCAACACATGTGTTTTCTCACTGTTTTCCTTCGTACTTACTATAAATTAACTGTTAAAATTTATAAATAAAATAAGGTAAGATTTTATTTTAACAAAAGATAAGATACTTTTCTGTTAACAGTGGTGTTATACGCTTGTGATACTTGGCATATTTACGGAATAACTAGTCACGTCATACATGGGGTGATTTTTCAAAGGTTTGTTTCGAAAGTAGTGAAGAAACCGCGAATAGACTATAATTTCCCAGTGCAGAGTTTCCAAAACTTTGCCTAACGACGGGACCAAACCGTATCGTTATTCTCGCGAGAAACGTCTCGAACAACTACCCATGAAAAGGCAATCAAATGCAATAAATCATATAATAAGTATCTCACGATAGTCCCATGTTCTTGCCACGTGTACATCACATATTCAAGAGGAATGAACAATCCTGAAGACACTAAAGTGCGAGATAATCCGACAACTGAAAAAAATAATAATCACTCTTCCGTCAATTAATTTCATTTGCCACCAGACGTTTTCAAAAATCACTAACTTTTCGACCCGTCGCGATCATGAAATTTGGCCACCACGCCATGTTCTGAGCACTTCAGATCTGGTGAGGAAAATTACTAAGTTGGCAACGCTGCCGTGATAAAGTGCGCGTGGATCAGAGCGATGGCGTTCTTGACAGCTCCCTGATGCGCAGTAGCGCTGGAACAGGTTCGAAGGAAGATGCTGGAGAAGGGGCATCAACCTGACTCAGCATCAGGAAAGTGCAAGATTGAAATTGTACAATTCTGTCGTAAAACTGGGTTTAGCACAACGTGGACGTAAAAATTAATTAATTGAAATATGCCATCTGGATACAAAATACAGCAAAAAAAAATTATAAGGCTTTCCACCGCAGTTTCCTTAATCCATTCAGACCCAGTGTACACAATTGTGTACCTTATGCACGCGTAGGTATAATCCATTCGCGTTTACTTCAGCCTTTTCTGAAGCCCTGCTAAAGTTCTACTTCCAGGATATTCCTCCGCTTCGTATAAAATATGCTTAACAAAGCCAGGAGAAATATACCAGAAGGATGACGCAACACGCTCGTGCGCACTAAGTGTAACAGTATTTTGTATAAGGACAATTTCTCACTAGGCTACCAACATACCTATTTTCTCTCTGTTTTTTATTTAAATTATTTATAAATGAAGCATTATAATTTATAGATAAAATATAAATAACATTTCAATTTAACAGAAAAAAAGTAACTTTTTTTTTAAACACAAATATAAAATGCTTGTGATACATGGCGGATTTAGGAAATAACTAAACACATCACACATAGGGAGATTTTTCAAGGGTTTGATTAAAAAAGGCCGAATAAATCGTGAATAGACCATAATTTACGGGCTGTACTGCACACTGCGAATTTCAATGACTAGCGACCTGCAAAATTCGCATTATTATTTAGAAAAATGACAGATTTTACTGTTCTATACCTGCTTGTGCGTGGTTCGTGATTTCATTGCCGGCCGGCGACGGCACGTCTCTCTATTGTGAAGACGCAGTAACGCTCGTCGCTGGCTGCAAGCGAAGTGTGGCGAACCTCCCTTCTGCTGGATTCCGTGGGCTGTCGACTGCGTATGTGTGAGGAATGGTATTGAGGCGCATTGGACCTCGGAAGCTCTCCGACGTCAGTCAGCCTCCGCACTTGGGCCAGTTGTTCGCCACCATCACTGGTGGGTCCTGGGAAATCCCGCCGAGCACAGCTCAACTTCGACCGAAATGACCATCTTGCTGAAGGCGGCGGGGGTGGCTCCCCGACGCAATCTTGCCGCCTCCTCCCTCGGAGAGGAGATCCTGGCGTCGACGTGGAAGATATGGCGTCGGTGCCAAGACTGAGCTGTCCAGGTTTTTTGACGCACTCGACGAGAAGCAGGGGGGTGGGGGTGGGTCCTGCATTCAAATGCTGCTGTCGATGTTGTGCAGGCAGCCTGCGCAGGAACATAGACAGAAGTTTCCATCTCAGACGCATGTGCCCCAAAGTATGCGCCCACAAGCCCCGCCCCTCTCTGCTAGTTCTTCTGTTGTATAAAACCAATATGTATTCCACACCTGCCATTTCCTGTAGAATTTCTATTAATGCTCATACAGTTTGTCTTTTCTGTCGGTATGGGTTTTTACCGTGTCTGCTATAATATAGTTTCAGCTATAGGTACCCTAAGGGTGGTAATCATTGCCTTAAAGTCTGGCCATGGCTCCCTAGGCGTATGGGGCGCAGCCCTCGTCTCCTCCTGCGGGCGCACACCTAATACTTAGAAAAAAGCCATACAAAGCACAGTATGAAAAAGAGGGGGGGGGGGGGGGGAGAAAAAGTAATTGAGAGAAGGTGGGGGGTGGAAGAGAAAGATAAGATTGAAATGAATGTGTGTCTGTAACAGAGTTTTTTGAGACTACCCTCATTCTGTAAACGGAGCCTATGATCGACAACGAGGTGGTCAGAAGCGGAAAAAATTATTCGGCAGTTAGAAGCGGGCGGGAAAGACTAGAGATGGGCAATATAAGGTATTTGCGAGGAGCCATGCCGTCACAACTCGCCGTCCCAATGTCCCACCAAGATCATTCGCCAACTTCAACTTTCACGTAAGTAGTATAAAAAGGCATTTTCTGCCTCATCACGCGTCAGGTGGCGGACACGTGGACCCTAATTAGCATAATTTCAGGGGTCGGGCTACGGAGCCAGAATCGCCGAATTTCCCTTTTTTCCCCTTTTCCCGACCAAAACGGTCAACTTCGCGTACAAAAACGTCACTTTTTCCCTTTTCCCCCTTAAAATTTCACGAATTTCTCCCGCCGCAGGCGGCCATGTTGGAAACAACAGCCCGCCGCCATATTTTTGTCCTAATTAGCATAATCCAGGGCCGATACCATATTGTGGCGTTTGACTTGTTGAGGAGGAGGAGAGCTTCCGTGACAGCACTCAGGACCATCATCGTGGATCACGAGCACCACTGACCAACAATATGGCGGCCACAGGAGGATGTCGTCCATTTTGGCGGCCAGTGAGTTTGCCCTTTGTGCCTGAGGTTTGCCCAATGTGGCTGAATCGGTCGGAGCTTCTCTCACATTCGGAGCTTCTCAAATTCCTATAATTCCCGGCGGCCATCTTGGTATCTACGACGTATGTCTACCCAGGACAAATGGCGACCATCTGAGGATGTGGACCATTTAGGCGGCCAGTGCTTCGCCGGTAGCAGCGGTGAGACATCAAAGGTGTCGCGAACTATAAATATCGAATCTCGTGTAATGCTGCCTCCTCCTTAAGTCTGCGTGTGTGCATAACACTTATAAGCCTAGTTGGCTATAATTTCCGAACTGTTTAAGTTATAATTGGAAAATTCATAAAATAGACATCCACCATGACTAGGTGAGGGGTCGTAGGGACAAGTATGCCCTATGTCAGTGTATAAGCATAGGTGGCTATAATTTCCGAACTATTTAAGTTATAGTTGTCAAATTCATAACATTGGTATCAACCACGACTTGGAGAAGGGTCGTGGGGAGAAATGGCCCATGTCACCTTATAGGCATAGGTGTCTATAATTTCCGAACTGTTTGAGTTATCGTCGCCAAATTCAAAACATAGACATCAACCATGGTTATGATAGATGGCTGTAAGTTACACACCACCATTCGTGAAAAGCGATTTCCTAGAACCACAATGAGTGCATATGATTATGGTGGTCGCCATTTTGGTAGCCAGTCGACAATCGCATAGGAATTCGATTGCCATTTTGGGAGCCAGCAGTGGCAATGAGGCGAGCGACGACATCGTATGCACACATTCACATACACCGCCTCGACCCCCTGATGGTGGCCATATTGGTAGTGAGTTGGAGGGTCACCTTGAATGCACTTCCAAGCTCTTGTATTCTGGTCGGTGTTCTCTGGGTGCTCCCAACCGATATTTGTTTTTTTTCCTTTGTACCAAAAGTGTACATGTCCTGCTCATGCATTCCATGTGGAGGATGAAGACTTCATTCCAAGACACCCTGCCAGCCGCAGGTCAAGTATGAGCTATGCTTGCATGTAAGCATTGATGGCTGCAATTTCTGAACAGTTTCCGAACCATTTGAGATAAAACTACCAAAAGCGTAACATATGCATAACCCCCGACGACGACAAGAAGGGGTGCATGGACAAAAGACGGCCTGCCTGCCTCCCCTTTCGTACTCACCTCTCTCTCTCCTTTCCTGTTCGCTTGGTGACATAGCAAGGCCACACACACTTCCTCGAGCACTCTTTCGGCCTCAGCACCTCCGCCTGTCATACTACCTCGTGCTCTCTAGCTCTTGTCCTCCTCCTCCTCTCCACCAGCCCTCATCACCCCTTGGTCTTACTTCCTCATGCGCCTGCCACCGCCTGGACAAGCTCCAACTACATCGCCATGTGCCGATCCCCAAGCATACATGTAACAGAGAGCAGACACCCTTTGAAACCCTCGCGATCACGGCATAGCATAGGCATCCGCCCCGACTAGGAGAAGGGTCTTGGGCTAAGTATGCCCTATGACAACATATAAGCATAGGTGGCTGTGATTTCCGAACCATTTGAGTTATAATTAACACATTTACAACTTTGACATCAACCACAACTAGAGGAAGGGTCGCGGGGTTCAAGTACGCCCTATGTCAACATATACGCATTGTTGACTGTAATTACCGAACCATTTGAGTTAAAGTTAACAAATTCATAACATTGTCATCAACCACAACTAGGAGAAGAGGTGCAGGGTTAAATAGGCCCTATGTCAACTTAGAAGCATACGTGGCTGTAAAATCTGAACAGTATAACATAGGCATTAATTGTAGGTGTATGAGGGGGGGATCACCCTGGCAGCACCTCCTACTCGTCGGCCTACTGGCCGCCATCATGGGTGCCTACCACCAGCTGTCGTTATTGCGCAAATGGCCATCGTCGGCGCACTGCCTGCATCTCCGTCAACCCCACAATTTGTTAGACAGTTCGACTTCCATTATTCGGTATTGAGAAATCATCCATACAAAAAAATGACAGTCATCGTCGGTGTACTGCCTGCCACCACGGTCCACCACGTCACCCCCCTCATAATGTGACCAAATGGACACCGTTGGTGCACTTGTCACCAGCCGTCATTTTGCTAGACAGTGTTTCTTCCAAGATGGTGGACCGAATTGACAGAGCAGGAAGTTCTGGTCATCCGAACCATTTAGTTGTCAAACTCATAGCCCAACCATATTGGTAAGTAAACAAGATGTCCACCAGCACAGAAGAAAACATTATAAATGTAACAGTTTATATTGGTATACACACATGCGCATGCACACACATGCACATGCATGCCCGCCTGCACGCACGAGTTGTCACCCCACACACAACACATGGTAGAATGATAAGCTTCCTATTACGAAACGAATTACCCCCTACCGTAACTGGTGTAGTAGTGAATAGTAATAGGCCACGAAATCATACTTACGTCCAGACAGCCTCCCTTCCCCCCGAACCTTCAATCTGCTTACGTACTTCCAGACAGATGGTTAGTACCACTCCACTACAGAGGACCGACCTTGCACTTGTGAGTCTCGTGTACCGAGACTTCGTTGTATGTAATGCGATGTCACTCACAATTAATAAACCAGACATCGCTAGACAGCAGAGTCCCGCACATACAACAACAATAACACATGCTAGAACGATAAGCTTATTATTACGAAACGAAATATCCCGTACCTTACCTGGGGTAGCAATGAATACTCATAGGCTGCAAGCACATCCCGTCGTCGACGTGACCTCGCTGTAAGCAGAGACCGCAATGACCTGTCCCACCTTTCTGTGCATGGTAGATACCAACCAAGTATTACAGCTCCACCACCACCCCTTGTCAACTAACATAGTAGTATAGTATTGAAAGGAAACAATGCATGGGCGCTGAACCAACCTCGAGGTTTCGCAGGTTCGATTCACGCAGAGTGTGGCAATACAAGTCGACATAAAAGCCGGCATGTTGTTTACAACTGTGTTAATAATTACAGTCAGTCCCCGACCTGCACTCGCATACACACACACAAAACCCACGAACTACTAATACCATGCAGAGACGAGGTTTATTTTTACCTTAACTGGTGTAGCAGTGAATACCCATAGACTGCGAGCGCATCTCGTCGTCGTCACCCCGCTGTAAGCGGAGACAGCAATGATGGTCCCACCTCTCCATGCACGCTAGATAACGACCAAGTACTGCATCCCCACAACCACCTCCCCCTGTGTCAACATGCTTATTGGTATACTATTGAAAGGAAACAATGCATGTACCCTGAACCATCCTCGATGTTCGATTCCTGTAGAGAGTGGTAATACAATACGTCCTAAAAACTACCACTGCTATAGCGTCAACATGAAGAGAGTAACTGCCATTGTCCACAACAGTGGCCGTAAATACAGACAGTCCCCGACCCACACTAGCGTACCAAGCTCATCGCACTTAGAGATAGTCATATGCATTGCTCTGTGTGTTCTCCAGTAGCCTGCTAGAGTGCACAAAGGAAAAATACCTATCAACCCGCACACACATATTGCATAAGCGATGGCTAGACAAGACCATACAATGTATGTCATTCGGAAAAAGCTATGTAAATCCATCACTAATACAAATGGTCAGTTTGGCCGAGCAGCCTAAGGCGCCTGAATTAAGCACTGTTTTCATTGAAAGGGAGCACGGGTTCAAATCCCTTCACTTGACACTTTTTTTCTTTACCCTACTGGAATAAATAAGGTATTGCATTTTCGATGGTCAGTCCCACTGACCATGTAGCACCCATGACAGACATGCCCTACAGTTACAGACAGCCATACTCTGCCTGAACCATCAATGCATATACCAAGCCTTTGTAATTACAAGCAGTCATACTCTGCCGAACCTTCAGTACCAAGCCTTTGAAATTACAACCAGTAAACATACCTGTACCATTATTTGAACAAATAAGGTATCGGAAGTTCGATTCCCGTTGAGTGTGCATGCTAACACACCTGCAGACAATCGTTCGCTGTCGGTCCCACTGACCATGAAGACGATCATGTAGCGCCCATTACAGACATACTCTACAGTTACTTACAGCCATACTCTGCCGGCTCTGCCCGAACCTTCAATGCATGTACCAAGCCTTTGTAGTTATAAGCAGTCATATTCTGCCCGAACCTTCAGTACTAGGCCTTTGAAATTACAAGCAGTCGACACTTCCCGAACCTTTAATGTACACACTTAGACAGTTTCCATCCAGCATTACATGTTCAACCATTCCACTATGATAACCGCGATGATGTGTTTAGCCATAATGACAAGTTTCGAACCTAGGTCCCTACAGATAACTGCCTACTCTCCACAGTTGCCCACTAGACTGCATGTAAGAAAAAAAAAAAACAATACAACATGATGCGCAATTAAAACCTATGTGCATGTTCATTCAAAATACTTGCAGCCAGAGGTTCGAAAAAAATGTGTATGGCAGTAGCTACACACACAGCAGTGCCTAGCGAATAGAAATTAAAAAAAAAAAAAAAAACCAATAGTTAATGTATTTATTTACATGCATGACCAAATCACACACATACATACATCTATTATCATTCAATAAACCCTCTGGCTCTGAGTTAATCAATAATTGCATTTATCTCTCCTATAACTAAAAGTTGTCCAACTCTCTGCGAGGAAACCAACAACCGAAGTCTATCAACTAGGTCATTGGGGTCTTCAGAACCATGTGTATGCATTCGCTTGGCAAATGTCAGCACTTCATCGTCATCAGTAGAATATGAATCATCACCAGCAACAATATTACACTTCCGCTTTGTAGTTGTCGATACACTAACGTCATCAGTAGAAGACACATCTACATCTACAGCTGACTTGGAGATCACAGATTCGTTGTCGGCGTCCTGGGTAGCATCAGTGGTTTTCATTTCATGTCTTTCTTCGCAGTCAACCATGCCAGTAATAGTTGGCAACGATGGATAGTAAGTAGTTCCGTAACTTAATGTCAAATGAAAATTGTTAGGTAGCCATTTTTGTTAACTTGAATTAATTTGACGCTTTCTGTTTTTTTTTTCTAATGCATCGAAGTGTAAAAATTAGAAAATTTTTACTTAAATATTTACTTATCTAACAATTTCACAGTTTCGCTTGACCGACGCATGACTAAAGTGATGAGGCGCATGACAGTGTTAATCTTACATGTGGCGGAAGAATACGCAACGTGCATAAAAGTAGATCTTATGCAGGGCTTTTGAAAGTACTCACTTTTCCGTGAACAGTCTATACGCTGTTGAAGTCGTCTGCTAGTTTGTTACTAGTGCGCAGCCATACTGGAGAGAGACAACTTATTTGTGTACATTGAATAGCATTGCGAGTGCTATATGAACTGTAGTTCTGAATTTTCTCTAAATGTGGGTGATTCTTGCGTTTGTGAAAAAATATATTTGGCATGTAAACACGCCTGAAAACTACTATCTATGTTTGATTTATTCGGCGACGAACGAAAATTAATATTAATGGATTGAAAAGTGTACGAGCCGGGCTATGCGAGTTCGGAGCTGCACATTCCCGTAAGTAACAGTATTCAGTGTATTCGTACATGTAGGCTTTTCACGTTAAAAAGAGCACTTTTGAAAGCCCTGCTTAAGATCTACTTGTATGCACGTTGTGTAGTCTTCCGCCTTATGTAAAATTAACATTGTCATGGCGTCATCACTTTCTTCATGTGTCGGTCAAGTGAAATTCTGAAATTATTGGAAAAATATATAATTTTACATATATAGTCATTTTTATATTCCGAAGTAAAAAAAAAAAAAAAAAAAAAAAACAACCCAGAAAGCGAAAGAAATAGTTTAAATTATCGCAAATGGTTACCTAACAGTTTTTATTTCGACAGTAAAATATGGAACTACTTTCCCTCCATCGTTACCAACTGTCCTGTGCGCATGTCACTCAGGGCGCCCTTTAATATATATGCAAGCAGGGCCAGTGACTTTTTTCTTAGGTTGATTTCAAAAGTGCTCACTTTACAGTGAGCAGCCTATACCGTGGATGTATATGTGAAATATATCGCACAATTATGGCGTGATTAGTGAAATGTAACTGGACAATCGCAGTGTGTTTAATTTTTGCAAGTGCGGTTGTGATAACTAACCTGCCGTGCATCTAAGGTCTAGCCTGTAAGTTGCGGACTCGTTAGCGGTACAATACAAGGCTGCACCTTATAAAAACGTCACTCTTACAATTGTATTTCTCCCCAAGCCAGCAGAGTTGCAGTGACAAACAAGAACTGGGCTGTTTATCAACACAAGAATATACAAGCAAATCAGTTCTCAGATTTTAAATAGCTAATGAATGTAGCCTTCCTGATTTTTTTTTTTTTTTTTTTTTTTTTTTTTTTTTTTTTTTTTTTTTTCCGATGGTTTCGCGAACTCACTCCAGGCAAATTTTGGGGTGATTCTAATAAAGACAGTGGCCAATTCCTTCCTTGTATTCCGTTCATTGTGTTGTTGGTGTACCATTCTCTAATGGACCTGCTCTCGACAAGATGTTAAGTTAGATACAGTTTACTCGTGTGTTTAGATGGTGATGTATTAGATGGTAGGCTGCAATCAATACAGTAAATGACAAAGGTTTACATTTAATCGTTTTACAAATATAGCTAAAATAAAGAAAACTTGGATAAAGCCAATCTATTCGTGTAACTTACACCATATGCAAAATTAAAAAATTTCACTTGATATTCTTTAAATGCTATTTCAAACTTCTTCAGGATTTTTTAAATTCTAATTTTGAAGGCAACTAATTGACATTAAACATATTTTAATATTGATGACGAATTATGGGTATTTATATTGAAGTGTGCTTCGTGAAACAGCGAGTATTCTAGCCGCTAAACCACCACGGTTTCCATCATCTTAAAAAGGGAGGAGTTAATAGAGCTTTAGGTGGTTTGCAACAACAACCAAGGTGTTGAGAGACAATTAGGGTGGAATATGGCAGATAGCCGTATGCTGTAGCACTGAAGTGGAAGGGTGGAGAAAACAGGAAAACCCCGAGAAAAATGCCAGCCAGCAGTATCAGTCAGCACAGTTCCTATATGTGAAAACCTGCGAGTAACCTTTTTTTTTTTGTTGTGTCCATCATTAGTTTCTTGTGTCGTTAATTTGCTGCTCAAAAACTGAAATCCTTCTACTCAGTTCTCTCTGTGTTGTTCATGTAGACCTTCCTGATAGCAACTATTCTTGGTTGGTTTTCTGCGTGTGTTGTAATGACTATGAGTAACTTTGTTGTATTTACATGAACGGTGTATTAGTATCAAGTTGTGGGATATACGAGCTTACTCATTGACGTATAATGGATGTTATTAATAAGGCAAACAAAGTACAGTACCATACTAACAGATTATATAATTTTTATTGGGATTAGATACTGTTGATAGGTGAATAAATTATACAGAGAATCCTCAATTAAAATGTATAGTAGTGTAAATATTGAGCTTTACGAGTATATGGATGTTTTCTATATCGCATAACTTCGCTTTTTTGCACAACTGTAGTATTTAAAGCATTCTGAATTTGGAAGTAAAAATTCTTATATGTTGAACATTGTGTTTCTCATACTTTTAAGCAGTTGAACATTTTAACGTGGAAGTTTTGTTGTATTAGTTGAAGTTGTCACGCTATATATTATAAAAATTGTTTTTGTTTTCTTTTTTAAGTTTTGGATTTTGTTGACTATGACATAATTTAAATATTCTACTTTTATGACTTGTTTCTGTAGTTGTGGACCAACATGTAAATTCTGCAATGCTAGTGGGGTACTTACATTTTTTTATTCACTTGTACAGGAAGTGTACATGAATTTTGTCAAGCCACTATGCTGAAACGCCCTGATTAACTGAATGATACCATTTTTTTTAAATAGTAGTTCAAATGCCACCATCTTAAAAGGTAATAACTGAAGTACTATATGTAACATCTGTCCTTATGTGGTATGAATAGTCCTTATATCTAACAGTGAGAATTGGAGATTTGTGATATCCAATGTTATCTTCACTCAATACTATATATCAGTTTCTTACATTAACAACAGTAAAATCTTTTACTGAAAATTCTTTGTGCTTTGCAAATACTGCTACACTCTGTCTCATGAACGAGTGTACATTTTTGACAGTTGTGAAGGTAGTCCTGTACACAGCTGTTTCAATAATTACAGTGTTGTCTCCCTCTGTCGCATATGATGTTTATAAAAACACACTTGGTTGACTGCCAACCTGGTCAGTATGACAGCAGAAAATATTGTGTGATGGAAATAACTATCTAAGTGACTGCTGTTAGAACTGTCAAAAAAGTGCACTCGTTCGTGAGACAGAGTATGTGCTTCACCTTAAGATGCACTGCACGTTAACGTACGTATATATAGTTTTGGTGCATTGCTTTCTTATTACAGATTGAATACCAGAAAGTTTTTTTAGACCCAGCAGCTGAAGACACTGTGGATTTCCTTCTCTTCATGGATAATTTATTTGACAGTGTCAATGGGAGTAGCCTTGTACCAGTAGCAGGAAAGAATCTCCGATGTGCGGTAACTAGAACTTCGCCACACCAAGGATTTTGGGAAAAAGTGTTGAACCTGTTACGACTCATGAGTTTTCAGTGTCCAAAAACAAAGAGCAGGTCAGTGCCGCCAAGCATCAAACACTGGATCACAACAGTCCAAGGTTTGAGAAATTTGTCTATAATGCTTTTAGATGGTGGTTTTCGGTTCGTTTCACTTCGCAACTTCAATCAAGAACACCTAAACTTTTTGTTGGAAATGTAAGAATACATGGTGTGCACAATGTTAACCCAACATCAGTGGGTTTCATTTCTGCATTCAAGTCACTGATTGTATCAAACTTGATGTCTTCCTACTCAGTCAGTTCAAACTGTGAAGAAGATGAGACAGTATGGGCTCTGGACATACTAAGGGATTTTGTACAGGCAGATGCAATTCCCCAAGATGAAGAGCATGTAGTTCAACAAGTCATGGCACCATGTGTAATAGATGTTCCACAAACCAGAATTGCTATTGGGGCATCTACTTACATAAGTGATTTTGTTGTAAAGATAGTGCTCGCACTGACAAAAAATTGTTTGGTTTGCAAAGAAAACCTCGTGACATGCGAGGAAATGCCCTAGCATGAATTCATCATTGCTAGGCGATACTCTCCAAAAGCTTTGTGCCTCCCGCACACAAACTTTGTGTCCATGTGCAACACAATTAGTGCTACTGTTTTCAATATGCTCCCTGAAGTTTCTTATAAGCCACGTGTTGCAAGAATCCTGTTTGATATTGTTGGTGAAATTGATTTTCCCTCTTTGAGCTACAGTGCTCCTGATGTGAAATCATTTACCATTAACGTTGTTATTAAGTTGCTGATTCATGCATGGGATACCAACATGTATCGAGTGTTGATAGGGAAAATGCCAGTTCCAACCACTTGTTCAGATCCGATAGAACAGCAGGCTCAAAGATTACATAACAAAAGTTCTGGACGGAAGAAGAACTAGATTTTTTATTTCAATAGTTGTATAGCACTTAACATAGATAATTAAATTTTGATTGGGCGTACAGAGGCTTCTCAATTCATTTGTAATTTATGCACTGATTGCATGAATGACATACTTGTGGTAAGATTTTGTTGTGGTAACCTGCCAAGGCATTTTGACGTCGCCTTCTCTCTGCTCGCTCGTGGGCAGACCGATATGGCTTGCTACACGTCAGCCGCACCAGGTGCATGGGCGCACTTGAGCGTGAACTGTCGTTCATGCACGAACCAATTGAGCCAATTGAGCCACACTAAATTTAAAACATCTTGCTCATTAATTTTTACTAAATTAATTTGTGTGTTTTAAAAGGGTTCTGGGGTATGTCTTGTAAGTTTAATTTTTTTATGTGTATTTTTATTACTTACGCTCCCCTGAATAAGTGTGTGCTTAAAATTGAACTTTACGAGAAGTGCTTAGCAACATATGCTATAGACTTTTCCGAAGAGCATATTTTATTCAGTATATTTTATTTCTAATTCTTTTAGCATTTTTTTCGAGTTTGTTGGGTTCTGTATGTGTATTTTCTGCATATGTGCTTTTCAACAAATTCTCTCTCGATGGTGGTGGGAAGATGACCGTTGCTAACAGTGTCTCCGTGTCACCATCTTTAGTCGGGAATATTCTCAGTGTACCTTTTGATAATATAAAGTTTTGTTTCCCTGACTCCTGTCTTCTTTATGCATTTAATTAACATAACTCCCACCACGGGATCTGGCCCGCTCCATTAAGAGTAACCACGTGGTCAGCAACCACTGTAATGAACTGTATCAAATGCTCGACTAAGACTTTCGTTTTGAGGCGTTGCACTTCGAGGGGATATCGCCACTGGCTCTCGAACCACAACAACCCTGAAATCTCACGAAACTCGGGCTTATCCGAGCGTAGATGAACTGGCGCCCTTACAGGCATTGAGGACTTTGTACGCATATCTTGCATATCCCGCCCCTCGTAAGTGACCAAACACGTCAATTTTGTGTTATTATGTACATAATTGTAATGAATCAGGGTGACCACTCAACCTGAAAAACCCGGAACTAGCCAGGGATTTTGAAAAAAAAAGGAAAAAAAAAAAAAAAACAGGAAAACAGGAAAACCTATAATCAGTCAAGAATTTTCTCAGTGAACCAGGAATCCTTTAGGTGGGTCATGTCCTGTAACTGTCGTATGCATGTTCCCATTTTGTATACTTCCACCATATGTAAGTTTAATATTACCATGGAGTTTATTGCTGCATCAGTCAAGTGGAAAAATGGTTACAGTTACTGTTTGTTCAAGGTTTGATTTCCAAAGGGCTAACTGTACTGTGAATTGCCTATAATTTGTGTACTGTAAGTTATTTTGATGAAAATGGGAATGAAAGTAAGTTATCTAGTGTTAAAATTCAATAACATGTGTATGTGTGTACTTACTGTACACAAAAAGGCAAGGTATATGCAAATATCAAGACAATACACCCCTGAGAAAGAGGAATGTTTAAATGCTGTAATTATCTTTCTTTAATTCCAGACATTGTTTTAGACCTCCATATCAAGCACACTTGTTATTTAACAATAATTGTATACAGAGATAATGTTATTGATGAAATACACCATGTATGCATGTTCCCCACTGTACTGCCAAAGTTGTTGCAGTCATAGTGTAATATACTATTACAAATGATTGTTTGGGCAACCACAAATGTGATGTTTCATATACATTTGCCATGACAATAAACATATCCATATACTTTGTGTTGTTTTTTCCCCCTGCTAGTTAATAAGTTTCAAAAGCACGATGTTTCAAGATTAAGTTACATAGTAGTCAAGTAAACATGCCTGTATATGATGTTTTTACATGACTTTCACTGCTACAAGTCAGACTTTGTCTCTATTGTGTGTCATAAATTTAACTCCTTCCCCTCCCTTATTGATTGCATTTTGATTTTAAAACTACTATGTGTGTTGCAGAGTTCTTTGACGGCACTTTACCTGCATCAAATTTTAATTGAATGTGCTGTTGCTTAGAAAATGTAATAAATTGTGGGAATCTATTTAGGCACCCTAGTCATTATCTCGGTTGCAAATTGTTATACTGTCATGTGAAATGTACTAGTGTACTTATGTACGTAGAAGTTGGAAAATTAATAGAGATGTGAGATGATCCAACACCACTTGCATCAAAATTAGCCTCAAAATAAGGAAATAATATATATCTCGTGAGGGGGGGGGGGGGGACAATTTTCGCCCTTTCCTTCTTCCATGTACATCCATTCCCCTTAATTTTTTCATGTAGGGTTTCACAAGATTCTTGAGTATGAAGCAAAAAGAACCACAGTTGAAAAGAACTGGAGGATTTAGTAAAAACACATTTGAACCTTTTTGACATCTTGTGGATTGAATTTGGACAAATCTGATCTTTCTTAGTGCATACTTCTTTAAGGTAAACTTCACCTAAAACTTTTTAATGTAGGTACAGTAAGTGTACCTGCTTTCACAAACCACTTAGTATACCAGACATTTGGACTGCTGCCACATACTCGGAGCTATTTCATTCAGTATTGTAGTAAGTTTTTTTGTTTACTGAAGAATGTAGTGTGGGCAATTAAAGACAATTTTTGCTAGCAAAGCGACGGTGTTGTGTTTAAGAGAATGGCCGAGTGAGAGCTAACCACGGTAAGTGAACAAAGTCTTTTAATTTGCAGTGTAACTTTTAGGCCTCGCTTTTCACAAAAACAGGATTGTTTTTGTTTTCGTACATTACTGGGATTTGTATTGTTAGAAATGTTACATCCAACTTTTTTTTTTCTGGAAAGATAGTACAGCCCCTGCAGTTTTATTTTGAGTCGTGCTCATTTAGAAAATGCTACACTTAACAGTTGTCTATTCTACGTATGTGATCCGTAGTTACAAATGTAATAAATTTTAAGCACGTGAAAAAGGAATATTGCTGACAGTGCTGTCATAACTGGTTTATGGGTTACGCTTCTGTTAATCGAAACATGCTAATTTTAGCTTCTGTTAGTAAAATCCATTTTAAAAACTTTTTTTGGCAGAAAATAAAAATTTTATGTACAAAACAGGAAAGCAAAATCCCATACCTTGCAAGCAAGTTCTGAAGCGCAAGTGTCTTGGGAATTGTAGATTACTTTTTTAATCTGATGAAGAACCAGAATACAACATGCTAAATTTTGTGTATGTTAAAATGATAGGGTGTGTGTCATCAATGAAAGAGTATTATGAACACAAGTAATTAATGTTAATTCACTGTAAGTTGCGTGGCAACTTCAATGTGTAGAGAAGCCACACATTCCCTGGTATGGCGTTTTTAACCATCTACAAACACAAAATCCTATCTTACACCTTTCCGGCACTCTGACAGCCATCAAATGCCTTGACCGATCATGTGGCCTAGCCCTACAACCTTCCATCAACTTGAAGTTGGATATTGTGGCTCCCCAGCACACCTTACCAAAAGAACACACTTAATATGTCGAAATTACGTACTTCTGCACACGAATTCCGATATTGTGGCTCCCCAGCACGCCTTACCAATGTGCAAGTACACTTGATAGCAAAGACATTGCTAGAATGCCTCTAAGCACATGGTCAGCAACATGTAGTTGATAATTCAGAATATAATATTTTCATTAATTTAAAAGACCTCGCAAGTGGAAATAAAGAGTCAGAAACATTTCAGTTCAATAAAGACGATGACTATTCAGTTACTCAAGTGCGATGGTACAAAATTAATGTGGTTATGCGGGCATGTGGAACAAAGCCCAGCATGGGCTGAAGCTGATAAAATCCCTTAAGGGCGAAACTGATAAAAGGTTGAATATGCCAGAGATGCTGCGAGTCTACTCCAATAGGAGGTTTACTCGAGAGTTAAACGAAGAATTAATATAAACATTTCCAGACGATTTAAGCTATTGCGATGAAAAATGACTAAAGTTGCTTCATCTCTGAGTTGCGTGGACGCGACCTACCCTGATGCCTGTTGAACCAAAATTAAAGGTGGTAGTATAGCATCAGTGATACCTTGTACCTTGTAATCAATGCCGTACCAGTACAAAAATCCCCTGTAAGAATTTAAAAAGTGAGTGATATGAGACATAGAACTGGATGAAACTTTTTTTTCCTTTGGACTTTAGTCAGAACACTTATACACAAAAATACAAAAAAAACATGTAAAAATTACGAGACAGTAATTTTCATAAAAAATATTATTTTTGCCAATTTATTTTACATTGGCTTTAGAAAAGAATTCAAGACATAATTACCCCTGAATTTACATAAGAACTATACAGAATTAATCTAATCAGCTCTTAACCACACGAGTATTTAAATAAAATCTGAAAAGTACTTTTGCTCTTGCAATTCGAGCGTGCCACATCACATCAACGATGTCAGCATGTCGATGTTAGCAAATTATACTTAGTAAATCGAATTTGTTCACTTGTGGACTTCGAATACTTTTATACACTATTGTAACGCCCTGGTTAATTTCTCAAAATACATGAGAATTGCAAAGTTCTGAGAGTCCACGTGGTTCACGCTTGGCACACATGTTATTGATTTGTTTTATGTGGGATTTTGCTACATTCATTGCAGGAGGTTATTTAATTACGGGGTAAATTTTAGGCAAAGAAACACGATGATTATTGCTTTAAACATAAAGATATTCCTTGTTCATTAAATAGACTCTGCACTGAATCATGTAATTGTGGCTGGTGATGTTGACACCTAGCTGGATGTCTCCATGGCGTGGAGAAATAAAAAAGGAGCATTTAAATGGACAATTAGATAACAGGTTATGATTTGCCCGGCGCTAGGCAAATTTGTAGAGCTGACTCTTGCTGATGCACTGGGTCATGTCGACGATGACCAATGCCTTCCTTTCTGGCTCTTTGAAGACTGATTAGTAAAACCTGAATGTAGAACTTCGTGGACTCTCAGTGTGGTCCACACTCCACATTAATAAAATACATGGAAATAATGTGGTACAAAGCACTCATGAATAAAACACATCGAATACAAATTTTAGAAATGGCGGGAAATGAGGATCCCATACCCTTATGCACCCTGAGGCGTAGACAGAATTAAACACACACTTTCCTGAGTGAAGGTATTTATTCGTTCGTAACTTTACATGCTTCTCTCGGGAACAACTTAACATTGGTACCGAACTCAGACCTGTCGGTGATGGTTAAACTGCTAAAATGTCACGTGGGCTACACAGTGGTCAATGAATTATTAATGTCCCGGTGGCGATGCAAACCAACCGGGAGTGGAAGGGCGTTGTCCCCGGTGGGTGAATGTAAAGACGTTCTAGTGTCTATTGCAAGTTAAATATGATTTTATGATTTGTAATAGAAGTTGTATGCCACCCGGGCACGTGCGACGCGAGACCCGACGACACGAGACACCCCTCCAGCTGCCGAACGTTAACTAGTTTGGCACACGGACACAAGGACTGGCAGTGGTGTGCCCGTGTGTAACATGGCACTACTTTCTTGCAGAAAAGTACCATTAAACATACTTGGGGTCAATCACAGGTGTAGGAGGCACACAATAAATTAAAGAACAGTGAAAAAATTAAACATTTAACCCAGGTTGATGAATGAGTTGGGAGTGAAACACGTGAGATGTAAACAAACCTGAAATAACAGAAAACACTGGTGAAGGTAAAATATACCTTATAATGGTTCTTATACACAAGTATCTCCCAGTCTCACAGTATATGTGAGTATTGCATGAGCCATTAATTACACATTTCACCTTTTAATCACCCTTGACACTCATTAAATATTACTCCACCACACAGAGTAGCTGTCTGGTTGACCACACTCTAATACTCCTACACTAAGTTGCCCTTGTTTCACCTGGCTTGCCCCACTCTACACTTTCATTCCCTTGCACTGCCTTGAGAACACTCACTGGATGTTGCACACTGGTGTGCCCTGTGTAGAGCGTGCATCTTGTTGGCGGAGGTCCCTTGCTGCGGCGGGCAAACTGTCTAAGGGGAAGTCGTGGATGATGTAAATGTAGGCCTTAGGCAGTGCGCTGCAGAGCCAGCACTCTACTCTGCCATGGTGTTTGCCTTGTTAAAGAGATGGGACATGGGTCGACAAGTGCTGAATGTGATGGTAGTTGTGGACAGCATCAGCATTGTACAAGCCATAGCAATGTGGTCTCAAATTACTGAAATTTCATAAGCTTAATGGCTGTACGTATTTTATATTGATGTGTACCACATGATAACTCTTCCAGGAATTTTACCACATTGCCAGCTACACCACCAATAGTTTACCCCACCACACGTGAGACCAGCTGTTTGATTCCATGAAGTGTTCCATGTGTGCGATTGTGCTTGCATTGGTGTAGTGCGTTAATCCTTTAGGTGTTTTTATTTAATTTCACATGGCCCTTGTAAAGTTAATATTTTGAAGCATTCTATTTTTAATTATTTTCCATGCACTGTGACATTACAGGAGAGTGGCATCCCTGATGACCGTACATAACAGGCCTCACTGGGGCAAGCCACTTGATGTTTGCTCTCTTTGCAGCACCTGGGGAATCATTATGGTGATGGCTGTTATAAGTTATGTCGGGCGCCAGTGCTGAGCACAAAGTAATGCATTGGGACATGGACCGATTGCGTGAATGCGGCTCCCAGATGTGCATACGACTTAGTAGAAGCAGTGAAAAATCGGTGAAACAATATCCATAATTTGCCTAGTCTAGTAGAGACTGTCTAAGCGTCCTCTAAATGCTTATACTAATTATTGAGGGATTGTTTCGGCCATCCCACACCGTTATCAAAACAACATTTTGGTAAAGAGATCGTAAGGCGATCTGAATAAATAAATCGAACCCTGAACTTTCAAACATACTCAATTTATTTAACTTACTCCTTCATATGAGACACTTATAAGAATATAACTCCATTCAAGACAGAGCACACTTAAACAGTCAAAATAGCGCAAAGCCAGCTATGATTACGTAAAAATTTAAGTCTCAGTCATATAAAAGATGTGCTGGGTTGCTGTGTGGCACTCTCCCCAGATAATAAACAATTTACTGTTCCATAACAAAGCCTGACTTGATGTAGGGCTACGTTCATCCACTCCATTTAATTTGTTATGTATTTTAAAAGTAATTTATGATCATGTGATACAGTGCGGTAGTTTGTGCTGGGAATGTGGCAGCCCACCACCATGTCTCAGTAGTCGCCTCTTGGTTACCAAGTGAGACAGTCGTGCCGCGCGCCCTCCCCCAGGCACTTCATAATTTATGTACTAATCATATAGCTTACAATAGTTTCAACTTAATTAACTAGAACCTCTTGTTTATTTATAGTCTGGGGAGTGAACCAGTCCACAACCCGGTTCATTTCTACATGGCTGGGACGTGATCACCCACCACTTAATTTTCACGTAGACTTTCGCCGCCTTTCTGTATCAGTGTGTACCCAACTTTAGCGGGGCAAGTTTTGTAAGTGCTTCTGTTGAAGGTCTAAAACAAATAAATATTCATGTCATGAATTGTCGGACTATGTTTATTTCTTTGGTCACCTATTGACCACATAACTTGTTTGAATATTTTTCACGTGGCCTATAACAGCCTGGGAGTGAGCATGGACGTATTGGAATAGCCCTGATAATTCCCACTAGACGAGGTATTGGATATGGGTATCGGGATAACTGTTACAACTTATACAACTATAAGATTTAGATGTCGGACATCAAGGAGAATCCTGTTTAGGCTGTATACCGCACATACTCTCCACTGAACTTATGCTCTCTACTGAAACACTGGTGCCCCCAGACAACATGGTGGAAATTTTTGCATCCTTTCCACAAAACATAATTTTCTCATTGATGGTCCAGCCTATGATCCAAATACACGTCAAATGGCGTTTCTAAATGACGCCATGGTATCTGCGATGCCAGACTATTGATACACTACATGATTATATAAAAATTGATGACGGTCCGGGGAGGACACGACAATGTGCGTCCACACAGTACCAAGGTTACCATGCTACTCTCTTGACGTTGGGCGGGTTGCCTCCTCATTGGCCAGCTCATTCTGTGCAACTATAAAAGACTTTTATATTTTATTTTATTATATCATTTTTAATAAATGATGTACTAAAATGATCTCAAATGACAAAACACAATACAAGAACACTTTAATTTCATCCTTAAATTATCTAATATAATAAAATAAATATTTATTACTTTGCTAACATTACGTCCTTACTGCATTCACAACCCACATTTTCTACTTTTGATTTCAGGCAAAAATAAATTGTCCCATTTAGAGTTTTATATGACTCTTCATTAATTTTAATAGTGTCTTTTCAGTGTTCATAAGCTAAGTTCTCATATTTGTAGCTTTCATATACTGAGGCTAAAAGTAGGGTTAGAAAACCTGCATGGTCGATGATTACGTTATGTTGCCGTCATTCACTACAACCTTACCTCACAATACTGTCCTGCCACTGGCATACTACTGCCCACTCCTTCCTTTCTTATACATATAAAACTGATTTATTAAATTTGCGATAGGTAATTGTGATATTCAGACTGGAAAATTGTCATAATTTATTATACAATGTGCCACTGCTAAGTGTAAAGAGCTATCTCTGTGGTGTGAAAACAATGTGCGCTCTGCGCATGTCACACATATTTGCACTACATAACATTAAATCCCTGTTAAAATTACACACAAGACACTATTAAATTAACATAAGCTGGGCCATGCATTTTATGGACGGCAGTGACTTACTGCTACATTCTACACGTCGTGAATGATAATGCACATGTACGATGCATTAGGAACAAGAAATATTGGCAAGAATATATTTCAGACACAATTCCTGCAATAATTGTAAACAACACACATTATTACCCTTTTAGAACATAATCATGTGTCTATTTGAGTCACAACGTACATAAAACCCTTTTGTTTACTTCTTGAAGAAAAATGTAAAATATAAACGTAACCCTTAAAATCACTCTGAAGATTTGTCTCGTTGCACTAAAATGCACTCTGTGTACTTTGACTCTCACAATATTAAACACTTTAATTACTCTGCTTTTTACACATAGCGAACTATTACTGCATCAGAGCTCTTGGTGCATACACTCGGAATGGTGTGCTGGGCGCATCAGCTCTCTCGGCGAGAACTCCCGTGGCCGACGAGTGTTGGTCGTGTAGACAGGGAGAACGGCCTAGGGTAGTGGCTCACGTCAAATGTTTTATAGTATCGTGTGCAACATGTGTGTGAAAGTGTTTGTTTACAGTTTCAATTGTTAAGGCCTTTTTAAGTATGTATTTATTTCAGAGCACATCACTTTATTGTGAAATGTTTTGTATAGTATTCATTTGCCAGTGCTAATTAGATTGATTTGTTAAGGTTTATGTCATGTATTTGTCTTGCACAACACCAGCCATCATGTTTTTCATGCTGTGATTCCAGAATTATTTCAGTGCTGTATTTTTCATCACATTTTTATGCAGCACTTTATGGTTAGATATTTGTATGTGCAATGTATTCAGTGTAATTATTGTTTTGTTAATATAGTCAATATTTTCCAGTATCATACATGCAAGAGACCATGTGCATACATGAACCTCTAAGCATAATACTTCACGTATTAATTACATGACGAGCTAATCTCATTTTCATGTGTTTTGTATAAAATACATGTTTTCATTTCACATTTGTAAGTTAAACACTATTCATTCTTCAGTGCTCTGACATAATAAACTGCTGATGCCTGTGCCCCTAGGACGTTTGCCCGCAGTAATTGACTCTGCAGCTTGCATCAGCACTCTACTGAGCGTTTGTGCGCATTATGTGTAACAGTACACAGCTACGCAAGTATTAAGATGCCACCTACTAGCGCGATCCTAAGAGATCCAGTGCAGCGATAATGCAAAGGAGAGAGTGTGTGAACTAGTGCAACGTGATCAGAAACCACGTGTTCTCGTGCACACTGATATGAAAGTAGTGTGCTGCTTTGAAAAGCGACGCTACGTTTCCTGGGCACCTTAGAGAATCTCCTTAACGTATGTTAAGAATTCCGAATTTTCTAAGCTTTAACTTTGTCGTGCCTCTCCAGTTTAAGTGATTTTGCTATTTCCTGTTAATGCCGGAATCACATAGCCCCAACCAACACAGCATGACACAACCAAAAACGCATCCACGACACATTTCAATGTGACTACTAGAATTTACAGTACGAACGACACCAAGTTCTCTTCATTTAACGCAACTATTTAGAAGGCACAGATAGGCTACATTAGATTCAAAGACGGTGAACAAGATAGAAATTTGTAATACATAGTGGTGACAAATTGGTATCGCTAATGCTTGCAATGATAAATTATTATTTTTAAGAGTTAGATACAGTAATTTCCAATTTAGTTTTCTTTTAAATTGCATATCATTTGACCATTATAGGGAAAGCATGAAATACAATTTCATTTTGCAATGTTGAACATTCTGTTGCGCCGCATGACACAACGAAGAATATAAATAATATCTAATCCAAAATTGTTGATCGGACGACAGAATCAGTTGGTTTTACGACGGTCTATCTTGTGTTTCATTGGTTGTTGGTCGTCGTGTCGTGCGCGTCGAGGCTGTGTAATTACGGCATAAGTGAGCTAATTTTGCCGTCACTTTTCCGAAAACTATATTTGAATACTATCTCTGAGCATTAACCATTTATTGTTGTAGTAAATATGTTCCCAGTTCAAGTATTGCGATATATTATTAGTCGTTGTTTTATTCTTGCGACACATATCAGTACTTGTCTAATTCTGTTACGCATGTGTGTGTGTGTGTATGTTTGTGTGTAAGTGGTTTCGGTGTATCCCATGTAATTTCGTGTGATTTTGTTTAGCTATTTTGACATTCAGTTTTCCCTTCTTTGTGAGTTAGTTTCTTGCAATATTTTGATAAACTCAGTATATCGATTTTGGTAGTAATTTGACTCGTTCGTGTGTAGTACTCATTTTGTAATTCTGTCAATCACTATTACTTTAATTATTATTATTTCTGGCTATTGTTTCATTTTTGTGTTACTTCGAAAAGATAAGTTTATATGCTTATCAATTTGCAAGTGAAAAGAATTTTGTGCGAATAAAAATTGGGCCTTATTCATAGTCAGAGCTTCGTCCAAGGATGATCCAGAGATGATCTTCCTCGGAGTTGTTCTGAGGTAAGTCCGGACAAAGGATGGACTAAATATATCGTATTCATAATCCCCGATTAGCATGATACTAACTTTAGTCGTTGGATAATCGAATTATGCTGTTGCCAGGTTTACTGCACATGTGCGTTCCTGATTTTCGTCTGAAATAACACCTTCAAGTAGTACCAATGATAAAAATTGAGTTTAGGTAGCGGTAAACACCATATAACTTATTTACAAAAAAAATATTTTCAAATTAAATAGTAATTTACAATAACCATTAATTTGTGTACCAAGAAATAGAATATAATGAATTATACTGAGTACCCAATCGAAAATAAAAATATAAGTTTTGTAAATGTACATACACTACACAGTAATTTAATGCCACACACCCCACAGCGAACACATGCAATTCCTGCATGCCCCAACACACACGTGGTGGACACCACTGCGATTAAGTACATCCCAGTACCAATTTCATTACCTATAATACAACACCCTGCGAAGCACTATGTGCATACAGTCACAAGCCAAAACATATGCCGGAATATCCAGATGGTTTGGTGTTGAGTGGCTGTGGTGTCACATTGCACAACACCTCAAGGCACCTCAAGACACTGCGACTTTCCCTCAAGCCTTCAAGTGATACACCACCTAGAAACTGAAGAAGATACTTCAAGGTGACCAAGTCTCAAGTTCTTGTTTCACACATGGCAGTTGCACTTCGGGGGAGTGTAGTGCACTATTATGGTCCGATGCAGCACCTTAGCGCAGCTGGTGTTCTTTCTGGTGCACCACTAAGCATCATCGCCTGAGGTAGGCTGTCCACCTAGGGAGTCTCCACCACCTCTTCCTTTCCTCTTCCTCTTTTTGTTTCAGGTATCAACTGGTGGTATGAGAGGGGTAATGTCCAATAGCGCATCTTCCCCTCCACCAGGGGGCTGGTACCTCCCACCTCCTTGGTTATATACTAAATCCCTCGTAATATAGATTAAGTTATAATTGGCCCCAATCGCGGTCAAGTTTTCCCAATCCGAGTAATGCCGCGGGCATGTGCCCTTGTAGTTAGAAATTTCCTTGCATGTCTAGGTGTAAGGGGCTCAGCCCTGAGACGCACTTAGGTCCTATCCCTACCCTGGACCTCCAACTCTCCTCTTAGTATTAAGGTAGGTTAGAAAAAATTACTTGTATTTGATTATTGCCATGCTACCAATTTTATTTCCACCACGCCTTCATACGCCCTACCAGAATCTTAGAAGCAGTACTTGCCAAGGACAAGGTCGAGAGGCTTCTCCTCCTGGACTTGGAAAATGAATTCGTACAGTACGATCTTCTTACAGAACTCAGGTATATGGGCCTCCCGTTATGACTTCTGTGAATAATTATTTCTTCCTCGCTGGCCATATATTTCGCCTCCGAGTGGAAAACGAACTTTTCATGTCGCACCCCATTGAGGCAGGGGTACATTAAGGATCCATACTTAGTCCCTTGTTATTTACACTCTTCATCAGACTCATGCCGACTCCTACTAACGTCAAACTTTCGCTTTACGCAGACGATACAGCGATAGTAGCAACTGCATAAACCGAACCCGAACTATGTCACTGCCTTAACAGCACATTTTGCACTATCAAGCGATTCTTCGTGGCGAGAGAGATTAAGTTCAACACCGTCAAGACAATGGCAGTTCTCTTCTTCCGAAGTATGGAAGATTACCCCCCTAGCATTCATCTGGACTGCAAGGACACACAATGGTTACCATCCACGAAATACCTTGGGGTAATACTGGACAGACATCTGAAATTCGGAGATCACATTGGAAACCTGTGCGTGAATGCGAAGTGGCATTATTTGCTCTTGCTTGTATACTATGCCCGAGCTGCCCTCTCGCCGAGAAAAACCGAGTACAGCTACTCTTTGTGTATAATTCACCATCATCCTGTACGCCGCCCCGTCTGCTGTCACACAAAGCCAACACATCTTCGGCCTTTGTATTCTCTATACCACAGAGCTCTACGACTTGTACTAGGGAAACGCCGAACAACGGCCCATCATGTACTCACTCAGGTCACGTGGGTGAAATATCTTACCGACATCGTCACCAAGCAAGTCTCCAGCTTCACCAAGACTCTGCCATCATATAGGAATTCACTGGTCGCACACTTGGGGATCAAATTCTGAAAGTGAAGACGCAGCCGTTTGACACGACGAGGCTCGCAGACCGTCCACCCCGCCATCGGAGATGACATATACCTCCACACTGACCTGCCTGCTGGTCACCTTCAGCAAGAACCACAGACTGCACCTGGATGACGAGCTGGTTCCACCTCAGGCAGAGACATCCTAGGCCTTCTAGATCTTCCATAGACCTACTACTCCTGATCTCGAAGAATCACTGGGGATGCACCAATTGGTGGCTCAAAATATCCACCCTGCAGCCTCACTGCACCCCCCAATTGATTTAATAGTACGTATTTTAAGTCACCCTTTTGCCTTCCCTTGCAGTCCTCCCATAAATTTGTGGGTTTTTCTCGGGGTTTTCCCATTTCCCACCTTTTTCACCTTAATGCATGCAGAGCTCCGAAGATACCCAATAGTATAACTAAAGGGACCTTCGTAAAAGAATTGAATTATAAACTGGGACTAAGCGTCTCCCAGAATTAAAACTTAGAAATTAGTAATAAAATTAGAATAAGATGTCCAGTAGTGCATCTTAGCATAGATGGCCTTCCCCACCTTGCATGACACAATCCTATACACTGCACTTCACAAACAAAAACACAAAAAAAAAACATTAACGTTATTTATTCGGTTTTATAACCTTGTTTCCATGACTCTTTAGCGATGGTAGAAGGGCACATTTTCAAGTAATAACGAGTCGTCTGTTTTTTACAGTACGAACTTGCAGAAGAATTCAGTTCAATAGTTGGATGTTTCCTAACGAAGTTAACAGAACAGAACTTTTGTAACACAGTTTTTGTTTGCATAAATCACATTTCACTAAATTATTATCAATTTCGGCACGAAAGTTCCAAATACCGTTTCTTTTCCATCTTTGTGATGTATTCATGGTGTTTGTCACATAACATCTCACACTGTAAACTGTACTCTTTTCCACTCCAGTTAATTCCAACAAAATGAATACGTGAATTTTTAACAGCTATCAGTTCAAGACAGGTCGTACCATAGTAGTAACTGACGGAAACAAGTTTGGCGATACGCATTTGTAGAAGAAAAGTATTAGTACATTTAACATGTATCGAGACACATTGTACTATCTAGCGAGCACAAAGTGAAACTCGACTCTGATTGTGTATGAGTATGAGTATCTGACAAAACGAATATAAGTACAATTAATAGGCAACGATATACACAGCAGTGCGATATAGTGAGTAGTACTGGAAACAAATGAAAATGAAGGGGAACATATTTTTTTTCCCTGAGAATTGCGGCGTTTATTTGTACGTAAGTAAATTAAAATTAAGCCCAACAGATATAGGGATGAGTAATGGATTGTATAAATTTAATCCAAGTTTGTAGTGCGTTTATTTAATAAGAAAGGTCATTCGTTTTAGTTATCTATACATCTGTTGCTCTTTGAAAACGAGTATGCACTATTACTTGGTGTTCGTACTCATGGTAAAATATCTGTTATGTAAAATACTCCACATCTCTACTAGCATATATGGTAATACTGCAGTAGTGCAGTGTGGAGAACGATAAAATTAATATACTAATATCTTATTATTCCATATTGAATAGTTAAATTTTCATAGCTCACTTCTATGCACTGGTTTCAATTTTATTATGTCAATACTGTCTTTATAGTGTAATGTAATGCTACATATATTACAAAAATACATAAACTGGTTAAAATTGTACTGCCCATACGACATTTGAATTCACATACTTTAGCCTATATTTGCTTATCAGCTCACAAAGTTACCTTTTTTCTTTTCTTTTTTTTTTTTTTTTAAATTTGTTGTGCAAACAATATACAGAGGCATTTACCCTTAACCTATTGTACACATGGGAAGTTTAGAGCCAATGTTTTTTCCAATACCTATAGCAAATATTAAATGAAGCAAGTGTCATTTACATGAAATCAAATTTTGTAATAATCTATTAATTGTTCTATACATTATATATATATATATATATATATATTTATTTTGTGGTATTATGGCTTATGTTCAGTTGTCAGTAATGAGTGCGAAATGTGTTTTACATATTATATATAAGTTATATGTTAATGCTCCTTTAGCAAAAGTGAATTAAATAGAAACTATGAGCTAAATCCGGGTAAACAACATATTTGTTCATAATTATTACTGTCGCTGGTGATATCAAACATCTCACAGCTTGTTTAAACTCTACACAATTGATCAAAATGTATGAGACTCGTTTTCTTACCATTCCAGATTGAGGTTCATGCCTGTTTTTTTAAATTTAATTTTTTAATATTTTGAGAATTGATGGAGAAATGTTTTATTTTACAAATTTCAAGAATTCCGCTTCTTTAAAATGACATTAAGCCCAGTGCTAATATTTTATTTCCGATTTTTTTGTCATTGTACAACTAAAAACAATAAAATTTCCAAAACTAATATTCTGTGTCGTTATCGACATGCGCTGGATTTATTGCATTTCGCAGAACTATTCTACGTAATAATCAAAATTGCAAAAAACTTCAATTCGTATTTTATATAACCTCCAAAACCAAAATGCATAAAAGAAAAAAACACAAATTTGTTGATTGAGATACCATTTTGAAGTTTATCTAAGGGTATAAATCCTTGTATAGCACTGGACGTGATAAATAGTTTAACGCCTTGATAACAGTTCTAGTTAGCAATAACTAGAGGTCGTAATACACTGTTTTGTACGAGATGGTAGTTAACTGTCAAACTGATGTGTAACTAAATGTCGTAATACAGGCTCTAAAACATTTTGCATTTTGTATTAGTTGTTTGATAAAATATTGTAATTATATATATATACACATGATTGTCCAGTATCGATACAGACTGGTAATGATCTTGAAAAGTCGGTGTTGCTTCCTTCTACCTTGAAACATGGCGTGATTTATTGTATTTTTACTAACGTTCCAAGTTTCTTCAAAATTAATATGTGATTCGGCTACTTTGTGAATACTGCGCCAGTTCAACTTACCTACCCGATTCTTTATTCTTGAAATTTGTGATATCCTGAGTTGTACGATGACTTCTGGTCCTGGCTTGGCGTTTGGCTCCGGCATCCCCACTTGCATTATGAATTCGTTTTAACTACTGTACTCTTCGGAAAATGCCATCTTCGGCCGAGTGATTTCTTCGGCGCATATCCAGGCCATTAGCTTTTGAATTTTCTTTGATTCTACATGTAGCATTGCATGCGGCCTCAAACTCAGTAATTCTGACTTATCCATTCAGGACTATCACACCAAGACCTCAAAATATGAACTTATAAATTTGACATTTGTCTAATGTGCAGGAGTCTGGAAACTAGTGCCAAGGTGTTAGTCAATAAGGATATTGCTTAGGTGAAGAGCAGTGACTATAGTTATGGAATTTTGGTGGAGATAATTACCCAGGGTGCCAAATATTGTCGGTTTGAAAATATTGTGAAGTCGCAGATCAGCTGTGGACTCGTTCCTCATGGTAGTTCGGCAGACAACCAAGGTAAATCCTCCAAGTGCCGTTGTCTCCTCGTAGAATAAATTTAATACTGTCTGAATAACTCCCTTCCTTTCGTGTTGTGGAATATCTGGGCTCCCCACATGCACATACAAATTACTGTTACTTATTACGCCAACTCGTGACCATTTCAATCATACTTGAATAGTAAGTTTCGCTTTGTAAAAATTGACAGGTGAAGGCCATACCTTCAATGCCTTGCAGTGACCGGAAATAAACCACTCATGGTAACTCGTCACTGCTGCTATTTATTCAGTATATGATTACATTCCCATCGGGAAAAGCTTACATTTGGTGCTGCTTACGAACCAATTAGTTTAGGTAACAATGTGCAAAGACACGTGGTCACATTAAATAATTTTAGTACAATCGAAGCCTACCCAGGCAATGCAAGCACAGGGTAGGTGCGAGGGGCGGTGGGATCTTGGGCAGCTGATCTACGAATAACGTTTCAGTATGCTAAAGTAACTATGGCTGTGAAATGATTAGTCCAACATGGTGATGACTACTTGTGAGCACGAATCACAAGCTGCGATGAGATGCGGCACACCTCTTGCAAAGACGAACGACTACTGACTTTTTGTGCACGGTGTACCAGCTGACTTTACAGGCTGGCACCCCACAATGCATTACTTCCTTGTACACATGATTTCCAAATTGTACACGTACCCTTCGTGCCAGTTATTACATATTGCTTCTAAAATTAATCCTGTAAACATTATTCATTATACCAAAACATTGCACTACGTGTATGATGTGGAGATGAAAGTCACGTGAATGAACATTACAGAAAGTTACAAAAAGACAGATCAAAAACACTGAGGGCTTTAGGGCTGCGAAGGCAGGTGTCTTTATTTGTTGCATCCCCTTGCGTGAACTTACCTTGCCCTTTTATTGCTCAAATTAAATAACAGACATTTTACAGGGTCTATTTTCGGATTCCTGGGCCCCACACACTTGGTCGCACTCACTCTGCTATGCACCCGCATCGTTACTTGCCACACTGCACTGCATCTACTGTCGTAGTTCGCACACACACACTGCATTATGGAACCTGGTGCGGCGGGCAAATGGGCTTAGGGGGAAGAGTCACGTGATCACATGTCACTAGACTGTTTGTAGCCGCACACATCACTGATGACAGACAAACCTGCTGGGGTCTGCTCATCATGGATGTAGCACGTAGGGGCTTCTTGCTTGCTCCATACATTCTAAAACTGCTGGCTGTTGCCATCATTCCACATGTTCTTGCTTTTGCCGTGGTTCTCCTGTGCTCACACTTGCGCCATGCAGTAAGTGGCCGATGTCGGTGTGTTGAGTGATGGACCTCGTACGAGTCGCACGATCCTACTTCGTCGCTGCCATTGCTGCTGTCCTCGTGCACATCTCCACGTCGCTGCAGGTAGCTAAGCGGACTAGCGACTACTGGGCTGTTGGAGGCACCCTCGGGTGATTCCCAGCTGGTGTTGGCTGCATTGCATCTTCTGTCGTGCTGTCCTCCTCGACAATCGGTGTCCTGTTGATGGGTGTCCTTCTGTCTCCTGAGGTACCCACTCCCAGAGGTGTCACAAAGGCTGCAGTTCCTGATCTCTTCGGGTTGCTCTGGTAGCGTTCCGCCATCGATCACCGTGGATCCGGCCATCGGATGTGCCCTGACTTGTGCCAATGCCCTGGGCTACACTGTGCCTTAGGCACCCACTGCTGGTAGTCCTGGGGCAGGTACTGACCCACCTTCTGTGTTTGTTGTCCTCTCCTGGAGGTCGTACTCGACACCGCCATTGTGAGTCTCCAGGTCTCTTGTGCCTCTTCTTAGTGGTGCGTGCATCACCCCTCTTGGTTACCGTGTGCTGTTTCCAGCATATGTTGAGGTGGCAACGGCCTTTTGTTATACGTGCCCTCCGTCATCGAGGCCTATGTCGTCCTGGCACCTTGGTGACATGGCCTTGTCCAGCATCGGCGAAATGGTGTCATCTGGGGGGGAACTCCTGTGGGAGGTGCCGTACCAATCTCCTCCACTCTTCCTTGCTTTGCGGGATCGGCAGGTGTTGCGCCATCGTGGTTTTTGTTGTCACTGGCCTCATCATCGTTGACGTCTCGGGGTGACAGGTATATGGCATCTTGGTGATACTTGCTCGTCTTTTTTCCCATGTAGACCAGGTGGGTGGTTGGTGCTAGCCTTTTCATAACACCTTGTGGGACTGTCCATCGTACAGCGAGCCTGGTGGAGATGTTATGGCGTACTCCCTACTGTGGATGAGCTTTCATGTACACGAACTGACCAGTTTCGTGTGGTTGGGGTCCGATATCTGGTCAGGACCCACCCAGCTGCATACCTTTCCTGGCTCTCTCTGTTCTCTGTCTCTTTCTTCCTGTTTTGTCTTGCAGTGCTGTCCTCTGTACTCTCGCTAGTGCTGTTGCATGAGTAATTCCTTTTGCCATGAAGCTTGATGTTTTGGCCCAGCAGGTTGTCCGCGGGTGACTGGCATGTTGCAGCTTTGACAACCAGCAGAGGGTGAAGAGGGCAGTGGGCAGGTGGTCTGACCAGCTGGTGTGTACCTCACCCGCACTGAGTTACAGTTGTACTTCAGGTCCTGGTTGCAGCACTCTGTGGGATTGTTTTTGGGGCGGTACACTGCCATCTTCAAGTGTTGCTCCCCCCTCATGGGCACTTTGCTCTTTGCTTGCCACTTTCTTCCGATGAACTGTGTCCCGTTGTCCATTAGCACTTGCTTGGGGTAGCGCCAATGGGGGAAAAATCCTCACTCCAATACTTGTACGATGTTGTTAACTCTTGCACTGCTTATTGTATAGGCCTCCACCCACTGCGAGGTGTTGTAGGTGACGACCCAGATAAGCTTTTTCCCGTTGGATGTATGGAGGTACTACCCCATTAGGTCCAGGTTTATGGTCACGAATGATCATTTCGGTAGGAGGAGCTGTTGCTGCTGTACTTTATCTGGCCTGCATGATTTGAATGTTTGGCACACAACACATTTTTGCACATATTTGTATGTCACATGAAAGTCCTGGCCAGAAGAAGGCTGTTTAATTTTTTGGATCGTCTGCTATTCACCTGGGTGCCCTGCTACTTTACTCGTGCATGCATGTTCCAATTTTTTCACCCTACATGTTGCTGGTACAAACAGATGCCAATTCATGTTGTTTGTTTGCAGCGCACATTTCCAACCTCCCTTCCATCACAAGCCACTGTTCCAAAGTCTATCTCGCACACTTCTACTTTCTCTCTCTCTCTCGTTACCACACAGCTTCCTTGCACCTTGACTATTTCCTGGTACAGTGCATCTGCAAGAATATCACACAGTCCACAGCTCATACCTGGTTCATTTGCACGTCATGGAATATTTGATTGTTGGGAAGGGGAGAGAATATCATCCCCTTCTGCATCGTCTGTTGATTTTCCTTCCCGGGGACATGCGCTACCATAAAATCATGACTGTAGGAGCAACATCCACCGGGTGAATTTACTGCGAGCTTCTTTCATCGCATTGAGCCAAACGAGGCACCTGTTGTCTGTTCATAATGTGAAATGTTTGCATTCCAGGTAGGGCTGGTACTCTTTCACTTCTAACACTACTGCCAACATTTTCCACTCATTTACATCATTTCTGCGCTGTACTTGTCCCAATTTTGTGCTGGCGAAATCGATGACTGGCTTTGTGCCGTCCTCCGCACATTGATACAAAATGGCACCCAGCCCCTCCTGATTGGTGCCTGTCTGCAAGTGAAGGTGTTTGCCTGGCTCATAGCGTGCTAGTTTGGTGCAAGAATGGAAAGTGTTCTTTATTGCTTGGAATTAATTTTATTCTGTGTCTCCCCAAATGAACTGCTTCTGGGGCGAAAGTAGATCTGTGAGCGGGGCGGTATTTACTGCGAAATCTTGAATGAACACCCTTAACCAATTAACTAAGCCAAAAAAAAAAACTAGCGACTGTTCTGGATTAGGTGTGTTTCCGTCCTTGTCTACAATGTGCCCTAAAAATTCCAACTTGCTTTTGCCCCAAAGACATTTATTCGAATATACCATGGAGACATGATGTATGTTCTCCTCCCAACTGTTCGACCAAATAATCACACCGTCCAGGTACGCCAGCATAAAGTCACAGATAAACACTTCCAGTACACAGACCATCATTGACTGAAAAGAAACTGGTACTCTTTTGAGAACAAAAGGAATCACCCAAAAATATAATCTCCGGGCGTCAGGTGTCGTGAATGCAGTTTTCTCCCTGTCCCCTCTGTTTGACTTTTAATTTGCCAATATCAACTTCTGAGGTCTAGTGATGTCATTACCGTTGCCTTGCCGAGTGTTGTGAGCACATTGTTTACACTGATATAAGGTGGCAGATAGTTACATTTTACTTGGTTGATCGGATGGAAGTCCATGCAGAAACGCCGAATCCCATCATAATAAAGTGATGGCCGAGTTATATTTACTGTGTGTAGGCTCTATAACCCATTTTTTTAGTATCACATTAACTTGCTCACAAATTATTTTGGTTTGATGTGGCATGTAACTCCACAGCCCTGCATATATCCGGCCTTCTTGTGTTAACGGGATTTCATATTTGGCTACAGTCGTTCTTCTAAGTGTGTCGGTTTGGCGGAAACCTCCCTCCTCTCGCTTAGTATACGCTGGAATGCTGCCTGGTGTTGTTGTGGGATCTCATGATCTAATTCCTCTAATGATACCAGGGGTAAATCACTAGCAACTGCTGTCTTTAGAGTGTACATTGTGCACCACTCTTTTGCGCAGAAATGAATTCTGCTAGCTGCTGGTTCTACTACAGCATACTGTTCCTGTATCCAAGGCACACATAATATTGCATTCTTCTTAACCTCTGCAGTTACAATTGCACTCATTATCGTCTCTATCTCCCTGAATTTTATGGTTACAGTTGCTTTGCAGTCCTCCCTTACTGACTTGGCCAGTAGCGAGCATAATTACACGATTGCTAGATTTTTGTCACTGGGAATTACTATATGAGGCTGCACAAAGTTGTATGACACTGCCATATCAATTAGTGGTGACAGGGTTAAGTGTTCATGCTCACAAGGATGCGAATAAATTTTGCCTGATACCCACTCACCTGCTGAATTAATGCCTGCTGCGGTGGTTTGCCGGTTTTTGTTGAAGTGACCAGGGCGAAAGAAACGTCAGGCTTCTTCGCCCCTACTGGCTGTTTCCCATCCACTCTTGATGTGGGCACTTTGTAGGTATTCAGGTTCGGGTTGTTGGGGTATGCGCTCCACCAGTGGAAAACAATCGCTGGCCGACAGTAGCAACACAGGTTTGCGGGTGGCTGGCTCTTGTCAAACCATACACGTGTCTGCCCATCGTTCTGGCATATACTGTCACTTGGCTTATCACCACAGCACAGATTGTTTTCGCTGCTCACATGTGCACTGTCCCAATCCAGTTTGTTCGCGAACTGTTTCACAGGACAGTCAGCCTGGTCTGGTTGCATGTTATGACTCCCATTTTGCTCGTGCCTCCATTGTGCAATATTGGTGATTAGGAAAGATGGTACGGCAGCTCTGTACTCTGGTATGGCAGTCTCGGCAGTGATTTCCAGAGCCTTGCAACCTGGCATTTGCGGGTGGAATCACTTGATCAGATGTGCCTTTTGTGTGATGAAAGTTGGTTGTTGTTCACCAGGCTGTTGTTCCTGCCAGAGTAACTTGCTTCGCACTTGTAAGGATGTAAACACACTTCTGTATCGGCACTGAAAAGCTTGCACGACCTCCTCCCACTGCATGCTGTAGTGGTTGACCACACTGTTCTCCACACGTGATGCGTTAATGGTGTGACCCGTGGTAGGTGGTGGGGTGACTGGTGCTTGACAACTTAACACTTGGTCCACAGGGACCAAACATATTGTAATTTCCTCCATCACACTTTTACTCACTGGTGTCACTGTGTCCTTTGTAATCGCGGGTGTGATGTTTTGGCCTGCGCCTTTTAGTCCACTGTAGTACTGTGCTATGCGGTGCGAGTTATAAAACTGTTGTGCTTTGGCCAGTATCGATCTGGCCGGCTGGCCATGTGGTGCAGTGTTTACTACCGCTGAGGTGGGCGTGGCAGAGAGTTGCAGCGTGCTGAGTCATTACAGCCCACTCCCACTCATCAAGTGAGCTGCGGCTGCCATAATACATTTCAATGTTTGTGTTGGATCTTGCTCAGCTTGTTGTGGAGTGTGGCACACTTGTGACTTCGCTCGTTGTGGAAATGACTGATTATTGTTCGTCGAAGAAGTGCTCCTTGACTTGCTGGTATTGCCGCACTCAAAACATTGAAATGTCTGTCCACAAATGGTTGCTGCTTCGGCTCTGTTTAGGCACACTGGATGATATGATTGACGACATACGATATACTGGAAATTGCGGTACACGCTGGCCTGTACATCATAGATCGCTGCACGTAATTTGTTGTCGGTAATTTGTTTGATGTAAATTTTGAGAAATTGGTGTTTCGATTTTTGTTGGAATGTTCACTGTTCATGGGACTTGCAATGTCACTTTTGGTTACAATTGTTACTTTCCGAATGTCCTGTACTATCTTACGTTCATGGTTGTTTATTGTTGAGTCCGGTCGACTGTTGCAACGACAATATTGTGTGCCTTGCCCGAATTTGTCAACAAAGTCCAATGTGAGTACTTTGAGGCACTGCAACCACAATGGTGTTGATGTTGCAGTGGATGTGGTGTAGCTGGCCACGTTGACAGTTCACAGTCACGTGTGCGGCAAGGATGACAGTTCCAGTTTACGTGTGGAGCACGGTGGTCACAACATGGCAGCCCTGCTCGAGCTTGTGTCTGCACAGGGAACAACGAATCAGTTCCTGCCCAGCTGACCACCATCGGGCGGCGCGAGCGATGAGTGTGGTGAAGGAGGGGAATTTCTCCTTCCTTTGCTCCTTCACCTTCCTGTCCTGCTGGGCACTGCTGCTGGAGGCAGAGCGGGTTGTAAGGGTACACACTCCCTCCCCTTCATATGTCCTGCATCCTATCTGGTGATGTGAGCCATGATGTTACGCACTCCACAAAGATAGCTGCCCTTTCCTCCCTTCTTCAATGCTTTCCTCACAATGGTTATGAACCAGCGTTTGCATGCCCTTTTTCCTACAGAGCACATGGTCCCATTTTCTGGCACCTCCCAGCCATCTGTAAGGTGTCATGGCACTGTAGATGTTCTCCTTTGCTTCCTCTTGTTGTAGATAGGCAGTTAAACAGGGTTAGGTTGGCGTAGATGAACAACTTGAGGTTAGAAAATTTTTGAATGGTTGGTCGAAAGTTCATACATGGAGTTTGGTGGGAAATTTTGGCTCCAGAAAGGGCACCAATTGATGTCTGTCGTAGATAGGAAAGGGATTGATTGGGATTTATAAAGGTGGTGAACAGAATTTGGCCATATGGCCAGCCAGCCAGATCGTTATTGGGTGCAGCGCCCTGCCAGTGTATGGCTGAGTACAATAGCAGACTAAGCCACACCATGCTTCAAAACACCACAAAGGACTGCAGGATGCCAGTGCAAACTTCGAGCCTACTTCTTCCCTGCAGATACTGTAGAACCACACTGTTTCACTAATATAGTGGATGCCGAAACAGGTTGAGAACAGTACGACAGACCATCATCACCAAGGTCACAGTAACACAGGTTAGTGAAAGTGTGACATCGATGCAAGAAGTTTCCATGTGTTCGGTCACCATTGATCAAGTGTTCATTTGTAAATAAACACCGATCACCCCATCGCCTACTGCATGCACGAAACCAACACATGTCACACCATCATTACATCACGTGTGAAATCTGCACTGGAGAGCACGCCACACTCTGAATCAGTATCATGTCGTTTCAAATGTAAACATTGGTAGTTTCAAACATAAACATCAAGCACTTAGTAGGAGGCAAAGGGCAGGCAAACACATATGTATGTTAGTTCGCTGCATTGTAGAGGCATTTTGCGAACTGAGTGTACAATTTTTCACTTGTAGGCAGTGTTCGTTGAGCCATCCCTTGTCGCTCCACATAAGGGGATAAGAAAAACAGCCCAGTGCTTTCCAACAAAAGGAAAACCCCAGCCGCTGGTCCCCAACATAAGCAACAAGGTGCCCCAGTGGAGGACGTGAAACAAAGTATCTCCACTCCCACGTGCAATCCTTCAGTGTATAAATAAATAATAATGAAGAAAGGAAGCCCCACCCAATATAATTATTAAACATCTAACTCCACTCTCTTACCTTGTTCTCCATTGACGTACACTGTTGTGGGTTTCTTTTAAGACCCATAAAAAAGCAACACACTAGAGCTCTCTTCAATAACGAAGTTAAATCATGAACGTGCAATTACAAAAAAAAAAAAAAAAAAAAAAGTAGTTATTACTTAATTTTTAAAAAAATAAAAATATTTTTATCTGGGTTGGGTTTTTATTTGACCCTTTTTTCTTTCTTACCACACACACACAATGAGAAGAGATAAAGTATATATGATATTTAAACAAAACAATAATTGGTGTTATGAGTATTACAGTTGTTTCAAACTAGGTACAGTTAAGATACCCCCCTTTTTTTTTTTGTTTCAAATCCTTTTTTTTTTTTTTTTTAACAACTTAGGGTGCAGCCGAAATTTACCATGTTAGCTACAGCTTCCTTACTTTCTCCTTTATATTATTTTAGGACCAACAAACTTAAAAATTGTAAATAGAAAATGATTTTATTTGTTCACACAATTTAATGCCAAGACGTCTAACAAGGTAAGTATTAATGTTGTTTTCAAGGATACTTGAGTCCAGAATAAAACATCGTGCAGCAAGTTGAAGGCAGCTACTGTTGTGGTGTCATGTAGTGAAAAAAAAAAAAAAAATTCACATGCGGAAATAAAATAATTTCTGCCAAGGGATGAAAAGGCGGTGGCCGAGGAGTCGAACACACCACTCTTGCTTAAATCATTGCATGGGCAGCGGTTCCATCACTTGAAAAGCACGAGGCTAAGATCACATCACCGAAATAGCTAGGTCATGTGGCCGGAACCGCATTGAACAAAATTACAAGGGGAACACAATAAATGAGAACTGATAATGCAACAAACAAATACCGCAACCACTGACCAAAATGTAAGTTCAAATCACTCACCTGGGTTGTGAAGTATAGCACTTATGCCATAAAAAAGCTGAAAGACAGGTAGTAAATTTTCAAAACAGGGTCAGCAAATTTCTTTCCGTACGACAGATACTGTACGATGTTCCAAACTCGCGAAATGGTGTGTCGATAATTATCGAAAAGCCATATCGCAGAGTTTAATGCAATAGAAAATTACACATTGCTTTTAAACATAATTAACGTTATGGCAAAACAAATAAAAGACTTGACGTTAAATAAATTACATTAAAGGTATCATACAAGCGTAACAAATTACAGCCAGGAATTCGAAAGTTTGAACTAAACGTTATTCTGATACTAGTGCTGCCACCTAACCTAGCGGAGGCCAGACACAATCTTAGTGATACAACAAAAGAAGTTATATTATAACTACATTTTAGGAAACTACAATATTTCCTTTTTTTTTTTCTTTTGCGCTGTTTATTGCAAATGAACATGAATTATATCATCCATTAGGTTTAGAATTTACACAAAATGTATAGTAACATTAAGAAATGATAGTAAAACACGGTGTACATACTTAACACAGAGGTAAAATGAGTGATTTAAAAAAAATTTCTATAATTATCATGACAGTTTTCATTATACAATACAGGTCCTGCCCTCTGAAGTGAAAAGTGGCGGATCAGTAAATATATAAAATTGTATATTAAGGCTTTACTTATTGGCAAACAAGAGTGAAATGAATACATTTTTATCGTCAGCGATAAATGTTTTAAACGCCAATAACCTTAACATATATTAATTTTTTTGGTTTGCACAAATGTGGTGTCACAAAGAAAGAAGAAAATAAGACGGGCTTTGCAAAAATGTGTATTCCTAGAAAAGTAATAGAAAAAAATTTGGTTAGGAGAGATCATGCCAGAGCATGGTTCATCAGGTACTATAATGCTGCCGCACACAAGGGCACGAGAGTACAATTGCAAGATGTGTCGGCCATTGAAGCCAATCAAATCCATGTAAAATTTGCAAGTGTAACCATGTTTTTTCTTTTTCGCAAATGTACAAGTAGTAAATTGCAAGTGTAAACACTGGCATTGTAACCCAGAAAGACATTTCAATGCAATTCTGAGACGTTCATTTTAATCACAATCACTCCTGTTAGTTTGGTCTGGCAGTACGCATGTCGTAGCCATGTAGTTTATTGAAATTCGGCACACTCGTCATTCGATCACATGGCAAGATGCGGGCGACGAGTCACACATCCCCCTTCCTCTCGTGACCCACATCAACACATCAATCATTATGGTGCGATGGACGAGGAAACTTCATCCCCCTCTCACCCCTTTCTAGGTCAGCTCAGGGCCATGGGTTCGAGCTGCACATCAGTCATCATGTTGAATGGCGAAACACAGTGTGCTGGATCGTCATGCTCCACCTAGAAAGCAGCGCGTCCATCGCAATGCTTCACCAAATTAGCAAAGAGGAGTTAAGCAGTTTAATAGGGAAGCAGGGAACCAGATCAGCTGGAGAGCTAGAATGGCGAAGTTCCTGACAAACAATGTCTGCCACACAGTGGGGTGAATAGTGTTCCAGCACCTCAATCCGAGACAGCACTACCTACTACTGGTGAAATTTTGATGCCGAGCACCACCATATTCCCCAGGTGTCAAGATGACACAAGTACAGCAGTGAACCAAGCTGCGACGTCCACCGAGCTGTAGACGGGAAAAGTCAATGGAGGAGAAGCAAACGAGCAAGCAGAGGTGTCTTCATAGCAATGCAACAGAGGAGGAAGTAACCTATGCACATATGTATAGCAGGAAACTGGATCAGCCAGAGAATAGCAGGGAAATGTAGGAGATGCACTTCAGTGTCGGTGCCAACGAGCACCATAACAACGTCAGAGCAGTGAAAAGTGTGTCAGTACCTCGTATAAAGACCAGTAATAGATGCAGAAGGTCCAGTGACACCCGATGTACTTGTGTCTGCAGGGGTGAGCCTGTTTTCCAGCATCGAAGAATCTGATGGCGCAGCACCAGGGAGCGATACCATTTGGCCCAGAGAGTTGAAAACAGCAACAGTACTTCCCATGTGAGCTACAGAAGCGTAGAAGATGACTCCCTCCATGGAAGCGCCATTTTAAAGTGGGGAAACCGAAAGCAGTCGGGGGCCACGGAGCAGGCCTGGCCATTCGTAGGAGCCTCAATACACGATTATCAGCCTACAACAGCTGCTCACCCGGGTCGCCACCTGAAACAGCATTCCTGCCTCATTGGAAAGGAGAGCAGTGATAGCAGTGATGGAGATAGCGAGAGTAGTGGTTGGCCAGCTCGCTACCGGTACGCAGGACGACACGACAGAGACATTCGCCGAGGGACTGTCCCAGATGTGGTGACACTTCAATATACCGCAAGCTGCAGAGCGGCAAGCTACAGCACCTAGAGGTACTGCTACATACACATAAAAGGATCTAAGCATTACGTTCACGTCGTGGGAGCAGAAGAAGTGCTCCTACGGCGAGTGACGTGACTGCAGCAAACTCTCTCAATGCCTTGAAAGGGCGGGGGGTGTTTTATATCGCCTGTGGCCCTAGTCCGTTTGCCTGCCGTGATAATCTCCAGCAGGCATCAGCACTCTACTAAGCGCTCTTGCATATCGTGTGAAACAATTCACCACTGCGTTAAAATGCTGCAAACTAGCATGACCCAAAGGGGTCCAGTGCAGCGATAATGCAAACAGAGCAGTGTTTGCAGACCAGTGCGATATGATCAGAAACAATGTGCGCTTGTGCACACTGATATGAAAGTAGACCCATGGTAAAAGGACTTGCAGAGACATAGCGCAATGATGTAACGCTCATGAATGCATAACCAAACAATAATATGCACGGTTGTCCTATAGTACTTTTACACCTCTGTGGGCTTTTTTCAAGGGTATTTGAGTTCATTTTGTATTTACCATTTTCATGTGTTTCATTCCCATTCCATTTAGTGTCTGTCATGTTTATTACAGGTGTTTTACCAGAGCTTATTTATTTATTTGTTAAAGTTAGCAATGCAAGAGGAGCAGTGTATTATGTCAATCATGTGCAGTGCGAGAAAGTTGCTCTTGCGGTTTGCCTGCCCTTCTTCGCCGGCTGTCACGCTATGTGGCGCCAACATTTCGCTTTCCTTGTCTCGAGAGTGTGGATGCATGGTCCGGTGTCTTTGGGTTTCCCACGCGCCTGGGCTTCCCTCAAGTTTTGCATTAATCATTACAACTTCTTAATCGCTCAGGAACGGTTTGCTGCGCGGTACATACCACCTCTCGTCCTCTCCTAGGTTTGCATAGCCGAGGGAGGTTTAAGTTTTCAAACTATTTCTTTGTAGGCTAGTGCCTTTTGAACAGTGTAACCTTACCGCCATGTTAAGCCCAGAAGTGATGTAAATTGTTTTCAGAGAATAACCCATTGAACTTATGGAAATGTTTGGATGTGTTCATTCGGGTTGCTATCAGGCACTTAGGGATGCAGGCCCCCACGTTCCTATTCAGAGAGTAACTTGTCTTCATTAGCATACTGTGTTTTCATTATTAGCAATTGTTTTATGCTCATCATCTACCAGTAATTAAAGGTATGTGGATTACCTTAAGAATCCACTGTGCAATACATATTTTTAAGTTGTAATATAATTGAGGAACATCACATCGGAAGGATACTGCATTTGGCCGTCGGCATACGACCCTGAGTCAACAGAGTCAGTTCTCCACTTCAGCCTAGCATTGTTCCACATGTAATGCATGGCACCCAGGCCTAGTATGAAACCCTATCCAAATTCCCTGGTAATTGAGTTTACCTTTCCTCAAAACTGAAACAATGCAGTGTCATTCCCCGCCACAGTGTAAAATAGCTTGGCCGAATGTGGGGCAGGTTCATACTGCCTTTCCGATGCTCTGACAGCCGTAAAAAGTTATAAACAGTGAACTAGGAGTGATACAAGCACTCATTACAAATGCCTAACAAATGAGGTTATGTGCCTTATTAAAGGCAAAAGTCATACGTGCTAATATTTATATTTATATTTTTGTTGAGTGTGTATTTTAAATAAAGGTCATAGTGTTTTATGTGCCCTAATATTACCAGTACTGCATAAGTTCATTTCATTTCATTTTGTATTATCATTTTATATTTAAGCATTTTTTTTCATGTGTCAAGCTGGAATGCTCGGCAAGTCAGTGAGTTCCATGCCAACCCCCATTCAGTAGCGTCTTAAGCCATTTCATGGGGCAGACAAGGCATGCGGCCTCTCCAGGTCTGCATCACTTTGTCTCATCATGTAGTTCTATTAGTGCTAAGTTTAGTATATCGGATAATGTAATATGTTTAGTTTTCACCAGAGGTGCACCATTCCATATCCAACTCATTTGTTCATGACTGGGACTTAATTTCTCACATAAGTACCAGGTAGGCTTCGTGCCCTTTTTCCAGTTTCAGTGCTCTCCTACTTTAATGGATAATTTGTACATCAGCGCCTCTCAGAGGGTTGCAGAGAATAAACTGTTTTGCAAACATGCTAATGGAGAACGTATTAATTTTCTTGGTTGCTTCACGACCACTTAGACTATTTTCATGACTACATGTATTTTTCTCATAAGGTGTGAGATTGCCTATGACATTCTCCTGAGTGAGAGTAAGCATTAAGGGGGCCTATACATCGCTCAATAGTCCAGGCAATACTGGATTATAGCATCATCAACAAAACAGTGGCTCATCAGAGGGGTCAATTCATGGCCGTCGACACCACAACCCACAACACTTGTGCTCTCCGCACTGGAACCCTTAACCTGGTAAAAACATTGACGAACCATTTCCCAACAGCCAAAGCTCTCATATTCCTGTGATAAACAAATCAGCAAACTATCAATTGGCACCCTTCCATGTGCCCCCCCCCCCCCCTGCCCGGCAACCTAGTAATTCCTGCCCGGCAACCTAGTCATTCCTGCCTAGTAATATACTCCTTTTCCAGGATGCCAAGTTGACTACTTGTTAATTGACATCCTTCCGTGTGAATGTTATTCCTGCTAACCAGACCTTCATTTTCCTGCCCCTTATGGCATCCTTCAAACTACAACCTACTTGTGTTGAATGTGACACCCAATTACCTGCTCCTTCACCCGACCACATAAACCTTCCAACACATTACCACTCCTGGTACCCAGTGTTCTTCATGTATATTGTAATTCCCTGCAGTGTCTCATGTCTTTGTATTTTCACCAGTGATTCGGATTTTGTGATCACATGTGTTGACGTGTGTTCATAAGCCAAACAGGCTTTTTAACCTAAAAACACCACCTTATGCCATTAAAACTGTAAAAATATTAATTGTACCATATCCTGGTACAACTTCAATACTATTAATTTACTCGTTCACCATTACGATGTCAAAAGGTGTTTAGAATGAAAAAAATTACATAATTCTATGGTTGAAATAATAATAGTAATAATAAAGTTTCTTAATAAACTTTCCATCATGAATGATTTTTCTTTAAATTGTTACATACGAATTATTTTTCTTTGAAAATCTTTAGAACTATCAATTGTCATTCAAATCGATACACCTGAATGGAATTTTTATCAAACTGAATAATTAGTCTTTAAACTGTCAAACATTTAATGAGTTTCCTTTGAAAATCGTTACAACTGAATGATTGACCTTTGAAATCGCTACAAATCAATTAAATTAATTTAAAATCTTTACAAATCAATGAATTTTCTTTATAAATCGTTATAAGTTTATATTTTCAATCATTAAACTAAAGAAACTTTTCACCCTATTACAAGCTAAAAAAAAAAAAAAAACCATTGCAATATTTTAATAATGAAAAAAATTGTGAAATTATACTGGAGACAGAATAATTGATCACTGAAAATGTGAATTTTCATTACAATTTACATCTAGGGTTAAGATATAAGCTCAATTTGCATTTCTTAACTGGAATAACAATTGCTGATGAAGGAGGCAAGGGAATTGGGGTATAAATTGTTTCTTGTTGTGACAGATTGGATATAGGCAGAGGTGGAGAAATTAATTTATCTCATGGTGTTTCAGATGACAATATTTCAATAGATGCTCGACTTGGAGCAGGTAATACAACAAAATTTAAATTTAAAAATTCGTCTAATTTCTGCAACAAATTATCATTAGTAAATACAGCTTTCGGAGAGATGTTTAGAGAGGGAGACTTTAAATCTAACGGTTTAAAACAGGAGCAAATCTTAGGTGTTGGCAGTCGTTGCTCACCTGTTTTCTTCTTCTTAAGTCTAGAGCTCCGAACTCTGTAGATGGGAGCACCGTGGCAGACGGTGCCGCAAACTTGGAAGATGTGGACGCAGTAGCTGATGCTGCTGTAGGCACTCTCGTAGACATCGACATCGTGGCAGACGGTGCCACAAACTTGGAAGATGTGGACACAGTAGCTGATGCTGCTGTGGGCACTCTCGTAGACATCGGCACCGTGGCGGACGGTGCCGCAAACTAGAAAGATGTGGACGCAGTAGCTGATCCGGATGTGACCACTCTCGTAGACATTGGCACTGTGGTGGGGGGTGCCGCAAACTTAAAATATGTGGATGCTGTAGCTGATGGTGCTATGGACACTCTCGTAGATGGTGATAATGACGTCATCACTGGTTGTAATGTGAAGGTAAACTCCTCTTCCTCTAAAGAAGTTAAGAGGCAGCTTACTAAATCATCCGAACCGTTGTTTAATTTATTGAAATAATCCCAATAAAAATCACCAAGCTCTTTGTTAAATCTTGTGTAGATAAGCTAAGAAAATAGTCTTCATACGACAGCGACATCGCAAAGCGAACCGAACTGACAAACAACTGGGAAAAGTTTAAGGGGCGTAGAGGCTGAAGCCCTATTTATAAAAATTTCAAATTCCCTGGTCAAACCTTATAGAAGCCTGATTTCTCCCCTCCAACCAGAAGTCAGAAGTTCAAACACCCATTCCCCTCTCTTCCCCTACCTTCAACTTTCAAATATCTTCAATCCAGCACCCCCAACTTCGGAGATAAACCTTTCTGCTAAGTTTCTTGCTCGAAGAAATGAATGGCATTTATTTATCAGTAAAAATAACTTCTGAATCATAACAAATAAATAAAGTTTATTTTATAATCCATTAAAAACGATTAGTAATGTAATAGAGATCAATGTATTTAATAAAACGATATATAATTTATAGGAAAAAAGAAATTTATATTATCTATAAAAACCATTCTATAATCCCTTTTAAGATTATCAAAGATTACTTTAATCTTTTAAAGGATATATTTTTTCTTATTCGCAATATACGTTATCTAGATCAAGTGAAGTGATACAATCTAATTTAGTACATATGTTCCCGATTTCTTAATCCATATGTTGAGAATCATATATGGCAATTTTTTCGTTAATGTAACCGAACATGTTTCCAGTTTGGTTAAAATTATATTTTATAAGATATTTCCATAGAATTTTTTGTAAAGGTTGGCATGGGGGAGTAAAAAACTCGTTTCATAAATATTTGTTCATTTTTATATGTCTTGTGTGTTTTTTTAAATTTCTGTATATATCCCTGCCTAATGGAGTTTGCAAAGTGAGTATTAATTTTTTATCAGGTAGAGGATAAAATATTTTTTTTCTCGAGAGTTTGAATTCAGCTAGGAAGACATTTTGACCTTGTTAGTCTCGATGGTTGAAAAATTGTTGAAAAATTGTTGACCTGAAATGCCCTTCCCTCCAGAGGCAGGGACGTCCTTGGGTGCTTACTTCATGAAAAGCTAGGCGCCGGGGTTTTGTCCAAGGTATAATAAAACCAGAATGTGTTCTGTGGGGGGTGGTTAGACTGCCAAACTCTGAAATCTCAGTTTCTGTTGTTGGTAGCATTAGGAAAAATGTTGAAATAACGGCCACACTGCTAAGACCATAGATCTTTAAATGTAATGGTTTTTTGAGACATTGGCAAACTCTATACTTCTAAAATTTCGAAGCAAGTATAAATTTAAAAGTTAATAATGTTTAATCGGAAAAATTGCACACGATTGATTTAAGTTTAAACATCTATAAAATTGAACATTTCTACCTTTTTCTGCATGTGAACGAATTTATTTTATCAGTAATGTGTTACGTTCCTTATTCTGTGAAAAATGTTATAGAAATACGTATCATAACATACCAACGTAACATATACTTATGTATCATAACATCTATTACGTATCGCCTATTACATTTGAATCCTTAGAAGGGAAACTATATTACATTCATGAATGATCTAAGTGGGACTCGAACCCAGCTTATATTAATTATGTCTTAGACGGGAATCGAACCTACAAACTCCATATATTACCAATCCTTACCAGGGATGGTATATTATATTGTTAGTTAAGGAAAAAGTGGTTAGAGTGCTCGCTTCCAGAACTTTTCCCTCTCTGGGGAGAAGATATTATTCTTACCAAAACAAGAATACTTTTAAAAAGAAGTAGGGTAAGTCTTAAGAAATAGATTCATTTTACATCATATTTATTAACAAAAATAAATACAAATTCAGGTTGATCCAAAAATTTATGTTCATATTTTTATTACTGAAGCAGTGCAGTATGTTCAAAATACATACACAAATTCCACAATTGTTTGAATCATTTTAACACTAACAAAGACAGGATGACCCATAATAAATTTTTCCAAAACAAAGACTAAATGGTTTGCTCCAATGTGTTAATAACGTGGTTATATTCAATTTTCATTTTGGTTTTTGTATGCAAGAACAGGTGATTTCACTATCTTGTTGATCCATCTTTACAACTAGTGGATATCATATAAGCGAATACTTTTATAGTAAGTTATACTTATGCTAAATAATGTCATATGACTCAACTAATATCCACTGATGAGTTATGGGGAGAATCATCATAGTTTGTTTCACCCCAGACAGTCATCATTGCCCAAGTTAGCATTAATTTTGAGTTTCCCTTTGCAGAGAAAACAGTTGAATTAGCTCCATGTTTTATGTAATTGTTTGAACGATGGACACTTGTAATATTTTAAATTATTTTTTATTTTACCACTATACACACTTTCTAAAATGCATTTTTGCTCAACTCCACCTACATATATATCACAATTATTTAGGTATTGTTTGCAAATAGCTTCAATATTTTCATACTCTATAGACCCACTCTCACATTTTAAACCATGGTGATGGTTAGTAACCCATCTATTAGTTTTCTTGTATTTAGGAGTTAGATATTTCCAGTTAAATTGTAATTTGAAGCTGAATACAGTAGTTTGTGCTTCCATATCTGTGATAGCTAATTCTTTAATGATAAATTAGTTTTCTGCATACTGAAATCATTGTACATTGCAAAACGTCTCTCCTCAGTCATAGTTCGTCGTCTACTGACTCAATTCATTATTTTCACCAGCTTATTTCTTACATTGTAACTCACTAATCAGTCGTGAATTATAAGAGCATAAGATTGTATATTTGCTGGAAATGGTGTATTTGCAATAATTTCAATTCGTCAATCGATCACGCCGTTGGTAATTCTCTCATTTTGCTTGCTTGCATCAAACACTAATAATGTTCCTCTAGTTTTAAATTATTCGGGTTCTAGGATCGGTGAACCGATGCTATAATACGTTTCCTGAGACTTTGTATACATATCATACGAAATAAGGAATTCCCCATTGGCAAAGTTCATATTTAAATCTACATAGGGGTAAGTTTGACTGTTTAGATATAGTTTAATATTTTTCATATCACAATTATCGAATACTGATCGATCCGCTTTTAAATTGTTTTGTCGATTTGTTTGAAAACATATCTCGGTTTTTCCGACGAAAACTTGATTTCACATTCCAAATGACTTTTTGCGATGTTGGCAATGTTGGAAAAACCTCTAAAGCCCACGATCTTAATGGAATATCTAGATTATTCCCTTTTTTTCGATAAATTGTGAAAATTTTACACGTTTATGAGTGTTAATTTCAAAATGTGGCATTAACCATTCCACACTGCTTAATTCAAATGTTACACCTTTCTCGTTATTAGGTATATCGTATATAGCACTTAAATGCATACAATAACTAATTCTTGTTTAGCATTTAATATGGCGTGTTTGTAGTCTTCAGCAAAGCCTAAAACCATACTAATGGTATAACAACTTCGTATTTTCCACCTGGGTTTAGTTGTAGTGAGTAATCACTAGTATTGTTCCACCCACCCATAAGCCCTATATAAAGATCGCTTACACTTCCTGAGAGATAGTTCTTTATCGTGGAAGTAATTCCATCATCTCGTGTTTGATCGATTTCCACACCATTTAACAGATATGCAATTCCATTAATTAAATCAAGTATTCCATTTCTTATTATTCCCGTAGTTGCTGGAATAGTTGCGTCGGCTGTCTTTTTAATTGTTCCTCTAAACCTTATACTTGATTTTGACAGTAATGTGTAAATATCGTGATTTTGTATAGAAATCCTTATTTCCGAAGGAAACGTACACGACCTGCCCCGAATGTTAGTGCACATGTATTTCCGCATTGGTTATTGCATTTCCATAGCTGATAGGTTCTTCAATATTAAGTATGTCTTCCATTTCTATTAACAGTGTATCCTAATTCTTTTAAATACAATTTGTTGCCTCGTGTTAACTTCACGGGTACCTTATTTGAAGTGATAGTTTTATGCTTGCGTTTACATTTTTTTATATTTTCTTTCTTCGAAATACGTTCTTTAGTAATGTATTTCTTAAAAGAACTGCCTACTTTATATGCGAATTTACTATTGTACACAACACCCATTATGATCGTAATGCACAACGGAATGCAGGTGTTTATGTGGTTTTTTTTTAATGTAGACGTACTGTAATTTATTTGTTTCTAAAATTAATATGTTTAACATCTTGATCGACAATTGTAACAACAATTTTATAAACATGATTAACTAATACTGGAAGATATATCAATGTATTCGGGTTCTCAATTATTTTATATCCTGGAGCCACAGCACATGTGAATTCATGTATTGTATTTGTCAGTTTTCCATTCAAATTTAAACCGCCTACAATATTAATATTTATACAACATACATTTACCGACAATATATTAACCTGTTTTGAAGATTCGTGTATTGATTAGATGGATATACTCTCCGGTCATAACCCAACATATTTGCAATTGAATTGTCTTCTGAGAAATCGATATCGACGTTACTATACATAGCACTAGTTAACGTATTTTGATGTCCACGTAATCGGAATTGTACATATTCAGGTAATGCTGCTTTAATAAATATTTCAAGGTCATCCAACTCATACGATCCTAACGGTATCACAATGTTGTATGTATTTTCGCCAATACTAGCCGTAAATAATTGGTTATGCATATCAATGTTTGGTATGCTGTTATAACTAACGAATTCTATTAGACTTATTTGCCATTCTCAATCCAACTTTAACGCAGGGAAATATACCGAATGCAATTGTGGCGAAATTACACTTAATATCAATGTAATTGACATAGTAGTAATATGTTTTACTTTTACAATTACTTATATACCCTATTTATAGCCAAAAAAGGTAAACATAAATGTCCGCAATTGATTGTATTTGGTAATTGTTCCGTTATGTAATTGTATCTTATTTAAGAATTCTTTAAATTATTACGTAGTTCAATTGGAGGACATAAATAGCCAAAACTGTAATACAATGATTGATTTGAATTTTTAATTAATGCAACCCAATGTGTTCCTTTATTTTGTTTGGAATCTAAATTAACAATCATGCATTCACGAATATTTGGTTTCTTTGGTAAATCGTCTCTCATATACACAACTCGGCAATAGGGAATAACTAGTTTCTTTACAAATACTTGTCCAACTTTATATTGTTTAAAATACATTCCTTTGCCTTTTGATTTAACTGCTCTACTAATTGCAGAAACCCCTCCGAGGATTGATCCAAGAGCTGTTAATGCTGGAAATAGGAATTTATAGATTCCTCCTTTCTTTGATTTTCGTTTGGTTTTGCATTTTAAGCTCATGCCTCTTTTCACCTTCGAGTCCATACCTTTATCAAGAACCCAAGTACCTAGATTTTCACCTGTAGATGTAGATGGATTCTTCATTATATTTGCTGTTTTATCGGCTAGAATTGTATCTGCTATATGTCTTTCTTTCAAATCGTTTGTTCGATCATAAACTATATTGTGTTCTTTACAAGTGTTATCCAAAGTATTTATTCCTTGATCGTTCTGGGCCAAACATTTTGCAAGTTTAGTATCTGGTCCACAATAATAGTATTTCGATAAATGTAATTCAAATGGTAATTTATAAATCAATGTATTCAATACACTGCATCCTTTTCTGATATGTTTAGTTAGAGGGATTGTTTTCAACTGAATGGTAGCTTACATATAGACTTACATTTATAGTTTTACGTTAGTATGTTACCTAATACTGTGTAATTGTGTAGAAATGAAGGTTATAAAACAAAATGTACATCTGCCGGTAATTTTAAATATGAAAGAAAATGTAATTTAACAGAAGCGTGGTATTCTTTTACCATCAAATATATGTTGTATAACAAGCGGCTCTTCTTTATGTGCAAAAAGAGTGTTATTATGTCATTGTTGGACTATCTGAATGGACTTAAATTTGAAAACGTACATGTGTTTTCTAAAACAATACAACAAGAAAAATATCTACTGTTAGCGACCATTTTATCGTTAATTGAAGGAATGCGATGTCTCCCTTTTACAAATAAAGACGATATAGTACCTCCGAATGAAGCATTGCCCAATTCCGTATTTATTTTTGACGATGTTGGGCGTGAGCCGCAGGGTGAAATACATCAGTACTTTAGTTTTGGCCGACATTAAAACTTTGATTGTTTTTATCTATCACAAAGTTATGCTGGTATACCGAAACAAAATTTACCTGATAAAGAAAATATGGTAATATGAATCTGCAACATATTTACAATGATAATGTTTTACACGATATGACATTTACAAAGTTTAAAGATATGTGTTTTTACTGCTGGAAAGAAAAATACTGTTTTTTTTTGTGATTATACCAACACTTCCCCTATATAAAGGCAGACATAGATCCGGTTTTGTCAGTTTTTTTACTTCCAGGCGTAGAACAATTAGTATTTCAAAGTTTGGACATAGCTGTATAAAACGTAATCATTACAACAGCTGTTTAACCAGAAATCGCAATGGGAATTGTGATTTGAACGGACATATATTACGTAATATGAGTATGGCTGTAAAAGATAGCGATGCGGTAAATAAATGTTACGTGGAAGACTTAAACACTATTATGATAAACATATTTAAATCACCATGAAACAATATTCAAGAGAAATTAATAAAGTTAGTTGATTTGAATGATGATGTTTATAAAATACGAGTGTATTTACAAATACTTTAATCAATATTAGCACTGATTTGCAGAGTAATGAATTTAGAATAGAAGAACGTTTAAATGGATTTAGTAACGATTTTAACGATATCACAAACATAGTTTTTAGAACACAACTTACAGAAATGCGAGAAAATTTAAGTGTTGTAATTAATGAAGTGGTAAACGCTACTATTGCAAAACTATTTTAAACACGAATGGAACAAATAACACAATATATAAGAGATAAATTGATTAATAAAAGATTTGGTTTAGTTTTGCAAACAGATTTGAGAAAACAAAATAATGATGTGGAAACACGAATCAATTATTTTATTAATGACTTGAAACCCAAAACTTTAACAAAATTAGATGTTGTTTTAAGTAAAATCGATAAGATAGAAAAAGCACAACGTAATCGATCTACTACAACAGTTAGAAAAGCAACAACTCAATTCATATATAAATGAATTGAATTTAATGTACCTTACTCAAACATGTCTGCCTCTGTTTCGGATTTACGTAACGTTATATCTGCTGTGAAAGAGAACTATTTGCAAGCCAAACGAGCCCGTATGGAATGGGAAGTTTTAAACGAAAAAATATTTAAACCTGTTACGACTAGAATGGATACATCGCATTCTGTGTTGAATAAACCTAAAAAAGCAGCTTTGGAATTAAAAATTGAAAATGAAACTTTAACAAAGAAAAAGCAACCCCTTTATCAATTACCGCGATGTTATTAAGCTTTAAAACTAGCTGCGTCAACACGCGATACGATATTTGGTGTGAAATGAAAACAATTGGTTCCTGGGAGATTCGGTAATTAAATTTTTGCCTGAGAATAAAATCAAAATAGGCGATTACATAACTGATGTTAGTGAAGGATTATTTGAATTATTGTTTAAAAACTTTCCAAATGGATATTCTGACACCGATTTGCAAAATATAAAGAACTTATTCGTCTAATGTTAATATTCGTTCAGGAGATGAAAACCACCCGAAAATACATTTAACATGAAACTAAGAACCATTTTTCACCTGCATATTGGAACAATCTTAATGAATTGGTAGATAGATTAAAACTTCTCATCACTTCGAGAGAATCTACGAATAATTTACATACAAACGAAATTGTTTCTATCATTGAAGAGTTAATGGAAGATGGTTATTTTACAAATGAAGTTTAGTAAGATTGCTTCTCGCTCCTGCAAGGATAAGATATCCTAGAAGAATAGTTATAACGCATGGTTAAAAAGGATATTTTTCAGCCAATATATGTGAAATGACAATGCTTTCAAAATACAATAAGGGATACAAGTATATTTGAACCGTAATAGACGTTTGTTCGAAAAATGGTTGAGGTATACCTTTGAAAAACAAAACTGGGAACAGGTTAGCGATGCAATGAAGATCGTTTTGAAAGAGAGAAAGACCAATTCACTCCAAACTGACAGGAACTGAATTTTTTTCTACACCTTTCCGGAAACTAATGACTGAATATGGTATTAATCACTTAGCAATGAATTCGGAGCTTAAAGCTAGTTTTGTGGAATGTTACAACAAATTGATTAAGCAGTTAATATATAAACATTTCATGTCGAAGGGTTAAATGGGTTGATGTTTTGCCTGAAATAGTTAAATTTTATGATTCCAGATATCATAGAACTATAAAGATGGCTTCCGAAGAAGTTACGGATAATAGTTTAATGAAAACTATTTATAATAATGTTAAAGTCATTGTTGAAAGAAAACCAAAATTCAAAGATGGAGAATTTATATGTATCTCGAAGCATCAAGGTATCTTTGAAATGTTCTGGGTTCTTGACCTCGGGGTAAGTTCCTCTGGATAAGGTGCGCAAGGTAGGGTGGGAGGGGGTGCCTGCTCCCGATGTGCACACAAGTAGGCAGTTGCGATAATTGACATTCACAGGCAGTTTGGGTGACCTCGCAGAGGGTGTCTGGCATCGTGGAGTCGGTCCGGTTCTGAGGGGTGTAGGGTAGGGTTGGGTGGTTGGGGTGTGAGGGGTGGCAGGTCTCCTCCAATCGGAACACAACTAATTAGTTGTCGCCATCTTGCCTTAGTGCCGAAAAACATTTGACGACTGCGGCCACCCCGGGGCAGCGTTCATTGCTGAGGGGAGGGGGTGCAGGGACCAAAGTGACATCAGCTATCTCACTCCGCGCCATCTTCATTCGCCCATGTATGCTTGGATGTGTTACTTGCAGCGCCATAAACACCACACCTATACGCACTTGGCGACCGACGATGCCACCGTCGGGGTGTACCGCCGCTATGGGCCATTTCTAGTAATAGCCGCAATTTATGTATTATTTTATCGGATCGATATATTGCATTTGCGATAAGATTTTCAATTTCTGTGTTCGGTAGACGAAAATACCATTTGCGTTAACAACTCGCGTTTTTTTGTTACCATTGCGTAAGGCCACTTCAGATACCACTATTGCAGCATTAAAAAAGTACGTCTTTAGAATCTCGTGGGGTCCCTTCCATCATTGTATGAGACAATGGTCCACAATTCAAGTCCAAGTAATTCAGGAACATGTGTTTCAGTCATGGCATTCAGCATATTAACACCACACCCTACTATCCACAACTGTCCCATGCGGAGAGGTTCAACAGGAATCTCCGCTCGGCTCTCGTTGCCTTTCATGCGGACAGCCATGATAGGTGGGACCAAAATGTTGGATGGCTAAAGATGGCTTTCAATTATGTAAGCCATGAGGGAAATAAGTTCACTCCCTTTGAACTCATGCTCATTTACAAGCCCAACACCCCTCTGTCCAATCTCTGGTCGCTCGCTGGCTTTCTACCTGATGATTCCAAGGACATCATGGAGATCTGGAAAATGGTAAGAGAGAATCTGAACCTGGCACATGATAAGTTCAAGAAAAGGCACAGTAAGGATCGCCGAGATAACCCATTCCAAGTGGGAGATTTCGTCATATGCAATGCACATGCGCTGAGCAAGGCTGTCGACAAAAGGGCATTCAAACTCAGTTATCGGTGGAAAGGTCCTTATCAGGTAGAAAATCATCCAACAACAACTAAGTAGCTCCATTTTATTATATATTATTAATAATATTGTAAATGAGCTACAATTCATGACGTATGTACAACATTGTCAACGTAATCCATTACCGTTACAAGTAATATCACCTGAAACCCTTAAAACGGACATTGACAATCTTCAAAGCAAATTAATTAAGCTTAACCTATAATTAAGTATTCCGAAGGAAAATGTTTTACAGTACTACACAAATGTAATCACAGAATGTGGCCTGTCAGAGACACAAGTTGAAATAAAAATACAAGTGCCATTACGAGCTGCAAATAGGAACTGGCAATTTTACAAAGCAATCAATGGCCCTACGCGTTTGTAAACGAAACTTGCGATATCGAATTACCGACCGATCTGATAGCCATTGATTCTGAAACACAACGTCTCAGGCAAGAGCCAAAGTCAGCCGAAAACCTTTACGGCATATTTTATATTCCCAAGGAATCTACCCGTAGCGATCAACATCAGTGCGTATCGGCAGCTACCATTCTAGATAATTTTGAGCTATTTTTGGAAAAATGAGAATTTAAATGCACAACACGCACACCTTTTATAATTAATTCGATCAGGCCACATGAATATATTCTCACTCGCGCACCGGCGAATATGAAAATGTGATACGTAAACAAAACACTGAGTGCCGACATTATAAGAGAACCAATTGACATCACTGAAATACACATCTCCCTTGTGGATGTAAGAAAACGTCAGGACGGGAAACATTAATTGACGCAACTCATATTTGTTATTTTCGAGCGTTAGTGGTACCAACCACTAAGATAGATATACCCATTAATTGGATGACCAATAAGGAATTCGAACTGAAACAACTTCGCTTGGACGAAGGCATCCACTTTAATAATATAACTAACTCACTGAATACTAACTGGAAAATTAATCACACGACGTTGTCAGACGTACCAACGTACGAAAAACCTAAATATGTACCCGCAATGACGCAAACCAAGGTATTTACATATTTAATACAAGATTATTATAACTACTTTACTGCCGAAGTCATTCTATTGCTGACGCTTATTCCCATAGCATTGTACGTCAAATTACTTAAGAGTATCGCTCATATTAGACAAAGTGGCTCAAAATACATGAATGTAAGTAGTGGGAGCTGACACTTACCTTCTCTGCAGGACAGCATAATAGGTTATTTCAAATAAAAATTATATCGTGTATCGCGCGACAGTAGATCAACACTAGCAGCGGCCATATTTAATGGCCACCTTGATAAGTGGCTACTGACACGTTCGCGTAAGGTATTCCATGTCGGGAAAATAATGAGGATAGAGAATGTACACACAGACTACTATTTGAATTACATTACCTCACAGTTAACGTGATTATGCACGTATGCAAAGCACACTTGTAACGACACTAGGACTCAAACGCATAAAACACGTTAGCGTATGGTAACGGACGCGGTACCGCACTAGTGCCCGGTTGCACCATCGCGGTTCAAAACTCGATCCGAGATCGGATCTAAGATCGACACAGAAAACTGTTGTGCAATTCGAGTTCAGAGCTGGACTGGAGATGGAGATGAAGTTCTTTTCGAATCACCGAAATTGGCGGTTCGAGATCAGCAGCCATCGTCGACAAATGTAGTTTGAAAATACGCCAACAGATAGAACTACGTTTGATTATTTTCTTGGGAAATTAAAATAACATTATACGCACTTGACTATTATTCAGTAATATTCGTACAACAATAATTCACTTAAAACAGATAAAACTTTGCACATCTAGTTCTATATACTGTATTGCGAAAAATTCGCCTACTTCCATGACGCCATATATTACGAACCAATAGCAAAACTTGTCTCATACTTAACCTCGATCTCTCACTTTGGAACGAAAAAAAAACGGAATGAAGATCGACGAACCGGAGATCCAGAATCATGAAATTTCGTTGGTGTGGTGCAACACTTTCACATTGGAGCTATGATCAAACTGGATCCTGGTTCGGAACTAGGATCATTCGATCTCGGATCGGGAAAGATGTTGGTGCAACCGGGCCTAAGTCTCCCGTTTAACATATGTTATGAGGTGACGCGGGAATAAATATTGAGAAGCGGTGAATTAAAACCGTAAGAATACGCGCGAGTTTACCGCACCTTTTTCAATGACGTTTTCGTAGCTGCGGAACGTAATGTTTCAAAGCAGTTGAGACGCGCACACAAATGCCAGATGTAGAGCGACTCGTAGCGTCAGCATTCCATGTTCAGTACGGTCAGCACATACCAGAGCGCAGCACGTCTCAGGGAGTGAAATTCACGGCGCCAAAGCTATGGCGTTTAAAAGTTTAACTACCAATACGAGGTCCCTCTAACAGAGCACATATTGTGTAAAAGTAGGAACTAGATCGTAAGTTTAAGTGAGCGATGGACACTATATCATACTAAGGAAATTATTGTAAATGAAAAATATAGAAATATATCCAGCAATCCCATACTCAATTGAAAGGTAGTATTTTCATGTGAGAAAAACAAAATAAAAAATATTACGACACCTGGGCACTAGACTAGTAACTTTATATGGGATAAAAACAGAGAACCTTTTCATGTCAATAGCCTATCTTGTTATAGTCCGCAGTATCACTTGTGGACTGTTGGGGCAATGGTGAACCGCCTAACCTACATTATCACCATCCTGGCGTTGTCAGTTCTTTTGCAGTATTCATTTATGAGTTGTCATATCTAATTATTATCCGAACTACAGTGATAATTAAAAAAAAAGGGCGCCTGAATAAAGGATAATGTGAATTTGAGAAATTATTAAGTAGAAAATTTCAAGGAAATACATACATAAAAAAAAATATAATTATATATATATATATATATATATATATATATATATATATATATATATATGCACCGGTGAAAACTACCCCTTACGAACTTAGTAGCTTCGAAAAACTACCACATCTTGCTGTTTATAGCGCAATAAAACTATTTCAGCTGGTATTTATTTTATACAGCAATGGCGTAACAAATAATTTTGTCCGGGGGGGGGGGGGGCATGTTATACAGGGCACCAGGGTGAGAATAAATGGAAAACAAAACCTTTTTGTTCACCGAGAAATGTTGATATACTAATTACAAATCTCTAATGCTTCGTCTTCGCAGCAATGTAACTGACTTAATATAAGACTCAAATTCTTGTTTTGATTAAATTTTTGCAATAAATACTGTTGAAAAACTGCTAATATGCATTTCTCACACTTGTATACATCTTCGCTTCTGGATTAAAGACATTTCTTTATCTTTTATGCAACATGACGTTTTTAAGAGAAGCAGCGAAATATTGCCTCGTCCTGAGTCGGTGATGTGGTTTCCAGTGGCGGCTCCAGGAAGAATTTCAAAGGAGAGCACAAAGTTAAAAATTAATTGAAGATGCAACGAACCAACAAACCTCTAAACACACCGAGGTTTTCCCTTTTATCATTTTCATCATGATTTGGAAGACCCGACTAAAAAAAAAATTCTACAAAAGAATTGCATTATTTTATTGTAGAAATTATGTATCTATTATTTCTACATTTTCATTGTGTTTTTAACTGACCTTCTGTATAATTATTTTAACTGACGTATCATTTCTACCTGCCCCAACAATACAATTTTAAATTCATTTTGCAAATGAAATTTGTTCCCTAAATGTTTTCTCTTGCCATCTAAACGTTTTGCGCCGACCACATCTGCAGCCACTCACGTATCGCCAGAACTAAAAAGAATACAACACAAAAAATAAAACGAGGTTTTATCATCGTGTCCTGCTAAACAAATGGTTTAATGGATTTTTTTTTTAAAACACGAATTACATATACACTTACTCTTTTGAGTGTGATAGGTTCGCGTCATAAGTTGTGGTGTCGGAGGACCAAGATTGTTAATTTAATGCCTGTCATCATACACTAACTGGTAACCTAAACAATTTTAATTCTGTTCACTGTCTTTTTCGAATAAATACGATATGTTACACGTAAGTTCAGTAAAGACCTGTCTACAATTGCGCTATCCCAACTTGTGTCTTAATATAAGGATATGCTGATTGGTGCACGTGACACCCTGACGTCATGGCGCTATCCGTACCTCCCATGTCGCAAGTCAGCCTTTGACCCAAGCTAAAGTACCCAGACTACAGATACTGGCAATCCACATATGACACAGTTCACAATGTCCACAATAACACTATAAAACACTGAATTTTGGTGCAATGTCCGCAGAAAGATAAGATTTCTGCTCCTCTGCCGATATGGACACAGTATTACACCGTCCAACTGGAGCTAGTGGCTACAAAATCACATCATGTGTTCACCTGCGATACACAAATATTCCATACATTCAATGAGGGAACACAATTATTGATACATTGCAGGGACAATATCAGCAGACTGCAACCAACATACTGCAAAGTGTCATGCATAGAACATTTCCGATGAACAACTCACAACTCGCTCACTTATGTAAAACGGCCGAGACACACCCACACTCCCGGCTGGTGATCTCAAACCTCTTGGCCAATGGTTAATGTACATCCATATAGGCCGACTGAAATTGATGTATATTTATGCTATTGACCATGATGTACTGGAGGACATTTTGTCTCTCGGTTGTGTTTACATGAGAGCTACTACGCATTAGTATTGTGTTATGTGGAAGCTTTGCCTGTGTGACATTTGTGGATATTTGGCTCCGAAAACAAAGGAATCTATGAAATCCCGGGAGATTGTCGACAACCGACCGTTCCGGTTGCTTCCTAACGCCCCCCTCCCCCTTCCTGGGGAGGGGTAGGGGCAACTGCATATTTTGTTTTTCATTCGCTATTTCTAAACCTTTAGGAATAGAGCTTTGAAATTTGCCATGTGCGGGAAAATGCTGCCTCCTGTGATCTTTGTGCGGGCATTGTACCAAAATTCAGTGTTTTAAAGTGTAACTGTGAACATTATGAACAGTCACATATGGTTAAATTTAATAACATGTCAGTGAACATTGCTTCACATCATGATCAACAGCATATATACATCAATTTCAGTCACCCAGTAAAGGGAACGCCTCCCCATCAATTGTCTGAAAGCTCGATAGAGGTAGGCAATCGAAAAGGGGCAGCGTTTTACCCGCATTTAACAAATTTCTAAGCTCTATTCCTAAAGGTTTAGAAATGGCGAATGAAAAACAAAATGGGCAGTTGTCCCCGCCCCTCCCCAGCAAGGGGAGGGGGGAGGAGGTCGTTGTGGGCAGACTCTAATGGTCGGTTGTAGATAGACTTCCGGAACACCTCCGATCCCTGTGTTTTCTGAACCTACAAACAACATTTTTGGTCAAGTACTACCACCTCCACCTTGGAAAAGGGGGGGGGGGGGGAGGAGAGGCAATCGACCCAATCATGCTTAAACAGGGCCTATTATCACTTACCCATACTGGCTTTACAATTGACTGACACATTAAGGGGAAACGGGGGACGAACCCAAATCCCCGAAAATGCAAAATATCCCCCTTTATTCGGCTAACTCCTCCAACAGGGGGAGGAGAATTGGAGAGGGGGTCACAGTATATAATGCGTCACATCGCAGACTACCGCAGACTACACGACACGCACGTCCCATCTATGGAGCTGTTATAGTATTGCGTGAACCGCATGGGCACAGCAGGGTTGCCAGATCGTCTTTGTTGAAGTCGCCTAAATGGCCAATCTTTTGTCGCCCAAATGTCGTCCAATTTGATTACACTTTATATTAAATATATTGGTTTTTAGTTTAATGAAAATGTTTATGAAATATATTATATGTATGTACCAGAAATTGTTTAAAAATTTTAAAATGACATAGGCCTACACAAAATAAAAAAAAAATCAAACACATAAACAATCGCGTGATATTCAATTCGCCTCTTTATTGTCCGCAGCGAGTAACAAGTGTCTGAACACGAGATCCTCTTCAGTTGTATCCACAGTGGTTCTCGTTTAAAAAACTGATCCTACTTATAAGAATTAATTATCTTGTGCACAATCAAAAAATATAGGATACCAATACTGAGTAAATAATTCCAAGTAGCCAAAATAACCCAAATACATTACAAAAATCGTCCAAATTATGATAGTAGCATTTTCATAAGTTTTAGTCGCTAATTTTGCCTTGAAGTAGCCCAAACGGTGACAAATTGCCTAATCTGGCAACCCTGGCACACAGTTGGACTATGCCCCAATTCTGCCACACTTCGGCTATTGCCGGGAAGTCTCGTGTACCTTTGGCAAGGAGAAAATATACAGCACTGTTGGCACAGATCATAGACTAAATATGATGTAGACTGATCTCGCTGGCTGCGCACTGCCAATCTTTGTGTCCCAACAATGAATTGTTTTTCTGCCTATACATCTAGCAAAAATGGCGTGGATTGGGTTTGAGGTTAGAACACTGTTTAGTAAACAAGTGCTTTTGTCCTCTAATCAAGTTGTAATGCTTTTTGATTACATTAAAATTGGTAAAAGTATTTTATTAATATAATAGTGCTTGTCGTTTAAAAATTAAGATGTAAATAAACACGTTCATCACAGTTGGCCATGCGACTTTGGCAGTTGTGTAGGATTGGGGTAGGTTTGGGTACATGCGCAGAAGACGAATAAGCGGTCTACCTCAACTTGTCTATGGCACAGACCGTCTGTGCCCCAAAGCAGCGAAGGAAAATACCGTTCGCGCCTAAAGTAAGGAGAGACTATTCGCAACGTAGTTGTACAGAAATTAACGACCAACTATGTTACTTTTACACTTAAATTGTGAAATAAAGAGCTATGAAAGAGCACTTATTTGCTGGGGAATGTTACATTTTATTTCAAAGGGCGCGTACCCCGGCGCCCATTGACAAGAGCCACTCCTGGTGATTTCGCCACTAATGAAGTCAACTTACGCATGTTGCAAAGTATATAAAAGTGGTTCTTTTTTTTTTCTTCAACATGTTGGTACACGCTTCAAATGTGTATACAAAACTGATTTAAGTATCCGTGATTCCCAGTGGAAAGGACACGAGTTTGACCACGAAGCGTGATTGTAAACATAGTTTCTAGCCACGCTGTTTGCAAAAGTTTCATCTGCACATTTAGAGGGGCTAGTAAAGTGAACACAAGTGAAGATCACTCCAAATATTTTAAGCAAACATTCACGATAATCTTAAAAATTTATATTCCTTTTCTCAGAACAAGTATCTCCTATGGCAGATGTTGAAAAATACGGGCGAAATTTTGCAAAACATTGGGCTTCATAGACACACGTAATGTGTATTATAAATTAGATACTGGTAATGGATCAACCCAGCATAGGCCACATTTTCAGGTATCAGCTGGTGGACTCTGTTAATAAATAATAAACAATAGAAAGACTATGGACGTTTCTTATAATCTAAAATTATTAAATTAGACGTCAATGTAATCATTATTCTAAATTTTACTATTTATTTATAATATTTCTGGAGGCAATTTAGTACTGCTCTACTATAAAATTCATATCTAAAAACGACACATAATATTAATGGGTAAGCCGGTATATAAGTATAGCCCTACGTTGTCAGAAGTCGCGTTTATGACCTTGATATTTAAAAATAACCTTCATGGAAACACTCTAAAAAAGTCTAGACAGTCGCGCATGTGTATGTATTCACGACTTGCTTTCAATCGCACATGTACTCAATAATGATAAAGTTGTATTTGATTATTTCGAACACGCTACTCCGTGGGTCTCATATTTATAATATCACTGTTGCCGGATTTTGTGTGTGTGTGTGTGTGTGTGTGTGTGTGTGTGTGTGTGTGTGTGTGTGTGTGTGGAAGGGGGAGGGGGGGGGGCTGTTGCCTAGGACGTCGCCCCAGTTATCTTGTAGTCGACAAGAAGGACTGGAAGGATTAATTAGACAACTTCTGATACCCTGCAACTCTTTCATTCCGACGCCGTTCCATTCCTAATTTTTAGTTTACACCTCCGCCTGAGGTACTCTTGGATACAGGCTATTCACGGTAAAATCAGCACTTTCGAAAGCCCTGCTTAAGATCTACTTGTATACACGTTGTGTATTATTTCGCCTTATGTGAGATTAACACTGTCATGGGCGTCGTCACTTTATTCATGCGTCGGTCAAGCGAAATTGTGAAATTATTGGAAATGTAAATATTTTATAAATCTGCTCTTCTTTACACTTGGATGCATTTAAACATAAACAGAAAGCGAAAGAAATAATTTAAATGATCGGAAATGGTTACCTAACACTTTTTATTCGACGTTAAGATACGGAACTACTCCCCATCCATCTTTACCAACTTTACTGGGTGCATGTCACTCAGGACGCACGTTAAAATATATGTAGGTAGGGGCAGTGACTTTTTTCTAATGTTGATTTGAAAAGTGCTCACGTTATCGTGAACAGCCTTTAACAGCAATCCCATGAAAGACAGTTTCGTACAAGATGTTAATTTTTTTTTAGGTGGAAATGGATAAGGCGGTCTGAAAAAAAAGAAATATTTTGCAGGTGGATCGTTGTCAACTAAGCGATTTTGAAAACATTGTTTTTTTCTTTCCATAGTGGGGGTCACGGTGAGTGAGCGGTTAGCCTGTTCGCCTCCCACAAAGGCGATCCGGAATCAATCCCCAGCCGGGTCATTCCGTATTTTCGCATGTGGGGCCGACCTCCCGTGGCGCAGTCGGTTGGTGCGCCATCGATCTGGGGTGTGGGAGGCTCTGGGTTCGAATCCCGGGTAAGGCATGTGTGATAACTTAAGTTAAGTTATAAGTTAGTCTGGAAGCCGTCCCCTGCTAAGTTTTTAAGCATAAAACCGGGGGACGTTAAAAAGCACTTTACAAGTCAATTCAAATTCGCATGTGGGAATCGTGCCGGACGATGCCGTTGGTCGGCGGGTCTTTCTCGAGGATCTCCCATTTATCCCGCCCCTTCATTCCGGCGCTGCTCCATACTCACCGCAATCACCCTCATCGGCTCTGAAGACCTCGATGTTAAGAGTAGCTCAAATCTCTCCTCTCCACATTCTTTCCATGAGTCTTTGGTCATGCTACGAATTAAAAATATCGTGGTGGACCTGTGACTAGCAAACATGTTTCCACCATGTAATACTGTGCGATATCCACAAACACGCGTGTTACTATTATACCAAATCAGGGACTGGTCTAAGAGACCATTGATGAGCGGACTTGATAAAGAGCCACCTGTTTTTCGCGAAAGATTCACGCGAAGGCTAGACTCCAATGTCTTATGGCATACGTGCAGTTTTGCTTCGGTTGTTGGCCACGTGTCTTTGTCGGGAGACTGTTCATTACCCGACTAGGCCAATCAGAATTAAGTAACTCCGACAACGAGTGTCCGTGATTCGCGGGCAGATACCTGCAATGCATGACAGCTAAAATCATCCAATCGAGGACGTTAATCTGTGCCCTAGTGTTTTGGGATACAAGTAGTCGTGAAATCTTTTCGCGAAAAACAGATAGCTCTATAGACAAGCTATTTAAATATTGTCAGATTTACTGGTATTATAATAGATGCATGCATTAATACTGCATTACCACTGTTTAGTTTCAAGGAAAAAAAAAATATTTTATTTATTGTAAAAATAATCTACAAGGGGTCTTAGACAACTTAGTTTCACCCCCGCCCCCCAACCAATACTATGGATTCGCCACTGCGCAAAATACTTGTATAACATGCTTACAAAAAAGAAAGGGATTTCAGCTGTTTACAAATTAAGCGTTACACTTCCAACAAGACTTTAGATTTTGTGTCTAATCTTCTCCATTCACTGCGAATATTTAATTATCCAGTATGTGTCTACGTCAAAATACGCGTAGTAACGAAAATGTTTTTTCTTGCACGTATTAAAATTCCAAAGTGCTCAACTGCAAACAGGCAACACAATTTTTTAAACCGGTGCAATTCTATAGTAAAAACACCATAACATTGCATGATGCAATAATAAATCTTCTGAAACAATGCACCAGTAGTTTAAAATCACAGAACGTATTTAGTTTGTATTTAAGAAATAACTTAAGGCGGCCGTATGTTTATGTTTTAAACTTCTGTTCACGTCCAGATAAGATAAATATATATTTTTTTCAGCATACCATTACTCTCTAAGAGAATTGTTTTTGTTTAATTACATGGAAGCACCTTGGCAAGAAACTGTTATGTGACGGACGAGCGATAGACTTTCACTCGACATAATAAAATAAACTATTCTTCTATGTGCAGAGGAGAGAATCCGCTAGATTTAAACGCGGCGATAACGTTTTACGAAAAAAAGTTCTCGCATCAGTTAGAAGCCAGGCGTGCTAATGGCGTCAGCAGAAATTTAAGGCCGTTTAGGTGATGAAGGGCGGACTTTTTGCTCTGCGGGAGTTTGGGTAGGACTTTGATGAAGCACAAGAGAAAGAAATTGGAGAGGGCTATAGCTCACTGATACTGCTAATAGGAGTAATTACCAGAAATAATAGCGACGTTAACCGTGAATCGCGGATCGAGAATGGCTGAATTTAGAAATAAGTATGGTTTTTAAAGCACCGGCTGAGATTTGGAAGGTCCAGTTTATTTTACGATAGGACAAGAAAGATGGCCTACTGCAAAATCGACGACGGAACAAGTAAAGACAGTCGGCAAGTTAAATCACACTTACGGGCAACGGACCATCAAGGGCCGTGTTTTACAAGACCAATAATCTATATTTCGTATTGGTATGTGCAATTTTCACCTAACCAGCTTGTACAGTGACTAGTAAGTCAACTACAATTTGAGTTTATCGCCTGTTTCTGCCGAGTTTCATACCTGTTTTGGCAACCGTAGCTGTAGAATACTTTTTTTTATATCCCAAGTTTAATACGTATACAATTATAAATATAATTATAAATGCATCTTTCAATAGTGACTGTATTCTGAATATAATTTATTCTATTGATGAGGATAGCGTTCATGAACTCTGCGTAAAAATACTGCCACTTCTAATAATATTGACAGTGACATTAATATCCCTGAAATATTATTTTGAAATATATTTGGAACTTAACAGGCCTACAAAGCTTTTAACAAATAGCTTAAAATTTAAAATGATACTTTTTTTTTACTAATTTACTAATCACTTTAAATTTGCGTAATGAGTGGTAAAATGGACTTGGAAGAAAAAATGTTGACTTTAATTGCTGAACTATTCTATGTACGCTAGTTTATAAGATCAATTAGAAACTCCAGTACACTTTACTGGAGTTTTATTTCATTTACATTTTAGAACATTTGAATGACTCCCATTGCTATGCTGAAACGTATGTACTTTTAATAATTCGTTGCAAATCATCAGGCATACATACTCTCTTTAAATGCACATGTAAAATGTTTATACATACATAAACACGAATTCTATATAAAAAAAAAACGGTAAGTGGAAATCAAACAAATACGAATTAAACTATTATGATTTCGATTAGAAGCTGTTTAAAATAATGTGACGGCAACAACTTTTCACGACGATTGAAGTAAATACTTACTGTTTGCTATTTGTTTGTTTGAGCGAGTCTTAACAGACAGGCAAAGCAAACCAAAAACAATGATTAACTTGCTGGTCGCATTTTGTGACGTTTAGTTTTTCTTCTCTGAAAAGCATGTCTGAGGGGACTAACCTTTCAGACATTCATTAAACAAGAAGAATGGGTGGATTGTTTCCTGGGATACAGGATAAAATAAATATTTTTTATTGGTAGGGATATCTTACAAAATTGTAGTGAAATGAGGGTCTGCATAGAAAAATTTGATGGTCGTAATAGATACTGCCAGCATACAAAATTAAGTTGGAATTTGTTCCGTTCATAAAATATACTAAGCTAAAATATTCATATAGCCATAATTTTGAAAAGTGCCTGACCTGCACAAACGATACCAGCACCAACTGCTCCAACACTATTTGTATGCCGAATTTGGAAGGAATATGTCAATTGTTTCCCGACATATGACAAAAAATTGTATTTACTTTCATGGTGCTATCTTACAACATGGTGGAAAATTATGCTCTATGTATGTACACACAGTTGATAGTAGACATTTTTACTGCCGGCATACAAAATTTTGTTGAAATTTATTACACAGTTTTGACGATATATCATTCTAAGCTAAAAATGACTACATGGCTGCCATTTTGAAAATAAATGTCTGGCATGCTGAAAACATATTAGTTAACATAATCTGCATCAGTATTACTTGTTCACTAAATTCAGTATTAATCGGTTGATTATTTATCGAGTTATGACATAGTAATTGTATTTGTTCGTATGGAGCTATCTTCCAAAATGACCGACCAAAGTGGTTATTTGTTGGTATATATTATGCTTGTAACAAAAAATTTTAACAGAAAACAATTTGGTAGAAATTGGGTGAATGCTATGGCATATATCTATACTAATATAATGAAGAGGTGATGCGAGTTGGTTTGTTTATTTGTTTATATATATAACGGCTAATCTCGGAACTCCACGGCCGATTCTTATAATTCTTTCACTATTAGAAAGCTACATTCTTCCACACGGGCATAGGCTGTGTTCAATAAAAAAAATTCTTGAAACATTTCAAAAATTGGTAAACCAATTCGGGGAAAAATGAGCTACTTGGCTGTTTCTAAGCATCTGCAAACAAAACTACGGGACCGATCTTATAATTATTTCACTGTTAGGATGCTACATTCCTCCAGGTAGACATAACCAATTTTTTTTTTAATTCGCCGGTAGTCAAGGGTAATCACTGTTAATCGCAGGTATTCACGGGTAGTCGCAGGTAATTACAGGTAGTCACGGGTAGTCGCAGATAGTCACGGGTAGTGGCAGATAGTCACGGGTAGTCACAAGTAGACGCAAGTTAGTAGATGTAAAATACCAATTCTTGCTCACCACCACTAAAACCTATTATTTTCCATAAAAATATAGGAAAAAAACTAACACAACTATTTCCGGCTATGTGTAACGAAAGTGTAAGAAAATAACTAAAAACTCAAAATCGGAAATTTGATGAAAAAAATGATGAAAATCAAGGAAATTGAAGTCAAATTAAAGGTATTTGAGTGCTAAATTTAAGGTCTAAAAGTTTTTTAAGAGGAGCTCTCAAAAACAAGCAATTTTAAGCCAGAAGCAAGCAATTTTAATATAAAAAAAGTAAATTTGAGCAGTTTTTCAAAAATGAGCATGCAGGATTTGACATAAGGCAAAAACAAGTAAAATTATACAAAAAACATGCACATTTCACGTTTTTCAAGCAATTTTCACGATCTCTAGAAACATAAGAAGAATTTTCTTTATAAAATTTATATTTTATAATTAGTCGTATTAAAAATAATTCAAAATTAATGGATTGCCAATTGCACATAGCGATTTTGATTACGAATCTGATTACGAGAGATTTCCATATTTTGATGTAGATTACTATTCTGATCCTGATTACGAAGCTGAATACGAACCTTTTTTCAACGATGACGACTTTGATTATTATTAATTTGTTTCAGAACATTCAGATAATCTAGATGTTTTAGACAGTGTAGAAAATTTAGACTCAGATGTCTTAGACGATTTAGAAAATTCAGATTCAGACCGTTTTGGCAATTTTGGACAATTTTTAGAACTCAGATGATTCAGATGATGAATCTGATTTAGAAAGTTCTATTGGTGAAGAATCTGGTTACAATGGAGATAATGAATCTGATTGCGATACGAAATAAATTCAATGAAATTATCGTTATCGAAGTTCTACTAATTTTTTAAAAACTTGTTCTATTTGCTCTAGATTTTCGCCAATTTTTGAAAGGTCATATTTGTCGTCAGTCTTTTCTAAAAAGGTTAGATGTATGTTTCGTAAATTTGAATGAAATCTGTATACTACATTTTTAAGATCTTGCGATTCATTATCTAATCTATAGGAAGGGATTTTTGACTCACTATCACCTTTTAAAATGTTTGTCAAATTGCAAGGCAACACAGGCATTTTTATTTACAAAGAAAAAATTAATTAGAAGTATGAAAAAGGTTTTTATTTGATCAAATATCTAGTCTATATTTCTAAAAATTCGTAAAACTTTTAAATCTGACCACTCAACTATGAGTCTAAAATATGGTATTAAAATATGGAAACATTTTTGTAATTCATCCATTTAATAAAGTAAAAAAAATGATACATTTTCAGGAATTATTTCTTTCAAATAATTGTAAGTAAGATTCCTTCGACAAAAAAAAAATTACAAATGGTACTTGATTCTTCAAATTTTTTTATTAAAACCAACACAAATTTTTATATTTGTTTTTCTTTAACTATGGTTGTTTTTCTGTGTGAACAATCAATAACATATAAAGGCCTTCGCCCCCAAAATGAATAGTAATTAATATCACCATCAAAGTTAATAGTTGGTTTATAATAATTCTATAGTTGGTATCTAGTTTGGTTCTTGAATTTCTATAATAATTATAAGCATGAAATTATTTAAGATAAACACCATTTTCAATGTCTAGATTCCAGTTTTCTTTAGGAAAAATCTCATTTCTACCATTTTAAAAATTAACGTGTCTCAGATTACAATGATCAAACATAATAGTGTATTAATGCTGATCAGCACGATTTTTCTATTAAATTGAAAGTCTACAATTACAAAATTCGGCATGTAAAATTGTAAATTATTAAACTGATCTCTTATATCAAAGCTAAACACATTTGTTCGTTTAGGAACTTCTTTTTATAAAAATTGCCAATAATCAAAATTAATAGGTATTTTAGGTTCTTCATATATTTTTCTTTAATTGCAGTGACAGTGTTCGATTCATATTCAACACTAGGCCACATAATTTATTATTTTCCAATAACAATTTTACCAGAATCAGGACGATGTTTCGTAACTTTATCATATTTACCTAAAGTTTCGTAAAGAGTTGTTATCAGATGAATTACGAAAAAAGTAATTTTATAGCTACCTTTCCAATAAATTTCATTGTTGTCACGAATAAAACCAATCATATATCTAGGCAGATACATTATTTCATTTGTTTTATTACTATAAACAGTTTTAACATCTTTTGTTATATTACTAGAAACAGATTTATCTCGATATAGATGATTAACACCAGTAAATTCTAAATGATTTTGTTCACTTGGTGATGTTAGTAAAGCATTCATCATTGTTGATGAACAGAACAATAATCTCCTACTTTAGAAGAACAAATGGTTACTATTCAATTAAAAGAGTTGTCACCTATAGCAGGTGATTCAACTATGCATCTCGGAATATAAATTGCAAAAAGAATAAATGTTATTGATGCAAAATTTGGTTTACGTGGAGTTGGACAAATTTACATTGGTGTTACACAAGTAACGATAAATAATGATACATTATTTCTTATGGGTAAATAATATAAATTAACAGCAGGACTTTGTAATTTGTTAACAAAATTTACAAGAAGCCCTGCTAATGACAATGAAAATTATGCAGAAATTGTTAAAACACCCAATGCTGCATTCCAACAATTTAATCCTATTAAAAAGGTAGCTTCTAGGGGAGATTGGAAATACGAAAAAATAATTGTACCAATTTATCATAACTACAGAAAAAAATCAGCACCAAACACATCAGAAAAAAAGATTTCTCCAAGAACGCCTAAAACTGGTGAAGGTATAAAAAAAAAACAATAGTTTGCCAAATGAATACGATTTTAGACAATTAATAAATAGATTATTAGTTATTCACGGCGAAGAAAATGCTGGAAATAACAATTATTACAATGAAAAAGTAAGCATAATAAATATGTTAAACAATAAAATTTTCTCTTTTTGTTATAAATAATCCGAAAGGAATTCCTTATCTAATAAGAGTTTTAAATGTAATCCCGCATCCATTCTGGAGTTCTGAACACCATGGTAAGGGTATAATAAATTGGGCACTAAACAAATTGAATTTACCCGAAATGCATTTGCCAGGTTATAATTATTGTGGATCATTTACAAAATTAAAATCAAGACTAGAAAGAGGAGAGACAGGAAAAAATTAATTAGATGAATCATTCAAATATCACAATATCCGATTCCTTTTTCTCTTATTTATATACACACATATACACACATACACACGCACACACACACACACATACATACATATATATAATTTTGACTATTGGAAATGGTAAATTTTCAAAGTTTCTTTTTCGCTGCTAGTCTAATTGTGCACTGTTTCTTTTTTTCCGCTCGTCTATAATCCATTGCATAGTAAATGAAATGAATGGTATGAGAATTATAATTAGATCATTTTTCCTTAGTCTGTTTATATATGTTATTTTGAAATATCTAGCAATATCTCTCAACTCCCTCGCTCCCACACAATTCAACTCAGCTGTTATATAAGCCTCCATTTTGATAGTTGTATTTATAAGTGAACAAAAAATATATAAATAAAGTGTAAAATAAAAATAGTTGGAAAGCTCGAAATGTGCTTAAATTATTGGGAAACCTTATGTAACTTCTTGTTAAGACGATAGTTCTTCAGATATTCGCTAAAACATTTTTTTTACATATATTTGCGATTCTATCCTTAGTAGTTTTATTAGGAGAAAATAATTTTATAAATTTATTATCATTACACACTTTACATGTTTTTGTTTGATAATTATCGAGATGAATTTCGTTTAAATTACCTAATGCTGTATTGTGTGATTTACTATTTTTATGCTTTTTGAGAGATGCATTATAAACATATTTTCCACATTTACATAATACTTTTTCCTTTTTTAAACTCATAACGACTACTAGCATATTCACTATAAAATTTTTTTACAGATGTTAAAATATTTATCTTTTGTGCGTTTATGTGGTGCAAAACTTTCTATGTCTAATACTTCACCATATTTTTCACATTGCTTAGATATGGTATTATTTTCCATTTCGAGCATCGTTTTTTTATTTATTAAGATAATTAATTTATGGAGAGAATGAAAAAATATTTTTCTTTAATAATTTTTTTTTTTTTTTTTTTTTTTTTTGTAAATAACACAAAAATGGAACCCAAGACGATGAAAAATTCATTTGAATACATTAAACTACAGGATCTAAATATTGGTGAATTTTATGAAGCCACAGCTTTTCAAATTCATGAATCTAAATTTGGTAAAAAAATTATTCGCATTCTAGATTGCAAGTATAAAATTACATTACCTGATCGATATGTACAGTTTTTTTTAATAAAAATTCTTTAAAGTTAGTAAGTGATAAAAAAGTTTTTATAATGTATAAAGATTTAAAAGAAACGGATAATAGGAAATCTGTACATTATATTGAATTCAATATTTAAATTCTATCAATTATCTTTTTGATATTTTTCTTTTGATTTTGTTTGTTTTCGTCTTCATTTCACTTGATTTAGATTACTCGCTTGCAATTGGCGTTTCTATATAATGTGAAAATTGCTTGAAAAATGAGAAATTTGATTATTTTTTGTATAATTTTGCTTGTTTTTACCTTGTGTCAAATCCTGCATGCTCATTTTTGGAAAACTGCTAAAATTTGATTGTTTGTTGCTTAAAATTACTTGCTTTTGGCTTGAAATTGGTTGGTTTTGATAGCTCCTTTTTAGAAGCTTTTAGAGCTTAAATCTAGCCCTAAAATACCTTGATTTTGGCTGTAACTTGCTTTATTTTCAAAGTTTCTCATCGAATTTTAGATTTTGAGTTTTTTTCTTATACTTCCGTTACATATAGCCGGAAATAATTATGTTAGTTTTTTCCCTTTATTTTTAAGGAAAATTATCGGTTTTGGTGGTGGTGAGCCAGAATCGGCCTTTCCAGGTTGTCGCAAGTTGTCGCAAGAAGTCACGGGTAGTCACGGGTAGTTACGAGTAGTCGCAGGTAGTTACGAGTGGTCGTGGTTAGTTGTGGGTAGTCGGGGTAAGTCGCAGGTAGTCACAGGTAAACACGGGTAGTCGCAGGTACTCATGGGTAGTTGCATATATATATATATATATATATATATATATATATATATATATATATATATATATATATATATATATATATATATATACATATATATATATATGTATATCTATTATATGTATGTTTTTCAATAACTCCATAAAACCTGAGAGAAGCGCTGGCGGGCTGCTAGTAACAAATAAACTTGAAAATTTTGTATGGCCGCTATTTTAAATAATTAACTAGTTAAGTTCAATAACTTACATTTACATAGTCTACCCTAGTATTAATTGCATGCCAAATTGGGCGAGAATTTTTTGAATAGTTTTCGAGATATAATGTAAAAGATTTATTTTACAATTGGCGCTATCTTACAAAATGGCCGACTAGCAACAATATCCATCTCAACATTTAACCGTTACACAATGATCTGCCAGCATACATAATTTGGTTAAGATCGGTTGATTGGTTCCCGAAATATGACATATCACCCAAAATTTAGAAACGGTCGCCATTTTTAAGGCAAATGCCCAGCGTGGTCGAAAACTATAAAAGTCAGGTGTCCTTACTAAGTATTATATGTCTACCAAGTGTTGTGAAATTCGGTTGAAGCGTTCAAAATTGAAGGCACACACACACCTACACACACGCACAGACATATACAGTCCATTCATTACTGGTACAGACTTGTGAAAATCAACCTTTGAAATAACACCCTAGGCGTAACACGTCAACCTGTTTTCTCAATAGCTTGCATTCCACAAATATATAACAATGTGAGTGACTTTAAAGTACTATATTCTTGAATAAATGAAACTGTAACTTAGTATCCTCTATAACTTGTGATATTTATTTCATATTTAATACGAATTAAAAACGGTGAGAGCAGCGATTTGTTGGCAACGGCTAGTAAGAAATATTTCACAGTTAAAATAGTATTTTAACCTACTTTTTTGGTATGCTATTCGTAAAATTATGTTGCCTATTGAAATACTTAAATATTTAGGTAGCCCTGATGGTAACATATGTCATTGTTACAGTTTAAAATAACAGCGCGAAATATCGTGTGTAGGCCATAGTGATACGGTGTTGTTTCTATCGACTAAGGAAGCAACTGTCGGCTGGGCGTAGCTTGCCACCTTCTCTGTATTTCTCTTTCTCGCTCTCGGGAAGTTTCGCACCGCTCTTAAAACTAGAAAAATCTTACATGTTTTCAATTTCAGCATATTTCACACTTATTACAGCAAAAGTAATGATTTCTGAATTTGTAATTTACTGTAAAGAGGTTTTAATTTTCGAATACTTACTTAGATGTACTAGCGGGATAGATTGCAAGGATGGTTGGCAGACGTGGCGTGTGGCTACATGACATGGCGTTCTGTTGCTGTGTACGTAATGAAGCGTTAATATCGCTTTCTCCGAAAAAAATATTCCAGATTACCACAACAGGCGTGTACATGTTGTGTTTCTTAAACCTACCTAGGCAAGTTGCGATGTGTTAGATCTGTGTTTCAACGGCAGGGATAAATTTTTCTTTTACATATGTCGTCAGCCGGTACGTGCGAAAGGGCGTGGCTGCTTTGCGATCGTTAACGCTCGCCCGTTTGTGTGTGATTGCAAATATTGGACGTGCGAAATTCATACGTTCTAATCGTGATCTGTGGTTATCACGAAGTTAATTATACGTCTGTTTATTTTTCACAACGTAACTTCGTCCTAGGTGTTTGATAAACAACTGTGTAACATGCTTACTTTCCTATGATCTGAATATTTGCCACAATCCCAACGAATTACTACGCCCAGCCAGAAATTGTAAATAAATAATTAATTAAACCTACTAAAAACCAAATACCTATTCAAAAAAATGAGCAGAGTATAAATACGGCAAGTATTTGCGTGCATGTTCTGTGAGGGTCGTGCAGGCGAACACCAACAGAATGGCCTACCACGTGATAATGCCCCTATGTAGAGGAGACAGAACTGCAAGGGTATTGTCGATCGACAGAACTGCTGGTGTGCGCTAAGGAATATCTTAGACAGGGGCAGATATATTCATTATGTTTACCCGGTTTTCGCCTATACTGTCAAAATTCCCCACTAGCAGAGACTCGCAGATTAAAGTTTAGAGTGTAACTGGAGAGACCCGAGGAAAATTATTTTGAATGAATGTAACCGTGTGCATGCATTAAGCAACAGTGACAGAATACTCAGAGAAAATAAGAAAAACCCTCTTAAAATCAACAAGAAACCCTTTTAATATTAAACTAAATAAAACAAAACATTGTACTGACATAATAAACCCTTAACACAATTGCAGACAAGACATGCATTATACCATACACACAAGACGACAGAGGACAATACCCAGACATGGATTAACATTAAGAAGAACCAAAATAGGCACTTAAACTTAATTCAAATATTACATATATTTCCTAAACACAGCAATCAAACGATATATATGCTGGCGAGGCTCATGAATTTCTATTTTTTGTTCAAAATTATCATGAAGTGAAAATTGATTGCTGATTATTCAAGCACTGTAGAGCTACCAAATTTTGAAATTCCCAGGCCACTGGACATGTCTCTTTGGCCTCTCCAGTGTTTTTACAAATTAGGCTTTAACTACTCATTTTTAAATTTAGATGTCATGACCCAAACTTTAACATTACACTACATTTTGAAATCGCCAGAAGGAAGAGTACTCAACAGTCTCATGCACGTCGTACTTATTTTGAGGATTAGATATTGATTACCTCAGTTTCTGAAGCCGAGCATTTTAATGGCGCATATCATAGCTACAATGGTACTGGTAATGTACTCGACTGAAGTTCTCTCAAATTATATCCAGCAAAAAAGAAATTGCTTAATGAATCCAAGCTATTTTAAAACAATACCTTTCTTATTCGCACAATTATAAGGAATCTTTTTATCAATAATATTTTTATACATAGTTACCATTTTTGACCTCTATGTCCATGTCAACCAGCATGAATTTAAATATTCCTGCTAAGAATACTGACAACTATAATCCGAAATACGATATTAACTTTACAATACAATTATACTGCACTGGAATTAAATATATATGCAAATTAAAATAAATAACACGTGGTTTCATACACATATAGCATCAGCAAAAGTGTAAAAATATGTTACATTTTAATGCACTAAAATACTGGGCTTTATGACAACTTTTAAATGACAACATCTGTGGTTTCTAGCACCACAGTTCACCATTATTTTTAAAGTTTATCGTTGCTACGGACATAGAAATAGCGACCACAGTCGTGTGTTTGAATGTACTGTCTGAACCAACACACATCAATAACAAGAGGTTAAATAGTACTGTTCTTTCTGCCACAGTTGTAACAGTAAACAGCGCATTTAACAGTTATAAAAGTAAAAGTCGCATGGCAGTGTTTATGTTTAGGTGTAGCGGAAGCATACGTAATCAGTAACCAAAAGTAGAAATCTAGCAGTGCTTCGGAAAAGTCTGTTCCAGTCATGAATGGACTATACACACACAGACACGTAGACATGAAAGTGATCTCATAGGAGCTTTTCTTTTCATCGGAAAGTAAGATATTAAGCACGTTAACCATGAAGTATACATCACGGTGGGGCTGTAACGCTTCAATTTTAAACGATAATGCGTCTTATAAAGTTATCTTAATGGGCCATAGTTATACTTTATTCACGATAACTTCAAACTTTTCTGAAGGCCTGCTAAAGTTATACGTACAGGATATTCCTCCGCCACATGCAAAAAAAAAAAACGTTACTAAGTGTAGAAAATTATACCGAAGGGCCAGCTCACCGCATCCCTGCAGTCACTTCAATAATATTTTGTATATAAGAACTATTTCTTACCAGGCATTACTAACACACCTATTTTATCTCTAGTTTTAATCTTATAAATTAAGTATCATAATTTATAGATAAAATATAAGTAAAGGTTTAATCTAACCAAAAATAAGGCACTTTCATGAAGTATAAAACGCTTGTGATATTCGGTATAATTAAGAAAGAATCAAGCAAGCATTTCATACATGGGTGGTTTAACAATGCTTAGATTCATAAAGTGCGAAGAAATCGCGAATATACTCTACCGCAAATCACTGTGCTTTCTGTCGCTACCCGAACAACGTTGGCGACTGATTCAGGTGGCAACGAACTTCAGCAGACTTGGGAAAATTACCGTGTTATAACATTTGACCTTGGCAACCAACTTCTGCAACTTCTAATGTTATACAACACAGAGCTAGTGATTTCTGCAACTTCTAATGTTATACAACACAGAGCTAGTGATTTTTTGCGAAAGAAAAAAAAAAAGAGTGCGGGTTAGACTTCACTACTATGAGCACCCAACAGCAGTTTGTCTATTTCCACCGGTTGCTTTCTGCTTGAAAACGCGTTTTCAAATTTGACCGGGCCACTCAGAATTCGGCAACATCGGCACGGCTCCTACGTGATTCGTGCGCAGACAGTCAACACTGGTCAAAAAGTAATTCAACCAATCAAGATACGTAAACGACCCTACAGTGTTTTGAAATATAACTTATCTTGATATATTTTTGCGAAATTTCACTATCCCTAGGCTAAAGGAAAACACTTCGATTTTAAAAAAAATATGTAAAAAAATTTTAAAACCAACCTTTTATTTATAAATGCACTAAAAAGAGAAAAACAATTATAATAGTTGCAAAATTTGTAGAACTTGTAAGATGTGGTCGAACAGCCGTAACAAACTTTACTACAAATTAATATGTTTGTAGCAATTTATATTTAGTATATAAAAGTTTGGCGCAATATAGAACGTATACCTCATTTGCGTAAGTGTAGTAAGTACATATCTACACAAGGCTCTTAACTATTCAGAATATAGAACATATATCACATTTGCGTAAGCATAGGAAGAACATGTGCCTAAGACTCTTGACTATATAGACATACAAAAATTAAATTCTAGCTAAACTATTAAATTTCATTTTTCGGTCTCTATATTAGTAGATATGTAATGTGGAACATAGCGCAGCGCAATAAGTAGACTAAAAATCAAGTAAATTTCTCATTTTCAAGCAAATTTTTCAAATCATCTGGAACATCATTTACCTCTTCAATTCTATTATCAAAATCAAGCAAATCAAGGCCAAAATCAAGCTAATATAGTCCAAACCTACAATCTAAATCAAGCAAATTAAAAAAAAAACTGCTGAGCAGGTTCCTTTTCAGGACAAATATGCAAAATTTACTCTAAATCTGCAAGCCAAACCAATAAGCAAAAATTAAAAAACCCACAAAATTGGATGAAAATTCTTAAGAGAACTCTATCATGGATAAAATTCCATTTTTAATTTCTTTTAAGCCTATATATGACATAAAAACTTCTGTCTCATTTAATAGTTTAAAATAATTTTTATCTATTATTTTCACAAATCGTTCTGGTAATGAAACTTTAAACTTACAATCCAGATTACAATTAATCTTTTTACCAAAATTAGATACATTAACTTCAAAATCTGTGGCAGTAAACTATTAGTTTTTTTTCGAGATCTTGTAATGTAGTGAATTCAAATGAATTGTTCAACTTGTTGAGCAGAGATTCCATTTTTGATTTATAAAGAGAAAAATCTACTAAGATGATGACAAAAATAATGGTGCTGAAATTTGATCAAGATAGGATGATTTAGCTTGCAGATTATGCTTAAAAAATCCTGGTCAAGGAGCGTGAGACGTGTTGAAATTTGTTTGATTTTGGCCTTACATTTTCTCTATTTTGAGCTACAATTTGAAAGATCAGGAAAAGAAAAAAATTTTAGTTTTTGGCTTTAATTTGCTTGAATTTTATCTAATTTAGTGCGTTGTGCTTGTATCCGCAATAGACATCTACTGAATAAAAAAAATTGAAACACAAGCAATTTTCCCCTTTTGCAAAAATGCTCAAATAAAATTGACACTAGGAAAAAAATCTCATTCAGGTTTAACAAAGTAATTTTTTATTCTATTAAATATCTTAACTATACATCTAAAAGTTTGTATTAAACCATCGAAACAATTTGTTGTTTCTGTAAAATCGTTTACATTCGCCATTTATTAATTTAAAAAAATCATACATCTTCAGTAATTCTCTTTTTCAAATAATTATAAGTTAAATTTCTTTGGCTAATTAGAACAATATTGCAAAGCGTTCCCAGTTCAACAGCCTTATCAAAATCAACACTAATTATCATATTTGTTTTTTATTTAACTGCAGTTGTTTTTCTATATAAGCAATCAATAATATTCAATGGTCTTCGCCCCCAAAATAAATAATAATTGCTATTACCATCAAAGTTTAGAGTCGGCTTATTATAAAGTTCATTATTTATACATACAGTATCTAGTTTTGTTTTAGAATTCCTAAAATCTTTATAAGCAAGAAACATTTCACCACAAACATTATTGCCAATATCTAGATGCCAATTTTCTTTTGGAAAAATTTCATTTCTTCCGTTTTAACATAAATATTTCTTACATTTCAGTGATCAAACATAGAAGTGTGCACATACTGATCAGCACGATTTTTTCGCTTAGTTTGAAAGCCTACAATTACAAAATCGGGCATGTCAAATTGTAAATCATTAAACTTATATTTTATATCAAATCTAAAAACGGTTATTCCAGTATGAACTTTTTCTAAAAATTACCAGTAATAAAAAATAATAGGAATTGTAGGGTTTTTGAAATATTAATTTCTTTAATTGCACTGGCTGTGTTAGGTTCATATTCAACAATAGGGCACATAATTTCTAACTTTCGAATAACAATTTTACCTGGATTAGCATAATTTCTATCAAGTGAACCATCTGATTTCTTATTTTGATAAACAAATAAACAGTTGTTATCAGATGAATCTAAAATAAAAGAAAATTTATAGCCACCTTTCTAATATACTTTATTGTTATCATGAATAAAACCAAACAAATATCTCAGTAGATAGATTATTTCATTTGGTTTAGCGCTATGAGTAACTTTTACTCCATGATAATCAACATAACTTAATTCTAAAAAAATTTTGTTCACCTGGTGATCTTAACAAAGTATTCATCACTCTTGACGTTTTCCCTGGATTATCAACAGCTACAGTAATATGTCAATGTTTTGAGATTTCTACTCTAGAAAATTGGGAAGGAAAAACGTTAGAACAAACATCAACATTATCTAATTTATCATATATTGCCTCATCTCCAACCTTATCTCTCTTTAGTAAACTAAATTGTTCATTAACATAAGCTTCATTTGGAAAAGAAAAGCCATCTCATATAGGAATATCAAATCCAATTATATTATTGTAAACATTTAAATTTCCTCTAGTTTGATCATTTGGGGGAAAAGGTTGGCTATCAAAGCGTTCAATACTTTAATAACTCATTTAGAAGAAAAAAAAATTATATATAAATGGAACATAAGAATGTTGCTCGAGTTAAATTACTCATTGAAAGATACAAAAATTATAAAAAGAATCACGAGGCAGAGTACGAAAAAATAAGAAGAAAGATCTACCTTTAATAGACGAATTAATAAATATTGGTATTAAAAAAAGTAGAACAAATTAGTGATGAAAATAAAAATTTAATAAATACATTAGTTCCTGAATAGTAGAGCATTTCGATTATCCACCTACTCCGAAGAAACATCATTTGAAAGAAAATCATTCCCAAAATCTCCTAATTTTGAAGAGCGAATGAGAATTGTACCATTGGAAAATTTGACACAGCGCACGTCTGATTCTACTATAAATCTCGGTAAAGAAATTTATGAAAAAATTACTTTTAAAACACTATATGGATCACGTGGAGATGGACAAAATGTTACAATTGGAGATACAGAAGTAACAATAAATAATAATAAACTATTTGTTAAAGATAAAGAATATGAATTAACAGAAGGCCTTACTAATTTGTAAACAGAAAAAGAGCCTGAAGATTTAGTGGGTAAATACACTACTGATGACTATGAATATTACAAAAAAATGGTTATAGACACAAATGTTGCATTCCGAGGATATAATCCTATTAAGCAAATAAATGGGAATCAAATTTACAAGTACGATGAGATAGTTCAACCATTTTATAATTCAATTTATGAAAAGCATATAAAAACGCAATCAAAATCAGTGCCAAACACACACGAAAGAACAATTTCTCTAATAAATCCTAGATCTGGAGAAGGTATAAAAAAATACAATATTTTACCAAAAGAACATATTTGAATGAATTATGTTAGAAATTTAATTGACAGATTGTTAGTTATTCATAGTGAAGAAAATTCTGGTAATAACCGTTTTCACAATGAAAAAGTAAGCATAATGAATATGTTAAACAATTAAATTTCTGATTTTCTAATTAATAATCCAAAAGGAATTCCTTATCTTATAAGAGTTTTAAATGAAATTCCACATTCATTTTGGAATTCTGAACATTGCGGCAAAAGTATAATAAATTGGGCAATTTAAATTTACCCAAATATGCATTTGCCTGGCTATAATTATTGTGGCCCATATACAAAATTAAATGAAAAACTAGAAAGAGGTGACAATGGCATAAATAAATAAGATGAAGCATGTAAATATCACGTTATTGCTTATAGAGACCACGAAGACATCTTGAAATGACAATCTTGACATGAAGCTGACAAAATTTTACAAAAAGAAGCAAAAGAAATTATGTTAAATAAAAATACTCCGATTTGTGAAAAAATTGCATCTGCTGCTGTTGCTTCAACAATGTTTACAAAAAGAACATTAGGTTAGGGAATTAAAATGTTTAATTAATTAATTATATATATTTTTACTTATAAATGAAGGTAGCAAATATAACTTTCGATATTCCCTTTGAGGAATTAAAATATTTGGGTATAGATACATTTTTAACAAATGATTAAATTGCGAGAAAAAAAATTGAAATAAGGAAAAATTTTAAAATTAACTTTACCATTGCCAACAGTCAAAAAGATGGCCAAAGAAAAATCTGGAATTCGTTTACACCATGGCGGTTTTTTTTAAATCAATTTTAACTCAAATTTTAGGTGCACTTGGTGCTTTAGGTGGAGGAGCTGCTGCAATTTATAATTCTGCTGAACAAATTAAAAAAACACAAAAGTACTAGAAGAACAACAGAGACACAATTTTATCAATGGAATATAGTGTAGGAAGTGGTTTAGCTGAAAAAAGGGAGGACGACGAAAAAAAAAAAAAAATTGAATATATCTCCATTATCTAATATTCATATTGAAAATACATCAAAATATTAATATAAAAAATTTCAGAAATGTTTATATGATTGATGAATTATCAAATATAATGCACAAAAATGAATATGCTGTGGTTAATTTTGACATTTCAACAAATCCTGACACTCATTGGGTTTGTTATTCTAAAGAAAATAATTATGTTTATTATTTTGATTAATTTGGAGGCAATATTCCTAATAATTTAATTAATTACTTCAAAAGGAGAAATGCTTATTATAATGATAATAGAATTCGTAACTTCGATTCAGTTATTTGTGGACATTTATGTTTAATTGTATTACAACTTTTTTCGAATGGTTTTAAGTTTAATGATATAATTTCTTTGTAATTAAATGATGGATATATTTGGAAAACCATTAATCAAATCTTTAAATAAAATGTTTGACACTAGTGCTTATGCTTTAAAAACATATGTAGATTCACAATGCAATTAGGGTTTCTACTTCACAAATTAAACTCAGCACTTGTTTTGATTATACAAAAATCTTATGTTTCTTTTCTAGGATGTAGAATTGTTAATGTAGATGCTCCTATACATAATAAAGATGTGGTTAATATAAGATTATTTAATATACATATAGCAGATTATGTATTAAAAACATATGTAGATTCAAAATACAATACTATTGCTTCTGATTATGCATTATAAACAGATTTAGATTCAAAATATAAAACCATTACTTCTGATAATGCTTTAAAAGAAGATATACATCTACGATTCAGTAATAATATTGCCGATTATATTAAACAGATAAATGATACAAAACAGGTATTAAAGAAATATGTAGATTCAAAATATAAAACCAATGTTTCTGATTATGCTTTACAAACTAATGTAGATTCAAAATACAGTATTATTGCTTCTGATTATGCATTTTAAAAAAGATGTAGATTGAAAATACAAAACTATTACTTCTGATTATGCTTTAAAACATATGTAAATTCAGAATACAATACTATTACTTCTGATTATGCTTTAAAAACATATGTAGATCCAAAATACAATATTATTGTAATTACTGCTTTACAAGATCAACTTAGTTAAGTGATTATTGCTGATCCTGTAGTTGGAAAATATGCAATCAATAAAGGATTTCTTGATAAAGAAATAGCTGATAAATTGCAAAATTTAAACCAATCAGTTTTGAGTTACTGTGATACGCTTGTTAACACAAAAGTTGAAAAAAGCAGAGAAGATTCCGATGTTAAATTGCAAAATTCCAACCACTCAGTAGAAAAATTCAAGGAAGAAAAATCATACGTATTTTATTTACATACAAAGTGGAATAAAACTAATTTTTTTGTTTTGGATAATAATTTAATTTACTTTACCTTTTTGATGGGATGAACTGTTTATAAAACCATTACCATCAATCCCAATTTACCTAATAATACTATGACAGTTATTATGAGATCTAAAAATATTGATTACAGCAAGCCTTTTGATGTCAAAACAGGTGCTATTTACAACTTTTTAAAAATTAAAATAATAAAATATCTGAATATGGCGATGGCATGGTGACTACAATAGGGATATTCGTGATATATATATGTAAACATCATATGTGATATATGAATACATTTGTGTTACCATAAAAACAGATGCAGACAGAACTACTTTGAAAACCGTCATCTCAATGACTTCGTTCGTAGGACAAAGCGACAGGCTAGCAACAGCATGGCTAAACCTGTATTTAGTGTCGCGTATTGTCGCTGCGTACTATGCATACGACATAATAAGCGCAACCATTAATTCTACGTAATGTTTTAAGCCTTCCAGAAACAGTTCGTTGCGATTCGAGTATAGACATCTGGTAAGTGGTTACACGTGTAAAGAGTGTTGTCTCATGAGAATAATATTACTTATATCACCTCGCTCGGTGTAAGGGACCACGCAAATATATAGAGGAAGACGCGGACTGTATATGATCACGCAGTTTATAAATGTTAGAAGTTAGGGAATAAATTGAATGTCGCCGTAAAAATGATCGGATGAATCAAATAATGTAAACAGTTATTGAAGAAAAACATCCTGAAATAGACGAGGCATGGGACCATTTCGTATGTCCATTGAATAGAGGTCATAGGTGGTTAATACGAGAGAATATTCTATCCAAAATAGTCAAGAACCGTTTTAATACAATTTTTACTCTACTGAACTACTTGCTATCTACAAAAATGATAAGGGAATGTTTGTTGGCTTTGTTTAGTGCGGAAAAGATGGCAAATGTTGAATTATAGGAAATGGTTTTTTTTTCTCTCCAAAGACTGTGACTAACGGAAAATTGAACCCCTTTCATTGAATGTTATCAAGCACTCATTATAACTACCTTTCCTGTATGCAGGAGATGGGTCCTTCTGAGGCATGTCATGAAGACTTTTTTCCATCAACATTCATAAACCAATGGTAATATGAAATTCATATTTTAGTTAAAAATTATTGCTTGCCCAGTATATCGCTGTAAACGTATTAAAGTCTAAGTCTCAGAAAATACCAGAGTTTTATGGTCAAATTAACTTGCAACCAGAAACAACAAATAAAATATTCACTGGTATGATAAATAGAGAAAGCGAATAAAACATCATAGGCTCTGAATAAAATTTGCTTCCGGTACCGGGAATCGAACCCGAGCCTCCTGGGTGAGAGCCAGGTATCCTAGCCACTAGACCATACCGGACACCCCGAACCATTAAACAGTCAGACATATTGATTGTTTAAATTGTAGACTTAATTTGTGTGTGACATAATAATTATCTGTAAACCATGTTTGTTTAAAGTACGGCACACGAAATATATACGCACTGTGATATGTACGTACTGGAGATGGTTGTGGCTCATTAAATCGAGTCATAATTAAATTGAGAACACTTGGTGTTTTAGGTGTAAGAAAGTCACCAAATTTAATAATATAAAAAATGAAAATACAAAAATGGACGATTAGTTCAGAAAAGTAAATGTTCTATATGAAAATTACAATAAATCAACATTTAAAAAAATATTGCCCAGTGTAAGAGAAGGAATGACAAATGAACTATATAAACCAGCAAGAAGATAGCATGATCCTATCCGTATAAATGTTGTAAATTTATATTTATAATTATAGAAATCTGAAGCATAACCAGCAGATACACAGTTACACTTGCATTTAGATATTAGATTTATTAAATCTGAGAAAATTAATTGTACGTAATAATAATTTTTGTATTGTTATGGAGAACAGTTTTTTTTTTTTTTACCGCGTTTCCAATGTAATAATTGTTTTTTTTTTCTTTCCAATATTTTGCATGGCTTGTGTTGCCTAGTTCTAATCTGCTTAATAGATTTTCACGCAATATTTTTAATTTGTTTTCAGCAATTAAGCCATCCAATACTTTAAATAGTTTTGTTTGCAGATTAGATGATAATACATTATCATTACTTAAAGACACTGGTTTTAGAATAACTGGTTTAAATGAATACATTTCTGCTAACTGACTCTTAGTTAAATTATTGATGTAATAAATTGGCTCATTTTAGTTTTTAATTGCTAATTCTAAAATTTTAAGTAAATAAGTGTAATGTAAAACAAATATCTCTTTATTTTTAATCACGAAAATCATCAATCGTTTCGTGAATTAACTTATCTGTTTTGTTTACATCATAAACTTTCTTATGAAAACGAATATAAAAATTATCTTATTCATTATGAGAACAATTGAAATTTGCGTTCCTAGTGATTAAATTATCTGCTTTACCAAATTCAAAATTATTAATTGAAGCATATCGCTTAGATGTTGCCATATATATATTATATATATATATATATATATATATATATATATATATATATATATATATATATATATATAACCATTCTTTGTTTCTGCATGACTTTGTCTATAACATTTTTAATATTCATGTTAAAATGCTCAATTTTTTATTTTCTTCTTGTAGTTTCAATTTTTCTTGTTCTTCTATTTTTTAGTTTTTCTTGAAAGTCTGAAGCAACTTTTTTTTTTTCTTGTTGAGCGCGAATAGCTAGTTGTTTTTTTTAAAAGTAATTTTTCTTTTAGTTGTAAATTTATTTTATATTCACCATATTTACGAATAGAAGGTAAAACATCTTCATAAAGCAAGTCTTGAAATTTTTCAGCCATTTCCATTTCAGATGTAAGAAATTGAAAAAGACCAGGTTAATTAACAAATTTAGTATTATTTTGTATATCCTCAGGTAGAACCATTTTGGTGCTACCCAGTCCTTTAACAAATTTATTATCATCTTGTATATTCTCAGGTAGCACCATTTTGGTGCTACCCAGTTCTTTATATGTGTTTAAATATTTGCTGAGAATACGATCTTTAACAGCCTTTCTAACTCGTTATACTCAAGTATTTCAGCAATTTGATTAGCATAAAACCAAGGTACATTATTCTCACCTAACACAAAAGCTTTCTTTTTATCATTATTTATATCAAATAATATAGTTAATTTATTATTATCTTCCAGGTGTAAATTCTCTAGTTGTTTGTCTAGTGATTCGGCCATCTTGTAAGTAGGAAATAAGGGTTATATGTATTCATTTTTTAATAAGGAAATGAAAAATCAGTGAAAAAAATTAAAGAATATAGACCAGATTCATTGATAAATATAGCATTTGGCTGTGTGTTCAAAGGTGTCCCTTTTTTTTAGGAATGCCTTTAAGATCGGTAAACTTCAATTTATCATCATTATCAACAATATAGATATTTATAAATAGATACTAATTAATAAAATTAGGTTGCATATTTGAAGGGGTGGGCAAATCACTCCACCTCTATATTTCTATACAATTGTCTATGTTAGGAAATGAAAAACTAAAGAAAAGAAGAATATATAATAGGTTCATTGATATATATATTCTAATGGATTGCATATTTTATAGGGGGAAAGAATTGGTTCCTCCCTATATTTTCATAAATATTTTTGTATTTTTGTATAGCATGATAAAACAGATATATTAATGTAGATAGTATTTTTCCAACCCTAATGAATTGTTAGTGTTGATATTTCCATATTTTTATGTAATTATATAGCTCTTAAGAAGTAGAATTTTCTAAATCATTAACAATATCTTTCATTTTATTTATAATTTCGTTATAAGATTGACACTTTATACCAAACAATGAAATGCAATTTTTACCAACTCTAGGCAATTTTTTTGTAAATTCATTATATTCGCTGAAAGTTTAATTGCTTAAGAAATACAGTAAACCATTTGCATATCTAAAAGATGAGTCTATCATATTTGGTAAATGAGGAAATTTATTACTAATTAAACCAGTCTCTTATCTGGAAACTACATTAGTCTATTTCACCATAATACACCTTTTCAATGAAGATAAAAGATTTTCCTGGATATAAATTTAAAACAGCATTTATTTTATATTCATCTCTTAATCCAAATGAAGAAAATACTTTCAGATATCCGTTAATAGGACGATAACTTGGATAATTAACCATATCAATTTTGTTGTCAACAAACAGAACTAACTCACCCAAAGGTCTTTCGAGTAAAAAAAAATTATTGAAATAACTTGGTAAAAATTCAAACCATTCTGTTATCAAAAATTGCCTTTTGATTCTTTCCTTGTTATTCAAACACATAAAAAAAAAAATTAAAAAAAAAAAAAAATTCTAAGAAAGCTAATCATTGATAAATATACTTAATTTTTCATTACCTTTGAAGGTGATCACCCAGTTCACCTTTTGAATGTCATAATCTACAGCAGCTCCAAGGATTATATTAAATTTGACTTAATATCTTTCAATTTTTCAGAGCGTATGGTCATACTCTTTAAAATATTGGATCCCTCTGCAGAAAACCCCAAAATGTTTGAAGAAATTTAACATATCTTCTGCTATTTAAAGCTATATTTTAAAGTGGGGAGTTTTTACCACCTGGAATATTATGTTTAAAGTTAAAACATCATTAGTGACCAATACATTTTTTTCTTCAAGAGAACCTATTATTTTTGTCATATTCTCAGTGTTTGGAACACCAGATACTGAAATACAACAATGAATAAAATATAATTAGTTATTAAAACAATATTATTCTTAAAAATTACAAAATATTTACAAGCAACTTAATGCCACACCAGTGACCGGTCTATTTATTGTATTTTGATATGCTTCTATTATGCCAGTGAGCCAATTTTCCAGCCTTTTTTTAGCGACTACAAAACTCCATTAGGAGAACAGCCCCCACAACCAGCCGGCCATTATTTTTAATTTTTTTTTTTTAGTGGTATAGTAGGGAAGTTTTTATTTTCTTTACTTATATTTCTAGTACTCTCCCATATGGGGCATACACTATTTATTTTTGCATCTACGACTCAAATATTTATATATGAGCACAAGATAGGATTTTTAGCTCAAATTTTTTAATAGTGCAAATGTGAATGTCTCATATTAACATTATTAAATTATCTGCTCAGACCAGGATTCAAACCCACGACCTTCACATTTGAAATCAAGCATCTTGTTGCCAAGCCACTGTGACAACATGGGCATCGTGACTATTAAAAGTCTTCATGTGGCGTGCTGGGGGCTTGTTAACAAGAGTCGCAGAGTGTTGGGTGCACTGTGAGTAGATAACGACACAGTTGTGGAAATATTTTTCCTGTGGTTATCTGCCATGATGGTTGGGCCAATAGATGGTACCTAGGCTCGACCACTTGGCAAGGTGTTGGACCACTCAGCACTCAGGCCATTGGGGCCCCATGTCAGTACTTCAATGGGTGTAGAAGTACAAACACATGGAATGGAGTGTGGCCAATGTAGCTCCCTCGAACTGGGAATGGATCATGTAAGGCCCTAAGGGGTCGAGAGGAGTGATGGCTCAGATACAGTGACGAAACTCTAGAGATTAATAAATTATGATATATGATCTAAATCCTCCAATGTCAGAGCAAGAGATACTATTTTTGGTGAATCGCGACACTGGGGAGGGCCCCTGGTGGCTTGGCCATCGGGGTAGTGGCCATTCCGAGAAATTAGAATTCCCTGCCTTTGCAGGATGTAGCCCCCAGGGAGTGGAGTGTGACCAGCCCTTAATTGGGTGTAAGGCTTATGTCCAGTGAGGTGTTCTCAACCACCTTGGTGGAAGGTATTTCCTCTGCCACTCCGTTGGTGGAGCAGGCAGTCATGAATAACCCACAAGTGCCATGAAAATTACATCGTAGTACAGGACGATCAGTTGGCCCCTCTGGAGGTTCTCTCTGGTGACCGGTCACTGTGGTTGGACTCGTACATTGCGCACGTGTGGGTAGTTTCTGGTATGTACTGCACACTGCGGAGCTTGATGACCAATGACGTTACCTGTGCGTAAATGATTTACCAAACCGTCTTACTGGAGTAACTCATAATTGGTTCACATAACTGTAACCGAACATAAAGCCTACAGTTCATTGGCTGTGACAACGAAACAAGTGTTGTGTCGACTGAAGTACAGCACGCATCGTAACTTTTTTTTTTTGTTTCCGACACGTGAAACGGCAAATTAAAGTGGGTCTAAAAGGGTTAAGTGTTCATATGTTCATATTTGTCTACACATGCTAAATCACCTCAAGTAAACGTAATGATGCAGTACATGACAGCTATCTATGGGAAAGACACTCCGCAGCAGTCATGCTCTCCCTACTGAACGGCCTAGCACGGCGTTCTAGTTCATTCAAATGGCTAGCGGTGACCTATTTCCCCAGGCTTAACACATTATCTGAGGCAAACTGACCTTTTCTTGTTGAGTATTCACAGTCTTTCATATTATGATTTCCACAGTGCATTGTTGTACCGTACACACATGTACCCAGTGTTCAAGAGGGGTCGCAGTACGTATACCATATATGTGCATATCTAATCAGTCACACATTTACATAGATAGGAAGAGTGTGAAGCCTATCACCAATACGTCCTACTGTTTCATACGTTACATACCGCAAAATTTGGCACCCTTAGGAGGGGCCATTTGCATACGTCCCGAGGGGTGTAAGCGCATGACATATTTTGGCTTTCCCAACGTAGTGGCCTATTACAACATTTAAGCAATAAAACAGAGAGGTCGTGTCGTGCAGGGCGTTAGGCTAGTGACACAAGGTGTGTGGGTTCGACTCTCGGAGCAGTCTTAGTTATTTTGTGAATATTACTTTACAATATTTGTTACTTCTCTCTTATTTATAAATTACGCTTGTTTGTCAGAGCACAAATTCTCTTTACAGTGTGACTGACATTACCACAATAGCGTCTGCTGAACTACTGTAATGACAATGTAAGGTTATCATAGCCTTTACTATATATATATATATTAAACATAAATTATGTTTGTAGCAAAGCTACTTTGCAGTGGTTCATATTTAAAAAAATTTTCTTCGCAGCTACAAATTATGTGTTTCGTCAAAGCTAGCGTTTGTACAGTGAAATTAACCATTTTCCATAAGATAATTATAAATCAAGGTGTATGTATCTAAACAATGTTTTTTTTTTTTCAGGATCTGTTGTCAACATTGCAGGGGTAGTAGTGTAAAACGGTTATATATTTCATTAACTGTATTTTATAGCTATATTCCTGGAAGAGCTGGAACCTAGTATACTGGCAGGCCTCCAATGTTAATAAAACTCGAAAAAAAAAAAAAAAATTATATTAGGTTGTGCCCTTAAAATAAAAGGGGAAATGCAATTTTTTAGGCGATGTTATTGTCTTTTTTGTTTTGATTCGGTGCTTTTAGGTGGTAGGTGAATTCAGGAATGCCTTGATTGCTATACTAACATGAAATTACATTAGAAAAAAAAGGCTAACCTTGGCAACGACCGTGTAGAAATTTGCACTATTATGTATTTGTGCACAGTACCTTCTAGTTAACAGTGCAATAGTGCGAGACAATGGTATAACATTAACTCCGTTGCGTCGTTATAAATCATATCAGATCATCAGTAATTTCGTTACCGCGTCACAGACGAGTGCAGTCAACACTGACTAAAAGCTGAAGACGCGGGAACGCCAATGGTTAGTTGCAGTTTGAAGGAGGTGTTTTATCCTGCCCGTCGACGACGTGATAGGACTACGGCTTGAGCAAACGTGGGCGTGTATCACGTCACGTACGCCAAACCTATACCCTCTCCCACCCGCCCGCTTTTCATTGGGCGTGATTCTCTCGCGAGGATGAATGACGCACTGATAATATGCACCGTCACGCGGCGTCACATACAACGTGGTTCCGAAAAAAATATAAAAAAAAACACGGACAAAATCCGGCACGTTATTTATGACGACTATATAAAACGAAAATATATGTATAGGCTACTCACGTCAAAATGAGCACTTTTGAAAGCCCTCTCATTTGGAATAAAAGCCAATAAATATTTTTAATTTCTCCTGAGACGTTAACTTCCGAGTGCGGTGGAATATACACACTGTGTTTATTAATTACATGGCAATATTTATTTTTAAAAAGTGGTTCAAGGATAAAAAAAAATGGTTGAAAATAAAAAGTAACTGCAGGGCGTAAAAAGCGCTCACTTTACAGTGAACAACCTATACTACTTTTCCACTCTGTCTTAAAGTAATTATTAATGTAGATATGCGCCTTCAAAAATAGAGTTTTGAATTTATTATCATCTCAACTATACAGAACTGCTTGAGATAAAGCAACAAATGGGCGAATATTGTTTTGTAGAATGGAGATCTTACACTTTTGAAAATGTAGTTAGCAGTGTCGTCCCCCTTCATTGAGAAAAAACAAAAACACAGGGCCGCAACCAGTATTTTGCTGGTGAAGGGGGACGGTATTACAAACCGCATTTTCAAAGGCGTAAGATCACCGTTCTACAAAACACAAAACACTATTCACCGATTTTTTTGCTTAATCTAAGGTAGTTCACGATATTTGTAAAAGGAAATAATTTCAAAACTATTTGGAAAAAAAGGGGGGGAGGGGTAGACAACGTAGCTCCATCACTTTAGGGAAAAGTGGTGTATATATTTTCACCTTATTATTTTCATCAGGAATATAATGCCGGAGTTTATCAGCAGTTTTTTTAAGTAACATGTATAATATAAATCTTGGAATTTAGATTTGAGTGGAGGATGGACGATGTCGTAGGATTTATCGAGTCATAAAAAAAAAGTAATATGAATAGGGAACAAACTAATATTGGCTCATAAAGATTAAAAAAAAAGACATCCACGGGGAAGAACTGGTTCAATTAGTAAACAGAGAAATCGATTATAGTTATTTTTTATATAATCATCGCAAACTTTTCATGAGTTTATGGGAATAACGGGGAAAACCATTATGGCAACGATCTATACGCTAGTCACTATAAAGTGAGCACTTTATAAGGCTCTGATAGATTTTTTCTTTCAGCCAATTTCAGTCTTTCCGCCACTTTTTATGTAAACATTGCCATGAGACTAAATAACAATTGTATATTCATTTCCTCACTCTCAAAAGTAAATGTCTGAAGCAGCAATTCATCATGTTTACTAGTTGTTAATGCCTGTTGAGAGGGCCTTAAAAAGCGCTCACTTTACCATGAATAGCCTATACTAACATTTTTCTGCATTCAGGAGCATTCGATTCCTTATTCCGTTTTCCCGCGTATGGTTGCCTATAATATTAATAATAACTATATTTACCTTGAGTAAGGGCACAGTTTCCAACAGCTACGACGTGCACAGGAATCAAGAACATTCAAAGAACTAACAATTTTGTGCTTTCACAGAATTTAAAAGAATTTGGGGATATTTTATATAAACTCGTGATTTAGGCGAAATAAGAACACACTTTCTGCTTTGATTTCGTATGTGTACCTGGCTTATTTTGAAATCTATGTATCTAAAACAATCGCACAAACATGCAGTTGGTGGAAAACCTACACTCAGATTTAATTAATGTATGACGCATGTCCGTTACATGTTATCATATAAATTCATAAATTAAATGGTTATAAACAAGCAAAACGAAGTAAAATATACTATGCGAAAATGGAAAGAGAATTATACAAGACTGGACAAAACTGTTTGTAATGCGGTAATATCAGCATCAAGGTTTAGTTAACTAGTTTCGTATACTAGACTATATCAGTTATAGCTTATCAAATCACGGTATTCGAATTCAGCTTACCATTTCTTGCCTTAAAATAGCTCGATTTTCCGCATTATTTCACGGGTTTAAATATGGAATAACTTAATTAAGAAATAGAATATTTACTACGACAAAAGTAATTTACAACAACGTAATTTTAAGACCAGTGAAATTATGTCAGCGTTTACCAGGCAGGTAGGCCGAAGATAGGCGAAGTAGTACATAAAAAAAAACAGTTCGAACTATTAATTGTCACCTACAGTAAACAGGCATACCTAGTGATCCGATAAACGGTATTTAATTTCGAAACTACGGTTGCAATACTACATGGTGCTGTCATACCGAATCCGATAATTACTCGCAAAGCGAATCCGAACCAACTAATATTCGGCCAGCTAGCTTTACGGTTTAATATCTAATTAATTTAAAATCAGCGGCTAGTGTTGCAGACAAAGTAAAGAAAAAAGCGCATAACTATGACTGCAGCCCACAGCACGACAAGAAATGTGCATTGCTGTCGATGGTAAACACATCGAGCACATGCTGTGAAAAGACCTGATGTGAATCGTTTAAAACGGCATATGTGCGCTTTTTTTCTATGTACGACGAAGCGATTGCATTTCTTCATAGGTCGGGTTGTTCTATGTGTCTTGTGCATCGGCACGCCGTAAATTTAATTACCAGGAAACAAATCTCCTGAATTACTTTGGTATCACAATAAAATGTAATGTATTGATATAGGCTGCTCATGGTAAAGTGAGCACTTTTTAAGGCCCTCCCGACAGGCTTAAACCACTAATAAATATGTAGCATTATATCACCAGGCATTAAATTTTGAGGGTTGTGAAATGTACACACTGTGTTTATTAGTCACATTGCATGTTTATAATAAAAAGCAGCAGGAAGCTGGAAATAGGATGAAAGGAAAAATTAAGAAGAGCTTTAAAAAGTGCTCACTTTACCGTGAACAGCCTATATAAGACTCGCGCTCACATTGCCCGTATTCCCTTCGCTGCGGTGCTCTCCTTTGTCCAATATCACATTCTGTGCCCCTTGCCGCATTAAGGGTAAGCGCTACGCTACTATAGAAAGCGGTCCCGCCAGAAAGAGACATGGCATGTGTTGTTTACGTACAGTGAGTGCAGGTACCCTGCCCCATGCTACCGGCCCACCCAACTTAATTACATCTGCACGTAATTTCTTGCAGTCTCTGCGAAACTTTCCATTGCAAATGCTGTATTTATGAACTCCTCTTTGCCCGTGCTTCCAGATGCCGTTGAAATAAAAATATGTTTACAGTTAACAAATCATATATGTTTCAATTTCTCTGTCAATGCACGTGTTACTCTAATAGTCACTATGCGTCATATCAGTCGCCCCCGTACGTATTATCATTTAGTGAAAACAGCGTTTCGTAATCTGCAACCATAGGGAAAGATTTGGAGAGTTCACGTTAGGTCGGCCAGCCTGTATATGCACAATAAAGTACACTGAGCTTCGATAAATTATTTGCCAACGTAAATCCCTTGTAAATTGGTATGCACACATGTTTAAGGTATTATTTGAAGAAATGTAGCTATTCGTGGCAATTTATTACATACCCTGTAAAAATTGTGCAATTTTACACAAATGTATATGGCAGCTGTGTCTCCACCGAAGTCGGTGTATTTTTACACCTACGTATGTTAATAATTGTTACTCTGCGTCCAAGCAAATTTATCCTAAAGATTAGTAAAATAACATGTACGCTGTACTGATATTTTTTCATGGAATAGTGTAAGATTAAAATTTCTATGTAGCGGAAAATAAACTGTAATATTAGTGCAGTTTTTCTCCACGGTAAGAAAATTATTTACACACACAAAGGAAATTGTAATTTCACCACAGTGTATGTTTTTTCTTATACAATAGTAAAATTAGAGATTCACTTAAATCTTGACTCCTGTGTATAGTTACACATGCAGATTTTCGGTAATTAAAATTTTTATGTGTAATTTGCTAAAACGAGTATAGTATTTGTAATTTTGCATTAATTTTCCTAGGAATTCGAAAATAATTACAAGTATTTTTTTGAAACATGCGATCTAGCGACAAGGAATATAACTACTTCGAACTCTATTTGCATGTTTAAAACAGAAACTTATCTCCTGATGATTGGATATGCTAGCTGCATTCATGCAATTACGTATTCTATATCTGAAGTCATTGTTATACATATTTTGGAGATAATTTTTTATAACTCTGTGTAACAACCAAGCTGCGGAATGGGGTAAAATACCTTGAAAATTGTATAACTACACATACATAGTATGCGAATTGATATGACGCAGTTATAATTATACTGATGGTAAAATTGCATAAGAAAACAGTGAAAAATGTATAGAAATTGAGTATTTACAGTAAAATTACACGAAATGTAATTGTCTTTACAAATTATATGTCGAAAATGAAAAATTACCAAAAATTTGTACCTTTAAAGTTACTTTTTTTTTTTTTTTTTACAGTAAGGCCCAACTACAATTCTGCTGTTTCTGTAAATTCAAGAAACGTACCATATAATCGGCGATAAGCTAATACCGGAAAACGAAAACAATCGCAGCAATTTTTTTTAGATAATTCTTTGGAACCTATCTTTAAGGGCACCACCCACCTGACACTTGAATTGCGTTTCAGCGTGTCTGAAATTCGCGTCTTATTACGGAGCCACTAAACTAATGTACGAAAAGAAAACACACGTGAGACGAGGTACGAATAATACTAATAATAGCTAGTGATTTTTCGCGAAAAAAAAAAAAATGAGTACACGGTAGACTTCAATACTATAATCACCCAACAGCAGTTTGCCTATTTCCACTGGTTGCTGTCTGCTCAGGAAGGCGTTTTCATATTTGACCGGGCCACTCAGAATTCGGCAACATCGGCACGGCTCCTTCGTGATACGTAGACACCCGAGAATTTCTCGTGTTCATTTCTAGACAAGTTGGAATTCACACACTTGTAGGTTCATGTTACTTTTGTAATTGGTCGACGTGTTGTTTGACACCTCCTGGAGATAAATGAGCCAGTAACAAGCATGCGATAAATTGTGCGCCCAACCACCGCCTTTTACTACCACAACAATCAACCAATAAACCATTGACATCCGTACGATAGTATATAAGACTTTGAAGTCTAGCCTACAGGTCATTGAACTCGAGAAAATCTCAGGTATCTAGTGATTCGTGTGCAGACAGTTAACAAGTGTCAAAAAGTAATTCAGCCAATCAAGATAGGTAAACGACCGTGCAGTGTTTCGAAATACAATTTGTACTTGAAATCTTTCGCGAAATTTCAATGCCCCTAATAATACTCTAAATACGTTATGCACGTTATGCTTAAATGCTATTCCCGAGCCTTCTAACACAGTTGACAAACAGTTTTTTCGCACTATTGTATCTCATAATATACTGGTTGGAAACATGCGAAACAATAAAAGGGACCTGCACTGAACGTTTGTTCATATTTTCCAGCAATAAAATTGTAGGTCACCGTTTAAAGTCCCATAGGTACATGCTGCACGGAGGAAACACTGCACGCCAGTTCAGTGCCTTGCGCGTAGGAGCGATGTGGCACTAGGCACGCGTGTCAGTGTCGCCCTTAAGCTGGGTTTACAATGACACGACTTTTCAGTTCGACCATTGCTACCACAAAATTAGTTCAGTGTTGACAATACCTCGACAGTTTTCATCCGACAAATGTTGCGTGGCTTTTGGAAAACCCTAGAATGGCCAGTAACCTGCAATGGAAAGTAAATAAATCGCAAACCACTGTAAACTATTTTGTTTTGATAACATTTGTAAACAAATTATTTTTGTATTTTGGTGCAGTTGTTGCCCACGAATATTTATGTAGGCCTGCGTCAATTTAACAGCTTTCTGTCATAAGATAGCCAGGATGTACAAATAAATAAAATATTTTTTAGTGTAAAATTTACCACAGCAATACTTATGTTTTTCTTCTGCTGTCAAGCACGTCCGACCGGTCCGACGCCCGACGAAAGTAGAAATAGAATCTACTTTTGTCGTGCTGTAGGGGCTGCGATTTTGTCGGGGTGACCGTGCTCCTGACTGGCTGATGAAAAATCCTCGTCGGTGTCAGGGCTGTTTTGTCGGACTGTCGGGTTATTGTAAATCCAGTTCTGTCACTCACTTACGTTTGTGAGCTTCAAACACGGGGTTAAAAAGATCCAAGTGGAACCAGAAAAGATTAGCCGTCTGGCTGGCGTAGTCAGGTTCCTCGATGATTATCTGTTATGGCGGAACAACAGACTTAAAACGGTCGGAGCAGGAATCCAGTTCGTACTATTCCGGCTCCCACCCAGAGAGCCAGTTGGCGCGAGATGAAAGGGCACTGGACAGCTGGCGCTGAATTGGCCGAAACCTCCAATTGACACGCACACCAAGGGGGAAATTTGCGTCTTCCGCCAGCGCCGGGGTAGGAAGAGGGATGGCTTGAAGGTGAAGGAGACCCCGGCCGGGTGTCATGATTGCTTCCAAGTGGCCAATCACGGGCGGGAGAGGTCCTCAGGGGTGTTTCGCAATAAGGAGAGTCGAGAACTCCTGCGCAGAAGACGAGGTGACAATTGACGGCCGGCCCTCATTCTCACGTTAACTAAAACGATCGCGTGCAATCTGACTCTCTCTCTCTCTCTCTCTCTCATCCCCTGCTCCCTCTGGGGTTGTAAAACGGCCACTTCCTGCTGCTGGTGAACGTCTGACTCCTCACGCCTCGCCATCCCTACGGGTCGTCCCGTGGCTTCCGGGATAGGGGAAGGGGGAGGAGGTTTTTAGTTGGAGGCGACCGGGGGGGGGGGGGAGTCCTTGAACGGGTCAGGGGGTCCGTGAGCGGACGACCCGCTGCGCGACATTCAGCCGACGTAGATGCACCCGACGAGATGCACACCCTGAGGACTTGCGCGACGCTGTTGCTGGTTGGGGCGCTGGTGGCGCTGTTCGCCTCCGAGGCGAAGGGTAGGCGAGGGGGCGGCGGAGGAAGCCGCATCAGCTGGGGCAGCCGCAGCATCAGCACGAGCCGCAGCAGCATCCGCAGGCGCGAGCACAACTACGAGGGATCGTCGCGTCGCCGGGGAGGCTCCCCGCAAGGTACGCGCCCAGCTAGGGTTGCCAAACGATTAGTCGCCTATCGATCACATCAGAAGGAAACAATGGAACCGATTAATCGATTATAAATACTCGATTGATATATTTTTTTTAACGTGAGTGAGGAAAAGAGTTCGGTGGCTCTTATCATCGAGGTTCTTGAAAGCCGAGGCGAGTGTGGAGCAGCGCTGGAATGAAAGGGAGGGGGAAACGGAAGATCCCCGAGAAAACCCGCGAATCAATGGCATCTTCCAGCACGATTGCCACGCGCAACAATCCGGGAGTGACCCCGCCGGGAATCGAGCCCGGTTCGCCATGGTGGGAGGCAAGTACTCTAGCCACTTGGTCTACCTCATCTCCGGTCAGTTGAAAGAATTAGCTGCATCTAATGACAATATAACGGAAGTTGATCTGGAATAAGTCGTTAGAAGAAACTTTATCTCTTCTACGCTATATTTAGTTTCGATTTATTAGGGTTTATTTACACACGGGCGTAAACATGACATTTTATAATCTGTAGTTCCATGCGAAACGCTAACAATTGAAGTTTAAATCATCCTAATAGAAAAAAAAACAGCAATATATAAATTTTGCACCTTCAATACTAAGTAGTATCTACATATTTACAGATATATTTAATGTCAGAAAAGGGTTTATCCAGGTTGATTACAGACGAAATACTACGCACCAGTAAGGGGGAAAAAACGATACTGAAGACACGAAATCCCATCTAAAGTTTTTCTCGCAATAATATCTATGTGACAATATCAATGTGTTATTCATGTAACAACTGCACAAGTGACATATGTATCGCGTGAGGATGGAGCAAAAATATATACTGCTACTGGAAATAATGTACTCAGCAGAGACGTTGTACGAAAACGTGAAATTTAATTATAATTCTTGTAATCAAATGAATGCTTTCAGAGAGGAAAAGTTTAATTAGTTTGCAGACATGATTTTATTTGCGGCCTCAGCAACACTAGCTTCTCTCGTGACTGAAGTGGTGCATTTACTTTATGACTGGAAAGTAACATTTCAGACTTCCAGAAATAATTAATGAATTAATTAATTGGTCTCTTTGCTTCAGACTAGCCCAGTGTTTTAAGCAAAATACTAATAATGATATAGGATTCGTAGTTAAATTAAATAAGATTCAGTTAAACTTGAATAGAAAAGTTCGTCTCTGCTTTTTAATAAAATAATTAGTAGACTAAGATGATTATAATTTAAAACGAAGAATTTTTTAAGTTCTCAACGTTCTTGGCGATCTCGTTGTCAGCAGTCGCATCCTCCTGGATGCAGCAGGACCTCTCATCGCGGGCTTCCCTATTAAGGCTCTCGGACCTTTAGGGCCATTATAGTCCTAGCATATTTTAGCACACGCGGTGATTTCGAACTAATTGACCTGAAAATATACGCGGGCGGCGACCGATACAGGCATGCTTCTTCATAAAACTTGCCTCGCGTCTTCGTCTCCTACGAGACGGCTTGTTATCAGGATCGAACTCGGGTCCTTATAGTAAAACTAAATTAAAACTGTACCTGCGAAACCCACGCGGAATAGCGTCCTGCCTTCAAACACCGAGATGGCTAAAAACTCCATTCAAAAACCTTAAATTTAAAAAACGCTATCTACAACTGACCAATCACGAGAAAGCTAGCGGCAAGAATTACTCATTATGTCATTTAGTTACCATGGAAACGGATCAAAAACTTCTCGGAGACTAGGGCCGTCTAAAAACATTACGAAAACAAACGAACTGGAAAGACATATAAATGTGTTGTATGACAAAATGGCCAAAAATTAAACGAGTAGTGAAATTACACACCAATTAACATAGTTAATGTACCGATGAAAAACAGTGTCGGTGAAATCAGATCACGTCTTGCAAATACATAAACAAGTGAATAATTAAAATCCGTATATGGCCCCATTTTGCGACGCTACATTCAACAAAAAAATAAAATGGTTTTAAAATAACACGTAGAATACACTAATGAAACCACCTATGACATTATAAATCACATAACGTTGAAGATCAAAACAATTATAATAATGTTGGAAAGAATTCCGTGGAGCATTAGGCAGAAGGAGAATTTTATTTTCCGCCTCGAAAAAAAAAAAAAATTCGGGAAAACTAAAAAATTTCGCATTCCTCAGAAACAATTCGGAGATTAATATTGGGTTTCTGATTAGTCATAGGATTACATGAAAACATAATTGTAAGGAGTATGATATGTCAAACTGCGGCAGGAATATTAGTGAAACTGAGTAGAACTTTAGACCATCTAAAGAACTTAATTAATAACGAAAATTATGCGCTTCGGCAGCTTCCAATGCAGAGGTGTTGGGTTCGAATCCCACGTGAGTTGCAGAAGAAGTGGCTAAGAAACTCTAAAAACAATGTTACAGTAGGTCACTAGGCAACATAAATTACTGGTCAGTAATGCAGGATGAATAAGACAAGCACACTTTCTCTTTTGTTTAAAAATAATAGCTTACTTTTGCGGGTCTTCCAGGAAAAAAAGTAGTGTATTAGTAATTTTTTTAACTTTCTTGTATTAACACTTCGTAGAAGGTAAGGTGAGCATAAGATGGCATTGTACATTTCAACTAAGTCCATGATACTGGCGCGAGACAAATGTTCAAGACTAGGCCAGTCAATAGACTGTCTCGTACATGAAAATGCAAAAAGAAATGTTCGCTTCTTAATGCTTTCTTAGGCATAAAACTAACATTTAGACAGGCAGCGAGGCAATTTTTATAACATAATTACCATTAAATATTTTGGTGGCAGGTTTACATGTTGGCAGATTTACAGACACTTGCTGAACGGTTCACATGTTTTGCTGGCAGGTCCACACTCGCTTGCTGACATGTTCACACACACTTGATTACAGGTCTCACACACACTTGTTGTAGGTACACACACTTGCTGACAGGTACACACATGCTTGAAGACAGGTAAACACAATTGCTGACAGGTCCACACGTACTGAATGGTTCACATGTACTGACTGGTTCACACGTATTGGCTGGTTCACACGTGCTGACTGGCTCACACGTGCTGACTGGTTCACATATACTGACTGGTTTCGCACATGTTGACTGGTTCAGATGTGCTGACTGATCCACATGTGCTGACTGGTCCACATGTGCTGACTGGTCCACATGTGCTGACTGGTTCACATATACTGATTGGTTTTGCACATGCTGACTGGTTCACATGTGCTGACTTGTTCACATATACTGACTGGTTTCGCACATGTTGACTGGTTCAGATGTGCTGACTGATTCACATGTGCTGACTGGTCCACATGTGCTGACTGGTTCACATATACTGATTGGTTTTGCACATGCTGACTGGTTCACATGCGCTGACTTGTTCACATATACTAATTGGTTTTGCACATGCTGACTGATTCACATGTGCTGACTGGTTTACACGTGCTGACTGGTCCGCATGTGCTGACTGGTTCGCAACATGCTGACTGGTCCACATGTGCTGACTGGTTCACATGTGCTGACTGGCTCACATATACTGACTGGTTTTGCACATGCTGACTGGTTCACATGTGCTGACTGGTTCACAACATGCTGACTGGTCCACATGTGCTGACTGGTCCACACGTTCTGACTGGTTCACATGTGCTGACTGGTTCACACGTGCTGACTGATTCACATATACTGACTGGTTCGCAACATGCTGACTGGTACACATGTGCTGACTGGTTCACACGTTCTGACTGGTCCACATTTGCTGACTGGTCCACATGTGCTGACTGGCTCACACGTGCTGGCTGGTCCACATGTGCTGATAGGTTCACACGTGCTGACGGAGGTAGCACTCACCGCGGTGACGGTATTTCTGGGCGGGACCTTAGGTAATATTCGTCTGTGAAATCATGACAACAGATCCAGTGTTGGAGAAAAGGCGTAATGCTATGGCTGAGGAAACGGTAGAGCCAGGGGGAAAAAGAAACATGCCACTGATTAGCAATATCCACCATGTTTCCCACGAGTGAGAACTCTGACTCATTGGGGATCGAACCCAGTTTACTGGAGCGAGATATTAATTATTAGAATGAACAAAGTGTTTTCCATTTAATAACGTTCGGACAATACATCTAGTAATAAAAGTGATAAATTGAAGTAGAAAAAATATTTTAGTGTCAATTTTTTTACGGAAATATAATAATATATTTATTTTCAAACATCGTCCTCATGTACAATGCTGTATAGTGTCAACGGGCCGTGAATGTTTGATCATGCTGCATCATTTCTAGCTCAGAATGTAGGCTTATATTCAAATCCCGAGTACACGAAAAATGTATAGTAATTGTAACGAAGACACCCGCAGAGCGGAAGTTGTCCCCAGCCACTGTAAGAAAAATTTCTAGGAAACTTCCTAAACGGCAATGAAAATTTTAACCTATACGTGGTATGGAAATAGTAATTAAAAAGAGGCTATAAATATAGGAATGTTTAGCGTCGCTATTGAACAAAATTAGGAACTTCCACTACGCATTTTGTGGGGCCGTGGTGGTTTAGTGGCTAGACTATTCAGTCGCCTCCCACCTAGGCGAACCGCTTTCGATTCCCGGCACGTGGAAATCATGCGTGACGATACCGTTGGTCGGCAGGTTTTCTCTGGGATCTTCCGTTTTCTCCCCGCCTTTCGTTCCGCCGCTGTTACATACTCACCTAGCTTCACCCTCATCGGCTCTCAAGACCACGATGTTAAGAGCCGCTCAAATCTCTCCACTCCGCTCCAAAAATGTTTGGGTTGAGAAGGGGGGGGGGGGGACTTCACCATTCACTGTTTCTATCTATACGTGTAATCTATTCGCGGTTTCTTTACACTTTTCGAATCAAACCTTTGAAAAATCTTCCTATGTATGATGTGCATTGTTGTTCCCTGAATACATAACACATCACAAGAGTTTTATACCTGTGTCAGTATAAAATAACCTTAATTTTGGTGGGGCCACGGTGGCTGAGCAGTTAGCCTGCTCGCCTCCCTCCAAGGCGATCCGGGTTCAATCCCCGGCCGGATAACTCCGTATTCTCGCACGTGGGAATCGTGCCAGCTGGTTTTCTCAGGAATCTTCCGTTTCCCCGCCCCTTCATTCCGGTGCTGCTCCATACTCACCTCCATGACCCTCATCGGCTCTCAAGAACTCGATATTAATAGCCGTCCAAATCTCTTCACTCACTCCCCTAACTTTGGTGAAAATGAACTTTTACTTATATTTTATCTATAAATTATAATATTTCAGTTGTAATTAATATGAATAAAAACAGGGAGAAAATAGGTGTGTTGGTAATGCCTAGTAAGAAATAGTTCTTACGTAAAATATAATTACACAGAGTGCGCACGAATGCGGTGCGCTGTCCCTTTGGTGTAATTTCGCTGACTGGGTTAAGCGTTATTTGCACGAGGCGGAGGAACATTCTGGAAGCAGGACTTCAGCAGGGGCTTCAGGAAAATTTGGAAGTAACACCGGATGTACTCGAGGGGAGTTTTCTCTGGGACGGGGCTTCGCTGTTCGCAGACTACGACACGAACCCGATGCCGTCGAAGGACGGCAAGACTGGAGGGTCGTCGGTGCAGAAGTCGTCGTCGGAGGTGAACGTCCCCGTGGAGACGGACCGGGTGACCCGCAAGGGGGGCCAGTCGTCCATCGAGAGCGCCCCCGCAGTCGAGACCACGGTGAAGAACAGCCGCAAGACGAAGGGTGCGGGGCCGGCGACCTCAGCTGTGCTCGCCGGCGGCAAGGTCTAGCAAGGTGCGCACGTTGTCACAGCATGTCCTCACTCTGCTCACAACAACAACAACAACAACAACAACAACAACATGAAAACGTATGATAGTGTTTGCTGTTCACGGCAAAGTGAGCACTTATGATATCAACCTTAGAAAAAAAAATCTCTATCCCTACCTGCATATATTTAAACGGCCGAACTGAGTGACATGGCGCCCAGTACAGTTGGTAACGATGAAGGGAAAGTAGTTCCGTATCTCAACGTCTAATAAAAAGTGTCAGGTAACCATTTGTGATAACTTAAATTATTTCTTTCACTTCCTGGTTATTTAATGCGCCGAAGTGTAAAAATGAGCAGATTTTCGAAACATTTTCTTTTGTGTTAATTACACAGTTTCACTAGACCGACGCATGGATAAAGTGACGAGGACCATGGCAATGTTAATCTTGCATAAGGCGGAAGAGTACACAACATGCTTACTAGTAGATCTTTGGCAGGGCTTTAAAAAGTGCTCATTTTACCGTGAACAGCCTATGCACTCTAAATACCGAGCGACTTGGCGCAGTGGTAACCCACTGGACTCGCATTCGGTAGGACCTGGGTTCGATTCCCGGTCCGGCCATCCGGATTTCGACCTTCCATGGTTTTCCGAAATCACTGTAGGCGAATGCTGGTATGGGTCCAAACAAAGGCCATGGCCGATTCCTTCCAAACCCTTCCACAATCCCGCTTCGCCGCGCGACTTGCACCTTCTCTAATTACCTCGCTGTCGACGAGACGTTAGGCTCAACTACTTACCTACCTACACTCTAAATTCGAATCAGTGGGAAACCACTGATTCGCAGTGAAATTGAACCACTCTAATCAGTGAAACTGGCTCCACTTAGAATCAGTGGGAAAATCACAGACTATTTCAGTTAAAAAAATTCACTGATTGAATTTGTTACATGAAACAATTTCACTGATTGAATAAGTGACGGCTGACTACAGTAGCGAATCAAATATAGTTTCTATTGAATTTAACAAAATTATTACTGGAAATATACATATTTGTGATAGTTTACTATTTAAGCCTATATCGACCAATTTACCGTAATTAAAAAATTGCAAAAAATCTGCGCATTTTGTAAGGATCAAACTCACTTTCACCTCTTCGTTATTAGTCCGTTACTTTACCATCTGCGCTGTGAAGTGAAGTTGAAAAACGAGAGTAAAATATATGTCTTATAGTTCTTAACAAAATCGGGAACATTTAAACTGTATGCCCTTACTTTTCGTTTTTGGTTTGATTGGTACCTTTAGGATTGTTAAAATAATAGTACTTATGAATACACTCTCTTCACCACATAATGCAGCTTAAACCTTCAAACACAGTGCAGTGATAATTACATGAAAACTGAATGAAAGACGTTAAAACGGGATGAAAGGCTGAATGGTCATATTACCTCGTAAAACGGTGTTTTGAAAGACGAAACACAGTTTAGAAAGTATCTTGCATTGGTTTTATTAGTTTATTCGCTGTTACTTCACTTGATACACGTTGTTTAATGGCCATTTTTAGACTTTGTTTGACGGCCATTTTTAGACTTTGTTTGAAGGCCATTTTACACGTTTTTTAACTGATCCATCAGTCAAAAAACAAACCTCTGAAAAACAGTGAAAAAAAAATTACTGATATATCAGTGGGAAATGTCACTGAATCATTAAATGTAAGAAATCTGACCTTTTTAAAATTATTTATCTGTTAAATTCACTGAAGAGACTGCTAAATTAATCAGTGAAATTCTGAATTATTCAGACAAAATAACATCGCAATCTTTCTTTCGTTGGAGGTAGTATATTTTGGTTGGAAAAAAATTTTGAAGAGGAAAACGTTTTGGTAAAGTAATTTTTTTACATAATAAGTACATATACTCTATTTATTTCACATTTTTAAATACCGAGTTCACCACCAAAGATAAATGAACATAGATCCACCGCCTTGCATTTTATTTCAAAGTGCGTATTCCCGTCTAAGAAATATCGTTAGGAGGCGGCGGTTCATCCGTCCATCCGTCAAAAGTTAAATTCTGGCAAATATTTGACGGATGGACGGATAGAAGAAAAAAAAGCGTCCCTGCGATTGGTTTAAGGTCACGTGACAGCCGGACGGACGGACGACTGACGGGCGCGACAGACTATTGTGAGTCCAGTTTAATATTTTATCGATAAATTATTATATTTCCCTTATAAATAACAAAAACAGGGAGAAAATATATGTGCTGGTAAAGCCTAGTAGGAAGTAATTCTCATGCATTATGTTGCGTTGTCCCAATGGTGTAATTTTTTTAGACTCTATTAAGCTTTGTTTGCACGAGGCGAAGGCATAGCCTGAAAGTAGGACTTTAGCAGGGATTCAGAAAAGTTGGAAGTAACCGTCAATGAGCCCTGCCCAATTGCCTAAAGGTTGTTCACGATGAAATGAGCAATTTAGAAATGAACCTTAGAAGAAAGCCACTGCCCCTGCATGCATATATTTTAACAGGCGCGCTGAGTGACATGCGCCTAGTATAGTTGGTAACAATGAATGGAAAGTAGTTCCACATCTTAACGTCGAATAGAGAGTGTTAGGTAACTATTTGGAATAACTTAAAATTATTTATTTCATTTCCTTTTTCTGTAATGCATGGAAGTGTAAAAATGAGCAGATATGTAATAAATTTATTCTTCTAATAAGTTTCCAAATTCACTTTACCGACGCATGAATGAGGTGATGAGGCCCATGGTAAAGTTAATTTTACATAAGGCGGAGGAATACACAACGTGTATACAAGTAGATCTTAGGCAGGGATTTCAAAAGGGCTCATTTAACCTTGAACAGCCTATACTATCTTTACACCGCAGTACAGGTAGCGAACTACGAACTTATAATTGCGTCACAATTTTTATTTTGTCGAAATTTGGCAAAATTAATATTGTGAAATTATTTTTTTGCGTTATTTTTGGTGGCGCAGTTGAAGCAAGAGTGCGTTATTTTACACAGAACCACAATGTAATTAAAGTTAGACAACTGTAAACCAATAGTGTGAATTGGAGAGAGAGAGGGGGGGGGGGGTAAATACAATAAACATACTTGTTAAAACTTAAAAACTAAAAACTTAGATATACAAAAACGCATGCCAACAAGCACACGCAGTTTTGAAAGGGGGGGGGGGAGGGAGTAGAGTTAGGTTACTAGCACTGAGTAATTACTGGTGAGCTAGCTCAAACAAATGTTTAGGGACGAAACTTTTGAAAGTAGTGGCTGGCGAGTTCGTACGAGTTTGTGACTCAGTCGTTATGTTTGAATTGCTGCGTAAGGTTAATAGTTAAATGCTGTCACGATAAAGTGAGCACTTTTGAAATCAACCTTTAAAAAAAGCCTCTCCCTCTGCCTGCATGTATTTAAACGTGCTCACTGAGTGACATGCGCCTAGTATAGTTGCTAACGAATAATGGAAAATAGTTCCATATCCTAAAGTCGAATAAAAAGTGTCACGTAACCCTTTGTAATAACTTCAATAATTTCTTTCGCTTTTTTATTGTTAATGCGCCGAAGTGTAAAAATGAGTAGATTTGCAAAATATTTACGTTTCTAATAATTTCGCATTTTCAATTGACCGTCGCATGAATAAAGTGACGAGGCCCATGATAATGTTAACATAGAGCGGAAGAAGACACAATATGCATGCAATTAGAGCTTAAGCAGGTATTTCAAAAGTGCTTATTTTACTGCGAACAGCCTATAGCTGGGTATAAGGGCAATTTAAGTTTTTTTTTTAACAGACACACTACAAAAACTAACACGGCGTGCGAAAGGTTCCCCTTAAGAGCGTTGGGCACAGAAAAATGTGTTATTTTATAATCGAGCCCCCCCCCCCCCCCGCGCTCCTAATTACCCGATGCTACACTTCATACATTATGAAGCGACTTTGTTTACGAGAAGTTTAACTGTATGTAAGTAAACCAAATTATTCAAGCCCAAATTAAAATATACGAGTACAAGCGTAAATTACTTTTTATAAAACACAAGCTTTTGATTTACTTTGTACCATTTGAGGCAACTACATTCTAAGTAATGCATGAATTTCGAAGGAATGAATAGTGGAATTAAGTATAATATTTTAACAGTTGAAGTATGGGTGGAATGTTGATACGTAGGCCTATGGTAGGTTGTATGTAATGTTGGAATAAAACTGGCATATATTAATACGCATCGGTTTTCATTACAGTTTCGCGCTCAATTAAGAGAAAAGTATCCCACAGCATAGCTCGTAGTTCTAGACATTATATGCTTCCACTCAACAAAAGGCTTAAAAATTAATATGCGCCATACTGCAAAGCATGTCAGGCATAAACTTAACTACATCAGGTTAAGTACAGCTAAGAAGTATTAAAAACTACGTGTTATTACATAAGGAATATAACACAGAACAGTGAACTGAGATGGTACGAAATATTTCGCATTACTGCTCTGCTGATAAAGAATTCAAGTGGCGAAGTGGATGGCACACTGGACTATTCGCGCACGTATTCCGCCGGGTGGGTTTTCAGGAGAAGATCGTAGCGGAGAGGCAAATATAGAGAGTAGAATGATCATGCAGGGAAGTAGGCGCCAGGCGCCGGCCAACAGACATCATGCTCTGTCATTCCGGTCGGTCGGCGGCCATATTGGAGCTGCATGATATCAACGTTGACCCTTGACCTTGACCCCATGCCTGTACCCGTGACTTTGAATTACCTTTAATCCAAAAAATTCCAAAAATTAACCACATTTATAAAAAAAAAATTATTTGAAAAATTATTAAAATCATAAACATTTTTTTTTACGAATTATTACTTTAAAAAAACGTACATTTATGGAGGTTCCTCCGCCACTACGCTTGCCAAATTTTTTTTGGTTACTTAATTGGTTAGTTACTCGGGTCCGTTAATTAGTTGGCAGGCCTCCACTCCATTCCTCCTAACCTCGTCTCCGGATGTGATTGACATACTGAACATATCGTTCCGCTTACCTTCAAACTTTCCACGTACATGTTTGAACCATGCACACAGCTCCGCGGTTTGGGACAGGCTGTTGATCCAACACTTGTAACTCTGGAGAAAATTACGTATATTTACATTTGTTTCTCATATAAGGCTATATGATACACAGGTATTTTAGAAGCGAGGTATAAATTTTTGAAGACACGAATTATTGTTAAAAAATTAATTTTGCTGAAGCCAACAAAAAAAAAAAAAAAAAAAAAAAAACACAAGATGAAATTTCAATTCAGAAAACCCTACAGTTTACCGCAGATAAAATCACACGAATGTGGAGAATATATGTACAAAAATCACAGGAAAGACATACAAGTGTGGAGAACATATATACAAAAATGAACACATATACAGAAATTCCGAAAAAAAAAATAAACAGACCAAAATGCAAAGGACATCTATGTATAAGGAATCACACACAGCAAAACGCAAAATACATCTATATACAAAAATCATACAAGACAAAATGCGGAGGACACCAAAATATTATAATAACCGTAGGGAAGCATCCGTATACCAACATCCACCCACCAGCTGTCTCTTGTCATCTGTCCGTCGTAGCGTCATCTTGTTAATGCACTCCGAATAAAGGGCATGTTGGGGCGGGAGAGTTATGTGGGCCTTCACTCTCATGCTCGTATGATTGTTATAGGCTGTTCACGGTAAAATCAGCACTTTTGAAAGCCCTGCTTAAGATCTACATGTACGCACGTTGTGTATTACTCCGCGTTATGTAGAATTAACATTGTCATAGGCCTCTTCACTTTATTCGGGCGTAGGTCGAGTGTAACGTTGAAGTTATTAGAACAGTAAATATTTTACAGATCTGCTCATTTTTTCACTTGGATGCATTAAAAAAAAACATAAAGACAATTAAATAATTTAAGTTACTACAAATCGATGCCTTACACTTTTTAACTGACGTTAAGATATGGAACTACTTCCCATCCATCGTTACCAACTTTATTGGGTGCATGTCACTCAGTGCGCCCGTTAAAATGTGTGCAGGTAGGAGCGGTGACATATTACTTTCCCCCCGTAATGCGGGGGGAAAGTCACTCGCTTCTGACTAGGTCAGTCCCGGGAATACTAAATGGAAAATGCATTTAACGATATAGGGTGTTGTTTTTTTTTTTGTTAATAAATATTTATCGGCGACAAACGTTTATACCTAACACACACGCGGTTTTTCTTATGCTCGTTAAAAGCTTATGATGGGTTTCCGAAAGAAATAGAGCAGCAGAAGAGAAATAATATTTACTTAAAGGCTGTTCACGATAAAGTGAGTACTTTAAAAATGAACCCTAGAGAATAGTCACTGCCCTGCCTGTATATATTTTAACGGGCGTCCTGAGTGACATGCGTCCAGTAAAGTTGGTTACACGGGATGGAAAGTAGTTCTGTTACTTAGTGTTGAATAAAAAGTGTTAGGCTTCCTGATTTTTTAATGCATCGAAATGAAAAAACAAGCAGATTTGTAAAGTATTTACCTTCTTAATAATTTCACAGTTTCACTTGACCGACGCATGAATAAAGTGATGAGGTCCATGAAAATGTTAATTTTACATAAGGTGGAGGAATAAACAAAATGCACACAAGTAGATCATATGCAGGGCTTTCAAAAGTGCTCATTTTTCCGTGAACAGCCTATACCAATCGACCGATGAAGCTAGTAGTAGTAGTAATAATAATAATACAGTTAATCGATTTCTTCAAAAAAATTCTAATGCTCTACATATGAAACTTTGCACATTCTGTTAATCAATTCCGCATATAACATAATGGCATGAGATGATAATTAATATAAATAGTGGTACTAAATTAACTACGTAACATACAAAGTAAGACAAATTGATAGATCACAATCTCGTACTGCGTTGACAAATACTAAATTTCACAAAATAGTATTTGCACTATTGATCCCTCGAGCTGATACAAAATTATATTTACAATCTCTATTACACGTGTGTGTGTGTGTGTATATATATATATATAACTATATAACACTATTTACATACACCGTATGTAAGTATAAAATACGAATTTTAACGATACATTGGATCATTGATGAATCATACAGATAGGCTATTTGGCGTATTAATGACTTAGATGATGCTTTAATTAATGAATTTACATAATTTTTCAAAAGGTAAATGGTGATAAAAATATTATTCACCTATTACAATTTTAGGTACAGAATAGCGTGAAGGGGGGGGGGGGGCAATTTCTATTGGATGAGAGGCAGTTCCGAACCAAGGATTGACAATGCAGGCGGGGGCCGACCCGTGGTGATGCGCGCAACTCTCTACAAAGTTCAAGTCATGCAACAGCCAATTAGGAAGCGTGGTGGGGGCCCACCGTGGTGCTAGGCACTTTCAGTGCAAAGTACAAATACAGTCATTACAAAAAGTTTCTGTTCGGCACAGTTTACTCAGCAAGCGATGAAATATACCGATATATGCATATATAACCGAGATTATTAAATACTACCCACCTTTCAGGTTTAGAGGTAAGTTTCTATTTTTTTTTAAATACACCTTAATTATCACCGCACTTAGCACTGTACACACCACAATCAGGGGTCATTTATGGGTCAGTATGAATCATTTAGGGGTCAGTATGCGTCATTTATGGATTATCTATGGGTCATTATGGGTTATTATGCGTAATTATGGGTCATTTATGCGCCATCATGGGCGATTTGTGGGTCATTATTGGTCATTTGTGGTCATTTATGGGTTAGTCTTGTGAGGAGTCATTAGGAGTTATTTAGGGTGTTATTAGGGGTCATTTAGATGCCAGTCTTGTGAGCGATCGGTCTGCCAGTAGCCAGTTGTCTACTTTAAGTGTGTCCATGAGTTCCAGCTAAGCGAAGATAACGCAAGGACGAAATATATTTTCACATTAAAAAATGTATTCACTAGTAGGACAACGATGATAAGTTAGTGGTTAGTGAGTCGGTTACAAGTTTTTGTAACTTTTCTGGGAGAGTCCTTCCTGGGCTAACCGTGATATACATTGTTTACAGATTAAAGCAAAATTTTTGTGGCAACTTGCATGTGAGGTTTTATTTTTTCCCACGTAAATTGCTACAAAATTGACTTTGGTGTGAGGGGTTAAATATTAAATTTTTTTTACTGCATGTTGTATTACATCTGACGTGTCTATATATACTCGTGACTGACATTATAAATATTTATGTTAGAATTTATATTTGAAGTGCAGAATATTCCAAGTCTTGTTAGCTAGCATTAAGTCACCGCTGCAGGTGAGCTTCTCGCCCCTTCCCAGACTCCAGGTGGCCCGTGCGCGCGCACCGTATACTGCTACTTGCGGTGCAAGGAAGAACTATGCACGGCTGCCAATTCGTGAATACTGCACGGGGTACCAACCCATACCTGCTGCCGTCGTGGTTGCTGGCACTGAAACGATGCGTTTTACATATGCGGGGGCCCAATCTCCTAATAAAATGTTTTTTTTTTCTGTCAGTAGTGGCTACAGGTTATGATTCATGGGGATGCCTCACGACCTGATGTACTGGAATATTTGAAATTATCAGTGCCCTATAGTGAACGATGCTAAAAATAAATGTTATATGGCGAGGAAGGGAGTTTGGAGGTGGGTGGATACCTGCGTACTAATTAACGGACACGCGAGTAATTGATCGATTAAATAACCAATAAAAATTGGCAAGGGTGGTGAAGGAACCCCCGTAAAAGTACGTTTATTTAATAATAATTAGTAATAATTTTTAATGATTTTTCAATCATACATTTTAAAATAATTTTTATAAGTTTTTTTAAAGTTTTTGGGATTTATTGGATTATTTGAGTTCAAGGTCATTAAAGGTCATGGGCACAGGCATGGTGTCAAGGTCAAGGGTCAAAGTTGAGGTCACGCAGATCCAATATGTCCGCAGACCGACCGGAATGACAGAACATGATGCCGGCTGACCGGCGCCTGGCGCCCACTATACGCTGTTCCCTTGTGCCCGCATCGGCATAATCATTCTACTATATAGCCTTGGTAAGTGCAGAAGTTTTGTTAATTTACAAATGTAGGTTTGCATTTATTTATTTCAAACATCGCAATTCAATGTCAGCAAAACATATATTGGTTGGTATTGTGTATGTTATGACACATCTTTCCAGCATAATACCATTGTTGTAAAACGTCAGTAAGCCTTAGGTTGGTAAGTGTACGGCCATTTGTTAGAGCCCAACTAATAACAATAAGTTGCCGATATAACTATACGCTGTTCACGGAAAACTGAGCACTTTCGAAAGCCTTGCTTTAGATCTAATTTTGTGGACGTTGTGTATTTCTTCCGCCTTACGTAAAATTAACATTGCTATGGGCCTCATAAATTAATTCATACGTCGGTCAAGTGAAACTGTGAAATTATTAGAAAAGTAAATATTGTAAAAATATGCTCATTTTTACAGCTCGGTGCACAAGAAAAACAGGAAGCGAAATAAATAATTTAAGTTATCACAAAATGTTACCTAACACTTTTTATTCAATATTAAGATATGGAGCTGCTTTCCATCCATCGTTACCCACTCGGTGCGCCCATTAATATATACCCAGGTAGGGGCAGAGATATTTTTCTAAGGTTGATTTGAAATGTGCACACGTTATTGTGAACAGCCTTTAGTATTCAGAGCATCAACCTTGGTAGTAATCAGTGGAAAGTTTTGGTGGGCTGGGTTTAGCAACTTCAAATATTTATACGAGCCCCATTTTTAAAACGATTGTGCGAATCACTTAAATCATGCAAGTTTTCATGGTCTGTGGTAGTGCTACTTGGTTGCAGGTTTGGGTGGAATTAGGATGACTGGTTGAGATATTGCATAAAAACTTTAGTTTCACGTTTGTCTATATCTTACAAAAAAAAGGCCTAAAATCAATCGCTGTATAGGCATAACTTATGCACCTAATAGATAATTTCAACATAAAAAGTTTGGGTTAATTTTTACAAATTATTTAATATATATGAATAAATAATACAAACAATTTATATTGCACTGTTTTGAAAAAAAAAATTGACCTATTAAAATTTTATAGGTTTACATGATCCACCGAAGTAATACTTGTGTACAAAATTAGGTGAGAATTTGATATTTGGTTCCTGAGTTATGACATAAAGGTTGCATTTTGTCACCTGGCACTATATTATAAAACGTCGCAAAAGATTATCTGTATAAGCATGTTTGATGATTACGATGGCTTCTCTCAGCATACTAAGTTTAATTGAATGTGGTTAAATGGTTTATAGTCATGACAAACTTATCAAAAATAACTTATGTCTGCTGCACTGTGAATAGAGCCAGGCATACTTGAAACCTACTGTAGCATACTTATGTGCCCAGTTCGGTGGGAATCGGTTAGTTGGTCCCGGACATTAGACATAATAGCTCCAGTTTCTCATTTGGTGCTATTTTTATTTCTGTACTGGCACATTATATGTTTGTCATAGATACTTCTACATATGAAAGTCGGTTGAAATTGTTCAGGAAATATGGTTTACTAACCTAAAATATTTACATGGCTGTTATTCGGAATATATATATATATATGACTATCATCTTAGGTCATATAAATTAAGCATGTAGTGCTATCTTCCAAAATGGCTGATGAAAGAGTTTATATATCTGCTTATTTGATGGTTGTATAGATACTGCCAGCATACAAAGTTAATTTGGAATTAGTTAGGCTTACATGGTTTCATAGATATAGCATGGTACATCTAGTCTATAATGTTTATGTGGCGGTCATTTAATAGTCCCGACTCACAAAAACATGCCAGTTGACGTGCCTTACTGTAATTTTACCTGTGTGTCAAATTCAGTAGAAAACGCTTGATTGTTTCTCGACATAAAATTTAAACTGTATTTTTCACATGGCGCTATAATACAAAATGGCGGTTAAAAGAGACTATGTCTTGACACATTTGATGCTTCGAAAAGATACTTTCAGCATAAAAATTTTGGCGGAAGCTGGTTAAACGGTATTATAGATATTGCAAATAAACCTAAAGTATCTAATTTGTCGTCATTTTGAAAGTGTTTTGCTTAATGCTTAATATGACAGGAATCTGTCTTTTAGTTACCGAGATATAATAAATTCCTTTTTAAAGAAATTTTAGACATTATTGAAGAAAAAAATAACTTTAGCTAATGTAACTACATCTCAAACGCACATACTTAATACACTCTGTTCAACCCTTTCAGTACACAATTTATATTTTACAGTGACTTTGTGATAGCTTTTATTTGTGTCAGAAGTCATTATGATAGAATGTGCACAAGCCATAGGGGAACTATAGGGCCCGATAAATCTCGACTACTTACAGATCAGAACTATTGAGAAGTAGAGTGATGACAGACAATCCGTTAACATTTCTTACACGACAGCTATCGAAGTCTGCAAAATTTCTTCGAATGTTACAACATTCGTGTTGTCCTCAAATCGCCTCTTTAAAACTGGTAGTAGTCATCAACCACGCGTGACAGCGCATCATTAAAGCTGGACTCACAACCATCCGTTTCATCCGTCAGTCGCCCGTCCGTCAGTCGGTCACGTAATCTTCAACCAATCGCGGGGCAACCTTTTTTTTTCTACCCGTCAAATATTTCTCAAACTTTTAACTTTAGACGGACCTACGGATGATCCACCGCCTTGTAATATCGTTCCTTGATCATGGATGTCTGGAAAACCACCACTTGTTCATTTGTATGGATATTTTTCTTTTTAAATACACAAGACAGTGAAGTTGTTTACTTTTTTACGTTTCACCTGTGAATTGAACTGAAGACAACTGGTAGATTTTTGAGAGGAAATGCTGATAAATTATGATAGGTAGAGAGAATATATTTATGACACGCATTAAAAACCTTTGCCTCTGCGCGAGAAAGTTCGTGTTGTTGGGTGGTAACACAGAACATTTTCTGGTCAGATGGATCGACGATTGACGGACTATTGTCAGTCGCTTTCAATTGACGGACGAAAAAACTGACGGATGGCTAACTGACGGACGGCCGACTGACGGAAGCGACGGATGGTTGTGAGCCAAGCTTAAGTGTGCAAGACGACATTCTGAAAAACTTGTTATTTGATCGCGCAGTGCAACAACCCAAGTAAAATGAAATTATCGACTACCAGAAAACAACGGAATTTTCTGGAGTGAAATGTAGTGGGTGAAAGGGATTGGGGGGGGGGGAGGGGGGCGCCAAAAACGTTTTCTGGTAAATTACGTCATTATTAGAAAACGCGATTTCAGCCAAAGTTATGATACAGGATGCTGTCTAAAATTCGAGCGATACTACTTGATAAATTTTTTTACGCTCATTCCCTGCGATTAATTATGGTCAGTAGGAAAAGATTCGGCTGTGTACGTTTGTGTGTGTGTGTGTGTGTGTGTGTGTGAATGAAAGATAGAGAAAGTGATGAGTGGAAAGTGCCCGCGCCAAGCTTTAGTGATTCAAGGTGAGTTCTATGGCTGTGGAAGTAAAGCCCTTCACCAGCTCATGTGGTTATGCGTTCCAGTCTTGGGTAAGCCATACATATATGTGTGTGTGTGTTTGCCATTTTTATTTTTATAACTTAAATTGATATGCAAAACATTAATTATTAAAAATATTAGTTAACATTATTATATACAACCACAGTAATTATTATATATGGCCTTGCTTGATAGATTATAGTTTTGGCAAAATAAGCTTTCTGAAGCATACAAAGTGGAAATAAGCTCAAATTTTGATTAATAATAGACTGATATCAATTGATTTTTAAAACATTCAAACAAGAAATTACAGACAAATATTTAATAGTGCTACAAAGTACATATAGGACACAATTTTTCTAACAGAAATCATACTTTTTTGACAATTTTCGTAATGTCCATACCATTTTTTTTTTTAAGTTCGGCATGTGTACAGTCGGGTGTGGTGCTAAATAAGAAGCACACTCTATTTCTACCTTAAGTTTAGTACACACATCTTCATGATAAACTGAACATTTTTGAAAGCCCTGCTTAAGATGTACTTGCATGTTCTTTTCGTATTCTTCACCACACGTAAAATTAGCATTGCAGTGGGCCTGATCACTTCATTCATTGCCGGTATAGTGAAACTATAAAATTATTAAGGAAGCAAATATTTTACAAGTTTTCTAAATTTTTACACTTATTATGCATTCAAATTCCAAAAAGCAAAATAAATATTTTCAGTAATCACAAATGTTTAACCTAACACTTTTAATTCAGCGTTAAGACGTGGAACTACTTCCCCCTCCGTCCTTACCAACTTTACTGAGCGCATGTTGGTCAGTGTGCGTGTTAAAACACATGCATGTAGGGGTCGTGACATTTTCTCAATGTTGGTTTCAAAAATGCTCATTTTATCGTAAACAGCCTATACGTAAACAGCCTATCCGCTTAGCCAAGTAATTATAACCATTTAAAATGCACCAGTGTGTCTAGCAAATATGAAGTAAAACTTGAATTTTATAAAGTATTTGTATATAATTGTTCCAACTCAAAAATAATAATTGCGGAAATAAACCTAGTCTTTTACGGCGTACTGATAAAGGCTGTTCACGATAAAGTGAGCACTTTTGAAATCAACCTTAGAAAAAAGACACTGCTCCTACCTGCATATATTTTAACGGGCGCACTGAGTGATATGCGCCCAGCAAAGTTGGAAACGATGGATGGGAAGTAGTGCCATATCTTAACTTCAAATAAAAAGCGTTAGGTAACCATTTGTGGCAAATTTGATTATTTTTATAGCTCTCATTTTTTTAATTCATCGAAGTGTGAAAATGACAATATTTGTTAAATATTAATTTTTGTAATAATTCCACAGTTTCACCTGACCGACGCATGAGCAAAGTGATGCGGCTCGTAAGGTAGAAGAATACAGAACGTGCATGTAAGTAGATCTTCAACAGGGTTTCAGAAGTGCTAATTTTACTGTGAACAACTTATACTTCAGTTGCTGTGGCGTATCTTTGAAACATTCACTAGTTGAACTGACTAGTAAGACGTACAACAGAGAGGAGACAATGGCAGAGGGGAGCCGGCTTTTCTAATGACCCTGCTTGTCACGTCCTCATTCCTAACGTGTCGTTCAATCACAACCAATTGGTTGATTGAGGCGATTACACTGCGTACCAATCTCCTGCCACAGACCCTAGTGGATGACCAGAATTTTAAACTACCACCGGTGGACCATCCGCGCACGACAAGAGAATACACCAACCACTATAGGAGATATATTGGAACGATATAATCAAGAAGACAGAACATGGCTCGCTCCATCTCTTTTTCTTACAAAGTTGAAATATAACTACAATATCTTATACTAAGCTTCTTACGGACCACTAGACTCATTTTCTGGGATTTTTGTGTAAACGAGAAATATACAACAGGCATTAAGATTCTGAAGTTATGGGCATACTTCGCCATTAATTTTTTAAAAGTCCGGAAAGCATAAAGTTAATGCAATACTAGGTATATGTTTGAAGGGCCACGGTGGCTGAGCGGTTAGGCTGCTCGCCTCTCAGCAAGGCGAACCGGGTTCAATCCCCGGCCAGGCCACTCCCGGAATTTCGCATGTGGGAATCGTGCCGGACGATGCCGCTGGTCAGTGGTTTTTCTCGGGGATCTCCCGTTTCCCCTACCCTATCATTCCAGCTTTGCTCCATACTCACCTCAATCACTCTCATCGGCTCTCAAGACCTCGCTGTTGAGAGCCACCCAAATCTTTTCACTCTCTCACTCACTCATTCACTCGCTAAATGACTAAAATATATAAACATAGTTTCCTTATTAAGATGAGAAGTCAAGATAGTATAGTAGCCAGACTACTGGCCTTCCACCGCGGCGAGTCCTGGCGGGTTCACACGGATTTTATCATGTTGTAAACGACGCAGACGTTGTCATTGAACAATTGGTTTTCTCAGGGCGCTCCCGTTTCCCCTGCCCTTACATTCCACCAGCGCTCCCTCTTCATTTCAATTCAACTCAATATCTCACTGTTAAGCCCCGACCAAAACCTTTCTCTATTTAAAATGTTTAGAATTTTAGCAAAATAAAATGTACTTCTAGAAGTAGCAGCGTGTGATTTTTCCCATTTACCTTTAAAAAGAAAATTGTTGACTTTGTGTGACTTTCGATTTCAAGTAAAGTAGAAAGATTAAATACGTGCGTTGAGAAAGGAGGTTTATATATATCGCTGTCACAGATATAAATTTCAGGTACATCTTCTAGAAGCAGATTTCGAATTCTAATAAGACTCGTTTTCCAGCCCTCCAAAAAAAAGTTAATGCTAGCGATTTTTTCTTCAGAAAATAATATGGCGTGTTCACTACCGTGGTAAAATCTAGGCCAACTATTTATATATTTCCACACGTACTTTACTGAAGCCCAATGACATAAACTTGTAAATATGCCTGTTATGTATTTAGAAGCGTTAAATTCAACCCGCTCTCTAGCTTTATTCTGGAGAGTCGTTCGAAAGAGTATATATAAAAAAGAAAAAATTCGTTCACGAGAAAGTACTGATGTCAGATAATCTTGGTGCAAAAAAAAATATTTGGAGATATTTTCAGCCCTTTCTGGTCGTCGAGTTCTTTTTCGTCTTCTCTAACGCATCCTCATAGCGGGGTTATGGAAACCTAAAATAATAGTATATACAAATGTTACATATGGTGGCTCTCAAAAGTTCATATGTCTGTGTAATATAGATGGTTAAAATTTTGCGCAGATTTTTCAAGTGATAGGTTTGGCTCTGCATACGGCTATTATCCAGTTTGCGTACGATGTACTTCCTTGTCAAGTTATTTTTTTGATAATATGGCGAGAGTACACATTAGTTTGCACTGATTAGTTAGCTTTAAGCAAATGCTTTGAAATCATATTCTCAGCATATATAGTGCATTAATTGTCACTTAGGGCTATATTCTAAAAAAAAATCGTGTCCATGGGCATGTAACAAGTGAGTTCAAAACTAATGGAAAAGCAAAAATTAAGTACGAAAAAAAAAACAACTAACTAGTAAGCTAGGAATAATAATTAGAAGAAATAATGAGTAGCTAGCTCTCTATAGACCTACTTGTTAGTGTAGCAGAAGAAAAAATTAAGATATCAAAGAAGAACTAGAGAACACATATGCTAAATAGAAGTAATAAATGGTCAATACATATGGCTGCCATTACGGAGACACAAACGAAGCTAGTGGAAATAATGAAGGTACTGTTCCTAAGTGAGATGGTGGATTCGACATGAAGTGGCGATTAAACTGAATTGGTAGAGAAGAAAAGGACAAAAGGTAATTACCGTAGATGCTATGTGAAAATAATAAGAAATACTAGAAAACAGACGTATTTTATATACCGTTGTTTTAAATTTTCCAAAAAAAAAAAATCACTTTATTATATATAGCAGAGGTTTAGAAAATAAACTTGCTGTTTGAAAGTGTTGCAAGGCGTAATAAATATTTCCTGGTAGTAATATTATACACTGAGTAGCTAGGTTATAATGCAATATTATACACTGAGTAGGTTCTAATGCACCATTACACACTGAGTAGCTAGGTTTTAATGTAATAATATACATTGAGTAGCTAGGTCCTAATGCAATATTATACACTGAGTAGCTAGGTTCTAATGCAATATTCGGCCTAGGAGCAATACACTAACGGAGAAAGATATTCAGAAAAAAGTTGCGATATATTTTCCAAGGTGAAATCCTGCATTGGTTACTGATACCACGAATAGAATGATGCGAAGGAATCAAACCATTAGATACACGAGGAACACAGAGAAGAATAAGACGAAAGCGAAGGGAGTAAATCAAACTTGTCTCGAAAATCTGGATGCACAATAATACGAAGAAAGGGTTTGCGGAAGTGGGCTTAGTGAAACATCTGCAAGCAAGAGGTTCGAGATAGTTTAGAAAAGGGTCGCTTCCGCCGAGGTCAAAATGTGATCGAGACGCTCTGTGTTCGCTGGTTCTTGGAATTATATATTGAAATACTGAGGATAACGATTTCTCATCTTTGTCCGCCCTTGTAATCCTAATCATTTTGTCTCATTCATGTCACTTACTCTAATGTTGGTTTGCAAACGTTTGCGAATAGTGAAAGTAATATTGAAAACAATTTTTATGTTTCACAGTACTGATAGTTATAACTTCGTCGCACATACCAAAGTAAAACATTTATTTTAAATAGTCTACTGATGTTTATTTTGTTAAGAGCCGGCATCTGTTTTCACATTCACTGATTTGTTGCTAAGATAATAATGAGAGGCGAATTTATAGAGTTGTTAAACCTATGGAACATTGAAATATTTTACACACATTTGAGTGTTTTATGTCGAATTTTATGCTTTTGGAAATTGTAGAAATGAGTTACAGTGAACTGTCAGGTGAAAAAACTATGATACAATAAAATAGGTATTTGCTCTCATAACAAAATGGATCTCAGCAAAAACAGTGATTAAAATACACAATTTAAAATACCACTGATTCTTCATTAGAAATATTACTACGCTTAGTTTAATATCATAATGTTAATTGTGAATACTTTTATTCTTTTGCAGATTGATTCCATCATGAACAACTTGAAGTTATATTTCACAATGAGTAACAATATCTGGTAATAACGTGGAAATCACAGATATTCTGGTGATTTAAATGTAACAGAAACTAAATTAGAATTACCAAATGTCTGTTCAAAAAATTGTTTTTACGTAAACCAGTGATTACTATTTTAATTATTGTTATAAAATGACTCGTATGCAATGTATGTAACATTGAAAACTTTCTTTTTGGTGTAAATATATTCCGTCTCTGTGTATATAGGCCTACCATGCTGAACAATAATATAAGCTAATGAATTTATAATATGATAATGCTTTTCTGTTATAAATTTATTTCCGATGGACATAATAATTTCTAGAATATTGGTGTCGCATAACATTTTTAGTGCTTGAGTTTATTTCTAGCTTGAAACCATCTCATTATTATGTTCCGGAATAAAAATAATAACATAGAAAGTGCGGTAGTTTAGTGGCGACTGACCAAATTAGGAGTTCAAACATTCATGTATATTTACTTCTTGTATCGGGGACGTATAGATTTATATTATGTGTAAAGCATATTGTCAATGTAAGAATCATACAAATTTTACTTTATACTTTATGGCGATACCTATTCCCGAAAATTGTAAAGCAGTTAGTGATAATAAAGAATAAATCCTGAAATTTTTTGCAGTGTAATAAAATGCCGTGTGGAACACACAGTGTTTAGTGTGAAATGTTGAAATGCGAAACAGTCGTAGGAATTTACACAAACTACACCATACGCTACGTTTACTCGTGTAACATGTAACTTATTGTATGTACAATTTTTATAATTTAATTTCTCACGTAGATGTTAGGTTCCTAGCGATAGATGGTAAGTAGATAGTGATATATGAGATGCTCGACCCAGAAGACTGACAACCAGGACATAGCTACTTGAATGTTCAAAGCATGCACTGGTATCATGTCTCCTATTCTTTATACACATATTGCTCATTTTGTAATTTTAAATATGGTTTGTATATGTATGTATCGTGTAGATAATTTGAATAAAGTAATTTGACAAACACCTCTCCTGTGTAGTCTTTCTTCACAGTATTAATAGTTTAAAAGCTTAAGTTGCATCTTTGCCATTTTTGTGCCTGTTTCAGTGTTTAAACCAGTTGCCTACATAAAAATGGTAAGACGCATAACAAAGTTTTGGTGACAGAAAACAAATTTCAGTGGTCCAATACACTTTAAGGATTTTGTTAGCAAAATTTGGATATTTTTGTAACTATAAAACAATAGTAAAATTGTGAGCATTACACTTGCTGTTTTCAGAAAATTCACTTGTTTCAGTTCAGTGGTTTTTTTGGTTAAATCTTGACAAAGCAGTAAATTTATTGCTCCTTTGTTATATCAAACAAATAAACCAAATCATTTTGAAAATATAACCAAATAAATTAAAACCGAATAACTTGATTCCTTTTAAAAACTGTTTACTGAGTTTTACACTACAAAATTTTAGTAGGCATAACAAATAAATATCGGAAATTTTCTAATCAAGTGTCGAACACATTAAATAATGCTTCTCTGAGTGATTAAATTTCGTGAAATATCTTATTGGATATTTCTTCAAGCTAAATTACTTAATTACTCCAAGTCAATTAGTATATATTTTTTTTGTGATTCAAAACTGTGAAGTTGTTACTCTAACTCGCAATTATATAAAAAGTACGAAATGCATTTTTTTTTTTTTAACTTTCTTGAAACAATTTTATTTTAGTGTTTACCCGTTCGACAAAGTTTCGCACAAATAAAAACAAAACGAATACCTGCGTGTGAAACTTAAAATTAGATGTTAAGTGAAAGAATTACTTCTCATGATTAACAGCCAGGTACGGACAGCACCCTTAATAACTATATAGTTACGGGCATTGATATTTTCTAAAGGTTCTAACAAAAGTTTTATATTAACCGTGAACAAGTCACAAAGTGAAAAATGTTAGATTGTTATGGTTGGTAGTAGATTAGATATCACAGTGGCCGAGAATGTTTAATGAAATTAAAAAAAAAATTATTTGCGCCAATGAAAGCGCGTGGTACAAATGTGCTATAATTAAATGCCAGCTACGCAAATAAGACGGAATTTGCACCAAAGGTACACTGCGAATTGCAGTCTGAAACATCAAACGTAGGAACTAATGCTGCAGCACAATATAATGTACACCACGTGTTTCTAAAACATGTGGACAAACTCCGGCAGGCAATTCCTTACGAACATATGTGAAGAGAATGTATGCACAATTTATCCATTATCCCATAAAGTGATTATTAACGCAGCTATGCGCCCCCCAAAGTTTTAACTTTAAAATGCTTTTAGTTGAAAATATCAGTAATAGCTTGTTATTAAGCAACAAACCGCTGAATGGTGTTTTGTATAAATGAGATCTTACACCTCTAAAAACACAGTCGGAAAAATTATTCCCCTTCCTTTTGGAAAGGGCTGTGGGCGCCCTATGTTCGTATAAACTTTGTAACACTACGTTCTAAGCAAATTTTTAATGACAACCTGTGAATAAGCACGTCTAAATTAACAGAAAAGGTCGTCTTGTCTGAACATTTCAGGTGAATCGTGCGTTGCATACTAGATAGGCAAACCACAACACGGAGAAAGGCAGTTTAAATTAAAAAATTTTCAGGTACGGACAGCACCCTTAATAATCACTTGACGAGAAAAGTGCTACTTACATTTTAGTTTCATTCATTCGCCTGGAATACACTGAAGAAGTTAGTCCCCATGTTTTAGAAACGCGTGATATATGAACAACTTCACTGGACGGTTTGCAGAAGATCACTATTATGTTGACGGTAAATGTGGACAAGGAGGAACACAAGAATTGCGGCGTGAGAATTGTCACACACCTCTTCAACTTTGTGTGCTGTTATCTTGAAAAAGGCCTGGCCAAAGGCGTTACAACAAAGGATCCTGTATGTTGCCTTTGGCATTTTAACCTTAGACGTTAACTTTCGAGTCTGGTGAAATATATACACTGTATATATACACTTACATGGTAATATTTATTTCAAAAAGAGGCGGGAGGATAAAAAATGGCTGATAGGATAAAAGTAACTAAGGCCTCAAAAGTGCAACCTTTATAGTGAACAACCTATATCAGCGTACACATTTGCGGTAATTCGTTATGAACACCTATTTGACAGCACAGAGAAGGTGGCATTATCTGTTTTTATTTTGACGGTAAATAAGTGTATACCTGCATAACCTCGTACAGACACACGGAACACAAACTGCATCGATACACTTACAATAAATTTTTACTTGTAAATATTTATCATTCCACCGTACCACTTTTACGAGGCTGCACCGCCTCCAGTAATAGTTATAGGCCATTAAGTCCTATATGTATTTTCGACGTATCTTGTCATTGGGACAATTGACATTGGGACGCCCTCCAATAGACTTTTGGTCTAATCGAGGAAAATCCTGTATACAGTGTTTAACTGGACTTCGTTCATTGCATATTATGATTAGAAGATATAACCCAAATATGGCAAAGGGTGGACTAACAACTAAAAAACAAAGGGGAAAGTATTTTCGGGTGTTAGTAACTCACTAGTCGAAAAGCAACATTCGGATGGTTTGGATTTCGTATACCGTTAAATTGTTTTCTTTTGTTCTGTTTAATTTGTATTTAATTGCTTATCTCAGAAATTTATGAGTATTAAATAGCTTAGGTCCCATCTGGTCTGCCACGCTGTTAAAGTGACCTCTTTCATTTCTCTTAGTTCCGCTGTGGGAATTACTCCCCGCTTTATCCTACGAGAAATGGTCCCCATCTGCACCACCAGCAGATCCAGAGGGATCTCCCCAGCGATAAGCTGGAGAGCGTCACCTGAAGTTGTCCTATATGCCTTAGTGATCCCCAAGAGTGCAGCTCTATGAGCACTATTTATGGCCCTTTTACCATGAACACGCTCCGCCTCTGGGTACCATACCCCACATGCGTGTGTGAGGATGGGCAGGAAGACGGACTTGTACATAAGCTTTAACGTCCAGTACTCAAGCCCCCAGTTTGCAGGCCCTACTGCCCTCAGCCGGTGAAACATCGTTACTGCTCTGTTTACCGCATAGCGTACATGAGCATGGAATGCAAGTTGACTCTCCAGGATGACACCAAGATATTTCATCTCAGTGACCATCCTGATTACCCTTCCCCCAAACCTGATCACGGTATTCCACTTTAAAGTGCCCTTGAGCAATATTGCGTCGATTTTGTCGACTGAGAGGTCCAATTTGAACCTTCCAGCCCACTCCTCAACCAGTGTTAATGCAATGTCTGTCTTTTCTTCTAGATCTTTCCGCGATCAGGCAGGGACAAGTAGCAAACTGTCGTCCGCTTAACCATAGATCATGCAAGCCATGCGGCAAGTCCAGTCGAAGCAGCCCCTCAAAGATTACATTCCAAAGTATCGGACCAAGGACTGAGCCTTGCGGACAGCCCTTGGTCAGCACCTTCTTTTCCTTGTGTGTACCCATTTCCAGGGTGCACTTGCGATCTGTCAGAAAGGACCTTATCATCCAGTAGATATTTCCTGGGCACTCCAACAAGCGAAGTTGCCACAGAATCTGTGGCCACCAAGCATTGTCAAAAGCTCCCGCGATATCCAAGGATACTGCCATGACGTAGGTTTGGTCATAGGTTTTCACCTGTTCGACCATGTCCATGATGGCCATTTCGGTGCTCTTTCCCTTGGTAAACCCGTACTGGCGAGGATGAATACCTTGGACGATGTCCAGGTATTGCATCAGCCTATGGTTTATTAGGCACTCCAACGTCTTCCCCATTACTGGAAGAAGCATTATAGGCCTGTACGAGCTTGCCTTTCTCGGGTTTCTCCCGGCATCCTTATAGATCACTACAAGGTGTCCTTCTTCCACTTCCTTGGAAATTTCCCTTCAGAAAGGCAATCAATAAACAATTCCAACATGTCATGGCGTATGCGAGGATATGCGCGAAGGAGCATTTCCCCTGTCATTCCATCGTTTCCCGGGGCTTTCCTTTATTTCGTCTTACTGACAGTCACATCTAGATCCTTAAGAGAGAATGGTGCAGTATTCTCGGTTTCGATCGGGCTTAGCTGTTCTGCCCTAACTCTCTCATGATACTCTGTCTCCCCTACTGCAGTATCATTTGGCAAAAGCTTGTCTAACAAGTGCCTAGTAATCTCTTGAGGGGTCTGCAATAGATGCTCATCTGACTCAAGGGCAGGAAGTACCTCATTTCCTTTAACCTTACCAGTCACGATCCGATAAACCAGGCCCCAAGGGTCTTGGTTTCCCCTATCCATTACTAGCTCTCTCCTAGCTATTTGGTGTTTATTCCTTAGCAATCGTCGGTACTGTCCCCTGGCAACATTGTATTGCTGCACTGCTTGCTGTCTTAGATCTGAGCGGTATGTTCTTTTGAAGCGCTTTCGTAGGTATTTGACATGCCTACGATTGCGCTTCAATTCATCGTCCTACCAAGGATGGTGAGGGACCTTTCTTTGGGTTCTGGGGATGGCCTGTTCACAAGCTGTCATTAACATTTCCCCTATCCTTTCCGCTCGCTGATCCACAGTCAAGAGCTGTTTCTCTGTTCTATACCGTTTAAGGTAGTCCGTCAACACTCTGTCAAACAGAGGCCAGTCCGCTTTAGCCATCACATAACGGGGGCGTTCTTCTCTGGTTTGCATTCTTCCATCTGTTCGGATGGTGAACAGGATCATTTTGTGGCCCAAGTCCACCTCGTCGGAAACTCTCCAGTCCTCGACACTTCCAGCAGCTCGCGCTGTCGCCACGGTTACATCCAGATACGATTCTGTATCATGGGCAGGGGACACGTAGGTTGCCTCGTGCCCCGATCTATTGACCACCTGCAGGTCTTTCTCTAATAGGTATCTTATTACCTCCTCTCCCCAGTCGTCCGTCCTCGGGGAATTCCACAGTTCCGACTTGGCGTTGATGTCCGCGCCAAGTATGATACTAGGATAATTAGCTCTCGTCAGTATGGTCTCCCACTGACTTAAATGAACTTCGATTGGATCCTTAGGTTGGAAATACGACGAGACCATTGTCACGCCGCTCTCCTCCCCAGTCACCAAACGAATACACGCGTGATGCGTGCTCGAGAGAGCTTCCAGCGGAACATAGTCTACCTCGGGGTTGCACACCCAGATTCCTGCTAATGGGTTATCCCCAAAAAGGGCAAATCGACCAGGAAGAGTTGGCACTTTCCCTCTGAGCAGTTAGGGTTTTGGAAGTATACAGATAAATTTAAAAAAAAAGTGCATTAGAGTTGTAGGGATTGGTTCCTTGACGGCCAAGGGCGTTGGGCGCAGGGTAATAGGATTCGGCCGCCGCCATGTTGTTACGTTACCGTCCGCCACCTTGGATGTCATTGACCCTGACCCATGACGTTTGATCCGAGACCTTGATCTTGATCACAGTGACCTCTAATCCCATAAACCAAAAAATTGCAAAAAATCTAAATAAATTATAAAAAATTCTTATAAAACATTTTATGTAAAATCGTTTGAAAATTTAAAAAATCGTTTAAAAATGTATAAAAAAAAGGATTTTTAAACTATTTAAAAAAAAAGTTCATTGGCTGGGGAATGCTACACAATCACTGATCTTAATGTTTATATCACAAACTCCTTAAACATGCATTAAATTAAAGGATATCATTATAAAATTATTTTCCAAAATTAAATTTTCATTTTATTACAAATTATAATTTTAAAAGTAAATTAAAAATCATTAAATTTTACTCAAATCATTATCCAACAGATATTCTTCGAAAAACCAAAATGCAAATATTATTATTCTTTGTTAAAAAATAAAAATATTTTACTGTAACTCTAATTGTTTCTACATATAACAAACATACAAGAATTTCAGAAATTACCATCGAGAGTATTACAATTTAGAACCATGATTCATCTCGCAATGCGAGTAAGATTTGTTTGGGATTAGTTCGCACTTACAATCCTGCCAAAGTTAAAAACAGAAGTATTCACTCATATATTCCTACTTGAACCCCATCGACGATAACTCGAAATATGTATGCAGGTATGTTCTAAAAACACAATTGTTTGAACCCCAAAAATCTCAAAACATTAAAATAAGGATATATATATTTTAAGTAATACCCTCTTTATCATTTTAAATTTAATAACATGTAAATAATATCCAGGCCAACATAGTGTATAATAAATCCCGAGGTGTGCGCGCCTCTCTAGCAGACTTCCCGAGAGGCTAGCATTTCCTTCTGCAGTGTAGAGGCGATCTCTCGACACAGGAGTGAGGGCTGGCCGCTCGTGATGGAGGAGGCAAGGGATGTAGGGTGCAAGATTAGTTCCAGAATTTGTCTATAGAGCGCTTGCCCGGCGACCCCTCACTCTTTATCTGGCAGCCACCCGAGCAGTCACCCCACGCAGGAGTATTTCCGTGCACAGTTTTTCTAAGAACTTAAATCCTGCCAGCACATCGCATGGCAACAGAACCTACACCATGTCTCTCCACACACAGTTTTTATAAACGTTAACTTAATCTTGCAAATATTGTGGTGTATCAACATAATTTTTTTTAATTTCATTTTTTTAATCTTTTTACATAAAAAAATTTAAACCCACTACATTATAATTCCTGTTAACATGTGAACCAACATATATATGCTAAAAGTAAATACTTTGCTGTCACCATATACCAAACAGAATTTTATTTTTGAAAATATATTAAATTCTGTAACTGACTATTTTTTCACTAAGCCAACTCTTTTCAGGTGTATAAACATCTTTGCAATGTGACACCCCACAAATCGTGTATATATTCTGAGACATACACTATTATAACACCTATGATATTTTTCCCCATAAAATTCAGAACTCTCCCTCGCACTAACAACATCTCTTTCTCAAAACATTATTTCCTCACAATAACTTTTAGCGGGAAATCATACAAAGTGAGATTGTAAGTGCATATGCATTCGACAAAACACATGAAAATCTACTTACAAGATCCATGCTTATATGCTGTAAACACTACAGAACAATCAGTTAATTTTAAACATTTAACTGTCAAAAAATTATTTGTTAAGTGTGGGATTCGAACCCATGCTTACCTTACAGGGAACCGGAGCTAAAATCCAGTGCCTTGGACTGCTCGGCCAACCTGGCAAATTGTGTAATAGTCTGGAAATTTCAGCAAAAGTTTTTTATAATAAACATTTAAGTTTTACTACACAACACTGTATTCGTTTATCAAGAAGTTGCTTTTCAAGAAGCATATGATTACTATAGACACATTGACATTTTTTCGCAAGAATATTTATTTCCAACAGTTTTTAACAATCATATAATTTTATGACAGTTTCTCAATTTGCAAAATAAGGAAAATTTCTTCTCGCATTATATACACGGATAAACCCTCCACGCAATAATTTCCCCATAATTTTTTTTTGTAAAAGGAGAATCGCAAACACATATTTAGACTTCATATCCATGCAAATTAGTTAAGTATGAAACTTAATTAAGTTACAATCAACCTAACTTTTCACTCCAACATTCCCTTAATATGTTATCACACAGGAAATATAGCGTTAAAGTTTATGGTGGAGCAGCGATCAAACCACTAGACTACCTATACACACCCATGGTATTCTATTTAGTAGAGAGTAATCGATATAAAAAATAGTTATGCTAGAACAATCTCACTTGCTACACACCATTCACCTATAAATTTCATTTTAAATTCCACTATATTGTAGTTTTTTGGTGCATTCATTTTGTTTTTGAGGCTTATATAATTGAGAGTTCCACATCTATAAACAACACACTCATACAAGCGGTTTTCTACAAATCACACAATGATCTTATCGTTTATTATATTCACTTAAAATTTTATATTTAATATTCACTGTAGAAACATATAAAATTGATTTAGAAATATAGGTAATTACATTTATATAATATTTTTTGCATACATATAATTAATATAAAAAACATTACACTCGTATATCTTGTAATATCTCTTTAAATTAACATCTCTAAAGAAAAGTTACATCCTGCATTACAGGATTAGTGATAGCTCGAGATCGAACCTAGAGACAATGTTTGTTATTCATCAGAAAGTAACTATATGTAATGTGTCATTCACATAAAACAAAAAACGTATATGTTTATAGTTAAAACCCTTATATCCCTGCAAACTTAAAATTAAATATATCTCAACATATATTCCTACCTACCGTTACTCCAGATATGTTCGTCGAAATTACCTATAGTTCCATAAAACCAATGCTAGAAATTTTAGAATATCCCTTGAAATGAACACCCTGAGTAAAATAACACCGAGAAAGTTATGCAACATTGTAAATTTCCATTACTATCATGACTTTATCACGTTATGAAAAATTATTACCAATATATAAATTATATATTAGTTTAATTTGCTAATATGAGATATCTCATTACTAACACCATATTATAAATTAAATTTATGAACCAGTATTCCCTATCGCCCACTAATAATTAATAACATATCGTCCAATTTATATAGCCAAAACCTCCAAATACGCATCGCAAAATGTTAAAAATAACTCATAACATTTTAAATCTCATCTCATACTGACTAACAAAAGGGATGTCAACAAGTTATTTCCGCATACTGATCCATGCAAAATATTCTACCATATGTTATCCCCAATACATGAACACACCATATAAGCATTACGTACACCACATCGGCTATACTGAAAACCTTACTTCATACCTTACAAGACAACAAAACAACCATATAAGCATTCCTATGAAATATTCCAGCGATGACTCTGATAAATCACTGCATCATGTAGAAGAAAACACACAACCAAATAATAACATTAACCACACAGTATACCCTCGTCAGCGGTCCAGCATTAACGAAATCGCATCTCAATTGACCATACCAGCAAATAAATTGTTCCAGCAGAAAAAAACATTATAACCATCAATACTCGCAAAACCATATCAGAACCACACAACTCATTTGCGAAAACATCATGTAGAAGAAAACACACAACCAAATAATAACATTAACCACACAGTATACCCTCGTCAGCGGTCCAGCATTAACGAAATCGCATCTCAATTGACCATACCAGCAAATAAATTGTTCCAGCAGAAAAAAACATTATAACCATCAATACTCGCAAAACCATATCAGAACCACACAACTCATTTGCGAAAACATCATGTAGAAGAAAACACACAACCAAATAATAACATTAACCACACAGTATACCCTCGTCAGCGGTCCAGCATTAACGAAATCGCATCTCAATTGACCATACCAGCAAATAAATTGTTCCAGCAGAAAAAAACATTATAACCATCAATACTCGCAAAACCATATCAGAACCACACAACTCATTTGCGAAAACATCATGTAGAAGAAAACACACAACCAAATAATAACATTAACCACACAGTATACCCTCGTCAGCGGTCCAGCATTAACGAAATCGCATCTCAATTGACCATACCAGCAAATAAATTGTTCCAGCAGAAAAAAACATTATAACCATCAATACTCGCAAAACCATATCAGAACCACACAACTCATTTGCGAAAACATCATGTAGAAGAAAACACACAACCAAATAATAACATTAACCACACAGTATACCCTCGTCAGCGGTCCAACATTAACGAAATCGCATCTCAATTGACCATACCAGCAAATAAATTGTTCCAGCAGAAAAAAACATTATAACCATCAATACTCGCAAAACCATATCAGAACCACACAACTCATTTGCGAAAACCATGCCATTCATTTGCAAATCCCTTATCATCAAATAACAGCGTTACCAACAAACATACAGACATGTAATATCAACCATAGAACCATCATTACGACTAGCATTACCAACCACACCATATGATCAGATTAGCCAATCTGACTTTACCCCCATCTCATACTTTCAGAACATTCCTAACAAACAGTGCTGTGAAAAAAATTAAAACTAAATACTTGACAACTATAGCATCATACAAGACACTTGTTTCTGGTAAATCACATACCACCTCCATCACATCTTAGAAGTTCGGAAGTCTTACTCCTTTCGATCATTCACTCTATATTAAGTTATTACTAAAAGATTTGCAATAATAACACCAATGTTTTTTCCATCTAATGTTACGTTATTCGAATAAGTTGTGCATATTGAAATATGCTCAATACTCGTTTTCACACACACATATATATATTTAACTCATTTTCATACATATACGATATCATACACCCAATTCACTGCCACATTGAATGCTACTGAGGATGGATAATATTTGAGATTTTACTGATGTCATACATATATATATATGTGTGTGTGTGTATTTGTTTGTGAGTGTGTATAATTCACAAGTAAGTAGGAAGAGACAACTTATTATCAGCATTATTATTATTTTATTTGCACTGCAAACATCAAAATTAATTATTACAGGAAATTTCCTTTCTTTATTCACAGGTAACCCTTTAATTGAAATAAAAATATCATAAAAAATTATATTTCTTTTCTAATAACCATTTTAATTTTCACAGATTTCGAAATAATCGGCTATACTAAACATATATATACGTATATTTAAAGTTCTTATATCCCCAAAGCTTACAAATATTTATATTTATCAATACATTACGTACGACCATCAGAAAAATATATATGTATTTGATCATAAAATGAATAATATATTAATCACACATTTAATTCAGATTATACTTGTTTGTTTCTCCCAAACAGTATAATATAAGGAGGTATCGAATAAAAACATAAGTATTTCGTACACATTCACTTTATTTAAAACATTTATCAAAATTCCATATTTATAGTTACAAACTCACACATATTCTTCATCCAACAAAAATAATTATGATTTAGCCTAATTTTATACAACAAATCCTGTTGTGAGCAGTCCACCTACTCCTGTTCACATACACCACTCCACAATTATCACAAGGTTACATCTTGTATGAGGTGCTGAATATACAGTTACCAGCTTCATGACATTTGATGTTAGAGCTATTAGTGAATGACTTGAAAAAAATATTTGTAGATGCTCGATACACCACTGAGACACCATGGAACACTGGGTAGTCTAGCCACTGATAAATACCATGGCACCTGGGGTAGTCTAGCCATTCAGACACCGCGGCACTTGAGTAGTCTAGCCACTGAGTCAGAGCGGCACCTCAGGTAATCTAGCCACTGAGTCACCACGGTACCTTTGATAGTCTAGCCATTGAATCACTGCGGTACCTGGGGTAGACTAGCCAGTAAGACACCGCGGCACCTTGGGTAGTCAAGCCACTGAATCACTGCGGCACCTGGAGTAGTCTAGCCAAAGAGACACCGCGGCACCTTGGGTAGTCTAGCCACTGAATCACCGCAGCACCTTTGGTTGTATATCCACTTATTCACCGCGGCACCTCGAGTAATCTAGCTGCTCAGTCACCACGACACCTTGGGTAGTCTATCCACTTAGTCACCGCGGCACCTCGGATAATCTAGCCACTGAGTCACCACTGCACCTTGGTTAGTATATCCACTTAGTCACCGCGGCACCTTTGGGAATCTACCCACTCAGTCACCACGACACCTAGGGTAGTCTTTCCACTTAGTCACCACGGCACCTTTTGTAATCTAGCCACTGAGTCACCGCGCACCTCTGGTAATCTAGTCACTGAATCACCGCATCACCTGTGGTAGTCTGTCCACTGAGTCACATCGACACCTCTGGAAATGTAGCCACTGAATCACCGTGGCACCATGGGTAGTCTATCCACTGAGTCTCCGCGGCAATTCTGGTAATCTACCCACTAATTCACCGCGGCTCCATTGGCAGTCTATACACTGAGTCACCGCGGCACCTCGCATTATCGAACCACTGAGTCTCTGCGGTATCTTTAGTAGTGAATCCACTGAGTTACCCGAGGTGCAACGGTAACTCAGTGGATAGACTATATGTTTGCCGCGGTGATACAGTGTCTAGATTACCGTGGTGCCGAGGAAACTTACTGGTTAGAATACTATATGTGCCTGGGTGATTCATTGGCTAGATTAATAAAGGTGGCGCGGTGATTCAGTGACAAGATTACACGAGGTGCTGTGGTATTTCAGTGGATAAGACTACTAAATGTGTCGCAGGGATTCAGTGGCTAGATTACCAGAGGTGCCGCGGTGATACAGTCGCTAGACAACCAAATGTGCTGTGGTGACTCACTGGCTTGATTACCAGTGGTGCCACGGTGACTCAGTAGATATAATACCCAAGGTGCCGCGGTGACTCAGTGGCTAGGTTACTCAACGTGCCGTGGTGTCTAAGTGGATAGACTTCCAAAGGTGCCGTGGTGATTCAGTGGCTGGATTATCAGAGGTGCCGTGTCGACTCAGTGGATAGACTACCAGAGATTCCACGGTGATTCAGTGGTTAGACAACCAATGTGTAGCGGCGTCTCAGTGGTTAGACTACCCAAGTAGCCGCAGCGATTGAGTGTCTAGAATACCCAAGGATCCGCGGTGATGCATTGGCTAGATTACCCGGGGTGCCACGGTGACTAAGTGGCTAGACTATCCAAGGTGCCACGGTGATTCAGTGGTTAGATTACCAGTGGTGCCGTGGTGACTTAGTGACTAGACTACTCAAGGTGCCGCGGGGCCGCAGTAGCTAGATTACCCTATGTGCCGTGATGTCTTAGTTGATAGGCTTCCAAAGGTGCCGCGGTTATTCAGTGGCTAGTTTACCAGTGGTGCCACGGTGACTTAGTGGATAGACTACCCAAGTTACTGCGGTGATTCAGTGGCTAAATTACCCGAGGTGATTCAGTGAATAGACTGCCAACGGTGCCGTGGTGAGTCAAGGAATAGATTACCCAAGGTGCCGTGGTAACTCAGTGGATAGACTTAGAAAGGTGCCGCGGTTATTCAGTGACTAGACTACCAAAGATGCCGCGGTGAGTCAAGGAATAGATTACCCAAGGTGCCGTGGTAACTCAGTGGATAGACTTAGAAAGGTGCCGCGGTTATTCAGTGGCTAGACTACCAAAGGTGCCGCGGTGATTCAAGGAATAGATTACCCGAGGTGCTGTAGTGACTCAGTGGCTAGACTACCCAATGTGCCACGGTGTCTCATTGGCAAGATTACCCGTGATACCGCCTTATCTCCGTGGTTAGACTAGCCAAGATGTAACGGTGACTCAGTGGCTAGATTACCCGAGGTTCTGCGGTGACTCAGTGGCTAGACAACCAATGTGTAGCGGCGTCTCAGTGGCTACAAGACGGAATGATAGCCTACAAGTATTAAGGAAGCACAACAAATCTTAGAAATATCTCGAAATTTGGATTTCGGGGCTTCGTTTTGCACATGAGGAGCCTCCTCATTTTTGAGGGAAAACGGGAAATGTTTAAGGTGAACGGGAAAATTTTTAAGGAAAAGGAGGTTTAAAAAAAAGCCAATTTTGAGGGAATAATTCCAAGATGGCGGCCAGAGCCACGAGCTTTATCGTGTATCTTATTCGAGAAGAAACTATGCCCTACTACTCCTGTTCGTAATAAATTTCGTAGTTCTGAAATCCGATCCTTTGAGGGTCCTATGTATTGAAACTTTTCTGTGAAATCGTTGCTTGCGCGTAAACGCGTGTCTCTGTAAATAAATGTTCAGTAAATACGAAGTTTTACTCGAAAAGATAAAAAATAAACTATTCTCTATGTTGCTATCTTTTTACTTTTATCATATTAAGTGTATTAACGGAGAAAAAATTCGATAAACTGGTCAAATATAGCATTTTTAATTTTACCTATGAAGTTTCTTTAAGCGGTAAGAGAAAAGTACGTTTACACGCAGGTAGTTTGATATGTGTACTTTTATCGAGTGTAATAAAAACCCCATACAATGAGTCACTATCTCACTATATATATATATATATATATATATATATATATATATATCCCAATCGCGGTGCGAAATGAAGAAATAAATGCAAACACGCAATAACAAATCCATCTCACTTGCTTTTTGAATTCACCAACCAGGGAAATTTTTCTTCTTGAAAACGGCAAAACCTCATTGTCACTAGCATAAAGTTTTTTTTCTAGGAAAACGTAAACAACAGTCAGTAGAAACGTAAACAATATGGCTTTATCTGTCATGTCACCTTAGGAGGAATGAAGGTTACGTTAACAAAACCACAATAACGGCACTACTTTCCTCTAACTGCCAAAATCTTGCCTCCGCACCTGAAAGGATGTCTATACGATTAGTATTTTAATTATAGACTGCAAAGTACGGCATGTTAAGTATGTATCCTATTCACGTACGTGTTTAGATGACGGCAGCCTTACTAACGTGACGTATTATTTACACGATGAAATGTAGTAAAAACATTCGAAAGTGCACATGTCAAAGAAACAAATGTTCAGAAGTTATGCCCACCTTTTGAACCCTTAATCCGCCTAGTAAGTTGTATACCCCCCAAAATCAAATCCAAAACAACTGATTTTCCTAGACATTTTACTATAAATACAAACGTCGAGAATGCAGAAAAATTTTAATATTACGAAGATTTTTACATACAGAATAATTCACGAGGAGTTACCGCCACTAACAGGGCTTATACCTCAAGTCATTTGGAGCAAATAGTGCCATATGAAAGACGGTCCTATTCCCAGTATTTACAGAGTATTTCGAAAAATTGGAAATGTGAAGAAAAGAGAATAACCCTTGTTGAAGTAACTACTTTTATGTAATTACAGACTCTGTTGTTTACAGCTGAGCATGAGAATTGAGTCTAACAAGTTTACAAAACATGTTTCCGCCTGCATCCACACACTCGGACCGCGCGTGTCGCTCAACGTAGCTGCAGACGACCGTCTCTGTAGCGGCTTGCATGATGCACGCAAGTAGCTCCTCACGTGTTTCTGAAGTCCTTTGGTACACAATGTCTTTCATCAATCCCCACACGCAATAATCTAGTGGAGCCGTTCACGGTGTCGCGTGTCCAATTTTTCGTATTGGTATGTAAATATTGGGAATAGGACCCGCGTTCATATGACGGTTTTTGCTCCAAATGTCTTGAGGAATAAGCCATGTGAGCGGCGGTAACTCCTCGTGAATCTTTCTCGAATAATATAAGTTAGTTAATGTTTTCTAATAATTTTTACAACTTTTCATAATCGAATTGGTATCACAAAACAATATTTCGTCTCATATTGCTAACAACGACTTAATCAATATTATTTTTTTTAAAGAATATTTAATTTTCCCAATGAGGTGACATCACATACTGCAATTTTGATTGGCTGAAAATTTCAAGAACTGTAAAATCCACAACTTATGAGACATTCACAGTCTTCATATTATGACTTGTTCACATTTTTTTAACTTTTCAAAAGCAAATCGCTCTTGGCAAAAGTCTTATTTCGTAGCACTTTTCATAAAATATTATTTGCCGCATATATATACAACCTTTATAAATAATAATGAGAAATATATAAAAAATAATTTTATTGTAGCATAGTGTACGTATCTCTGTGATGGATAAATAATATACTGTTAAATATTTCTCGCCAACTGCTTAGAACTTCTCGCAGGGGGTGCCCTAGAGACCGCGGTAACCATTCCGTCATTGCGACGATCTACAAACCCTGGATGTTTAAAGCAATAATAATTTTTACTGTCAGTGATTTCCTTGTGACGTCGAATTCAACTCGTACAAAATATTTTCAGTTATATAGTTAGAGCACAATATTTCTAAACATCAAGCTGCTTATTTACTAAAGTAAGATATTTAAAAAAAAATTCAATTTTTGCATTTTTACACTTCATAATAATTACTGGCCACGTTTATTATAATGTATCCGACGTAAGTGGAGAAATAACAGGGTTAGGCGAAACATCGCGTGTAGCACTGAACGGGGAAAGTGTGTTTGAATTTAGGCTATTCTTCCTCAAAGCAGAAGTTGTACGGTCGCTTGACGACCCGCCCGCTCGCCGCGTACGGTCGCCTGACGCATCAGCACATCTTGCCTCAGAAATTTAGCATTTTATGATTTAGCCGTGTGCTGTTTTCGTTGGAAGCTTTCATGTGCCACATATTACTATACTGTTTCATTACTGGTCGGAAAAATAAGGCACGAACTTGCAGTAAGCCCCTATTATACTTATTGGTTACAAATAAGCCATGACCAGGCGTTCGCGCTGTTGGCCAGTGCCAGCCGGGCGCACTAGCCAGTAGCAGACGTACGGTCGCTTGTCGCTAAGGTAACATGGTACACTCCGTATAGGTGAGGGGAGTGGGTGCGAGGGAGTCAGTCGTCTGCTGGGGATTGAACGAATGTGACTAATGGTGGTGCTGGGAAATGTAAGTTAAATATATATATAAGTTTTTAAAATAGTTTTCAAATATTTTTTTAATAATTTTTAAAAATTTAATTTTAATAATAAATTATTTGGGAATGTTAGCAATATTTTGGGATTTTTGGGGTCATCTGCATACAATATGGATGTAAGATGGTTGATACTTATGCCTGAGTCCTATCCTCTATACCTCATATCGATTTGGCATAGGGTATGCCTATAAAACCAATATGGCCACTATTGCTCTGTATGTCTTAAGGAAGTTACTCGAATGAATTAAATTGGTGACAATTGGATTTCAGGGGCTTTTTTCTGCACGAGGGGGACTTCTACCATCTTTGGGGGTTTCTAACTTTTTGAGGGAAAAAAAAGGGACATTTTAAAGGAAAAAAGGAAAACTTGTAGGGAAAAAGGGAATTTTTCAGGGTATTTTGGTCGATTTTGAGGGGAAAGGGGATATTTTAAGGGGAGAAAGGGAAAAATAGTGGTCTGGTGACGTAACAGCATGGCGGCTCCCCGGCTTCGGTTCCAATCCCCGATCCTCTTGCGCGTCAATGCTCTATTTCCTACTACTCACATACGGAATAAGATATGCAAGACTGAACACTGAGTGTCTACATTAGGTGTCAAGGAAATCGTGACATGCGGATTAATAATCAATCTTTAAAATCCCACGTTTGCTACAGAGTCATGGAAATTGAGTCGAAATAATGTTAGTAAAACCTGTTCCCCATAAAGTGAGCACTTTGGAAATCAACCTTAGAGAAACTTCACTGGCCCTGCCTGCATATATTTTAACTGGCGCACTGAGTGACATGCACCCAGTAATGTTGGTAACGATGGAACGTAGTTCCATGCTTTAACGTCGAATAAGAAGTGTTAGGTAACCATTTGTGACAACTTAAATTATTTATTTCCCTTTCTGTTTTCTTTTAATGCACATAAGTGTAAAAATGAGCAGATTTTTTAAATATTTATTTTCCTAATAATTTTACATTTTCGCTTGACAGTATCAATTTTACATAAACTGGAAGAACATACGATGTGCATACAAGTAGATCTTAAGCAAGGCTTTCAAAAGTGCTTACTTTATCGCGAACAGCCTATAACCGTGTTTATTTCCATTAAATAATATAATGGCAGCGTCAGAAAATTGTCGTGGTATTTAAAGAATTTTATTCCGGTACACATTATCCGGACACTCAGTACTCCATCTTAAATTTTTTTTTTTTTTCCAAAAATTGCAATAAAATACTTCTTGAGGTCCAACTTCGAAGATGTGTACTTCCCTTTAGACGATAGGTCGCATATACACTGTTAGAAAAAATGCCAGCAAAATTACGGAAATTCCCAGTTACAGATTATCCAGACGACTTCCTGAAATTACGGTATCTTCGTTTTTTTTTTTTTTTTTTTTTAATAACGTCCTCACCGTAAATTTCACATAAATCTCCGCGAATTCACGGAACGTGTCCACAATCTTTTTTTTTAATATGCTGTTTATGAAAAAGGGCGACAAAAATTTTTTTAGTTAAATTATGTGGGTGTTTTCGGTGTAGAAAAATGGCGATAAAAAGTTTTGAATTTTTCTCCGGTAGCGGGATTTGAACGCGGAAAAAGAGTAGAGCGTTTACGATTAGTTTTTTTTTGTTTCAGGTTTAAAAACAGGGGTAAGAAAAATAGGTTATTTTCGTAATGTATTTCACTATGTATAACTGAGAAATTGATTAAAGTTCATTAAATATTTGCCCTGTATTGGGATTTTAACACGAATCGAAAAATTAACACTCAATTACTAGAACCACTCACCAACTATAACTTTACAGAAAGTACTGTATTTCCTATGTATGGATTTTGGAGCAAAGTGACGAGCACGCCTCTCTTAGTTTCAGTCGCGTTAGAGCGCTGGCTATTATGTTTTACTTGCGGTTTATAAAACGGGCTTACGAAAGAATAGTTTTATTTTAGTTATGTGCGTTTTTCGCCATGTATACAGGAGGTTTTGTCCTGTGTAGCGGAATTTGAAAAAGAATAAAAGAATTGGCACCCCAGGGGTGGTTCGCCACTCACCTACTTCTATTTTGGATGAAGTACCCTACACTGTAAAACATTTTCTGGCAAACTTCCTAAACGGTAATAGAAGTTTCTAACCTACACACTGTATGGTAATAATACCACACATCAAGCTGCAGGTATAGGAATGTTTAGCAGCGCTACTATACAAAGTTGGGAGCTTCCAGTTTTCTCACTCAGCATATACACTGGTATGGTAATTTTCGAATAATTTCTTAGAGTCTAGTATTATGGAGATGGGATTTTACACGCTTTTCGTTTCATCAGCATTGTTTAATGTTATTGGGATCTTCGACCTAAGAGCAAACTCTCATTAATACCTCCCATCGTAAAAAACATGGGTGGTTACCTTCTAACTGCATACATTTTTTAACGTCAGATACTGTTGTACATTTAATGCTGGTTTTTTAGCAGTATGATTTAACTAACAAAAAAGCTTCTCTTGTTGCAACTGCCCAGGACTCGCTGTTTTCGTGTAAAAGACACACTATGCTTCGGTCGTTGCGATGCAGTGCCTGGTACGTAGGCAAAACTACACATACGTATTTATGGTAACCTGCGCAGATTATGGTGGATATCATTTTTTTTTTTTTGTTTCTGGAGACAGTTAGTGTGAGAATACCTGCAGGAAGTATTGGTAATGCCTAAGCACCTAGAACCCTATGGCTACCACCGATATTTTACAAAAAAATTTTTTAACTAATTTATAAAACTTAAGACCAATGGTTGTCGTGTGTATGTACATATATATTCTTTTCATGGAAATGTGAGCACTTTTGAGGCCGTAGTTACTTTTTTCTTTCAGCTATTTGTTATCCCTTAAACACCTTTTGAAATAAATATTGCCATGTAAGTAATACACGCAGTGTATATATTCCACCACACTCGGAAGTTTGCGTCTAAAGTAACAGTAAAATGTATTCACTGACTTATTCAAAATGAGAGGGCTTTCAAAAGTGCTCACTTTACTGCGAATAACCTATACACATATATATACATACATGAAGATATTAATATAAGATACATACATGTATATTTACTACTACAGTAGCGTTGCTTTGTAAAATGTAACTGAAAAAAATGCTGGGAAGAATATCTCCCATCCAGGCATTAAATAGGGAAACTTGGCATGAAGTGTAGGGCTTTCGGAAAATGGTTGGAAGTGAAATAACTAACGTGCAGCTTACTAAACAAGTCTTATTAATTTTAAGCTCAAGAAATTAAAAACATTGGCGTGGGATAATTACAGTATTATTCCGAGGGGTAGTTCTTGCAGTATGTGAATGAAGGGTGCAATACATTATTTATTCCTCTCTCTGTCCTCCTAATCCCCATACCGTCGCCACCCTCTTGCAAAGCCACATACACCACTCTCTTGGACTCATGCCAAAAGCTGCGGCGTTTCCCCGCCTCCCATCCCACGACATTTCGCATTTTGCTTTCTCCTTTCTCCCCCCAAGCACTCCACGCTCCAGTTGTGTTTCTCCTCCTTCGTACGTTCCGCACCCCCAATTTCATTTTCATCTCTGCTTCTTTATCCACTCGCCCATTTATGCTGCGTGAAGAGTAACAGGAAGTCGAGGACAATGTTATTTTCGATATACCACGCCTCCAGCGGTCATTCTATTGCGTCACGAGCGCCGTTCTGGACGTTTATAGTGAGTGAAGTTCGGCAAGGGATAACGATTTATGATCGCCTGTTACGGCATGAATATAAAAACAAATCTGCGGGAAGGAACTTATGAGCAGCACGCTGAAGTGTGGTAGGATGTAACGACTCTCATAAAACTATAACGGCGACAGTGTCATAAAATTAAGGAGGCCAGCCAGCTAGAAGGTTGAGCTATTCACAAGTATTGAATGGCTGCAAGTATTCACCACCTAATTTATTTTTTGCGCTATTGTTTCGAGAAAAACTTTGAAATGATCGTCTATAAAGTGGCTTCTTTTAAATACAAAGGTAAATCTAAGCAATTTTCTTACACTGCCGTGACCTTGATAAAGTTAACAATAACAAGAATTTACCAAAGTGACTAATAAGACTACCTTACTATACATATTGTAACAGTCCACCCTCCTACTACCCTATTCACTGTCTGCACGTCACTCTAGTTCAACTCTCATTGATTACCATAAAACTCAACCTTCATCCTAGGAAGGGGCTGTTCAAGGGGACATAACTCTAAGATTGATCGTAAGCTAGACTTCATGAAACACAACTCATTATTATACAATACTACACATTAGTAGGATCTGTCAATACAAGACTTATACATAGTTAATGCTCCCCTCAATATATATATATATATATATATATATATATATATATATATATATATATATATATATATATACACACATACATATAAGTTACTCTAGCCATAAGACAGAACTGCCTGGCCTTGCCAGATTATTAGGAAGATGTTAACGAGACTCGAATTATAACTAACGTTGCGTCTGACTGCTACGCGGGTTTATGCTCACCATATAACTCTGACTGCAGTGTGACTTAGAGCTCCTCTAGGCCTGGAATATGTTGTCGCCCTCTGCTTCGTAGTCGACTCCCACAAGTAACAATCTGACTGACTTCTTGACGTAGAGGTGGGCGTCCGTGGGTGACTGAGGGGAGGTGGGAGTTGATGCCTCTTGTGGCGCTTAAATGCTCGGCGTCTCACTGGCAATGTGGAGCATATTATCCAAACAAATAGCTGGCCTATAATCCATATACCATGATACCTTAGGAGGCGGTTCGTGAGCGGCGCCTTGGTTGCCGCTACAAAATGTATAGAGTAAATTTGATGATGTGGGCGGTACGCTAAGACTGTGGTAAAAGGAACTCTTGTGTTGAAATAAAATATTTATATTGTCATCATTTTCAAAATACGTTTTTGACCCAATTAAATACATCAGTTTACATGGCCTATCGTATCGTTATACTAGTTTGCCACAATTTGGTGGGAAACGGTTGATTGTTTACCGTGATATGAACATAAAAATGTAGAGTTATATTTAAAAAAGAAAGGCTTTGTGTAGACACGTTTGAAAGTTATAATATAGGACACTCCAAGCATAAAAACTCGCGGTTTACAACCATCTTGGGAGTATTTGCTATTACAAAGCGAGAAAAAGTACGTAAATAAAGGTGCGATGCTACTGTTACAGTAGTATTTTGTTAGTAAATAAATGCACTCATAATCTGAATCGGCGATTCCAATCAGTGACATGTTTGTGAAAATAATTGAAAACGGATATGTTTTCTGGTATTCCAACAGCATGGAATTTTTTTAATACATATTTATTTTTACAGCTACACTTATAAGGACATGCATGACAGGATAATGCTATTTTACTTCGCGCGTGCTACATTTAAGGCGTGCTGAAATCGACCTCTCAGTCTGGTCGGTTGGCTCTGTGTTCACACCCACCAAACATACAATATTTATACAGACTGTTTCAGTAAAAGCGTGTAAAAATTGCACTGGGAATAGCGACCGCACCACCGAACGTTTTGATATTAGGAACGTATTATCCGCGAAGCCAGTGAAAGGAGATGGACCTAAAAATATCTAACACGAATACAAGTGTCCGGATTGGTAACGTTTATTATTGAGGTTGTGTGTGTACTTTATAGACAGGTAGTACTGTACACGGCTACTGTGTCCCATTGACGGACCAGTGTTAACGAATCACTCTGTAAAGGTTGTTCACGATAAAGCGAGCACTTCTGAAATCAAACTTAGAGAAAAGTCACTGCTCCTACCTGCACGTATTATAACGGGCGCGCTGAGTGACATGCTTCCAGTTAAAGTTGGTAACGATGGATGGAAAGTAATTCCGTGTCATAAAGTCGAACAAATAGTGTTAGAAACCATGTGTGATAACTTAAAATCATTTCTTTCGCTTTTTGTTTTCTTATCGCATCAAAATGCGATATTTACTTTTCTAATAATTGTACAGTTTCGCTGGACCGAAGCGTGAATAAGGCGATGAGGCCCATGACGGTGTTAATCTAACATAAGGCGGAAGAATACACAACGTTAATACAAGTAGATCTTCATCAGGTCTTTCAAAAGTGCTCATTTTACCATGAATAGCCTATACCATAGGAGAGTTGCTCAATGTGACAGTCACCAATCCCAACGGAAGCATGACAACGACGTACGAGATTCTGCCGCATCCGTTCAAGCATCCCATGCCTGTTGCGTCTGTCGTTGATACACACACGTACTGTGACAATGTATGGGGCGACTTAGCCACCTTGTGGACGATAGGGGAACCCCACACACACACACATCACAAGTCGTCCACATATTAACGCCCATATCTCCTTCAGCCGGCCTCGCTGACCACACGTTTTTAATCCCCGAACGTTCCTTGGCGAGGTCACTATTCCCAGTTTAATTTTTGCACGCTTTTACTGAAACAGTTTTCATATATAGTCTATTCGTCATTTCTTTATTCATTTTAATCAAACATTTGAAAATTCATCCCGTGTATAACGTGTTCAGTTATGCGAAGTATCAAACGTTTTATAACTCTATTATTGTGAAAGTACCTTGTTTTCATTGGATTGAAGTTTTACCTGCATTTTATTTATACATTTTATTATTTCATTTATAATAAATCTGAATAACAACAGTGAGAAGACGTATGTGTTGGTAGCGCCTAGTGTGAAATAGTTCTCATGCAAAATATTATTACAGCTGAGTGCGCACGCATTTGGTGCATTGTCCTTTGGTTTAAATAGTTAAGATTAGTTTGCACGAGGCGGAGGAATATCTTGGCAGTAGAACTTTAGCAGGGCTTCAGAGAAGTGTGAAGTAACCACGAATGGACTATATTTTATGCACAGTACGAAACGGAAGAATCTGTAGTAATAGCTGCTCCGGTATTCGCCACGAACTGAGCAGGGTTTTTGGGAGATAGAAATTTGAGAGAAAATAAAAACCACAGAGCTGCCAGTTAGGATCGAATCCGCACCGCGATTCAGACATGTAATCGTCACTTCGCGAAACACGGTCGACTTCAGACGCATCGCTAAACTCATGCTGAAACTGCACATGGGCTAACTTTCATATTTGTAACGGTAATGTAAAGAGGATGCTGGTTTTGAAATATTACGCCAATCATTACTCATTTAGCTCCGATATTTTACTATACTAGTTTAGTGTATTTGTTCGAAAATAAAGTGGATCGAATGAAAACAATTATCCATTTCGGCGAGCTGCTTCATAAATTACGAGGAAATCACACATTATACTTAAAATGTAAGATTTTATGAGAATCAAACTATAAGGAATGCGATATCAGTATTTATAAGTTCGATTCCTTGACGGTCAAGGTTTTTTTTTTTTTTTTTGCCCCAGAATTGACTGGGCCAATGCTAGAGTTTTCTTATATTACTATGTTAGGTTTCCCATAGTGTTTTCAAGGCAGTAAGGCGATGTTGTCACTTCACAAACGGAATATTTTCATGTTCGTTTCACAAATGTTCCAGACTCGTTACTGAAGACTTCTCACGGCGATTCTGTGCTTAACTACCACAACAAATAATGCCGACACGGTTAAGATACAGGTCATTCAAAACTTCCAAATTGAAGAAAACATTTACAACTCAAGTAACGATTTTATTACAAATTTTAACCTTAAATAGTCTTTGTCAACTATTCACCAACTGTAAAACGGTATTTTTTATTTGAAAATAGTCGCCTCTGAACGATTATTAAGTATGTTGCAATTTCACATGGAAAAATGAACGTCAATTTTTTACTTGAGGAAAGAAAATATTTGTAATAAAATGTGGTCCAATTTTGTACATTTTATTTCCGGATAAATGAAATGGGAAAACAATACAAAATGTACATTACTAACAATGGGTATACGCAGCTTCATGAAGATGTTGAATAACAAGCAAACAAGCAGTTCCTTTTATGTGGTTTTCCTGCATTGCCGATATAAGTTTCATGGGCGAGACAAGAGTAAAAAATAAGTCTACGGTTTTCTGTGATTTAAAGAAACACTCCAAAACATATTTTTTTTCTGAAATGAAACTTTGTATTTAAATAACTTTTTGGGATTTGTCTGGGCTAAAATTTCAAGTTATTTTCTTCAATTTCGTAAGCTAAAAAGTTTTAAACTAAATTATATATTGCATTTTGGATATATTAAGAAACAAATTGTTACTCAACCACGTCACGGAAACGTAAAATGTAAAAACATATGGAAAAAGCAGGACCGCAGGGCCTCATACCTTAAGACATAGGAAACTTGAAATCGTGTAAGTGACTTGGAGACTGCTTCAAGCGTGTTCCATCTGCCAGACCACAGATCACAGAACAGGTAGACCGAGGAAGGTCAGTTAAAAAACGCGATGAATTAGTAGAAATAATAAATACATAATTTCTACAATGCAGTAAATGAATGCAATAAATTTGGTGATTTTTTTTTTAAATTAGAGTTTTGTAAATCATGATGAAACTACTGAAAGTGAAAACCTGGGTGTGTTAAAATGTTTATTGGTTCGTTGCATACTCAATAAAGTATTATATAATTTTTAACTTTATATCTTCCTTTGATATTCTTCCTGGAGCCGCCACTTACCTATTTTATTCTTTTGCGTACGTCTCCAACACTTAATCACTCGTCACCAGTACAGTAACGGGGTCAAAGAAGAGAGATGTGTTTGCCTACATTTAAACTGTCACATACGCGTTCCTTTATATGAATTAAACTATTTGACCATATTGTAGTGGCCTTAAGTTAGAGGAAGTGCACAAACATATCAAAACACTTTCTTACATAAACAGTGTCCTTTCCTCAAATCTGACCCGCGTTATTTTTAGTAGTTAATATCGGCAGAAAAAAAGGCCAATGTTTAGAGACCTGCGAAATTGCGTTGTTATTTGGGGCACTTTTGAAAGCCCTACTTAGTATCTGCGTTTATGTGCGTTGTGTATTCTTCCGCCTTATGCAAAATTAAAATTGTCATGGGCCTTTATTCATGCGCCAGTCAAGTGAAACTGTGAAATTATTAAAAAGTAAACTTTTATAAACTGCTCATCTTTACACATAGATGTATTAAAAGAAAACAGAAAGCCAAAGAAATAATTCAAATTATCACACATTGTTACCTAACAATTTTTATTCAACGTTAACATATCGAACTACTTTCCATATATTTGCAACTTTACCGAGTGCATGTCACTCAGTACGCCCGTTGAAGTATATGCAGGCATGGACAGAAACTTTATTTTCTAAGGTTGATTTACAAAGTGCTCACTTTATCGTGAACAGCCTTTAGCACACATACCTTTGCAATACGCTTGTCCCTGGACAATATTTTACTTGACACGCCTAGGGGTAACTCTGCACCAATAAATGAACACTTCTCAATTGACATTCACTCTCAGTCCAGTCAGAAAGGGCGTGTCCTCACATTTATAAGACAGCCAATGGAGAAACGAACCCGGTCATAACATATACAGCACTGTGAAGTTTAGCCTGATGACAAATTATAAAACGAATTTTGCAGGTCTCTACGGAAATGTTGGAACACTGAGAGAGGCTACCGCGCAGCTCACGTGCGCACACCACGCCATGTTCCCTCTGCGTGCCAGACAGGCTCTCGAGTCTGCGCAGAAAATCTGCGTGAATAATGGTTTCCCCTTGCAAATCTGTATAAAGCCGCGGGGGTATTCTTGCCTCCCTCGGGCAGAGTACTCGAAGGAGCCCGTGCGTTTGCAGAGGGTTGTTTTCGACTCTCGGCTAGGTCGCGCGGGAGGATCTCCCCCAACTCTTATCGGAATTTCATCAGGAGCCGCCCAGACCCCACTCCGGTGCAAGAGTGGGACCGCCGAATCCTGGTCGCATTACGAAGTTCCTGCGGTCCGATATTACGGTCCAAGGGGCGGGGGAAGGGAACTAGTGCCTCCTAATGGCATTCCCCCGATCATTTATTCCGCCATCGTTCTTGCGCACACTTATCTCGCGTCTTGAGAGCTGTGTTCTGAGTATTCCTCACGACGAATGCTCCGCTTGACTGTTCACCAAGCGCAGTGCACAGAGAAAAATAAACCCAACCAGTAAAAAATTATTAGATGAAATCTGACCTGTATGGAGGAAACGATTTACAGTATAATTTTTTTTTATAAAGCTTAAAGTTATTTTTGCAAACTTCGAAAAATATTTTTTTTCCCAGTAGTAGTCTAATGTTTTGAATTCGTAAACGGTACGGAAATATCATCAAATACGGCGTGTTTTCTGGGGGATCTCCCCATTTCCCCCTCCCCTTCGTTCCGGTGCCGCTTCAGTCACCCTCATCGGCTCTCAAGATTTCGCTGTTAAGAGTCGCCCAAATATCTCCACTCATTCACTCACGTAATCATGTGAGTATTAAAACTAAACGTTTAAACTTCACTTGAGTTGATAAAACATTTTACCACTGTTAACTACCATTGAGATTCAGTAGGCCAAACTAAAGTTATATAGTACATAGATATATGAATTCATAAGTACATAGGACAAGATCTTATTACGGGCTGGAGTACGACAATTTGCAGTGTGTGAAGCAACATGGCTTTGTGATTCGAGTGGGGAGCTGTAGTCCACAACACGAATGATACGAGTATACGACGACCGACACTCAAGCGTCTTTTGTACAGACAGCGCCCATATAGGCTGTTCACGGTAAATTGAGCACTTTTGAAAGCCCTGCATAAGATCCACTTGTATGCACGTAGCGTATTCCTACACCTTATGTCAAATGAACATTGCCATATGCCCATCACTTTATTAATGCGTTGGTCAAGTGAAACTGTGAAGTTATTAGAAAAGCAAATTTTTAGAAATCTGCTCATTTTTACACTTAAAAGCATTAGAAAACAGAAAGCGGAAGAAATTATTTAAGTTAATCACAAATGTTTACCTAACAAATTTTATTCGACGTTAAGGCTATGGAACTCTTTTCCCTCTATCGTTACCAACTGTGCTGGGCGCATGTCCCTCAGTTCAGTTTGCTGCAAAAGGAAGGAATAATGCTTTAGTTTTAGGCCCCACTTTCAACACCTTTTCTTTTCCATATAGAGGAAGACTTATTTTTACAGTGCGAGTCCACGTTTAAAAGAAACTTTTTTCACCATACCCCCTCCTCAAGACTTCTACGCCCATGCTCATTAGCACATTACAAAAGTCCCGCTGGCTTAAATTATATTAAAAATTTATTTTCAAAATTCTGGTTAGGAAACGATATAATTTTATTGATTCCCAATGATTATGTTAGACTGTCAGTACTTTTATTACACCTGAAATCAGCATTAGGGAATAAGTCAATTATTACCACTCAGTCCAAATTATTATCTATTAAAAGCACTCAATTAGTATTTAAATACATTTTTAAATTTGTTTTTCAAATTTTTTTTTTTTCAAAATTAAAAACTAATTGGCCTAGTTAACAATTTAAATTTAAAAAATGACTTTCTACAGAACATAACATTAAATTTAAGGGACGCATTGTTAATCCACGTACAGAAATTCTCTGTGCGCAATTTATCAACCATCGTGTTGAAATGCAGGAAGATGTTTTAACTTTCCACAGTAGTGTATTCCTCGTAACCCTTACACTGTACAGAAAAAAATTGTTTTTTGCGTGGTTTTTGCCATTTGGTTCTCTGTTGGTTTTGCTATGTTTTCATGCAGATCCGGCCTTGCCACGCCTTTGGGTTAGGGCGTAGCACGGTCAGAAGGCTGCTTGCACTGTGCTTACGTGCAGTGTGTTTCGAGTGTTGAATTTTGATCAGGAGAAATATTGAAATGTGGTATCTCATATACTGCATGACCTTATCTGCGATAGGTTATGGTAAAAGTAGTAGGATTTATAATAGGGCTTGTATTAATTTCAACCATGTCTACTGCATGGATACAAAAACTTTCAAAAGCGGTCCTCGTGCAAATTGTGGGAGAGGCTGGGGTTGTGGTCGAGGAAAGTGATGGGTAAAAGAGCGGGTCCTGGTGAGAAAAGAGGTCGGCGCGGGGAATTCGGCGGTATCTGGTGAGGCAACTCCAATTTATAAACTGTTGAAGCACGTGCCTGCAGAGTTGGTAGCTAAAATTCCAAAACTAGGCAAATTGAGCATTGAAGCAGTGGTAGGCTTTTTTGATAAGTTTAATTATGTAATTTATCTTCAATTGTGCGAGCGACAGGTTTTGTATGCGATAGCATTATTTCGAGTACCTGATAATTTACAACCATAGTCCAGGAATATTAGTCAAATGAGGGTAAGAACCTCGGAATGAGAGATAGTCAGCTATAAACTTGTATAAACCTTTATTTTGACACCCTTAAACTTGTCTCAAAACCTACCTATCGTAGGGTGTCTGCGACCACAGATATTTCAAGGTCAAAGGTCAAAAAATCGATTTTTTACACATTTATTGCAAATATCTCGTTTCCTAAGGGTTTTATGCTATTTGTATGTGTTATAAATATTGTAGAGGATTAAATTCTCTACAACTTTTGTTTAAACATTTTTTTTATATCTTGAACCATTTTTGAGATAGAGGGCAGAGAGCGCACAGTGTTTAACTATTTAGAGTATCATTCGAGGTCAAACTGTAGTCCCGATTAAAAACACGCCGTATAAAGTTGATAAATTATTGATAAATATATAATTCTAAATAATTTGCATTTTTTATTAACTATTACGTTATAATTAATAATTTTTTTCAATAATTCAGTATCTATTAATTTAATAATACTTACCTACTCGTGTACTTATAAAGTTATTAAGGGAAATACTTTAATTACATTTTAAGTAGAAAATAATTAAGTACATCTATATTGAAATCCGTAAACTTATAGATTCTTTAAAACGTTAAAAATTATACCTGGGACAACGGACCTCTATTGTATAGTACGAACCTTTCTATTTATAGCCAGAAAGGACAGATGTTCAATTGCTTACTCACGACCGGTTTCTTTTTCAAGGAACCACTGTTATTCGTTAGTTTTGAATCGTTTCTTGGTAACTACGGACGTACAATTTTAGGAGTGATGGATAATTTGTGTTTTATATGTAAAAAGTCAGATTCGGAAGGTGAATCATTAGTGAATCTAGTGCGTGGTATAAAAACTCTGAGAACTGCAAGTATCGAACGAAACGACGGTCTTATTGATTATTTAAAAACCGTAACCTCTGTACAAGTGCATGAAAAGTGCCGAACTGTTTACATTAGCAAAAATTGTATATTAGCAGCAAAACGGCGACTAGAACAAGATGAAACTACAGCTTCTCCAACTGTACCGCATAAAAGACTAAGTGAAGTGTTCGATTTCAAGAAGCAGTGTTTATTTTGTGGTGAAATAGCTGACGAGGCCGCAGAGACAAAGAAAAAAGAAAAGTATAGACGCAAGATAAGTGCAGTGAGTACTCTTGAATTTAAAGACAATGTTATGAAAAAAGCAGAAGAACGTGGTGATACTTTCGGAGAATTGGTGAAAAATCGTATATTTTTTCAATATGATTTAGTTGCTACTGAAGCTAAATACCATGCTGTTTGTTATACGAATTTCTTCACAATTAAAGTACCATCGTCTCATCCGAAACTTCGTCAAGATAATCAAGTTTCAGAAGCTATGATAGAGATTTTCAATTACATAGAAAATAATAACGATTCACAATTTACACTAAAAGAGCTTAAAGATGTCTTGACAGGGTATGTACCAGATGATAAAACTATTATTTCAAGGCTACAACAAAAGTACTTAACCAATATAATAATTACGAAAAAAGTAGGAGCTTTTACGATCATTTCTTTTCGTGATTCACACGCTAATATTTTATCAAAAGCTTGGTACGATAGTAAAAACTTAAATCCTCAAGCAGAAAGACTAAGAACTGTAGAAGCTGCAGCAGCTATTATTAGAGAAGACATTCGATCATCAATTTTTGAAACTAAATCTTATCCGCCTCCCAGTAAAATGTTGGATGATGTTAACCAAGAAATTCCAAAAACTTTATTGTATTTCTTAGAAGAAGTCATCCTAAAAAACAGGAAAGGAAAGGTAGATCATTTAAAAACAAAATGTACTTCAATAAGCCATGCAATAATGGCTGCCATCCGGGAGCGTTCTTTTTCATCACAGCTACTATTAAGCCTTTCTGTATTTCTTCACAGAAGATATGGATCTAGAAGACTATTGGATATTTTATCTAGCTTGGGATTTGCAGCTTCTTATAATCATACTGTACAGTATGAAATTTCAGCGGTTTATCATCCACAGCCTCGTATTTTATCATCAGAGTCAGGTGCACTTGTACAATATGTTGGAGACAATGCCGATATAAATGTCCATACTCTTGATGGTAACAATCTCTTCATGTTATGGGAATGATCAAGATAGTAACTCCAAAAAATGCTGTTATCTACGATGAACGGATACAAAAATACACAACCAAACCAAGTGCGAAAGAGTTGGCAGCCATATCACATGTATCTCTTCAAGTTTATGAAAAACCAGTTGTACCTGGATACAGTAAAGTTCAAGTCGAAAATCTACACGATCATCAAGCATTCACAGAAAAAAACTTAAACGGAGTTGATTTTTTGTGGTTATATGGAAAGTCGAGGGATATCGCACCGTTGCCAGGGTGGAATGGTTATCTTGAGCAGCTCACTAAAAATAACAATAATTTTTCAACATATCAGGTTATGTTCCTTCCTTTTATTGATAATCCTGCCAGCAACGTAGACACAATTTACACAACTTTAAATTGCGCTCTAAGTATTGCCAAGTCACATGGACAAAAAACGTGTGTAATTACTTTTGATCAACCACTCTACTCTAAAGCACGTGAAATTGTAGCTGCATCAGATCCTAATTCAGAATTATCTAAAGTAGTTGTGAAATTAGGAGGATTTTATATGCTCATGTCCTTTCTTGGAAGCATAGGATACATAATGGATGGAAGTGGACTCACGGAAGCTCTCGGTAAAATATATGCAACGAATTCTGATACTAATTGGTCACGCTTATTCAAGAAGCATCAGAGGCCATACATTATTACGACTTCCATTGTCAATGATTATTTTTGAAGACATGAAGATTGAAGATAGTATGTTGGATGAGTTAGTAGAGCAAATAACCTGTCGAGATGTTTCCTACGAAGACGTAGAAGGATGTGTAGGTAACTCAAACCTTTTACCTTCAGGATTTTGTAACAAACTGGATGAATTGAAAGCTCGAGGTCCAACAGCACAGTTATGGGTGCAATATTTCGAAATGGTTTCAATAGCGCTTGACTTTGTTCACGCTGAAAGACTTGGGTTATACAAAGAACATCTTCATGCAGTGCGCAAAATGTTGCCATATTTTCACGCCAGTGGTCATTTCTTATATGCAAAATCTGCTCACTTATATCTACAAGATATGATCAAGTTGGAGGATACTATGGATGGACAAACTTTTGAGAACTTCAAAAATGGATTCTTCACTGTGAATCGAACAGAGAAATTTAATTCAGGTACATGGACAGATATGGCAATAGAACAAAGACTCATGAAATCGATGAAAACAGAAGGAGGAGTATCTCGTGGTCGAAGTACGCAAGAAAGTGTTTTGTGTAAATGGGTATATGCTATGTACGCCACAAATACTATTTGTGAGGAAATGGAGACGTTTTGTAACATTTCTTTGGACTCAACAGAGCAACACGTAGACTCTAGGGATTCAAGAGTAAAAAGAGATACTATTGACGTAAATAAACTAGTTGAATGGTTTAAACTCCATGATCCCTTTCCAAAAACGACACAGTTAATATCGTTAGCTTCTGGAATGGTTGGAAATGAGCAAATTAACTGTCACAGAGCTTATTATTGAAAAAAATTATTAATTATAACGTAATAGTTAATAAAAAATGCAAATTATTTAGAATTATATATTTATCAATAATTTATAAACTTTATACGGCGTGTTTTTAATAGGGACTACAGGTTGACATCGAATGATAATCTAAATAGTTAAACACTGCGCGCGCTCTGCCCTCTATCTCGAAAATGGTTCAAGATATAAAAAAAATATTTAAACAAAAGTTGTAGAGAATTTAACCCTTTACAATATTTATAATAAATACAAATAGCATAAAACCCATAGGAAACGAGATATTTGCAATAAAAGTGTAAAAGAATCTATTTTTTGACCTATGACCTTGAAATATCTGTGGTCGCGGACACCCTACGATAGGTAGGTTTTGAGACAAGTTTTAGGGTGTCAAAGGGTTATACAAGTTTATAGCTGACTATCTCTCATTCCGAGGTGAAGCCCCTAATATTCCTGGACTACCAGTCTTTGGACAGGCTAGGGAGGAAAATTGGGAGGTGACCCAGTTGATTGAGGCATGTTTGAAAGAGTGTTCTGGCGAACTGGAGATTGCCAAATCTCGTTTGAAATTATTGGAATATAGGCAGGTACCCGATCAGACCTTACAAGAGTTTGTGAAACATATTTTAGGAATAGTGCAGGTGGTAGGGTATCCTTGTGAAGAAGATCATTTTAGGCAAATTATTTTTCATAATATCCACCTGCGGGATAGTTTTTGTTTTTTTTTTTGTTTTATTAGCAAACCTGTAAATCTGAATGAATTTCTAAAGTTGGTGACTGAAGTTGAAGGGACCCTTAAAGATTATATAGTAGATGTGGTACCCGAGGTTAAGTCTGTGGATAAGGAAAAAGCTGGCAGCAAGGAAGGTGTTTTCTAGCTGTACAGTGACTTTTAAAGTAGGACATAAGGTCATGGTAGAAACGCATTTTCTTAGCAATAAGGCCGCACACTATAGCGCCAAGCTCGCTCCTAAGTTCCAGGGAACGTTCAGGATACTCAGTGTTGGAGGATGTGTTGCAGAAAGCGGTTGTGTTGAAGAGTCATGCGACACAATTGAAATTGTGTACCACTCAATGACGTGGGGTAAATGAGCTATTACTTATTGTGGCCATTTTATATATGTTTCTTGTCATTTAGGGTTGTAGTATGGATCATCTTGTTTTAATTTTGTGTGTAAAAGAAGTGGGCTCCCTCGGGGGCGTTGCTGACCACATTTCATGCTCATTTGTTTTTTTTTTTTTTTTTCATTCTCATTTAGTAATAAGAGGGTATTGTGTTTTGTATTTTGTATTATTAATTTTATATAAGATAATGTTATAGATTGTATTGGAGTATAGTGTTGTAAAATTTCTGCTGAGAGCCGAACATGGCGATCATAAAATAAAACTAGGGATTCCTTTTCCCCTTGGGGCTGTGAGACAGATTTAGGATGCTCCCGGTGGGGAATCCTAATATCCAATAGAGCTGAGAAGGAGCTCTGCTCGTCCTGATATTGGCATATACTTGCGCAAGTTGTTCTCTGTTTTTTGTGGTGTCCCACTGGATGTTCCTGGAGCCATCTTGATGGTGATGCTGTGGAATTACTTCCCTGGACTGATGTGGGAGAAGAGTTGCTGGTTCTTCTTCGAAGCTGGCCACTTCGTCTTGGTTTCTGGCATCTTCTTCTCAACAATGGAAAGACTACTTATTCCTTTTTTGGGAATTCTCCCTCTTGAGGAGGGGGGATGTGATGGGCTGGACAACGTCGCCAATCTCTCTCGGATTATTATTAATTAACACTGATAATAAACTATTTAATTTGGGGAGACGAAAATCGTGTGTAAACGCAAAAAGCCATTTTTCCACGTGCAACAACGATCAGCCATGGCAGAGAACTGTGTAGCGGAGGGCGCTTCGGCGGTTTGCCACTTGATGGCAGCACCAGAGGCGGCCAGCCCGGCAGACTGCTGTGCTTGGTGGCAGCATGGGACGGAACTGTGTATATAATCCGTGTACATGCTTCCTTCGGGGTCAGTCAGCGGCCTCGAGAGGGCAAACTTCTACCAGATAAGTAGTATTCTGAATTTGATGCATAAATGTAGGCTCCTCAAGCGAGTAGGATTTTTACATCACATCTGACGTCAGGCTGGGTCCGTGATGGCCGGAATTTTTAAACGATTTTAAAAATGATCGCGAAATGTTGGCCTCTTATCCGAGATTTGATAATGGGTAGAAAGTAATGTTACCTTTTGTAACCAGTTGCAAACCCGTATGAAAGTCTGTAACCCGTTTGATAACGAAGGAATTTGTAGCTGTAAACACTGGTAACCCTGACAATATTATGAAAGTTGGTCTTAAAATGTTGCAATCAAGTCATGCCTTATTGAGGTTGTGCTGTTTATATTCACGTAATGTTGATTAATGACATGTCTACAGTAAACTTCGGCACGACTGAATTTAATCGCCATTTTGTACAATTGTAATTTTGGGATAATTTGCCCAGTGTATTTTGTGATGGCCTTCTGCATTACTAAATGGCCAGTTCCATATTTAGTGTGAAAAACCAATGTACTAGTTGAGTGACAGCGATTTTTGTACCTGAGAAATATTTGCATTTCACTTTTTATGGTAACTTGGTGTTTTATGTATATCTTAATTAATTTGGAAATTAATATACAGTTAAAGGGGCGCTCGTGTCGCTTTCGCTTTTAAGATGGCGGATATTGTGAAAATACGTTTGTTTGTGTGTTTGTGCTCGTCCGAATTATGTTACATACTTCCCCGTGCCAAAATATTAACTATTAAGCAAGGCCTCCAATGGTGTTTACTATTGTCAACATTTAAAATTGTGTAACAGAGGGAATATTGCTATTTAATTTATGTGCAGAAATACTTCATTAGATAATAAGCTAATTCTGATACCAGGGTACATGATGATAGTAGTAGGGGCGTGCCAGTTTCATTTCACTTTTGATTAATCGGATTAACCCTTTGATATCAAATGGTTAGTTCTTAATCCGATCAGTTTTCTAATCCAATGGGATTATTCTTAATCCAATCTTAGTCCGATAAAATGTGATCAAATAAATTTGATGAAATAAGTTTGATGAAAAAGTTTGATCAAATTTCTTCTATGGAATTTTTTATACATATATTTTTGTGTGTATTTAGGTGTATTTTAATTTCTTTCTTTCTTTTTTGGGGTGGGGAGAAGCTCTGGTAGATGTTGGCACTCTGAGCTCTGGTATTGCACTGAGGTTTGACATAGTGAGGAAGGGGTGTATATAGGGTAGCGATATTGTCAGCACGACGTCTGGCATTCGATGAGGGGAATGTTATATTGTCTAGGGTATATATATGTATTGAGTTTTGTGCAAGAGTGTCATAAATGGTTTAGGGTTTGGAGGAGATATTGCTCGTAGACGGTGTTGAGAGATAGGCGACTTTGAAAGATACGATTTACGTCGTGTATGTTAGTAATGGCAAACAGAAGAACTTAAATGTAAACGATTAAATAGACGACGACTGTTTCCGAATGCAATTAAGCTGGTGATGTTACACACAAGAGAAATCAATGGAAATACAAATTTCTAACAAACACAACTATGTAAGTCTCCTGGTGTCGGCAAGTGCTAATTCATTAAACAATGAAAACTATGCGAGTATCTTGTATGAAATTGATTAACGATCTACAATGAAGAAAAAATGTCCCTATGAATATATAAATTAATCGGCAGTCTCCCTAAACACAATAAAAAGGTATTTGAAAACACAAAAATAACCCTACTTGATGGTTCAGAGTTGCACATGTACCTTAAATGATTTTAATATACGTCCATTGGGTTCGGGAGATTGCAGAGTGAATGATTTATAGCGCATATTTCTATAAAATGAAATCTAGCCCATCTGATTAGATATGCGCTTCAAAATTAATTAAATGGCAAACGAACACAAGAATGTGAGTATTATTAAACGAATTATAGAACCCAGCTATCTTGTTTTATTTTAATTGATGAAATCGCACAAGCACCTCTTCCAAAAATACGTCTGTCCAGCTGCGAGGTTGCTGAACGAATGGCGTTAGTATATGATTTGCAGAGCCTTATAAGCACGATTAGATAATTGGAGCGTGTCGAAATCTGTCCAGTTGGGAGGTCAGTCGAGGAATGAGATGTGGAGCTTGTGGCCGAGTTGAAATTACGGCAAAAACTCTGAATACGACTCACTAAACGAATTACAGAACCTATTTCCCTAGAAAGCACATTCACCACATTTTCTGATAACTTAAAGATGGAATAAAGCACACGTTCAAAATATGCAAACTTACTAAGAAATGATTTGAATACACCACAACACGGACAATTAAATATTTCCCAACTCACATTTAGAATTAAATTTTAACCAGACACAAATATACATACATGTACGTCTCCCTCTCATTTGTACACATAACTTAAATAATTTTAAAACATGTCTACTCATTGTGGAGTCTGGTGTAGGAATGAGTTGAGCGCACCACTTACATCGACTTACAAGCACAATTAGAGTCGTGGAGCACGGTCGGCAAGCAACTCAGTTGAAATTATGGGAAAAACTCGCAAATGAAGGAAACATTCTAACTGTTTATGAAATGGCAATTAAACAAAAAGATATTTGAACACACACAACTACATATCCAGGGAAGTGGTTTACTGTTGATAATAAATATTCCTATGTCAAGAAGAATAATAATAAGCAACAGTGTTGAATTTTACTTTAAAATCGTATAAAACTGTTATTGTTTGTGTAAAGTATGATTGTGTTTTACCAGCAGACATTATTGTGTTGATTCCTCAGCAGTATTAGTAGTAATTTGCTTGGTGTGACAAAATATTTCTGTTGAAAGGTTGTGAACTCCAAATCTTGCTGCTGTAGACATGACGGTCAGTGGGAAACATTCTTGGACCTATTGCGTGTTGAAAGGAGCTCTTTCTACCTGGCTCCTAAGAGGTATTTATTAAGTCCACTTTCCCTTTTTCTTGTGTCCCCCAGGGTCCTTCAAGTTGATTTGTGTTGATGGAGATTTCCTCGGAATGCAACTCTTCCCTCTCCTTTCATTCATTCATTCAAACTTTTTTTTTCCTCCATCACTTTTGTAATTCCCCCTCCCAGTCCCTCAAAGTTTGTATGATTAAATTTTAATTGAAATGTTAGTTTAAAAATGTAAACTTTTTTTTCTCCCTCACAAAGACTGAAGCAAGAAAGTTGTATTTTCTCATAAAGGCACCCAGTTACCTGGGCTTGAATTCACACCAGACTTGAAAAGCTTACTGCTAGTGATCTACTCTTATCAAGTTTACCAATCATTTTTCTTTAGACATATAATAGAGTAATATTCAGTCATATACAAGTACTTTATATTCAAACATCCCATCTACAATCATTCGTATAACAAGATATTAAAAAATTAGTCACATAAGGGTTAAAAACTAATAAATAAAAATACACATTAATCATATTTAAAATTGAAAACAATTTTTATTCAAAACTTTCTTTTCAAAATTCATCCTTAAAAACCAAATATTTACAATTGCTCATACAAAAAACATTTCTTCAATCGCTTTATAATCCAAATAGATTGATATATTTAACAAACATTTACACTCTGAAAGACATTTTACAGCAAGCATTTTTTCACTTACTTTAAAACAAATATACGAAGAGAATTAAACTTACAACAAACATCTTAGGAACTAAATTACCAAATATTTTTTCAATCACATTGATGAGGAAAAGCCATTTTATATCTACAAAAAAATACATTACTATATTTACAATAACCAACTTCAAAGTTACTTACATCTTAACACCATTACTGTTTACTACAATTCCAAATCTCCTTACACAGATTAACCAGAAATAAACAAGAACAAAAACATATACAAAATTGATTAATAAAAAATTTACAAACATACTACATCCATGTGGAGCTTGTCTTTTACCAAAAACTATCTATATACATTTATTTTACAATAATGTCGCACACTTAAGGCGTTCATTTGTTGTTTCCAGGAATATATTATCCAGACACCTACACACACCAAGGATTGTAATCAATACACTCACATGCACACAGTTTCCAGAGGATGTTATGTTAGACTGTGAATGTACTCTTCTTATTATTATTTGACAAGGGGATAATGTATAGAAGACAGTGGTGACAAGAGTATTGATACTGAAGTTATGCCATGCTTTACAGTTAGGAAAACAGGTAGCAGCAACATTGATGGTTATGCTAAAGGTGTTGCAACCAGTCGTAGAGATTACAGGCATCTGTAGATAGATGTGGTGTTGACTGTGGAACAGGAGGTGTGTGTGGTGGTGGCAGATGGACGTCATTGGCAGTATAGTGCTGGCAGTTGTGGTGTCGTGGGTGGACTGTATATATTGTGGTACTGTAACTATTGTTGGGGGGGGGGAAATAAAAAAATATTTAGGGATTTTGTAGTGGCCCCAAGATAAGGTTGATACTCCATCTGCCTCAATATAGTGCTTATGATCCATACCTGACAACACTACCTTGGTTACACGTTCTGTTTAGACTTTGTGAGCACGCGAACGGAACTGATATTGGGTCTCCAAAACCCTTGTGCAATTATCGAGGCAATCTCGATATTCTTCATACCTGAGTGATTGCAACATGTTAGGTTTTACACTCTTTGCCTTACATATACATTGCTCATTGGCAACAACATATGCGTAAAGCTTGGGACGTAAACCCACAAAGTGTGTGACGATGCGACCATCACATTCATCTTTCATCACCCTGGTATGGCCTTTGTTCTCATGAGGGAATCCTTGCGGGTTATCAAGTGCATAGTTGGATGTATCAAACCACACCTTTAAATCTGGGGCAATTACTTTATCAATGTAATCACAAGCAACAAAATAAACCAAGGAATCAGTACCACAATAGAGGAGCTGTAAGGCTGGCGGAAGAAATTTTGTACACATGTAATGATCATTGAATTCGTAGAGAGTTGATTTTAAAAATTAAGAATGCCAACACCAGTGTATAAAGGTTTGTTGAACGGAACAGAACTCTTTGAAATCTCGATAAGGACCAAGTTTTCATCGATAATCTGCTTTGCCTGGAATGTTGGATGCCCTGTCCGCTCTGCAGCCCCATAGATCGTGTCATAAATCGAAACGACTCTTATATCCCTTTCCTGGCGAACATTATGTAATGTTTTTCCATAAACAGAATTATTCATCAATTTGAAAAACGATGTTTCGAATTCATTCGCAGCCTGAGCACGTTTCTCAATATTAAATTCGATGTACTGCTCCATCTATGCCTTATGCTCAAAGCGCAAAACACTATGAACAGTCAAGTTTGGACCCATACATCAAATAGTGAATCAGTGTTTCCCTGCGCATAACATATTTCTTCCGCAACGCGAGTGTCAAAAGAAGTTTCTCATGCGAGCCGTTTGGGTGTATGCCATTTTCAGCAGCCAGAGGCAGACCAGATAGTGCATCATGATATTCGTCTGGAAAAGAGAGATCCATTTCTGCTATAAAACAAGTGTCACCGTCATTCACCATGTTTGGCAAATTCCATGATGAGAAAATGTGAGCATCAATCCACTCAGAATTGCCAATTGGAAGCTTGGATCGCATTGTATGACTGTACATTGATCACATTTTATCGGACTAAGATCGGATTAAGACTTAATCCCATTGTATGAAGATTTTTGATTGGATTAAGATCGGATTAGCATTAACCCTTTTGTATAAAATGGTTAATCCGATTAATCAAAAGTGAAACTAAACCGGCACGCCCCTACTACTGAGCATTTATTTACTAGGATGTTTGGTCTAGTTGAAGGGATTTTACTAATTTGCATATGTTCAGAATATTTATTCAACTATTCATGAGTCAGAGACTTTTATTTTGGTGTTTTACGATTGTCACTGTTTCTAGTATACCTTATATGTTGATTGTTTTGCATATCCTTAATATTGTAGAATATGATCCGATCGCCAAAGGAAACGGAGTTTGTTGACAGTGTAACGAAGTAGCCGCTCAATGATTAGCCGAATTCTAGCGTCACCTTAAGTCATAGCACTCATAGGCTAAGCGTGTAACCAAAATGGTAATTTAAAAGAGCGTTCAAATTTTTATCACCCCAAACACCGTATGTTGTAAAATCTAACAATTTTTTATAGGAATACAAAAAACTATTAAAAACTGAGGTTCTGAGATAACAGGTTTGATAATACAAAAATGGCAAACAACAAACTTTATGTTTTAAGGTGCATGTCTCCCCACAAATATAATTTTTTTTCTTTAGGAGATTAGCTTGACACAAATTTCAATGTACACCGCTTTGTAATTTTCGAAAATTCTAGTTCTCAAGAAATTAATGAAATTTGAAGGTGATATACCCCATCGGGCTTTAAAGCGTGTGTGTATACACGAATGCCTAAGCAAGCTCCCAAAAAAATAGGGTACCAGGCTAATTATGGCTACCAACATAATGACCATTTCAAACAAGTGCTGCACTATCCAAAAATCTCATAAAAATTTGCAGTCAAATTGTAATCTAACAAAATTATTTATTATGTACTTATACAAATATACGCCCACGTGGGCCAAGAGGTGTAGACAATTAGCTTATCCCCCTGTTATTATAGGTCGTCTCTGACCTGCAAAGCATCTACGAACCAGTATATACACTGTAAAAAATATCTTGAGGTAAAATTCCCTTTCATGTAAGGGAAGCTAATTACCTCTGGACATAAGGTAAAAATTACCTCTTGAATGTAGAGCAAATTTACATAACGTGTAAAGTACTATTATCTAGTCGTATGGAAAAAGTACCTGACGAAAGTGGGGGGAAACTCAATACAAGGGAAAACAATTCCAAAAAAATAAGGGAATGTTAACTACATTGTACAATACAATTATATTTGTAATTCCCCCGGAGTTTTAGTACTGTCGATTTTTTTTATTACATACATCCCCTGACGAGTAGTAACCGCAACCTCAACTTTAAAATCCTCGACACTTACTGGTGGGTGGGCGCGCTCCACGATCCTCTTCACGAGAGGCCGATGCGCTATCCATTACACCACGATGGCAGTGTTACAGCAGCAGCGAATATTAGAGTGTTAAATGCATGTTCCTTCCACCCGTCCTCCCACTTAAGTTTTGAGACAGTGCTGAAGAGATGCACGCGTCGTCTCAAGGTAATTTTCCCATCCATTTATGGGATTTTCCACTACCATGTACATGAATTTTACTCCAGAGTGCGGTAATTTTACCTTACCCGTAAGGAAAACTATGTTTCCCGCACAAGTTTCCGAATATTACCTAACACTTGTCACGTAATTTTACTATATTTTTTTACAGTGTAGGTGTCTTCCGCAATCTACCCCGCTCCGCTTCGGGCCCTTGGTCGCGGGAAGTATGATGTTGGCAACAGCATCGTGCGAGCGTGTGAAAAAGATTATTTCAAAAAGACGTGATTTTGCCAGTCACTCAGGTGAAAACAACTGCCTGTCGCAGGAAGCAGGGTGGGCGACGCACTCACATCCGCACTCTGGTCACGTGAGCACAAAGCTGCGGCTGCGGACGCCCTGATGACATAAGACTGTGACGAAGCTGGCACAGCATTGGCCCTCATATTCAAGACAACCAACGGCTGGTGATGACGTATATGACCCCTGTGGCAGAGGGGATGGGAGCCGCCCGAGGTTAGCTAGCGACATACGCGTACAGCAAATGTGCGAGGTCAGACGTCTTGGATGCTCCAGCCAGCCAATCAGCCGACCCCATACTTCCGCTCGCTTGCACAATTTCGGCACAAGGTAAGACTTCTTCAACCCTCGTCTCGACACACAGGAGTTCGTACGTGAGACGAACAATTTTTCACGCTAAATTCCCATAAGGAATAAGGCCATAGGCGTGCGTAGCTTTCGTCATTAGGGTGTGCTACGAAGTTGGAGAACTGCCGATGGCCATCAATAAAGTAGGGGCCTAGAGTTTTCCACCAGGGAATTGTTCGATTTTAGAGTTTAAAATAGTTATATTTCCAGCAAAAGTTGTGCTAGAATAAGATATTATAAGAAAACCACATTTTGCAGCCAATTCCTTAAAAAAAATTTATTTACCAACTCGTCCCATGAAAGAAATGTTTAGCATGAGTGCCCATTAGGAGCTATAACCAGTTACGCGTATAATCTAAGCACGTCGAGGATTGCAACCGGGAACACGTCTGAGTATACACAGATCAGTATGCTCTTGGTCATGCTGACATTCGAGAATAATAAATAGATCTCAATTACTACAATTTTAAACGAATAACTAAGATCATTAATACTTTCTGCTTCAAAGCGATTTATTTTAACAAACCTCTGTTTACAAGATTTATAACTTTACAATCACGTGTACCTTGAGTAAAATAATTTAAAAGTGTTACCCGGGCACCCCAAGGGGCTAATCATAGCCAAGAGCAGACTAAAATTTTAAAACATTTAGTGCTATTGTATTCATTCTACATGAAGCCACATACTTTTCCAAAACCTGTTACTGAGACTTCAACCCGTTTACATTTTAACATCCAAAAAGAAATAAATAATAAAATCTATAGCCTTTGAATAGAATGAAATCCCAAAGATATTTAATAAAACCCGTACTTTTTTGGGCCGCAAACGCCTACCATAGCCCAACAAATTAAAAGCAATATGGACAAGCAATTATTTAAAAGGTATACTTCAAGTCAGTCGTAGCACCAAACGATTCTCAGAAAATATATATACAAGTGGGTTACCAAAAATGTTCAATCTCACTGCGCAAGTCGATGCGATCTCTTTTTGCCTCTCCATCAACTTTTCAGGCGACTTGCTACAAAATCTACATACTGAAACCATCCAAACTAGCGAGCACAGACAACATTAACGGGCACCACATAGCTAATAAGTTACTACCAAACATATTCTATTACACACCAAATCCAAACAGAATTTCCGAATATCAAGTACATGCGCACCTAACGCCCTTACGCAAGCTCCATCAATCTACATTGTACTTCAGTAATATCGGCGAACCCGCCTGATATTTGTGTCTCGTTGTGCCGAAAGCCTGTAGATGTCAACTCGCAAGCTGTAAAGCGAAGACTAACCAGTGATTAAACAGAGTTCCATGACGGACAATGAGCGGGAAATATCAAACACGTATTTACTGTAGGCTGGCCAGAGTAGAAGTGGGCGAGGCTCGCACTGTTTCTAAGGCACTCCACTCGAAATATTACATCAGCCAATCAGTGAGCACTTGCTCGCGCATGCGTGGGATGGTGGGGAAACCAACGAGAAAGGCAGGAGTAAGGAAGGGGGAAGACATTCAAGGCAATCGGAGGGTGAAGTGGCAATCCAACACTTTATTCTTGACTGCGCTAGGCTTACCAAGCGCACTCAAGCGGCGCGGCGTTAAGGGTGTTCCTGCGGGCACACCTTGCACACTCGTACGCACACTAATGAATAAGGCGTGCCTAGATTTTTCAGGACGTTGACGCGTGCGGAGGAAAAGTGACACTCGGTCCTGATGTTACGATTGACATGTTTTGGTTTGGCAGAATTTATTTGTGTGTACTTGTCAAAAGAAATACTGCGTTTTTATTTCTGGAATGTGGAATAAAAAAAACTTTCCGCGATCCTGCGATGAGAGTTAGTTGCCAGTTGAGAATGCAGCTGGAGTGAAATAATTGGCGAGTGGATTTCTTAGAACTTCTTCCCATCTGAAATGCAGTGAAGCATTGTTTCCTTCACAAGAAGTGGTGCTCTGTTACTGGACGAACAAGAACATTACAGCAGGATGATCGTATTCATGCCAATCTGCGATTTATATCACCGCTTCGTGACTGAACGGTGCAATACTGATGACTTGATGAATGATAACCTCTTTGAGGGCACCGCAAAAGAAAACAATCAAGATTGTTCAGTTTTTACTGAATTAGGTCGGTAATACTGAAAATTAAAGTTTTGAGGATATTTTCTGCAGGGTATTCTGTGGCTGTCTCACGAGACGTTCATTTCTGGCGACGAATGATTGGATTTTGTTCTCCACTTTGTGCTATTCAATATCGCAGGCCAATTCAGCGGAAAATTGACATGAAATCCCGGTAACTGGAAGCCCGCTGATTCCCTTATCCTGGTAGCGGTGCATTCGCAACAGAAATCAATATTAGGACATCGGTAATCTTGCCTACCTCTGCTCTTATCGTTTTTCCGGAATAATCAACTTAATACCAACTGTACCTTATTCGACAGGGATTCTCTTTAACCCAAGCGCGGATGCCTACCTCTATCCGAGATATATAATGATAACATCGATCCTGTTTACCCCCTCTCCCACCCCTAAATCCATCCCTGTATTTCTCCGAGCAAGAAGGCAGGGTGATCTTAGCAGAATACGTACTGTTAAAATTTTATGTTTAGTTAAAATTGTGCATTTAATTATTTAGTAGGTGCATAGTACTCAGAGATAAAGTGAATAAGTAGGTTTGCAATTTGTGTGTTATCTTCTGAGGAAAACGAAGCTGTGGGTTTTCTCGGAGTGTTTCCATATTGTTTACATGTGAATTGTATGGAAGAAGGCCTTTTGTGGGCACAAGCTAGGCTCTTCACTGTAAGGGAAGCTGTCGTTATACGCTCATTCCATCGATTTAGCCACCAGACGAGTTGTCGGAACTCATATTTGTTTTATACCACCTCCATTTCAAAAATCGCTAATTTTCATCCAATGTACAAAGTCATTTTTCCAATCGTTGGTATACCTACATGTATGATGCTGGACTATGACTAACTGCCTGAGTAGCAGGGAAAGTGTGAGTCTGGGGCAAGCGGCTGGCGGCTGCGGCTTATGCAGCTGGGCGGCGGCGGCCATTTTCCCTCAAAATTTTCCTTTTTCCCCTTCAAAATCGACTAAATTTCCCTAAAATTTTTCTTTTTTCCAGAGCAGGAGACCAGGATTTGTGTCTCCGAGCCAGGAGAGCAAGTCTCAGGAGACCAGGGTTAGCGACCGTGGGGTCAGGAGAGCAGATCTCAGGACTGATACAATTTACTGGGCGGCTGGCAGTCATCGGTTCAACTCGAACGAGCTCGGCAATCTTCGGCTCGACTCAGGGCGGTGCTTGGAAGTCGTCGACTCGGGACTGTCGATTATACACGAAGGTTCTCGGCAGGTACGCCCCACTAATTCTTCAAGCATATATGTTTGTTTCTGGTAGCCATATTGGTGCTATAGGCATATGGTATGTCTAATCGTAAATATGCATTTATTATTAGATTTTAATATTCCATTATTTTTAATTACAATAAAGATCTATTTTATATTTAGTGCCGAAAGTATACATAGAGTATTGCGGAATCATGCTAAAGTGTCTCAACTACATTTTCCAGTCCCTTTCTTGAAGTTTAATTCTTCTCTGCAATCAGCACCGCACACGCCTCAATCAGCACCACACACTCCGCAATTGGGAGTCTTTAGGTGCCATTAGGGTTCTTTTAGGAGGCATTTGTGGAGTAGGAGGGGTCATGTAGGGGTCATTTGCAGAACAGGAGGTGTCATTTAGGGACATTAGCATTTCAGGAGGGGTTATTTAGAGGTCATTTGCAGAGCACGAGGAGTTATTTAGGGGTCATACGGAGGATGAGGGGTCATTTAGGGGTTATTTTCGGAGCAGGAGGGGGTCATTTAGGGGTCATGCGGAGTAGAATCTATCATTTAGGGGTCATTTCCGGAGCAGGATGGCTCATTTAGGAGTCATACGGAAGATAGGGGGTCATTTAGGGGTCATTTGCGAAGCAGGAGGCATCGTTCGCGAAGCAGAAGGGGTCATTTACGTGTCTTTTAGGGGTCATTTAGGATTCAATTTTGTGAGGGGTCAGTCTGGAATGTGTGATGGCGGCCTGGGATATGGGTGGGGTGGGAGCTACGTGTGTTCCGTAAAGTCAATAATTCGCTTTGTGGGTCGAAAGATTGTTCAGCATATAGACAATGAAATATAGAGGTGGGGGTTCAGTCGACTGATGATTGCCGTACTAGGGAGTGTCTAAGCTCTGCCATCTTCACGAGAATGGAACCCTCAGTGTCACACTCATCCACCCTGGTTGTTGTAATAGGTATATCATTTTTCCTCGACAATTTTCTAAATTTTTCAAGATTTATCGCCATTTTTTCTTGTTTTTTTCGAGTTGAGGTCAATGGAGTCAAGGTTACGGCCGCCAACATTCAAGGGTACTGGAGTCAGTCACATAATTTGTTTGTCTTTTGATGTGAATACGTCTTTAAATTTGCGACCATGTGGGAGGCAATCCAAAAAATCCGATGATAATAAAATGGGGGATACAGTTTGTCATTGCAGCTCAAAATATATCTTTCACATTCAAAATTCAATTACACCACTCGATTTTCAAAGGATCAAAGAATATGTTACGTTGAGTGAGGACTGGAGCATCTAACGTGGTGGGTGGGGGGGGGGAGGGAGGAGGGAAGGGCGCAATTTTGAGATTGTTTCTCCGTGTCTTATAACTTCCGCGTAGTATAACATTTGACTAGGAGAAGCTACGACACTCGTTTGATATTCAATCGACAGCTGTCGTCAAGATCAATCGATTGCATGTATAAAAATATTTGAGTGGTGTGGTTATGGTGAAATTTTGTGCGTTAAATGTAAAAAATTAAGAAAACTTAACACAATTTCGGCCTATACTCGTCAAAAAGCCAAGTCTAAATACATAAATCGTATACGGTTGGAAAGAGCATCTCAAAAGCAATCCAGTGATATCCATTAAACCCCATATGATCGAGTGAAGCAGTGCCGGGAACGTAAACAAAATATCAAGGCGTCCGAGCACGTTGACGTATATGTATTCAAACAAAACAAACGGCAGTGTACCCAACACAGCCAAACCCAATTTTATTTTATTTATTGATTTTTTTTACATTTTTCTTGATTTTTGAGTATAAGATCGTTGAGGTCAAGGTCAATGCCACCAGCATCCAACACAGGTGTCAGTGTCAATGATCTAATACGTTCCGAAATGTTCATTAGATACTTTCGATTTTTACAATTTTTCCCTCGATTTTTAGTTTTCAAGGTCATTGAGGCCAATAAATGTTGAGGTCGTCAATAACCAACATGGTGATCGGGGGGTCATTGATGTAAAATATTTTTTTTTTGTAGAAATTATTTTTTGCAGTATTTTTTCGGTTTTTTATGATTGGAAGGTGGGTAGAGGGTGATGGTTAGAGTGATAGGGTTGACCGGAATTAGGGGTGGGGGAGGATGCAACGTTATATGTTCTTCGATTTGTTAGAATTTTTTTTCAATTTTTTATAATTATTGTTTGGGGGTGGTGGTAGGGATAGGGCGAGGTTTTTTGAGAAGAATAACGAAGAAGCATGGGGGGGGGGAGTAAGAGGCTGTGGAAGTGGCAGATTCAGGATGGTCTGGGGAAGCGGGGCCAGCACCTATTCTGATCCTTTCCGGTCCGCTGGACATGGCTCAGGAGTCTCAAATCTTATTTTACTGATCTGAGAAACAAGTGGTTCAGTTCGCTAAGAGCTTCCAATCCTCTCGCTCACCTGAAGATTTTTTGGTTCTTGCTTCGAGAAGCTCCGGATCTGCTTTCCTCATTTTTCCATTTTAAAATTTTTTTTTGTTTTAAAAGGGCGATTTTTTGATAAAATAATTTATTCCGATAGTGATTTTGGGGTAAAACAGGAAATTTTCTCAGCCAAAATATGGCCGCTGGCCGACCGGAATGACAGAGCAGGAGGTGACATTATCCTGAATATTTCGCCTGAACGCCTGCTCCAGTACTGGCATATATACACTACTCATATTAATATTCACAAATGTTTACCCAACGATTTTATCTCAACGTTAAGTAATGGAATTAGTTTACCTCCGTCATTACCAACTTTACAGGTCTCGTACTGGTCAGTGTGTTTTTTATATATGCAAGTAGGGGAAGTGATATTTTTCAAAGGTTGGTTTCAGAAGTGCTCAAATATTAGTTAACAGCATTTTCATGCAACTCATCCGGCTTTCCCATTTAATTTGTATCAGAGCACAAAGGATACATTGAGCACGCCAAGCCTGAAGGAAACCTCTCTTGCAGGACATTATTCAAACTATCATCAAGCAGTTTGCAGAACGTCCTTATCCACGGTTTGCCCCATTAACTCTCGACTCTCTGCAGACACGCAAGCCTTTACTTTTATATGCCGGGAACATTAGACGATTACTTATCCCGTCGTCGACCGCTTCGAGAAAATGGCTTTCTTGAGTACGAACATTTATCTCGCTCATAAAAGAACACAGTGGAGCGTGTGTTCATTTGAGTTCCAGTATTTCAGACAGAAGCAGGAAATATACTGTCGCACTTCGCAATGGGCCATCCTTCACTCTCGTCACAGTTGTACACAGTACGGATAACATCTTAGTTTATATTTTGTTCCAATCAAACATGCTGCATATCATTTTGAGTGGTGAATAATACGTTTTACCTAGCAAACGTTTGATTAAAAAGTTTGAGAATAGTGATTGAATGAAAAATAGTGTATTTTGCCTAGCCTATAATTCAGAAAATTATAAACCGGCCGGTGAAACTGATATCCATCTAAGAGTGCCACGAAAAAATTTTCTATTTAAGACCAATTATAGACACTATCAAAGCGGCTGTCATAAACATTCATCATATCAGTGGCGACGCGTCTAAAGACGGCGAGATACTTGGAATTCCCCAGCAAAAAATATTTGAAATGTTCATAAATCTACATTTTAAAGGAGCAAACCATGTGTTAACACCTACCACTTACAGTGTACAAAGTGTGCCTAATTTAGACCGATAAACTTCGGCAGCAGGTTAATCACGAAAAAATAAGGCGAAAACACACACACACACACACACACATATATATATATATATATATATATTATATATATATATATATATATATATATATATATATATATATATATATATATAGTATAAAACAAAGCTGGCGTTTAGTAGAGGTACTATGAGATACAGTTTGTTATGGGGAACACGGGATAGGAAACAACCTCCGCAGGATATCCTTTCTCTGCGCTGCCCATCTGAACAGGATACAAAGTGTACAGGAATATAAGGGTGAAGTAGCCATGTCGTTAAACTTTAACCTGCAGGGTTCGCTTTCGACAAGTCATTTGCTTTAATTTTTCGTACATACGAAAAATATTAAAATCGTGAATGATCAAAAATAATGCTGAACATCTCATTTTGAAAATAACGAAATAACTTTATGAGAATTATCTTTTGTTTTTGTCTCAAATTGACCGATATTTCAAATAAATGCAACATGATAAACCTAAAATTATTCTACATCGTTTAGCACGATTGTTGGTATCTGTCACGTTATTAATAACAACCTTTAGGAACGTGTAAGAAAAGTAGTAGTTAACCTTATGTTTTATAAATGAGGTATTCACCCGGAATCATATCATCCGGAAAGTGGCCAATACAACACGGGCGGGAAGCGCAGCCACACGTGCTCCACACATCTGCCAGTGATCTGTGTTTCTCTGCTGCAGAATACTCGGCCCCTGTTTGGCGCAGCTCATCTCACGCCAGAAAGGTCGACATTGCTTTTAATGAGACTGGGCGCATCGTGACAGGCTGCCTACGACCTACTCCTGTCGGAAAACTACCAACTCATGGACATAGCACCTCCAGATATCAGACGCAGATCAATATTGCGGAAAATGGAAAGATGAAGCAGGAAAGTGGTCCGAGACACTCTGTGTTTGGCTACATACCTCGGCGACCGAGATTGGGGTCAAGAAAGAGCTTCTTGCAAACAACTGATCCAACTCTATCTTCTCTTAAAAGTCGCCGAATAACACTGTGGCGTAGTTTGTTGACTGAAGATATTTGCGAGCATATCAAGGAGGAGCCTACTACCCTATGCCACGTGGAAGGCCCTGAACAGACTTAGGACTGGTGTGTCGCGATGCAAAGTAAATCTCGAAAAGTGAGGTTACATTACTGGACACAAACGTTGTGAGTGTGGAGAGCGTCAGGATCCTCAACATATTCCCGTATGTAAGAGCCTCAAAGATCCATGCACAATGTAAGACTTGTATGCAGCTAATGTCAGGGCCGTACAGACGGCTGAATTCCGGGCCGCACGTTCAATTTAATTCACTGAAGTGACTTTGATTCTCATGTAATTTGTCTTAAACTTTATATCTTTATGTCCTGAACATGAAAAATAAATCACTAAATAAATTAGTTTTGCAATAACACTGCATACTGGCATGCGCAATATATACATTTTTTGGTGAATTATGTAAGAGGAGTGCTGCACGAATGATTTGGTTCAATATTATGTAATCGTACGTTGTGACATGTCTTATATGTTAAAATTATATTTCGTTTATTATTATACTAGCGACCCACCTCGGCCTAGCTCGGGTGAGATTTACAAGTATTCATTGCTTAGGGTTACAGCTTATATATATATATATATATATATATATATATATATATATATATATATATATATATAATGCTTAAGGTAACTAACATAGGATTAATACTGTGTTGTTCACAAAGTTTTCGTAAGTGAACCCCTAAAAGACAATAATAGTTACTTCGGGTCATCCTTACAAGATAAACATGTGCTGTCGCGGACTTTTTTGTAGACCGTTTTGAGATATACATACTAATTTGTTGTATCTCTTATGGTTAGTCAGCGTAAGCCATGTAAGCGCCCGAAAAGCGGTTTTTTTCCGACTTGAATAGAAAACGTCGACATTTATCTACTATCCTTACATAAGATATTAACGTATTATATACCTAAACCTTCCTCAAGAAATTCTCTAAATGACGGTGAAAACCGCATAAAAATCCATCAAGTAGTTTAGAAGCCTTAGCCGAATACACAGACACGCTATGCTGGTATAATAATGTTATGAGTAGAAATTTAATCCCGTGTATAGTGTTATCCGGTTGGCAAAAGAAAATTAATACTCTGTTATCACAGCGGAGTCTACATGGGAGGAACGATTTTTTTTTTTTTTTCAGGGAGACAGCATTTCCAACTCGCCAGTACTTGATTCGTCAACAAATTAGGGATGTTGGTAAGATTACCATCATCATCTAGACATTACAAACACGAATCGAGCTACGAGGACGTGTGTGTCTCAAGTGTAGCTGGATTCGCCCCGTTCAAACTCCATTCTGACGTAGACGCCAACACCGCCGCCACTGCGAACTCGAGACACAACTGCGGTGGTCCGGAACTGCCGGGACTCGCAAACCGCGCGCGAGCGCACAGCGTGGGCCTGAAGTGAGGCTGCAGAAGCTGCGTAATTCAGTATGCGCGGCGCAAGTCGGAGGTTGAAGGGCAGAGCGGGTTACGTGTGTGGCCCGAGGGCACGTACAGGCAACATCGCCGGAAGCTATTCCAGTCACGCCCTACGCTGCGTGGCTAATTTAAGGCCCCCCCCCCCCCCCCCCCCGTGGTAAAGGCTGTTCGCGATAAGTTGAGCTCCATTCAAATCAAACTCAGAAAAAAAGTTACTGCCCCTTGCCTGCAAATAATACTTCAACGAGCGCACTGAGTGACATGCTCCCCGTAAAGTTGGTAACGATGGATGGAAAGTAGTTCCATATCTTGACGTTGAATAAAAAGTGTTAGGCAACCATTTGTGATAACTTAAACTATTTCTTTCTCTTATTTTTAATGCTTCGAAGAGCAAATATTAGCAGATTTGTATAATATTCGCTTTTTTAATAATTTCCCAGTTTCACTTGACCGATGCATGCATAAAGTGACGAGGCCCAAGTCAATGTAAATTTTACACAAGGCGGAAGAATACACAACGTGCATACAATTACATCTTCGGCAGGGCTTTCAAAAGTACTCATTTTACCATGAACAGCTTATACAGATACAAAATAACAAATATTTGTCCATGGCCTACGCCCTTAAATACGACAACGTCTGTGCACTGTCGTGGGGCGCGGGAAAGGATGGGACGGGAAAGCACACAGAGGCTCGCCTTAAGGGGACCGCCTACCTGACACGACATGGCACAGGAGCGAGCGAACGCTACGGGCGACACTGGCACGCGCATCAAGTGCCCCATCGCCACTATGCGCGAAGCACTAAGCTAGCGCGCAAGCTTTTCGTCGAACCGTTTTTTCTATGGAACTTTAAGCGGTGACTATATGATTTTACTGATGGAAAGTCTGTTACAAAGTTCAATCCATGATTGTATCTGAGTTTCACGTAGATCCGGTCAGCGCGTTTTGACATACCGCAGTTTGAATATGCTGTTTTTAGCTATGTTGGAGGGCTTGGAAATAGTGGCTCTAACATGCGTAGGCTATTCATGATGAAGTGAGCACTTTTTAAGGTCCTGATACATTTTTACTTTAAGCCAATTTCTATATTTCCGTCACTTTTTGATATAACCATTGCCTTATGACTAACAAACACAGTGTGTACATTTTACCACTACCAAAAGTAAACGCCTGAGCTTGCAATAAAAAATAATAATTTCTGTTGAGAGCGGCCTAAAAAGTGCTCACTTTACCGTGAACAACATCTAGTGTCGTGAAAGCGACATTCCGTCATTGTCTGAAGTTTGTTTGGTTTTTTTCCCGTAAATTAGCACATTGGACACACGTGGAATAGTTTCGTCAAAAAAAAATTTCCCAACACACTGCAACACATTTCAAGGCGCTAGTAGTTAGCCCCCTTAACTCGGCAGGCGCACCTGAGTGATGGACCATCTCTTTCTTCCTTCCGTCACCAGTCGCGATTGGTGGAGCGCGGGAAACTCTTGTCTCCCCCTCTAAAAAAAAAAAAAAAAATTGAGGGGTGTGGCTGGACGAGATCTGGAAGGATGAGTTCGGGAAGGAAGTACGCGGAAGGAAGGGGAGGGCGTGTAGAAAGCGAGGGGACAATAATGCTCAGGAGGAGCTCCGTTACTGACGATAAGCCGCATAGTTTCTCGCTTGAGTGTGCAACGTTCTTCATTGTTACGGAAACCGACACGTTTCGTGAGCATGTAACCTAGGACACACTAGGTAATGTCATATTCAGTGTGAGAGTCTATCAGTGCAGATAGTGGTCACTGCTCGTTGGTGGTACCCCGACCTCGAATTATCAGATTTGAATTCTGCTCTTCAATTTTTCCTGGATATGTTGCATGTTGAATTTTTTTTTTTTTTTGTCTTACAAAGTGACGTTCTGTATACACCAGTAGCTGCAAGTAATCAGGGACAATTTCCCGTTTGGAAGTTTCCGTAATGGAATGGCTCGTAGAGCTACCTTCTTTAACTAAGTTTAGACTCGAGGGTACAGAATGTCAGTGGCCGACTGTCGCACGCTACAAGTATTTAACCTCAATCTTCATCTACGCATTTGCTTACTGAAGAAAATAATATGAGTTTTTTTTTATATGCGATCGAGTGTGATGGAGCCTTCGATTTCCACTTTGCGGCCGTCAAAGATTCGTTTTTGCGCTCTGCCACGGGTGATTTTTAATATACCTACGCGCGTAATTTCAGTAGTGAGGGTGGGGGGGGGGGGGGCAATATCGTATTTTAGTGCAGCAAGAGAAAAACTTGTTCAACGCGGAGTGCAAATTCGTTCCTGGATCACGCAACTCAATAACTTTCGAACTTTCCCTCGTCAAGGTGCACAGGTCGTTCGAAAAGCCTTTCACTGATTACGAACTTTATATATCTCCGCTATATGTAAGATAGAGATGTGAAACTGGTGCAAAAATGTTGGAAAACTAAACCAAATTTTTTGGTGCAGGTTTCATTAACGTGGGCTGTAGTGTAGTAGTTGCAGTGTCCAGGAAACCGGACATGTTCACTAATCAGGGAGGGGCCGCGGTGCCGTTGGTCGCAGGTTTTTTCTCCGGGATCTCCCGTTTCCCCCATCCTTTCATACCGGCGCCACTCCATATTCACCTCAGTCAACCTCATCGGCTCTCAAGACCTTGCTGTTAAGAGCCACCCAAATCTCTTCACTCACAAAAAAAAGGGAAAAGTCACTGTGTTCTCTGCTACCACGAGACACTGTTAATTTTAAACTAACATATACTAAGCTGACTTGAAATAATTTTTGGGCGCCGGTCTGTAACTGACCAGACTTTAATAACAATAACTGAAATGAAATAATTTTATATTTAAACTTGCATGTTATGCGAGTCCATGTGTTTCACATACCCGGTCAGTGGGCTGGCTGGCAGAGACAGAACTTACCGTGAACAACCATGCATCCAGCTGGAAGACAACTACATACGCGGCTTGTGTACCAACACTTTCAGGAAACATATGATCAGCAGCTAATAATAAGAGAACACTTTGAAAACATAAGAAGACATAGGAGCAACTGTAGTAAATTATGTAGGTGACCACTGGGAAGAATGCTTTTCACGTCAAAATTTATTTATAGAATATTTCAACCTCCTTATTTTAATTGTCTGAATTTACTGGACTGTTAAGATAATGAAAAACCCTCGTGGCAATTAGCAAATATCCAAGGTGACACAAAACTAAAAGACGTGGGAGAGGCCGTACCTATGTTGTCCCTATGTTACGTAACGTATGCTCACTTTCATACATACGTAGAAACAGTTGTTATTGAGATCACTTTCAAAAATGAAAATGTTCAGAAAATAAAATAATCACTTAAATTTTGATGTGCCTAGCTCAAGTGGCCTTTGAGCGGTCGTATAACGACCGCTCAAAATAAATAATGTCGTCAGGACAGGTATAGGCTGTTCACGGTAAAGTGAGCACTTTTTAAGGCCCTCGCAACAGACACTAACCACTAATAAATATATCTTATTGCAATCTCAGGTATTAAGTTTTGAGGGTGGTGAAATGTATGCACTGTGTTTATTGGTCACATTGCAATGTTTATGTTTAAAAACAGCAGGAAGATGGGAATTGGATGAAAAGAAACATTTAGAAGGGCCTTAAAAAGTGTTTACGTTAACGTGAACAGCCTATAGATGTAGGGTTACATATATCTGGGCCTCGACGTCTTGGTGAAATACGCACGCTCTTACACAGACGCGGGCGAGCTTCTAAACTCCTAAATTAAACTAGCAAGGGGCTTAGATTGCACTCACACTTGCTGTAACAACACTTAAAAATATAATGAAATGAGAGGAAGCTAATACACCCTACAAACTAACTTAAAACTTAACTCGTCACCTAAGTTCAGGTGCGAGATCTGACCTTACGTCTGACGGAAGCTTAGGTTCGTTGAAGAAAGAGAGTTAAGCTCTGTTGGCTAGACACGGTTTAAAGGGATCTAACGTTCCAGTCAATGGGAAGCAGGATTCTAACCTGGGATCAATAGGAGAATACTAAATACCTACACCCCCCCCCCCCCCGTACGAGCCAGTTCCCACGTCCTAAATGCTAAGCGAACACATAGAACACTACGTCTCGTACGTAAGCATACAAAATAAACAAACATGAAATATTCACAAAATATGAGACCATTAAATTAAATAAAAATTATTAGCATAAGAAATACGTAAAAATGAAGTCTAACTAATTAACCTATTTCTAAAAATAATTTAATTGCCATGTTATTTCTAAGAGAAAATAGCCTAACAAAAATAATGTGTAATAAAGGAAACAGGAGAAAAAATTAATATTAAATTAATTACCAATTCCAATTATATGAAAAATAGCACATGTGACGATTGTAGAAAATGTATGTTTACACTAAGGCAAATAATAACACCTTGCATGTAAATAAAACAGATTAACATTTAATATGATAGTTAGCAAATGTGACAACGTACATTTTGACAGTGTTACAACCCGGCCATCAATAAGAGTGCAGAGGAACTTTCAGACAACGTACGGAAAGACGCCGCCGCACGATGTCATAAGCAGCAAGTCGTAGTATGAAGAGCACAAGACCACCGGATCTGTTGCTGACTTACTGAGAACTCGCAAAACATCAACTTCAGATGAAAGTGTGGACGCAGTGAGACAGTCTTTTGCGCGAAGTCCCAAGAAATCGGTACATAGGACCTCACGTGAATTACAGATGCCAAAATGTTCTCGTCGTGATATGTTACACAACCGTTTATTGTCTCGTGCGTGAAAAAAGTACAAATCGTTCAGGCTTTGTTGCCCAGTGACGCCACGCGTCGGTAAGACTTTGCAGTCTAAATGTTATCGCGTATTGTGGGCGATAATGGCTATCTCAAAGGTTTCGCTCTTCCTGACGAAGTGACTATTTTGTCAGTGGTGTAGTGAACCGGTATAACGTGCGTATTTGGTGTTAAGAGCCCCCTGGCGAGGTACCAGAGAGTACCAGAGGCAGCACAAAGGTCAAAGTTTGGTGCGCACGTTAGCTTGACAAACTTATCGGACCATTCTTTCTCGCCGAGGGCACCGTCACATCTCAAGTGTATCTAGACATGTTGCAATTGTTTGCTGTTCTTCAGTTGCGAAAGTATCACCCATATGTCATTTTCAACAAGACTGTGCACCGCCTCATTGGGGTTTGGAGGTACTTACCTTTCTTGATACGACTTTTCCAGAACGATGAATCGATCGTGATGGCCTTACAGCTTGACCTCTACGCTGTCCTGACATAACCCCGTTAGATTTTTTCCATGGGGTTATGTAAGGGAAAATGTGTATAGAACTCCTGCATCAGATATTGCATATCTGCAACAACGAAAATCCACAGTCTTTGCATCGATCCCTCCTGCGATATTGGCTAATGTATGGACAGAAATTGAATATCGATTATTAGTGCTACGTGCTACCAAGGGTGCTCACCTGGAGACTTACTGATGTGTTGTGTTGGAACCAAAAACTTGGTTAATTTGCCAACATTTTAGCACCATATTCGCATCTCTATAGCAGATATAACTAAAGTTTGTAATCATTGAAAGACTTTTCATACATCCTATATTCTAGCATCTTCGAAGTGGAAAGTTGGTTTACCAATGAGATAGCAAGTTTATTTAAGGCGTCTACTAAAGTTTATATCGTTATCTCAGTAATTAGTTGCATCTCGGAACAGACATAGACGGTGTATTATGAGGCCCGTCGTGCCATTTACGAATTCGTAATCCAAATTTCAATACCTTCAGTGGTTCGGAAGATATTTAGGGTGAACATTTTAGCTGAATAATCCTGTATATTCCAGTTTGTGTTGAAGGCACTAAAGACTTGAAAGTTTTATTTTAAAGCAGACGGTAATTTCGCGACATGCTTTTAAGATTCCGCTGCGTTTGCGAGTTTGCCAATTAGTGAGCCCTACAGCAAACAGTTCTATCCAAACAGTGGCAACAGATGAAAGGCAGTACTAGCTCAGCAGTAGAAAAAGCTTTCTTCACTGCAAGTAACCTTCACACCATGGGTTGTTAACTGTGTTAAAAGTTGGAAGTCGCAGCCAAAACGTCTTACCTGTGGTGTAAACTCAATGTAGTCAATTTACGGTTTCTTCACACGTTCCTGAAACCCCGCTTTTAAGTTCTACTTCCATACGTAGCCTCCCGCTACATGAAAAAAAAAATAGAGTACAATGTGACGTCCGATATTTCAACTCCCAAATTATTTGCTTTTGTTTACGTCCTTCGGCTGTCTCAATAATGCTGGAATATTTCAAAGAACATAACACAACAAATGTTCCCAATTTATTACAGTATTTAGATCGGTTTTATGACTTTTATAACAGTGTCTGTTTTGAAATGGTACTGTTTGACTGAGAAGGTTAAAGGGAACCTTAAACATTGTTAGATTACTTCTATGAAAGGACGGTCTTAACCAGAATAAATGATAAAGCAAACTAGCATCCAGTATAACGAAAAAAGGGAAACTTATTTTCAAGATGACGACCCTGTAAATATCTTAGGCTGTTAAACCTTATTATTCGAAACATAAGACTGATTAAATGTGAAGTTGTTACGCCGAATCCGATGTCCGTAATGCAGTTGATTGCACGCTAACGTAAAGTACGAAGTTTTTTGGGTTCTAGTCCCGGGTAAGGCACGGGTGTGTTTGTAATTGTCTCACTACTGTTGCATACGTTTCTGGTTTCATCTCTAACAATATTGCTTTCAACAAGACCGTCTTACTACCCGTCTTAACAACCAATTCAGCTTTTAAGAATTTATTTAAAAATTATTTGCACCCATTTTGAGGAAAGTAGGCTCCTTATTTATATCACTAAATTCATGTTTTTTTGTGCCGGTTTATAAAACATGGCGAATACGTGATTTTCTTGAAGGGATGGCCGGGTTGTTGAAATGTCGCAGATAAATCCTTATGATGTGATTGTTGTCAAGCTTGCTCAAGAGCCCATTTGCGATTTATTGGATGACATCTTGCGAAAACGGGAAGCCGCTGTAATAAACCCAAAGGTTTTCAATAACAACTTTTGTGAAAATAGTTTATTTTTTCGCCGAAAAAAATATATAGTTAACCGTAAATCTGCCAGGTCAATCGATCTTCTCATGGACTGCTGATGAAATGATTTTGCTGATTCACTTCCATTATCAATTCCGGAAAAGAAAACTGGCTGTCTCAAGACAGTACAAGTGAAATAGGGAAGATAAGCCATAGGGGTAATTTTCACATATAGTTTAGACACGCCGACTTCTGTAATCAACCATTCTTTTATATATATATATATAATTTCTTGAGTAAATATCACAATAGTTGCGTAAACCGACAATATAATTTTTAATAGCAGGTTATTGTTTTGCAATTCCATTATGTATTGCATTATTTCGCTGTGTAATTGATATGATTCTAGTGAAAAACGTCGGAGTTAATAAATATTTATCAACCATTTTGCAGGCAATGTTTTATTGTTCGTCACGCTCTAACATACGTTCGTGTATACGAAACTTATTAATTCTGTTCGCCGTAAACAATAAATACCATCTTGGTAATCAAAAGAACATCATTTTAACTTTCACACTGGCGTCCTTTATAATGAAAGTCCGCCTTTCAGTTCGAGCACTCCGCTGTATTCACGACGTAGTATCACGTGCGACTTTTGAACATGCCTTCCGAGCTGCTCACGAAGGACATGCTACGTCGCATATTTATATACACTTATTTTAACTTTCAACAGCGATCCCGAAAATTACAACGATTCATGTAGCAGTCTGGATGCCTAATATCATCCACTTCAGTTCACTAATAAGTATTTTGCTTACTCGATCACCATCACACGAATATAGTGTCCGATGACATACAAAATTCACACTATTTTAATCGCATTATAACATAACGAAATTAACATATTTATTAACTGATTTACTAAATGTAAGTATTTTACAAAAACTGCTTTTATCATATTAGCCCACCATCGCTTCGTTCAGGTTGTATAGAGTTATTTAAACACCTACCTATATAAGTGACTACCCATTGCTACCTGAGACTACCCGTGACTACCCGCGACTACACATAACAACCTGACACAACTTGCGACAACCTGCAACTACCCGTGACTATCTGCAACTACCCGTGACTACCTGCAACTTCCCGTGATACCTGCGACTACCGCAACTACCCATGATACCTGCGACTACCGCAACTACCTGTGATACCTGCGACTACCAGCAACTACTTGTGACTACCCACGACTACTCGTGATTACCTGTAACTACCCGTAACTACCTGCGACTACCCGTGACTACCTGTGACCACCTACAATAACTTGCGACTACCCGTGACTACCCACGACTACCCGTGACTATCTGCGACTACCCGTGACTACCTGCGACTATCCGTGACTACCCGTGACTACCTGCGACTACATATGACTACCCGTCACTACCTTTGACTACCTGCAACAGCTTGCGACTACCCGCGACTAGCCGTGACTACCCGTAACTATCTGCGATCACCAGTGACTATCTGCGACTACCCGTAACTACCGGTAACTATCTGAGCCTACCCGCGACTACCTGCGACTACATGTGATTACCTGCAAGTACCCGCGACTACCCGTGACTAACTGCGACTACCTGTGACTACTTGCGACATTTTCTTGCAACATTGTTTTAATTTATCTTTAATGGTTTTTTGTTGAGCACGCTTATAAAGCAACCAAGTAACTCATTTTTTTCCGACTTGGTTTACAAATTTTGAAATTTCTCAAGGAATTTTTTTCTTAATTAAACCTAGCCTATGTCCATCTGGAATAATGTAGCTTTTTAACAGTGAAAGAAAGATAAGAATCGGCTCTGTAGTTTCCGAGATTAGCCATTACATATAAACAAACATACTCACATTACCTCTTTATAATATTAGTATAGATATAATGCCTGGTAAGCAGTGAGAATCCAAAAAAATCTGCTCAGGACTTCTGAGTTAAGGCAGGCTATAAGATGAAAATTATAGTCTTTGACTCACATGAAGTCTGAGCTTCAAATTGTAAAAAAAAAAAAAAAAAAAAAAAAAATCACTCATCGAAGTATTTGCTTCGAGCTACTATAAATAGGGTGACAAGAACACGTGTAATAGGCTAGTCGAATAAACAAACTATGCTTACGCCAAATACACGTGGGCTCTACAACATGTCTATAAATACACAATATACTTTCAGATTGGGTAGGTAAACGCAACAAAATAACAGCATGCTTCATAAATATGATTGATTAATTTTCTTCGAAAGCAGTTACACATTCATATGTTTGGATCCAAGAGTATGACTCGTTGAAGTGGATTCTACGTATGCACCATCGGTATCTCTGCAAAGCTTAAATCTCACAGCTGCTTCATGAATGAATTCTGCAATATCCATGGTGTAATCTGTGCAACTACTTGCTGAATACGATCCATCAACACTTGCAAATTGTTACCTTCCGTTCGATACACTTGGGCTTTTACAAATCACCAGGAAAGGAAATCCTGTCTAGTTGAACCCGGCGTTCTTGATGCCCAGCGTCTGTTACCGCCCCGCCCAATCTATCGGTCTGGAAACCGGTTATTGATGTAGTCCTGGACAGTGACTACATAGATACATGGTGTTCCATCATGATGAAACACATCATTATGAATGATACCATCTTGAACCAGCTGTGGCCCTAGAAATGGTAACGCATATCACGATACACAGCCCCTTTTATTGTTTTTTTTTTCCATGAAGAAGAAAGGGCCATACATATATGTCTTCGTCATTCCAAGATACACATTGACCTTAGGCGAATAACTTTGCCATGACACATATTCTCTTGGATTTTCAGTGTCCCAGATCTGACAGCCGTGTCGACTGACCTTACCGCAAGTGTGGAACATTGCATCGTCACTAAAGATGAAGTGTTCCATAAGTCCTTCTTTTTCAATCCGTCCAACTACATCTGCACTCATTGCTGCTCGAGTCGGGTAATCCACTTCACGAAGGTAATGTAAGATTTTAATGTGATATTCTTTCTGCCCCCATATCATCTTCAAGATCTTATGGATGGCCACTGTAGTCTCTCGGATATGTAGATCCTGGTTTGTTGAAAATGTCTTTGAAACCTCTCCCTGACAACATTACACTTGTGTCCTTGGATACGAAGCGTCACAAACATTATAAGCTCATTCTCGATCATCACTTGTTACACAACCATAATCGGTTATAAAATAACAAAAAATATCAAGCGATTTTATAGATATCCTGTATAGAAAATTTGTGCTCTTCGCTTCTTTCTTGATATATCTTCTGCTTAACAGCTGTATCGTATCGCGGCAGAAAAGCAACCACCACGAGAAAAACGGCTGATGTAGCACCACGAGAAATGGAAGTTACGTGTATAAAACTGACTCTTAGATAGCTCACGTACTGTACATAAACACACAAGACAGAATTTTCACGGAAGTGGGACACTTTCCACCGAGAACGTGTCCCCTGCCTACCTTGGTCGGTTCACAGAATGAGATATACAGAATGCCACAATAAAATGTACTCAGCGCTGTTATTTGGTTGTGATGTCCTGCCTTGACTCGTGTACTTTCATTTGATCCATGTGGTTGTACTCTACGTAAATATAGATGATTTCCATACTTACACGTGTACCTTTGTTACTAGCATGGCATTTATTGCCAAGCAACAAGTGAGTACACTTTATCGGGACATTCTGTAGTATGTGCCCTAACGGTATATGCACATCGGTATGCACACTATTCAATCTTCGTGCGATTGCGCATTCATAGGCGTCGTACTAGAGCGCTGCCGTTGATCTTCGGGGTTTGAATATTAACACTTCTCGGAAATTCGCATGTGATGTGACATGCACGAAACTCGACAGGATTGACTAGTAAGCGATCGACATTCCGAGAAAACGTACGAGACAGCCACGCAAAAAAAAAACTGAAGGAGTTTGAGAGTGTCCGGGTAACAGGGTTTGCGAGTGGCTGGTTGGGCACTGCGCCAATTTGTCCGTCGTTTGAGCCATTCAAACTTCACAGTAATATTGTGTTGGGAGTGAAGGACGTGTGATGGTACCCACATACAACGGACCGGTTCTGGATGATCCCGACATACCGAGGCTCGAACAAAGCCGGCGGCGTCCTTGTTCGCCATCTAGCGACATGTGGCAACATTACTAGGGCACCGTATCTCTGACAGAAGCATTCCTAGATGCCTAGCTCGGGCAAATATGCGATGATTTAGACAACCTTTATACAACATGCCTTTAACAACATCGTCGCCTAAGTTTGCTTTATTCAGCACCGAGAAACATGTGGTACTGTGGGCTGGCCAAGCATTCCTAGATGCCTAGCTCGGGCAAATATGCGATGATTTAGACAACCTTTATACAACATGCCTTTAACAACATCGTCGCCTAAGTTTGCTTTATTCAGCACCGAGAAACATGTGGTACTGTGGGCTGGCCAAGCATTCCTAGATGCCTAGCTCGGGCAAATATGCGATGATTTAGACAACCTTTATACAACATGCCTTTAACAACATCGTCGCCTAAGTTTGCTTTATTCAGCACCGAGAAACATGTGGTACTGTGGGCTGGCCAAGTATTGTTTAGCGACGAAATACGCTTTTCTTTGGGATCGGATGACCACTATGCCAGAGTTTGTAGGACCTCGTGTGAGCTCCACAATCCCTGCCCCACTTCGTGCTCACAAAAGTTCCTTCTGCTGACGTGATGGTCTGTTGAGTCCTCACGTATGACCATCGTTCTCCACTGAAAGCGATAATACAACCTTTGAAAGTACTTTGAATTCATAGCGCAGCCCCCATGCGCTACCTTTCCAGTCTCTATGGTCTATTTCATGTGGTGCGGTAAATTCTGTCAGTTATAGAAAAGTAGCATGGCCACAATCTATTCTTCCGCCAAAGCTGTTACGTCAGTGAAGGAAACAATTTTAACAAATACTTTAACTCCAATGCACACATTTTTCTCGCCGTTTGCTCTTCTTTTATTTCATGGCACACACTAAAAGACCGTTGTTACAAAACTTTAGTCCAACATTCAGTATAACATATTTTATTTTTGTAATGACTAGGTAATACTGCTGGGGCTATCTTAATTTTATTGCGAAGGGAAGCGGGGACTTATGTTTAACGCATTTAATGAGACGGCGTTTTTTTTTGCGGCTCTTCTCACACGATATTAACGAGATGAATTGAATATTGTTTTAAGAAGAATTTGAAATTTTTCCTCGTCTGGAAAAAACTGTTGTTGTTCACATCGATGCGAAAACAAAATGTTAAATATTCTAGTGAAGTTAATCTTGCACATAGAATTCAGTGGATTTTCCGAAAACTAAACATTTTAAAGAATTTTTTTTACTATAAAACAACGACTTAAAACGAGTTATTTTAGGCCATGTAGATTTCAATCATTCTAATAACTAGAGACCTGCAAAATTCGCGTTATTATTTAGCATCAGACTAAACTTCACAGTGCTATATATATCCAGGCCGGCGTCGTTTCTCCATTGGCTGCTGCATACATGTGTAGTCACACCCTTTCTGACTGGCCTGAGAGTGTGATTGGACTACACAATTGAGAAGTTTTCATTTACTGGCGCAGAGTATACCCCTAGGTGTGTCAAGTAAAATATTGTCCAATGACAAACGTATTGCAAAGGTTACACGCGTTAGACGTGTAACGTGTCCCCAAAAAAATAACGCGCATTTTGCAGGTCTCTACTAATAACTGTCTCGAAACAAATTATTTGGAAAACATGCCAACTTACTGTTAGTTATCCCTAATCATTGGAGCTACGAGTATTTCGCGCATTCATTAGGAGGCGAGGTAGATTCCAAACACTTGTTCTTTTCTCCTACTGTTGTGATTGGACGACACTTCTCTAGACACGCCCCGTTCAACTGTGAGCCAGTAACAAGCAGGAAGCAGTAGTGTGAGTGTGTGTTTAACAGTCCTGCACAGAGACCTCGCTTGATCACAGCAACCAATAAGTAAACGATGTCTCGAGTGTATAGAGGACTGTCCAGCCTAGCTTGCTGCTAAGTCATTCCGCGAAATACTCAGGGCTCTACTAATCACAAATCTTGAACACGTGATGTCGTTCTATGACAATCCTTCGACGAATACTTCACTAAAATTTCGTTTTTCTGTCAGTAATACGAAATAATTTATTTGCAGAAATATTCAGTCAATGCATCACTTCGTCTGTTCCCCGAAACCGACCAACTTCAACATCAGAACCTAAATTGTGGCGCTTCATGATGGTTAAGGAAAATGGCGTCCCAAGCCACAAAAGCATCCTTTTTACGAAGCGGTTGACACATGTCCATAAAAAAAATTTAGAATTTGCACAAATAAGCTAAATTAAACGTGTGAACACAAAATTAAATGATTGCCGTAAAATATCCCCTACAACACCAGCAAGGTACTCGCGTAACACGACGAAAAAGAACACGCACAATGTCTTTCACTGGGCTGGAAAAGTTTCTCTAATCGCAATGTACGCATGTTCTGTCATAATTGCTTATACCAGTGCGCACGGAAGCATACATGTACCGATGAGAATTACACTTATTTTCAGAGGTCGATTTGAAAAGTGCTTACAGTGTCCTTAAAGTGCTTACTGTAAAATGAGCACTTTTGAAAGCCCTGCTTATGATCTACTTGTATACACGTTGTGTATTCTTCCGCTTAGTGTAAAATTAATATTGCCATGGGTCTGATCACTTTATTCATGCGTCGGACAAGTGAAACAGTGAAATTATTTAAAAAGGAAATATTTTACAAAACTGCTCATTTTCACACTTCGGTGTATTAAAAAAACTGAAAGTGAAAGAAATAATTTAAGTTAACACAAATTATAACCCAGCACTTTTTATTAGACGTTAAGATCCGGAACTACTTTCCCCTCCATCGTTACCAACTTTACTGGGCACATGTCACTCAATGCGCCCGTTAAAATATATACAGGCAGGAGCATTGATTTTTTTCTAAGGTTGATTTCAAAGGTGCTCACTTTATCGTGAACAGCCTTTGCTTTGTTTAATGTAAAAATATTTAACAATAACGTTGCACTTTTAATTCGTATTTTATAACAGAAAAAATGTTTACAATGTTGGTTGCACTAAAGCTGCTCGATGTACGCGAACTTGAAGTAGGCAGTTGGCTTATCTGGAAAATGAGCTCGCCGAGATCGCTATTGTTTACTTTGCAAATCACGCACAAACGCTCCACACACACAAACACGCACACACACACACACACACACGTGGGGCCGTGGTTCTAGATGCCGGTGAATTATGAGCGGAGAAGCACAATCCCCGGCAAACATAGATAGTGGTACATTTTTCTTGCGCTGCCAAGGCCAACGTACGCCCACAGCAACATTTATTTGCCGTACTCACGCAGAACTTACCCAGTTCTCCCTACGAAACTAATATACAGAGTTACAAAATTGCATGACCCCATACTTCGAGGAAACATTCCTCACATCAGGAGGATGAAAAACCGTCATATGAACATAGGTCCGCAAACGCTTCGTTTCTTGACTACAGCCCGTAACACCTAACGTACAGTGTATGCCCCGTTGGCTGGATCATATTAGTGTGGAATTCCATCGCAGCTGTAATTGGCAGCACCGTACCAGACCCGAAGAGTCCTGATTTGAAGCCTTAAGACTTTCATTTGTGAGGGCATTTAAATGCACTTGTGTATGTAAACCCCAGCGGACGATCCGGGCCCCTTCCGTAATCATATTGCGGTGAGTTGCGAAACAATCAGGAATTTTCTAGGGATTCCTCACCATATCCGGGTGTCCATGCTGCGGCGGGTTGGTACACGTGTTCGTGCTGATGGAGGGCTTTTGGAACATTTCTGCTAGGCCCACCATACGCGTACAGTTCTGCCTTCCGACCGGCCTGACAGGCAGAACTGTCGCAGATTGGCCTGTCAGGGGCACTTCCCACACACACACACACACACACACACACACACACACACACACACACACACACACACCGGTAGGCCGAGGGATGTCATTACATCGTCAAGTGTCGTGCGAGTACTGCAAGTGTGTAGTTTGTGTAGTTGCTCAGAAAATCCAAGCCGACAGTCGATGAACTTGTAGCACATGCAACTATTGCATGCGCACTGCAGAAAATAAGAAAACGTAAACGCAAGATATAGGCAAAAAAAAAAAATGGTTCCAAAGAAAGAATAATTATACACACGTCAACTAGCTTACGGAACTGAGGTGTTATCCAAAAGATTGGACAAACTACCTGCGCATGGACGAACCAAGTTACTGGGAACTTTTAAACATGGTTACTCCTTTCGTAAAAAAAAAGTACTTGTATGGGAGAAGCAATAACACCAAATGAAAAAAATAATGGCGACACTCCGCTTTTTAGCAACTGGGAGAACACTTGAAGATTTGAAATCCTCGTGTCGCATAGCTCCACAAACGTTGGATGAGATAATACCTGACACCTGCGAAGCGATCTTCAAAGCACAGAGGAATTATTGCGAGGTAAGAAAATAGACTGAAATACATTTGTACGCGTGTAGATGTTTATTGGAAACATAAACGCGTATCATAATTCATCTCAAATGTTAAAATACTTGGAACTAGGTTAAACAAATATTTAGTCGCTATGTGTTTAACATGCATTAGCACAGAACCTTTCAAGCAAAGCCGCACAAGAAGGAAGACTTTGTAAACAATATTGTCAATGTGCCTTGACTGTCTAGAATGTTTATTGACATGTATCGTGATATTCCCTGCACATGAGTACTGAATTTACTTCCACTAAATATACTACAAATTGTTACGCCCACGGTTGTAAACACAGAATATGTTTCTCTCATATTTTGGCCGTAACTGGCGAAGAACCACCTTGAATGAATCGTTGTGTGAATTTTTGTGGTGGTTCGTTGCGGTCGTCTCCTGTTGAATCACGCAAATACGTGATCGCCGAGTTGCCAGACAGATTTCCCATTTCAGCTTCGAATAGCGCTTCATGAATAATGTTTTCTGCATACAGTCTCTGTTCTTTACCCAGTAAAGTTCTTAACTTTGCAGTAATATTTTTGCCGAAATATCAAATTGATTTTATTTTCTTACCTGCACAAGACGTTCACTTACAGTTGATATTATTTAGTCACTGGGGGACAACATATTTTTGCGCTTAAATGATTTTGCACTGCCGCTTGGACTTGAATTCCACGACAGTGTTCATTGCACAATGTTCGAATGAGAACGTTGTGTTGTAGATTCTGTATCATCGTCAGTTTTCTGCAGCGTTTCAAGTAAAACCTGAAAAAACCACATACGCACATATAGTGTTTTACATATCGGTAAGGCAATACAGCAATATATGAAAAAGAGAGATAACAATTTCATTTATATGACTTGAAGAAACGCCAGAACACTACTATATAGTGTATTTCCTCTCCTCCTTAAATATTTGTCTCCTCTGTTCTGCTGTGCACGTGCTAAACAGTCCCTCAGTATCCCCTTTTTGTCGTATTTCAGTGTCCAACAACGGAGAAGGAATGGGAAAACGTTGGGGGGAATTTGAACATCGCTGGAACTTTCCGAATTGCATCGGAGCCGTGGATGGGAAGTATGTAGCCACCATGCTGCCTCCAGGATCTGGATCGTACATTTATGATTACAAAAACTTTCACAGCCAAGTTCTATTAGGCATAGCAAATGCGGATTATGAATTACTATACTGCAACTTTTGAATAAACGGTCGGGGTGTCTGATGGAGGTGGCTTTCAGGTCTCAGACTTGTCGAAAAAACTAGAAGATGGGAGCCTGAATTTGCCAAAGGAGGTAATTATCGCTGGAAAAAATATGCGGTGTGTTTTAGTGGTGGATGTCGCATTTCCACTAAGGGAATACATCGCGAAGACCGTAAGGTAGCCACTCCACACGTAATATATTTAATTATCGTGTATAATTGTTGAAAGATTTGGTGTTATACAAACATATATCTCTTCAATTGATTTTACTCAAGTACACCACATTGTTGTGGTGTGTTGCGCCCTTCACAATTTCCTGCGTTCAAAGGTACCGCATCAGTACACCCCATTGGAATGTTTGGATGAGGAGGAGATTGAAAGTGGTAATGTTACGCCTGGACCTCGCTGCAACGAGTCTATGAGTCTCAGTAAAACCACATGTCATCCAACTAATAGTGCAGAACTCGTTAGAGAGTCGTTTGTCCGGTACTTCAACAATGAAGGTCAAGTTTCCTTGGCAACAAAGGTGTATTGAGTAGAGGCATTTCTTTATGAATATTTCCAAAGTGAAGAAACAAGTATCAGTACAATAAGTACATAATAATGTAGTGATAGACTCGTTTCGTTAGAATATTCAATTATTGTTTGGTACCCATATACGCATTATACCAATTTGTCTATAACTACAGTACAGTAGTCCCTGTGCTAGAATATAGTGTTTACCCTATGATGCATGTAATGTTATAATTACTGTAGATTAGTTAATAATTAAAACATCATAACTATACGAACTTGTTTTGTAACATTTTCATTATACTAGTCCTGTAATTTAATTGTTTAATCCCTAGATAAGTAACTTGGCATATTTCGTTCTGGTCTTTGAATTGTATCATTTTTATATTATATTATATACTTATACTAGGAATATATTTTACATGAGCGACCAGTAATATAATGTTTATTACTTTATGTAGCAAATACAATTTTCTATATTACACGGACGTATATGCCTAAGGCTCTTAACTAAGTTATGTAATAAACTGAAGTCAGCAAAATGCTTTAATTTGTCACTTTCTACCTCAAGACTTGAGAGTCCTTGGAATGCCTCTTCCTGGTCCACGAGAAATAGTAGGTCCTGGTAAAACCATAATTTTGGCACGTGTACATATTGTGTGCTCATTCCAAGACTTTTTACACTGTTGCACTTTCTCGTGTTCTTTGCAGAAGCTACTTCGTAATTTTTCTTTTTTAATAGTGTCCCTTGTTGCATCGGGATCAATTGTTTTCACTTTTTCGAGAAGAGGTGCGTTCGCAGTATCCTTCATTTCGCAACTGTGGTGGTACGATTTACTCTTTACTTTCCACAGGCACAGAATGCCACGAAATGCGTCGATGAATTCAGAAACAAAATCTTTGGACCACTTTGCCGAAACAAAATGAATCATATTAATCCCTAGAGCTACCCACTACCTATATTCACACGGGTGTACAGCAAACTGAGTGATGCACATAACTGGATCGGCCTGCCGGCAAGTCCACACACGTCAGTTCTGCCTGCGAGCTCGCTGGCCGGCCGGCTGAACTGAGGGAGTTCCCACAGGCCAACAGTCCAGACGATTTACCCGCAGGCCGCCACATACACGCTCAGGACTATTCAGCCCGATCGGAAGGCAGAACTGTGCGTGCATGGTGAGCCTAGTGCCGAGACCATAAGCTATCACACGTGTGTAACTGATTCCTGTGCAGTTCCTACTGTTCTAGGTGTAGATCGCAGTGTGAAGTGTCTTGTATAGTGAGAGCTGACGCGAAGGCAAGTCTCAGGAGAGGGGTGGTGGCTGGGGCTGTACGATCTGGGCCTCGCTAATACGCTTGTCCGCCGTAACGGCGCTGCCACGCTACTAGCCACTACAGAAACAGTAGGCCATTAGTCGGCTTCGTGAACTGGGTTGTGTAGTGTGGTTGTGCTGTCAGCAGTACAAGCTGCCTATGTCACGGGAGTGTGTGACAAGTCGTTGAAGAGTGCAACACATGGAGCCCGTGCAGAAGTAAGGTAAAACTATTCACAGTGAGGCACGTGACATTGTCAGCCATATAATTGAAAAATGTGATGGAGAGGCGCGTGACGGATGAGTAAAACATTCATCAAACAAAGCCAACCTGCGTGCATCCACTTACGCAGTTATTTCTGTTCGTACGGTTGTTAGGGTCCGCAAAGAAAGTACTATAGCAATCTATACATCGCTCTCAACGCCAGGTAAACATCGTTCACGTCCCGAAGATACAAACGTTACTTGTGATGATTTTTGATAGGAGGGTAATACACTTTTATGTAGTATAGAAGAGAGTACCTACATGTCGCAAACTGCTGAGCGCCATTAAAGACAAAATAAACATTCCATGGGGAGTGCACACTTTGAGGCGCATTTTGACGGAAATGGGATTTAAGCGGAGAAGGCGTGGAAACAAAAGAAAGATTTTAATTGAGCGAGCCAAACATTGTCCACTTGCCGTCGTGAATATTTAAAAGCAATGCGACGTTACAGGGAAGAGAAGCGGGCAATTGTTTACATTGATGAATCGTGGGTAGACAGCAATGTAACTTTCAATAAATGTCGGCAAAGTAAAGATCAGCTTGGTGTTCTGACTAACATGTGTTCATCAAACCGCTTCATTATTGTGCACGCGGGAACTCGAGATGGATTTCTGGACGGCACTTTACTAATATTTAAGGCTGGAAAGTCATCTGGAGACTTTCATGGCCAGATGAATTCAGACGATCTTCAGAAGTGGACTAGTGAAATGTTATTACCTGATATCCCCGAAAGAAGTGTAGTGTTAAATAATGCTTCGTATCACTGCGTGCAAAGAAACAAACCTCCAACAAAGTATTCTGTCAAGAAGGAAATGATAAATTGGTTGGAATACAACAATGTAGAATTCCTCGAAAACATGAGGAAGCGTGAATTCTTCAGCCTTATTGAGAGGTATAAAGGCGGCGAAAAAATATACCGAATAGATGAGATTTTGAAATCGTATGGCCATGACGTTATTAGGTTACCGCCTTATATATGCGAGCTAAACGCTATCGAACTCGCGTGAGACTTGCACGCGAGAGCAATGTGAACTGTGACTTCAGTCTAGCAAAGCTTGAAGATGTAACAAGAAGAGCGATTTCCTTTGTCACCAAGCAAGACTGGGAAGGTTATTGTTTACATGTTCCAAAAATAGAGGAACACTACTGGGAGACAAATGGCCGGATGGAAGAAGCTATCGACAGCTTTATTATATGTGTCGACAGCGGCAGTGGCTCCAGTGATTCAAGTGATGACGATATTTCCTCTTCTGAATCAGAGCTTGCCAATCCCTTGTCAGACACGAACATACTTGAATAGAATGTGTGTGTGTTTTTTGCATATTCATTATTTGTTTACATGTCGATGTTTGGATTGGATCAAAATATAAATGTATGTAACTGTATAAATTCCTTCTTTCTGTTTTTCGTTAGCATGAAAATCGTGTCTCAGAGTGCTTTTGTATTTGCATGTTTTTATTTACTATTTGACATGCGTTTTCAGGGATAACTTATTTTCATAAATTTATTGCTTTTAGGTTTTATGTACTAATAATTTGATTATTCACATATGTTATGCACAACCGTCAGTGTGTAACCGCCTTACAGTCATTAACAATAATTAATTATAAGCCCAACGTAACAAATGTCTTAGACGTGCGACCAGTCAAGTTGTGTAGTGATGCAACGAATGTTTTTAGAACCGCAGGTACATACGCACGTGCGGCGACAGACTCTGAGGGGGGCCGCCCTGGGTAACAAACAACCGCATTCCTTAGGCTTGCCTACTCGCATGCTCACTACAATATCATGCCAAAGAACGCTGCGATGGCATTCCACAGTAACATGATCCAGCCCGCGGGCCATACACTGTACGTTATGTATTACGGGCTGTAGTAAAGAAACGAAGATGTGAGGGATGTTGCTCTGAAGTACTGCCATGCAATTTTGCAACACTATGTATATTTTTACTATATCTTTTATGATAGTACAGACAACTAAGCTTTCGTGTGAACATTTCTCTGTTATAAATGTGTGTTTATGGCAACCAAATAAGAACAACAAAATAATTTGGTATCAACAAAATATATTCCACTGCCCTTTACAAAAAAAATAATTTGGCTGTGCCAAACAAACGTTTTTGATTCAACAAAACCTTTTTCTCAGTGTATACTCTGTTCAGTGAAGATGAAAAAAGTGACGCTGATACTCTGTGGAATTCTTCATTCTAAATGCATCTTGTGTCCCGCATTGCGACGAATTAATGGGAATTATTTTCTGTTATCTGACTGACAAATTTTTAGAGCTGCCTGCAAAGGATACAAATAATTATACTTAAATAAAAAAACGAGAATTACATAAACAATAGTTTCGTGTCTTCAATTTAAAAAGTCCACAGTGTCATGATGGACGTATAGTTCCTAGCAATTTCAAGGAGACGGCGATTGAAGGCAATTTATTTGAATCTTCCGTTGTCACTTATCCGTTTCTTTACCATGCTCGATAACTTTTTGTTACAAGCTTCGTCTAATTTTGGTGACTCCTATTTTATATTATAGATGGTAGTAATTTAACTAATGTTTCTACTGATAACTATAACTACGTTACAATCAGCATTAAATGCGCCAAAACCTCTGTCTAAATAACGAGCAAAGATGTTCTGTTGTTTATCCACGGAATTTCGATGGCAGTTTTCCAAATGCTAGCCTGCTACGCACCCACGTGTAAGCCCTTCTGTCTCTTACATCACTTTTTTGGTCCTAAGACTAATTGAAGTAAACGAACTTACTTCAGCCCTCACATGTCGTCTGTTCATCTGCTAATAGCCTGTTAGCAGACTGCTTTATAAGTATATTTTGAGGGATAGCAAACAAACCTCAGGTTTTAATAAAAATAGAGATTGTTCTCTCCTTGATGGGTTGTGTATAACCCTTGCCCATATGAAATATATACATTAATTAGAGCGAATAACCTACTTAATTTACTACATGTTTAAAAATCAAAACCTTTATCTGTAAGCCTAACGCCTGATAATTTTGTAACACAATAACTGAGCAGGAAAATTTTTGGGCTACCCTCTTACGACGCGCACACTTACACAGACTGTGATGATATAGGTACCTGTCGGGGGAATAGGCATACTCTTAAAATATTTTTCTCTACTTTAATCTCGGCGTGGAGTGGTATGCGTTCAGAAACGTGCATGCTTTCAATATGATACGCATTTCTAAGAAGCACGCCATAATGATCCGTAAGAGCAGGTAGGAGATAAAGTAACGCTAGACGCGTTTATTGAATTCTGTAGGTATCTAGAACCCAGTACAGAACAACCAGAAAATTAAATAGTAGGTAACATAATTTACGAACATCGCAAAAAAAAAACAAATTGTTATACCTCGGAGTTATTATTGACACCAAAAATGTGTAGTTGTCGCTCGACGCGAGAGTTTATTCCCGCGAAACGCGACTGATATATTGTCAGTTCGCCTGATGCATACGTGACAGCATTCTTCAGTATTTCCTATTATTGATACTTCGAAATTGCTTTATTTATATTAACGATGGATAAAGACGTTTCTAAGTTTCATACCGCATTCTAGGTCTGAACAGTTTCCTGTTGGCAAATATGTTTCTGTGTGCAGTCATAAGTGTACCTATCATATATGTCCGTGTGGGCACGACATATGTTTCACACATGGACATAACAACACATGTTCTGTGTTTCTGGAAGTGTTTTACACCCACTAATTAATTCGACCAATTAAAGTTCTCGTTTAGAATTGTGATGGGGAGAAACCTGAAAAATTCGCGAGTTCAATGACTTGCAGGCTAGACTCTACAGTCGTATGTACAGATATGCTGATGTCAACTACGCATTGGTTGTCCGCCCTCACAGTGGAAGGTGACGATTGGGCCACCCTCCTCCAGGAGGCGTCAAACGCCGTGTGTGCCAACTGTTCAAGTTATATAAACACACGCGCGTTTGGAATCCTAGCTTGTCCCATAATGAATCCGAGAATTCTCCAGGTCTCTAGTAATGAGGAACTGGCACAGCTGTCTTATAGAAATCATGATTAGGTTAAATTGAAAACTGAGAAAAATTTTTGAGTTATCAAGGAAAGTTTATAAGCGTGCTTTGTATTGTACACAGCAACAAAAATAACCCAAACGTATTTAATTATGCTGTCATAACTTTCCGTTACGCTGCAATGTTTTATTAACTGTTGTTATTTACGGACATCAGGCACGGAGTAAATATTAATTCTGAAATTCTGACGATACTGCTGCAATACAGACTGTTAATATGTACATTTACACCCCTGGGTAGAACAGAAACTCGATGACAAAGATTTCTGCGACTTAAAAGGCACCCTTAGTTGGGAAAGTTTCTGAAGTCGAATGTTATATTATGAAAGTGTTTTACCTTTTATTAAGGTTTAATGTTGACTTTAGTTATTTATCTGGGCCTCTACCACTCCCCTACTAGACTTGGCGCTGTTAAAAATAAACAAAATATTTTGCTTTTATTTCAACTCCTTCAACCAAACACCCTGCGTATAACACTAATCATGCTCCGCTAAATTTCGGTCTGTGTAACAGCGATGGGGCCGCGGTGACTGAGCGGGTAGACTGCTCGCCTCCGCCTAGGGGAACCGGGTTCAATCCCCGTCCGGGTCACTCCCGGATTTTCGCAAGTGGGAATCATGCCGGACGACGCCGCTGGTCGACGGATTTTCTCTGTGATCTCTCGTTTCCCCCGCCCTTGCATTCTGTTGCTGTTCCATTCTCACCTCATTTCTCCCGCGTTTGCTCTCAAGACGTCGTTATCAAGAGCCGCCCAACTCTCTCAACTCTAGCAGCTACGTCCACTCGGGCATGGTTGGAATAACACTGCATAAGACAAGGCCTTTGTATTGTTGAATGGATGAAATAATTAAGGCAGTTGAATAAACAGCAGCTCGAAGCGATCACAGTCACGCTTTTTTCTACGGTAGATTTATCCCATCAAGATAGGCATGATCATTTTCGTGCTGTCACCGTAACGTAAGCAAATTCACTACTTACTTCCTACCGGAAGTGGGGGTTATCAAACACCAATAACAAGGGCCAAGTTACACTACAATTGACCCACCGATTTATTGCTTCACAATTAATACAACTCTTGCTACAAACAAGATATCTCCTCGTACACTTTAATATCATCTACTCACTTACGCCCTAAACAACAGTTAGTGCTGAAGGCAACTTATTACATTAATGTCTAACTGATAATGTTTGTCGTGACCTACCGTTATGTTGACAGCCCCGCCTAGCGCTTATGAAGGGATTTCACTCACCACTGCGTATGTTTAGAAGGTAGGGTTCAGGGGACGTCTGGGTCCCACTGAGGCAGACCGGGTTCAATTCCCGGCCGGGTCGCCCCCGGATGTTCGTATGTGGGCATCGTGCCGGACGATGCCACTGGTCGGTGGGGTTTCTCGGGATTCTCCCGTTTTCCCCGCCCTTTCATTCAGGCACACCTCCGTACTCACCTCAATCACCCTCATCGGTTCTCAAGACTTCGCTGTTACGTACCGCCATACACTCTTCACGCATTCGGCGGGGCTCCCCGCTGAATTCCTTCGGGTGCAGGGAGGGTTGCCTACTCACTAGACCATGCTATTGCTAATACCGTACCCTTCATTTGTGATTTAGCCGGAAACGGTGGGCTCTACAGAGTTGCAACAAGGAAGGCTTATTTGCTACTTACGTCATCCTGCTTCATTCAATGGTATGCATAATCAATTTAACCTCACGGTGGACGTGTTGCATGCAATCAAAGTGTGCCAACCCCTATTATTTACATGATGGGGGTGCGTATGACGGACCATACCTACCGTGTATCCAAGATCTTGGATTACTTGCTCCGTATACCAATTTGTGTTCTTCTAAAGGAAGTACTTTGTCTAATATCCCACGTAATGTCCTTATCGCCCACCGCCTTCGCCTTTAGAGGCTGCTACAGCCCTTATTATTTAAATGGACAATGGGCATCCTATATCGATCTTCTCTTTTCCGGTCACGAATAACGTGCCCGAGTTTGTACACATGTTTCCTACACACGCTGTATACACGTGCACCCACTGGCCTCTTCTCTTCCTGCCGACCACTAGTTTACCTCTCATAACTCGAGACATCACACACTGCACCTTGTCTTTGGTCCTCGGCGCTGCTACCCACCATGCCTCCGCAACATTGTACGAAGCGTGCTGTCACGTACACACAAGATAACGTAACTGTTCTGGTTTTGCACGCGAGCACAAATGTCGCGGGAGAACCGAACAGCTTAGAGCGGACCAAAACGAGAGTTTATATTTTATTTCTCTCACGAAAGAATGTTAGTTATTCATCAATCGTCTATCGTCTAGCAGCAATATTTTCTTGCAGTGGTAAACTGTCTTTATTCTTTCGAATTCCTGTAAGACTGCGTTAGAAATAATAATCGTAGTAGTAGGATATTTTTCGCTTATATAGAAGTGAAAAAAAAAAAGGTTCTGTTTATGACGCAATAAATGTCAACATTATTTCTTGATATTAAAAGGAACACTTTACGACAGTCTCAACCAGCTGTTTCGTAACGGCTTCGCGGTACAATTTACAGCATGAAACAAAAGGTTACCACCCAAAAATGCAGCACGCCTCAGCAAAATGATATTGTCCGTAAATGTTACGTTTCTCTTCACTGTGTGCGTAGCACGCTTGGGAAAAATTTATAACTTATTCTTCTTGAATATGAATTGACTAGCGCTGGAGTTTACATCGCGGCTTGAATAGCAGTACGGTACGAAAGTTCTCGTGTAACTCATCACTTAACAGCAGTGACATACAACTGGGAAACGGAAGGAAGTCATTCCAGTCATTTTACTTAAGTGCGCATTAGCGAGGGCATTTTGTATTCGTGTTTAGGCACGAGATTCGTGTTTTATTTAAGCATGTGTCTGCTCTGGTTCTACTGTTAAGAGCAATGAATGAATAGCGTTCTACGAAAGAATTTCACCTTTTTTTTTTTTCCACAGAATTAGGCAAGAATTAGGCCTACAACAAAAATACTTTTGTACTGGTAGGAAATATTTACGTCGTTTAATTTTTTTATTTAGCTTCATAGATGAGTACTACAACCAACATTTGGGCATTGGCAAAAGTTAGAGGAACTTATTGGAGTTACGGTGCATTAAAAGCATTTCTTTATAAATCGGCATGACTAGGTTTCAAGAATAAACATTTTCTTCAGACCAGGGAATGAAAAAAAAAAAAAAAAAAAAAAAAAGTAATTAAATTAGAATACACAACCTGGTGTCCCATTGTGACACAGATGGTTTTGGGCTGTGTTTTTTTGTGATGGGGGGTAGGAGGGATTGAATGAATGAATGGACATACTATATAATCGCGGAAATGGTGACAATTTTTAGTTTTCAACGACAACTTCTCTTCAGAAGTTTCAACACGCTGTGGAGAAAGTACCACAAAAAGTGTTTTGTCGATAAAAAGAGTTCTCTGGCGTAATCTTTTATTTGAACGATAAGCACTGTCACATGCACTCTGTTTACCTTGTTCCTCTCCTCCATTCGCGCAAAAATATAAGGAACATATCATTTTCTTGCAGGTTCCCAAACATTTGAACTGCCTCTTATCTGCTGCGTAAGAAGCAGTTTCTTTTTACGCTAGGGTAAAAGAACTCGGAGAAAAATAAACATGAGTACTAGTTAGCCTAACAACTGCGGAGACGAGCTGCAGATTAAATATCGCGATTTGTCCTCAACATCTGATGCCATATTAAATTTAACTTAATCAGCATAAATTTTCGGGTATGTCTAAAACATTTCGGTTTTATATAGAGGATGTAAAAAAAGTATTCCATATTTGGCGAGGAGGTAGTATGCGCCAAAACAAGAAAAAGAGTCTAACAAACATGACACCGAAAACCCCTACCGTAAGACTGTTGAGTACGTTTTCACCATCGCTACAGAATGTGCTCAACGTGACGTGAATTGATAGTAATGTATCATTGTTCCCTAAGTCGTTGGGAATCGCGCACCCTTTGAAACACTCCTGGCTGGTCTAGGATGTGCTGGCAGGCATTGATGACGCGTTCCTGTAGTGCTTGTACATCAATTATGGGGGTTGCATACACCAAATCATTCAGGTATCCCCACAACCAGAAATCCAAGGGATTATGGTCAGGGGAACGTGAAGGCCAACTTACTGGACCTTCCCGACCAATCCATCGGCCAATAAATGTCCGTGTTAAGTGTTTTCGGACATTTAGGGGATACTGGCCCAGTGCTCCATCATGCCTGAACTTCATGTCTACCCTTGGTATGGCACATCCTCCAGTAAGAAAAGCAATTCGTTTGCTATGAAATCATGATACATTGCACTATTCAATATTTGGTAAGGTCCAATTATATAAACCGCCAATAATTCCTGCCCATAAATTGATTAAAATCAGTGCTGATGCCTTGCTTCTTCAATTGCGCGAGGATTTTCTTGAACCCATACGTGTTTATTATGGAAATTAATAATCCCAGCTGACGTTACGGAGATATGCAGTTTCACAGTAGCGATGGTGAACAAGTGCTCATAGCTGTTAAGGTATGGGTTTAAGGACCCACGATTATTAGAAATTTGGTTCTTGTTTTGGTGTGTACTACCTCTCCGCAAAACATGGAATACTTTCTTTTAACATCCTGTATGTGTATATATATATATATATATATATATATATATATATATATATATATATGTGTGTGTGTGTGTGTGTGTGTGTGTGTGTGTAAAGTCTAAAAACATTTACGACCTTAAATTACCTACCGGAAGAGGTAATATTTGGCCAAGTTTTATCTGAAGGTAATTTTTTTCTGACGTTTACTCCGACGCAGCATAATCGCATATAAAGCAAATAAATATTCATCACGCACTTTACAACTTCTAACTAAACGAATACTTACCATTATAATCATATAATCATTCTGTCCTCTACATTCATACGCAGCTTATTCGGTAAGATACTCCAAGGCTCAATTAGAAGAATATTACGAGTGCCAAAAATCGTAAGCAGAATGAATTTCTCAACAAGTTTATTAGCAATTAGGGGCATTGTTAGTGAGCTGTGATGCAAGCTTGTAACAGTCAATTTCTGGTGGCTATACCATCAAAAATGGCGAATTATCGGAGCTATTACTTAGCGATTTTAGTGCGCACCACAGGTACTTGGGCTCATCAAGTTTCAGTTAAATCGATTTAAGTTAATAAGAGATATGACATGCAATAGTACAAGAATAATATCGACATATTGAAAACAAGAAGCTACTTTATAGAAATGTTAGGTGGCCTTTTATAGTTCGGGTAACGTGCAAAATGTGGAACGAGCTCTTATAAAAATTACAGAAATTATATTCAAGACTCAATTTCAGGTGGCATGTTTCAGCATACCACATTATAGATGTTGTCAGTTAGTGTATTTAGGGCATGCAGTGAGGTTATCAGCATGCCCGGCTTAGTTAAAGGCAGTTTTACTATGGCAAAGACATAAAATGTACACAGATTGTAACAAGGTAGGAATGTTGAAAGTAAATTATTTATATATTTAAAATTCATTCATGCCCTCTGTAGCAGTCTTTTTGGTGTGTTAATATTTTGGGATTCGTTTTGGTAGTTGGTGAAACAGTTTTATTTTATTTTTATTTTAAATTAAAAAAAGCTCCATATTCCAGGAGGTGCGCTATCTTAAAATATGCCAAACTAAAGCTACGAATTAATGATATATGAAACGAATGCTCAAATTGTTACTGCCAGGAAAGAAAGTCGGGTTGAACAAATATAACTGTTCGATGGGCAGCGTCTAACTGAAACCATTATTAACTGAATTACTATTGTATACATACGACATCGCAACACTTTCTGTAGATCACAGAAATCCCTCGAAATATAAACTGTATAAACTTGGACACTAAATAAAATAAAAAAAAGATATATGAACCAGCTCGTTTCTCTCGGCTCTCCCAAACAATCCAACCGTCAAAAAAAAAAAAAAACGAGAAGATTGGTTGAAAGCAATTAGAAGTTCCATGGCGGGGTTCTATTTCATTTCGTACTTTTTAAGGGATGACAGCTACCTACGAACTCCAGGCGATCAGGTCAACACTTTTATAGTTGCTACCCCCTACCCTATGATAACTTCACGCTTCTATATTATTCACAGTAATTTGTTTTGGAGAGCCCTAATCAAATTTACGAGCCCGAAATATTCTCCGTGGAAATTGTAGTCGCTGAAATTTTGTCGCGTGGGAACAAAAACTGGAGACAGACGGCCGATACGAGCGTAATTGATACACCGCTGTCCCGCCTGTGTTCGTATATTCTGCACACGAAACAGACTCGTATATTTATTATTTCCCGCTGTTCCACTGGAAGTCCAAGATGAAAACACGGTAAGGGCCACCTTCATAACTAAATGGACAATGCTGCGTGATTAATTACAGTAATCACAGATATTTACGTAACACTTTAAATTCAACTCTATGACGTGCTTCATTATACTCTTAGTCCACGAGTCTGTTGCATTGGTATCGTAAAATTTAAATCAATTAAATTGATTAAATACGTTACTAAATAGAAATACTGCTGTCTGTTGGCTATAAATGACAAAAACCGCCACGTTTTCTAGCAGGAACGCGAAAGCGGTCTGGTATTTAGTAGCTTAGTGAATTTGATTCCGTCCTAAACGACCGCCGTGGCAACTGTATACATGTAAGTCACCTGCTACGATTGTACTGATATTCGCAAGTTTAAAACATATTAAACTCTTACATCGTTTTATATTAAATTATAAGTAATTGCCATTAATTTAAAAAAAATATTCGGATGTTATGAAAAAAATTACACTAATGAAAATGAATTTTGTTATTATTTTGTATCTATGTGCATGGACTGTTCAGTCAAACAGTACAAAGGTATCGCTTTTTATGAAAAGAATATTGATCAAACTGTTCACGGACTGATGCATTATGTAGAATTGGTTTTGCAGGTGTTCACAAATACCACGTGAAATATGTCCCGAGTGAGGAAGGAAATCAATTCATATAATTTTAGTTTAAATGATAGAATGAAAAATATTTTCTTTCTCTTCGCTTTGGATGATAGAACACAAATTTTGTGAAGAAAATAGGCCCCATTTTGAAAACGTTTGCATGTTCGCAATACATTACCGATGATGAAAAGATTATTGTAAAACTTATAATTTACAGTGATTTAAAAACATTTTAACAACAGAAAATAATGCACGGAACTAAACAAACTCTCTTTTGAAAATAAGACGCTGGCGAAAGAGACAAAGAGTAATTCAAACAATTTCTGCGGAAAATTAGGACATAGTACTTGATTCAGCTGGAAAATGTAGCACTTTCTTATACATTTTGTATAAGACACAGAAATATTGCACCGGAGAGTTGCAATTTAGAATTAGAAATGTATGTAAGTTCGGCTACAAGGATAATTAGCCTCATTTTCATTTTAGAGCACGAAATATTGGCGAACACACACATCTCGCGGTGTGTTGACTCTTTTTGAATCAGACCTTCGGAAAGTCACCCCATGTATGACGGTGTTTGGTTGTTTCATGAATATGTCATACATCACAAGCGTGTAGATCCTACTTTCCCAAAGGAAAGAAAGGCTTACGATGAGATAACTTTCCTGTGTGTGTGCGCGCGCGCGCGTATGTGTCCTTGCAATTTTTGAACGCTTCAACCGCATTTCACCAAACTTGGTACACATATGCTACTTAGTAAGGACACTTGACGTATATGATTTTAGACAACGCTGGGCTCTTACTTTCGAAATGGTGTCCATTTTAAAATTTTGGGTGATATGTTATATATCGGGAACAATTTAACTGATTTAAACCAAATTTCGTACGCTGGCAGAGCATTGTGTAAGCATTAAATTTTGAGATGAATATTGTTGTTGGCCTGCTATTTTTTGAGAGAGCAGCGATTGGAAAAATTAAGATTTTACATTATATATCGAAAACTATTTAACCAACTCTCACCCAATTTGGCATATAAGTGCTGCTATGGTTGACTATGTAAATGTAAGAGATTAAACTTCACTAGTTACTTATTTTCAAAACGGTGGCCATGTAGACATTTTACCTTGGAAAACCGATATCATCGAAACTATGTAATCAATTCCAACATAAATTTGTATGCTGGCAGTAGACATTACAACTATCAAATATATCTACATGGATAATCTTTTGTCTACCATTTTGTATAACAGCGCCATACGAATAAATTAAAGTTTTCGTCATATCTCGAGAAAGAATTGACCAATTCCAATGAAACTTGGCAAAAGCGAGTAGCACTGAGGCAGATGATCTCAAATTTTATATTTTAAGCATGCCAGACATTTATTTTCAAAATGGTGGCCATATAGCCATTTTTAGCATAGAATGCTATATCGTCGAAACCATGAAACCAATTTCGACTAAACTGTGTATGCCGACATATCAAACGTGTGTACATAGAGCATCTTTGTCCCGCCATTTTGTAAGATAGCGCCATGCGAGTAAATAAAGCTTTTTTTTTTCATATCCCGGAAACAATTGACAGGTTCCTTACAAATTTGGCAAACAAAAAGTACTGTAGAAGGTGGTGCTGGTATCTTTTATGTGGGTTAGGCACTTATTTTCAAAATGGTGGCTATATAAATATTTCAGCTCAGTATAGTTTACTAACGAAACCAATTCCAAATTAATTTTGTATTCTGGCAGTACCTATTACAACCATCAAATTCTTGTCTATGCAGAGCCTCATTTCTTTGTAATTTTGTAATGTAGCCCTACCAATTAAAATATTTGTTATATCTCATATCTCGGGAAACAATCGACCCATTCTTAAAAAAATTTATCGAAGATATTGTACTGTGGTCTGCCATAATAATAAATGTAATTTTAAAAGTAGGACACTCTTATTTTAAGAATTGCGACTATAAAATCATTTTAGTTTCATGGGCGATATCTACGAAATTCTGAAATCAACTTGACCTTAACTTGGTATATTTGCAGTATACAGCAATCGAACTTGCTACTTATTACATTAATTTTTTTTTCTCCATTTATGACGATCGCTACATGAAAATTATGGAGGTTTTATGCCATGTCTCGAGGACCAATCAACCGATTCCCACTAAATGTTACACTGGAACATTTCAAATAAATTTGTACCGAATTGTGCACGTCATAAATACTATAGAAGTCTATGTAAACTTTCATGATTTAAATGGGTCAGACAACGATGTTCAAAATGGCAGCTTCATAAATCATTGAGGTAAGTTTGACATATATATTAATCAATTTAACCAAGTTCAATCAAATTTGAACGTAGACAATATAAATTAAAAGTATCGAACATAGATTCCCTTTTTCTGGAAATTTTTTACGCTAACGCCAAATAAGGAAATATAGTTTTTTATGTCATTTCTCAGGGACCAAACAACCGATTTCCATGATATTCTTCATACAAGTGGCGCTACGGTGGGACATGTAAACTAACATGTTTTATGTGTAATAATCTCTTATTTTCAAAATAAACTGTAAGTATTTTAGGGTAGTAAACATTATCATTCAAAACATTAGACTGATTAAATCCGAAGTTGACGCTCCGAATCCGACCTCCGTAACTCAGTGGATTGCACGCTAACTTATAGTACAATGTTTTCTGGGTTCAAGTTCCGGGTAAGGTGTGTGTTTGTTTGTAATTGTCTCCTACTGTTGCATAAGTTTCTGGTTTCATTTCTAAAGTTATTGCTTTCAATGAGAAATCGAGTCCTTGCTACCAACTCAGCTTTTAAGAAATTACTTAAAAATTAATGAGTTATATCACTAAGCTCTTGTATACTTCTGTAAACATAAAAGTATATTATTTTTGGTTAATCTGACCTTTTGCCTCTATTTCATCAATTTGATATATCTTTATTAATTTAAATATAGTGAGAAAAATAGATGTGTTAGCAATGCCTAGCAAGATGCAACATGCAAAATAGATGTGTTAGCAATGCCTAGCAAGATGCAACATGCAAAATATTATTAAACCGAGTGCGCACGAATGCGGTGCGTTGTCCCTTTGGTGCAGTTTCCTAGACTTCTTCAAAGCTTTGTTTGCTTGAGTCCGAGGAATATTCTGAAAATAGAACTTCAGCAGGACTTCAGAAAAATTAGAAGTAACGATTCGTGGTTATTTAAAACTTTTCTCAAGTCTTGCTCAAGTTTTTACTTTCAGGATATCCCACCGACTCATGTAAACAAAGTTTAATCAAGTCTAGGAAACTACACCGAAGGGATAGCGCATCGCATTTGTCCGCACTCACTTCGATAACACTTTTCATTAGAACTATATTTTACTATACATTACCGATATTGCAAATCTATAGACGAAATATAATTAAAAAGTTCAATTGACAAAAAAATGAGATACTTTCATGTTAACAGAAATATAAAATGCCTGTGATACATGACGTATTTAGGAAACAATCAACGCATAATACATGTGGTGATTTTTCAAAAATTTTATTTTAAAAAATCGTTCGGGGCTGTGTCGGGACCACGGTAATAAAGACAGGTCTGGCAAATGCTAACTTTTTGCCTTGCTCAAACCCGTACGCTTATTGAAGCTCGCGGCGGCTTGCGAACTTATAGCGCTAGTGCATGCTGACCCGCTTTTAACATTGCGGTATATGGGAGTTTCGGAGATTTCCGAGTAGTATTAAATAATGCCTTTCATATGTCCGTCCGGCATAAAGAATTGCGATACATTTAGGTGGCGCAGTATACCGAGTTCGTAAAAACCTCTGTATTGCATTTTTTCTCGCACCATGTTTATTGTTTTTGTTTATTGTAATGAAGGTTAGGTTCGACAAGTCCAAGTTTATTTTGTTCAGTAATATCGTACATCGTGCCTAGCAGCACAACATTATAGGACATGTCAATCAATATTGTATAAAAATATTTTTTAGTATAAAGTAAAAATACAATTATGTACAATACTACTGCATTGTCATCACGTCCGCACATATGACAAAATGTGTTTTTAAGTGTATTTAACAGCTGTTCAATAGAAAACCTAACTCAGCAGAAGATATTTAATATATTTCTTAAAGTTATTTAAGTTTATTGAGGTTATCGAGTCTGGTAACTTATTGTATATTTGTATTCCTTTCAACTCAATACTTCTCTTGTACAAATTTGTCCGGTGATAGTACTTACTTGAGGAATAGTGATGGAAATCAAAATTTTTTAGATATTAGTTTTTGTTTGAGTGAATTAATTAATAAGTTAAAAAATGTAGATTGATGTGAATGATAATTGTAATTTTTTAAATAAAGTCCTGCAACTTGTACCTACCTATTTACTTTAGAGGTCATCCTAATGGCCTTTTTTCTAACCACAAATAATTTGTTAGCATAGTTGCAGATCCTCAAAAATAATATACCGCATGATGATAATGCATTGCTCAAGCAATGATACACTGGTTTAAGGTATTGGAGTTGTAATACGTCTACTAGTATGTGTGATGAATAACTATTTTATTTGGATGTATTATTATTATTTGCCATATTTAGGGTAGTGGTAATATTTAAAAAATAGTTATTAAATTCATCAGCAACACACGGTGGTATCGATATAATTTTATTGTTTCAAAATAACTGTATTTTTATACTACCGCTATACTGAACCTTAGAATTATTCGTTTTTGTATTGTTCCAAATGTACCACTTAAAGAGTGAAGTGGCAATCTGCGATACGGCAAAATAATTTCGAGTTGAAATCTGGACAAGCTGTATGTGAAAAGCACTTCGTTCCAGAAAATATTATTTAAAAATGTATTTAAAGATAGCAGCGAAGCAGATATGGCCAAAGTAAGTTTGTAATTGGTAACATTACACATTTTTATTAGTCTTATTCCCGTACAAAATTTTAATGTATAAATGGAGATCGCAGGGAAACTGCGGGGTACAAATGTTACATAACATTGGTAACATTACACATTTTTATTAGTCTTATTCCCGTGCAAAATTTTAATGTATAAATGGAGATCGCAGGGAAACTGCGGGGTACAAATGTTACATAACATTGGAAAATTCTTAAAATCAAAGTCAAGCTCCAGAAAATTGATGGCATTCAAATCTGCACCAATTAGCTTGCCGAGTACAGCCATTATGTGCTTCATACGTGCGCCCTCTATGCTCTCTTCACTAGAGCTCTGGGAATCAGCGTGGTGCAGATTTGTATGTAAACACTTTCCTGGAGCTACACATATAAATAAATGTATGTACAGTAATATTGAATGTAACGCGATTTGTCACGGGTACGCAAAGAATGGGACATGTGCAAAACCTATCAATGCACAGTGATAAAGCAAACCAATTGATTCGCCATACAGTTAATTAGTAACTCATGGTTCAATAGAATAAATGTGCATATTTTCACTGCACACTATTAGAGGTCTCTAACAGACAGCTGACGAAAACGTTCTCTGTCGTTGGCCAATTCAACAGCTCTCGTACGAGTCACACATCACCTTACATGAGATAAAGGGTTTAGTATAACAAATATTTAAAAATAACTGGCCAGGATTGCACCAGAAAATTCATAAATGCATCGCTAATACACAAACGGCGAAGCTCTGGAACTTGTAGCCTCCATTCTATATTCACAAATATCAACACATTAACTGTTAATTATTTGTACCGAAAACGGTTTTTCAGCTAATTATTGCTCGTTAGTCCACAACACAGGGAAAATCACAAATATTGTCAAACACGAACGGATATGTAACAGTATGTATGGTAATTTCGTGCAGCCAAAAAAAAGTTACAATTTTCACAGCAGGGAACTGTGTAAACCTAGGAAATTTTGTAACTGCATACACATAATTTAAGTGTTGCTAAAGTTAATTAATTAATTTATTTACTATCAAATCTCTCCAGCGATCCTATGATGAGCAGGAGCTCTGGAATATAGAATTAGTCGAAAATGTTTCAAAACAAACATATACATACACAAAATATTTGTAAATATTTCCTATGGCTCTTTTTGGAGTCTGGAAACTTAAATAGTTTGAGAAGATGCCCACTGAATGATACAGTATGACATAACAGCATGAAAATATGAAAAATAAAATTGTTTAAGGGAGGATGTTTTTAGACGATATGATAAATTATGTAAAGTGTAAAATGCTGCGCTTAGTTTCGGGACTATGCTATCAATGTGAGTATTCCCATAAAGATGACTGTCAATATTTATGCCTAATATATCGTAGGATGGCTTTCTTTCAAATCATAGTTTCTATATTTCTTTTAAAAGTTATAGTCCTGTTGTTTTTATGTGAGGTATTTCATTAAAACTATTTGATCCCAGTTTAAGTAATGATTATTTGATGTAATCAATTTATCGAGTTATGAATAGTCTTATTTAATGACACCATAGGTGGTGTCAGATTCTCATATTTAAAAAAAAAATTAGTAGGTACCATCCGCAATGAGCAGAATGTTGGAATGCAGATCATTTATATATAGCATATTAAAAAAGGATGGAACATTTGGGGACAATGTTTGATTACCTAACCACTTTTTTAGACCTATATTTAAACCATCTGAATTTATTGCGACCTGCTGATATCTATGAGACAAGTAAGATGTTAACAATGATAAAGTACGTGTCTCCTTGGAGGGAATTCAGCTGAAAGTGGTTGTTTTTATTTCACTGCAGGCCACTTCATAGCCGTATAACTGTTTTGGTACTTCTACCCACAGCATCACTGCAACCTCCTGACAGCACCTTAACTTATTGTGTGTGTCTGGCATGTGAGATGGCCATTCAACAGTATCACTCAACATTTAGTTGTATACGAGAGGGCCAACACTCTCGTTAGATAGGCATAATGGGTTCTTTGCATCATTACGTCACCTCATCGCGAGGTGAACTGAGGAGAGCCACGTGGGCAAACGGCCCACGCCCTGGATTAGTCTCTCGTGCTCTGGCGCCCTTCGCAACTATAAGAATACAGTAGAAAGTAGGGACCAAAGGTAATTCTGATAGGTAATCGAAAATTCGGATTATGGAAATATGTTGAAAATGACTATAAAAAAATCACACGACGTAGAATTTATTAGATATGCATAGAACTCTAACTTATACAAAACAGAAACTGTACATAAAATAAAACATTAAACCAGTTAACAAAGACCACCCTCCTCCCAGACGTGTTCACTGTGAACAACACGTGAAATGGCATATCACAAGAGCACACACAAATGTTTGTCTCTCCTTCGCGGGCAAGGGAAACTCTGTGACAAAAGAGACATTCGTGTTTGTACTATTCTCTTTATTTTTCAAACAAGTCCAGATGACCGACATTCGGATAATCGACTTTCTACTGTATTCTAAAACCTGATATCATAAGTCAAACCTCCCTCCTCCCCCGCTCCAGAGACCACGACATACCCTCAGTGTGGATAATTACTTGATCTGTGGTGGGGAACATAAATACAGTGTTATAATTGGCTTCTTGTCTGCATCAATTGTAATATTGCATTTGACATGGTTCGGTATTGTTTGAGTGTAACATGTTTTGAAGTACAGTAAATAGTTTATTGGATAAATATGTATATAAACAACACACATGTACAGGTGAACGAAAACTGATCTGGCTCACAAGACCTGCAAGTGGCAAAAGTTGCGAAAAAAAAGCCAAAATGACGCAAACAAGATCACTTGGTACAAAATTAAAATAAAAAGCCTGTGAGTCGACGGGGGGGGGGGGGGATGCTGTGAACACTGAGGGTTACACAATAACAAAGTTCAGGTTACTAACGGCAAACGATTATGGCACACAAAAAGATCACAACGAAAGTAGATCACCCTCCGTGACGCGATCAGCTGGTTCCGACCAACTGGGACACACTTTGACTGGAACAATCGAGTTAAAACAAACACTGAAAATAATCCCACATGATGCACTGACTCGCTACATCTGTTAAAACTTGTTAATTGCTATAACGCATTGTACTATAAGGAGTCTGCTCAAATACGTGCTGCCTTATGTGCTGATTATAACATTTGCCCATAGGCTTTAAACTACGTATGATTTTAAAAAACACTTTTTCTGACATAATTTCTGAGTTCTCTCTACGTGACAAAGATACATTGCACTGATTAGCGCATTCCGTTAGCGAATGGGTCCAAGGACCTGTTCATGCATGAACGTTTCTGTCAAGCATGCATGAATATAGGGCACTGGAATACTAGCACTAGATATAATATTACTGCGATATGAATCTCTACAAGTTGAATGATACAATATCAAAGTACACTAATCTCTCAAATTCATTTTACTGCAAACAGTTACAGAGCTGTGATGGAGAGATCCTCTGACTATAACAACAAATATCAAAGTACAAGAATGGTGTCACCCGTAAAGGGATGTAGTAGCCCTTGCCACCCCTACTGAAAAAACACCATGAAAAGGCATGAAAACAGTTTTGTGTTCTGTTTTTAATTGTTCCTTAACTGTTAGGTATTCTGTTGGATATGAGTTTGTGTCTGTCTGAATAGTATCCATAACGAGTTCAGACTGTTCTCAAACTGTAAGTTCTGTTCCATACTTTTCAAACTTTCAGACTATACCTACTGTTCAGTCGTTATCAACTTGACAAAACAAACATTTATTTTAAAAAATGTAACAACGTACTGACCATAGTGTTTTTATACTGCGCTGAAAGTAGTATTACACTATAAAATCTCTTGCTTTCCTGGACAGTCCTACAAACATGCGGTTACATAATACTTTTATACTGTCAAATAATCTCATTATTTGGTACAAACAGCATCAGTAAAGCTGATGCTCACTGAGGTGGTATACTTTGTTAGAATATTTAGTAATTAAAAACAGGTTTGGTGTGTAAGGAAGATTACTTTTAGTGTACTTGTATTGAACATGGTTCAGGTCCTAATGATGATGAGTTTTGGTTATCTTCAAACTACAACAGTGTTGACTACCGGAACCTTCCAAATTCTTAGCAATTTCGAGACATTAATGGAAAATAACATACAAATTATACACCAGATAAGAAACCTGTTGGTGCAATGTTAACATAGTATTTGCTTGTTTTTTCTACTTCCCAATTATGGGGAGTAAAAAAAATATTTTGGTGAAAAACCACATTTCAAGTTTTAACAATTAGATTCAAGGTTGCAATATTTAACCATGGCATTTTGGACTTTACGAATGGCTGACGAGAGGTCCCCGCCTCCTGACGCCAGTGTCACGTGACTGCGATGTGTGGGACATAAAGCATGCTCTCACTGAATGCAGCCATGCAATCAGTACATAAATTGGTAACTTCTTACCTGATTTGGATTGCGTAATAGCTTTTAAACGTAGCAATATTTTGTTGCATTATACTTTTTTCCATGTTTACTTAGTCAAAACTATTTACGCTGTGGAACAAACATTTGCCTGGCCAATCATGACATGTGAAAGTTTCATTTTGTCTTATATGCAGGTATGTTTATACATCTCAGAATTTGCATTATAGAACAGCCCCAAATTGCGGTGGATGTTGCAATGAATAAATAAATGGTGCTCCGTTGTATTACTTTCTCAAATAAAAATGAAACTTTCACACAAAAATAGTTTTAACTGTTTCGCAAAAATACTTGTAAAGATGTAATGTACATGCACACAACATGCGGATATTTACTTTAATGTATGTAAAAAACATCCTGTCCAACACCACTATCAGGATACGAGGCCTAGAGTATAAGGATGATTCAAAATTGGAAAGTGACAACTGTGGTGGATCAGTGCATGAACTGGGGCCACGGTGGTGCAGTGATCAGACTACTTGCCTCCCCCTAAGGTAAACTGGGCTCGATTCCCGCCGGGGTCACTCCAGAATCTTTGCACGTGGGAACTGTGCTGAACGGCAGGTTTTCTCTGGGATTTCCCATTTCCCTTGCATTCTGGTACCGCTCCATTTTTATAGGCTCTCAAGACTACGATACTAAGGGCTGCCAAATCTCTCTACTCCAGTGCATGAAATCTTGTCTGAGCAAGACCAAATGTATAGCCTATGTTCGAAATCTTCTGTTCAGTATCTTGGGTTTTAGAATAAATAACTATTTATTTTTGTGTAGCATCAGTAATTTTTAAATGGGTTTCTGAATATTTTGGAAGTTCCACTATTATTCAAGGTTGGCAAATAAAACAAAAAAAAAAAAAAAAAAAAATTCTTTTTGCCCTAAGTTTCCCGTATTATTTTGAGTATTTTAATTTCTGAAAACCATTTAGTTACAATGAAGAACTTGCCAGTTTTGGTGTGAATCAACGTAACTCAAGGTCAGTGCTGAGAGAACGCAGCGCCTTGAGGCATTGCTGTAAACAGCAACGTAACTCAAGGTCAGTGCTGAGAAACGCAGCGCCTTGAGGCATTGCTCTAAACAGCAACGTAACTCAAGGTCAGTGCTGAGAGAACGCAGCGCCTTGAGGCATTGCTGTAAACAGCAACGTAACTCAAGGTCAGTGCTGAGAGAACGCAGCGCCTTGAGGCATTGCTGTAAACAGCAACGTGCCGAAAGTTGAAGAGCAGCGTCAGCAACTGTGACTGGATGTGTCTCACCTTGGCAAGTGTGAGATCCTAGACTTCCATCAGGCGGTTGGAAACCTACCGACCATCTGAATTTCCCCAGGTACTGTGGGTACAACAGTCAATTGTGGCTCATGAAATACTGACATGCAGCAGGACGTCGACTGCCAAGTGAGGGCATGCAGGAGAGCCATTCACATTAACAATCAATGTGTTTGACTTGGTAACAATCTCCTTGCATCCTACGTTGTATAGTATTTCCTTGGAGATGTGTGTAAGTAGGTCACCATACATCACGAACAACACGAGTAAACATGGCGTCAAATATGTATCGTTTATACAATCAGCCATGTAAATAAAAAACAGTTTTAGTGTAAAGGCTGTTCACGATTAAGTGAGCACTTTTGAAATCAACTTCAGAAAAAAGTCACTGCCCCTGTCTGCAACATGTTATAACGGACGCACTGAGTTACATGCGCCCAGTAAAGATGGTCACGGTGGATTGAAAGTAGTTCCATATCTTCAAGTCGAGTAAAAGGTGTTAACGTAACTATTTGTGATAACATAAATTATTTATTTCGCTTTCTGATTTTTAAGCATCAAAGTGTAAAAACAATCAGATTTGTTAAAAATTTACTTTTCTAACAATTTCAATGTTTCACTTGATCGACGCATAGATAAAGTGATGAGGCACGTGGCAATGTTTCACTTGATCGACGCATAGATAAAGTGATGAGGCACGTGGCAATGTTTCACTTGATCGACGCATAGATAAAGTGATGAGGCACGTGGCAATGTTTCACTTGATCGACGCATAGATAAAGTGATGAGGCACGTGGCAATGTTTCACTTGATCGACGCATAGATAAAGTGATGAGGCACGCGGCAATGTTAATTTTACATAACGCGTAAGGGTACGTGACGTACACACAAAGATCTTGAGCAGGGCTCTCAAAAGTGCTCATTTTATTGTGAACAACCTATAGCTGCCCTGCTATCAAAATGTAGACCAATGCAACTGTTAAAAACTCAAAACACTTTTCTGGCATGTTACATGTTAAAAAACAAAATCAATCTTTATTTTCGGTATAGTCCAACACTAATAGGTGATGTACACAGCTGTGATCAGTAACACATATACCCCAAAAGTTTTTTTATTAATTTTACTTGGAGTCAGCACATGTAATTACATCCCAATATTTGTAGTAATAATGGTGTTATTTAAAGAGATAGACAGGTATTTTTTTATTTGTAAGGACATTGTGCTATTGTTATGTAAACTACGTAACTACTCTATATTTAAAATAGATTTCAAATTGAAAATGTCAGCAGAGCTGCTTGTCAATGTAAAGTACTTTTTTTCCCCCACAAAAAAGTAGTCATTATGGCACTTTGGCGTATGTTTTTTCTTGCCTCTTTCGGATTGTTGTATTTAAAGGAAAAAAACATTAATTCAGTCAAATATGCCATTGTTATCAAATTTTTTTGTTGTGCTTCAAAAAGGAGTAGTCTGTGTGTTTTTGTTACATTTTCTTATTAAATGCAAAATAGTTTTTTTACTGCTAGCAAGAAATAATTTTTGTATTTTAAATGTTTACTGCAAGTTTACTAGTTATACAAATATCATGTCACAGACGTGTTAACTAAGATCAGGTTTTATTTTGGCATATTTCTACAGCACGTTAGTTGGAACATTTGTTCCCCCACTACTCTAGAGCTGTGTTCTAGTTCACTCTCTCACACACACACTGTCACTTACCCTTGATCCCTTCAGCACCCACAGTTCTACACATTCCCTTGATCCCTTTTTGAGGAAGTGGATATAATTTCAAACACCCATCTTTATTTCAAAAATTTCAGGTTACAATGCATAAACGATCGAAGAGTCAATGAACTCAACACATTTGTTCACGAACAAGTGTTCAAGTGTTCAGCAAATGACAGGAATAAGCTGCATAACTGTTATTAACAATTAAACTTACAGTGCAGGGGGGGGGGGTGTAGAGGACATCGCTCTTGCCTCTAGTCGAATGGGATATTCAAGGTGCATTCATGCATGCCCTTACCGCAAATTCAGGCGGTGACAATTCAACGTCACAGCCGTGATGCACTTTTCAGGGGGACACAGCCAGGCAAGGGCCCGTGGTTCATAAATTAGCACACACATTAAGTTTAAAAGAATATGTTACTTTCAGAATGAACACTGAAATAAAGTTAACATTTTTTCTTTTAACAGTACTCATGCTTTTTTGTGACATACAGATGTGTAGGTATGGGTACTTTAAAATAGAATATATTTACTTCAGTGTAAACAGACGTTTTCACAAGGGGGACTGTTTTGGTGTGGATGGCAATAAATTGTAGTTTTGGCATTTTTATAAGCGCCTTAAAAAGTGCTCACTTTACCGTGAACAGCCTGTGCGTAGCTCAGAGCCCTCTTTCCAACGATATGCGTGATAAATATTTTCGGCTGGCTCTTGCGCGGGCTGAGGCCGACATATTGAATTCTTATAGTTTTTCGCACACTTCCTTAACGTTTTCTATATATAAATATTGTCCAAGATACATTTTTTATTACTTCAATCGATATACATCTACAAATTCTATACACAAACACCTGAATCACCGCTCTACCACGTCTGGGTCGTGAGTTACACTGCACGGAAAGAAGCGAAAGCGCCCGTTTTGACAGGTTAGCGCTGCCTCCCTCTCCTTCCTCCCCCCGCATCTAAGCTCGCCTACGACGCAAACTCAAGGTCGTATTAACGATGTGATCATATACGGTAAAGGCTGCCCATGATAAAGTGAGCACTTTTGAAATCAACCATAGAAAAAAATCACTGCCCCTACCTGCATATATTTCAACGTGCGCACTGAGTGGCATTCGCCCATTAAAGTTGGTAACGATGGAGGGAAAGTAGTTCGATATCTTAAAGTCGAATAGAAAATTTTAGGTGTCTATTTGTGATAACTTAATTTTTTTTTTATTTTATGTTTTTTTAATGCACCGGAGTGTAAAAATTACCAGATTTGTAAAATATTTACTTTTCTAATAATTTAAGAGTTTCACCTGACCGACGCATGAATAGAGTGATGAGACCCATGGCAATGGTAATTTTACATAAGGCGGAAGAATATATAACGTGCATAAAAGTAGATATCAAGCGCAGGGCTTCCGAAAGTGCTCACTTTACCGGGAACACCCTATAACGAACGACACCGCACTTGCGTCTCTTAAGGGCAATAGTTAGGGAGTTAGGCGAGACGATATATACATTTTCGTTACGGTCTTAATTCATGTCCTGGTACCCGTAAGTTCCGGCCTGATTTTAAAGACATTTCACGTCAAAAGTGTGAACGTAGCGCGAATAGACTCTATGCACGTCGTGCCAGTAGGTGGGAGGCCGGCGAAAATGGATCACCAGTTGCACCTACGAAAGAGGCGCCGCGCCTACTGTGACCTGGCTCGTGTCGCGGGTATTGCACACCACCGACTAGCTGCGAGGCTCCCAAGCGGCCGAATCGCAGCGGGAAGCGGAGAGGGTCGCGTCCAGCTGCCGACGGACGTCGATCCCGCGACCCTGCCGATGTGCTAGCCCCGGGGAGGATGGGAGGGTGGTATAGCCACGACTGGGGTTGGAGAGGAGGGAGCGCCTCTTTCACGCATAGCGGTACTCCCGAGAGAATATCAACACCTGGTCGACTACTCTCTCGCCTTCTCCGGTGCCGGGGTAGGTTAATTAATTCCCGAACTTCCGTCATTATCTTCCTGCACGCTCGAGTTGGGTTATTGCGAGATCTTCTGCGATCGCGGTCGCCGCGCGTGAATGTTCGCCCCCGTCGCACTAGTCATTCAAAATTCACATGAATGTTACTGCTCACGACGTTTTTGACGTGAATGCGTCTTTAAATTTGAAACCATAGTGGGTGGCAATCCAGAACATCCGATGATAACAAAATCGGGAGATGCAGTTTGGCATTGCAGCTCCGAATATATCGTCAACGTTCAAAATTCAATTACACCACTCGATTGCCAAAGGATCAAAGAATATTTTACGTTGAGTAAAGACTGCGAAGCATCGCGCACAAGAAAAAAAAGGTGGGGGGGGGGGGGCGAAATTTTGAGCTCGTTTCGCCGCGTCTCGTGACTTCCGCGTAGTACAACTTTAGACTAGGAGAAGCTACGACGCTCGTTTAAGTTTCAGTCGACAGCTCTCGTCAAGATCAATCTATTCCGTGTGTAAAAACATTTGTGTGGTGTGGTTATGGGGTAAATTGTATGAGTTTAATGTAGAAAATTAAGAAAGCTTAACACAATGTCTGCCTATACTCATCAAAAAGCCAAGTCGAAATACATCAATCGTATACGGTTGGAAAGAACATCTCTAAATCAAACCAGCGATACTTGTAAAACACCACGTGATCGAGCGAAGGTGTGCTGGGAACGTAAAAAAAAACCAAGGCGTCCGAGCACGTAAACGTAGACGTATTCACGCAAACCAAACGGCCGTGTCCCCAACACAGCCACACGCCATTTTTAAGCCTACTTTCCGAACGGAAGATGGTCTTATGCGATCAGCAGAATGTCTGTCTAGAATGTATGTCCCGCACCTAACAAATGTTAAACCCGTGAACTGAATGCAAATACATTCGACTTTCATAGTTTAAAAAAACTTTTTCCATATTTTATATCTCGGGAAGCATCCAACCGATTTAAACCAAGTTGGTAGAGCATTTTGTAAGCGTTGAATTTATTAAGCGTTAATATGATCTATCAACCATTTTGGAAGATAGTGCAACATGTAAAATATAAAGATTTTAAATATCTCGGGAACAACTCATACGATTCCTGTCAAATATGGCATATACGTAATACTGTTATAGGCCATGTTAATACTTTCAATTTAAATTGATAAGGCATTTATTTCCAAAATAGCGGCTTACATATTGTTTTAGTGTTCATTTTATTCCTACCATACTATTTAACACATTTCAACCAAACTTGGTATGTTAAAAGTATATATCACGAATATCAAATGTGCCAATACATAACTTCGTCCGTCTGCCATTTTGTAAGGTAGTGCAAACTTGAAAAAAGTTCTAATGTCATATATTGGGAAAAAATAAACCAGATATTACCAAATTTGGCAATCGAGTAATACAAAAGTAGGTCACGTAAACTGACTTGTGTTATTGGATCAGACACTTATTTTCAAAATGATGGTCATTTAAATATTTTACATTACTATGCTGTATCTACAAAACCATACAACACATTTCAACTGTATTGAAGCAGTATTCACTACAACCATCGTATGTGTCTACCCAGATTACCTTTTGTCCACAATTTCGAAAGATAGTGGCACAAAATAAAATAAAGTTTTGTAATATACCTGATTGCAACCAACCAATTGTTTTCAAATTTGGCAGACAAGTTGTACTACAGTACGCTATGCAAACTGACATTTTCAAAAGTGAGCTAGACACTTATTTTCAAAATTTCAAGTTAACTTTGTCTGCTGGCAGTATCTTTTACAACACTCATATTTGTCTACACAGAACCTCTACATGAATAAAATAAAGTTTTGGCAAATCTCGCAAAAAAAAAATTTCCGATTCCTACCAAATTTGACAACCAAGACGTACTATTGCTGAGACCGTCGAACGGAGCGGACCACGCCTTAATTAAGGGGATTAAGGTAGCTAGAGGAAGAGCACCCGGATATTATAAAACACTAATTTACTAAGCAAACAATTATACAGATTCCTCAAGGTAATTGCGGTCAACAATCAAACAATAAAATAGCTGAGGCAGAAACACTCAGCTAAATCTCTCAAGAATAAAGCATTTAAAACTAAGCGTTTTGAATCAGGTAATTATGAAAAGAGGCAATCATGCTGCTCTTTAGGAGCTTACTAAAGCTTTCGCCTGTCCCTAAGTCTCTCGTGCCTTAAGTCGCCCTACCCGGAAGTATAATTACTCTTGAACGTCATCGACCACGATGAGGCTCTCTCAACAGCGGGCGCAGCGGGTGTCGAACCAGGACCACGATCAGGTGGTCCTCACAGCAGACGGTCCTCGGGAAGGGCCTTCGGCGGCTGGGGCAAGATGGCGCCCAGAGCTGCCATTGCCCCGGTCTTATATACCACTGACTCGACCTTGCGCTCATTCCCCCGGAATTTTTTTCCACAAACAGCAGGATCGGCTAGCCGACGTAGGATATATATATATATATATATATATATATATATATATATATATATATATATATATATATATATATATATATATAGAAAGTTTGGTTGGATTTTGTCCAATAATGTAATACATACAACAAACGTATATATATATATAGAGTATACATATAATTTACAATATATAGTTACGTAACAAAGACTATGAATCCAGTTGATTAACAGAAACTTAAAATTGTTTGAAATATTCTTCTGATGGGGTTGAATAATTATACGGCATATTTTGAACATAGTCCATTGCTTATGTTGTCACTTGGCTTTCTGTGAAGATATAGTGTAGCAATCCGTTCAAAATATTTCACTCAAGAAGCTTACATCTTTCGAGGCAAACATTGGGCGCGTTAATAAATAACGAAAATGGTGTATGGAGAAAGAAGGACTACACGAGAATTGAGGACAGTATCAAAACAACCGCATATATCAAGCTAAATAATCTCGTGGAGGCTCTCAGAGGATGGGAATGAAACGTCGGCCGATAACATGTGAGCTATAAAGAAAATATACGAGGCAACGCTAATAAGGAAGAGACTTACGCGCAGGCAGAGACAAATGTGGATCAAACAAAATCAAGAAGGACTTGGATGAACACAGTGTTACGGAAGACCGGCATATTGCGGAGAGCTAGGGCCAGGGGGCAATGGAGAAGGATTTTGGAGATCGTAACATTATAGGACGTTGACGGTAAATTGAGCACTTTTGAAAGTCCTGCTTAGTATCTACTTGTATGCACGTCGTGTCTTCTTCCTCCTTATGTAAAATTAACATTGTCACGGGCCTCAGCACTTTATTCATGCGTCGGTCAAATGAACCTGTAAAATTATTAGGAAAGTAAATATTTTAAAAATGCTCATTTTTACACTTATATGCACTAGAAACAAAACAGAAAGCGATAGAAAGAAATTTTTAACTATCACAAATTGTTACCTAACACTTTTTATTCGACGTTAACACATGGAACTACTTTCCATTCAAAGTTGACAACTTTATTGGGCGAATGTCACTCAGTGCGCCCATAAAGTAATAATGCGTATGGGGTGTGGATCCAGGGCGAGGCAACACCCTCCCAGTTACGGGCTTTCCAGCTGGGACCCGTAGGTGCCCGTCGTCCCGGAACATGGCATGAAATGAGACCCATCGGCTCTCAAGACCTCGCTGTTAAGAGCCGCCAAAATATCTTCACTCACTCATAATTACTTATTGACTAAAATTTTGAATTGAAGTAATCATTTTAAAAAGTTACAGATTAATACTGTACATAGTGGCGAATTCCATACGTTTTATTGGATACCAAGTTCATACATTGAAATACAGTACATAACCAGTTTTTAAAATAGCAGCAATGGTCACAGTTGTGATAACACTAATTATCTGGAAACTGTTATGTTAGCATATTTCAACTTAGACTTGCTAATCTTAAACTAGGATGTTAAAAGAATAAATTACACAATATCCATGTATGATCTTGTCTCCAACTAGAACAACTCGGTTCAGTACCTTGGCTATACTTAATAGTTGTTAAACATGACCGATTTGTGAAGTTGCATAAACAAGATATCTTATAAGTCCGCCGATTACAACTTAATTCATTGTTGCACTTTGCTGAACGATGGCAAACATAAACAACAGAAAAACAATACGGAAGCTGTAGTAAATATCTCAAAAGTGAAGTATTCGTATAGTGCTTACCAGACACATGTGTTTGTGTGTTTACTACCAAACCGACTGAAAAGAAAGAAATACGTTACAAAATATTTGCTACCATTATTTAACAGAAATGCTCCTGAGAAATGCCCAAACCCTAAGAATGCAAACACTCCTCCATAGACGAAGGCATTCATACGCGCTAGCAAGGAAAGTAACATTGCAAAATAAACTTATGTTGCATCGAAACTGTAGGAGTTTTTGTACACATTGTTGTAAATAACTAAGAATTTCTGTAACGAACATTTTGTCCAAAGATAACGCGATAATTCTTAATTCAATAATTTATTTACTCCTGTAAGCAAAAAAAAAATTGTTAAATTATTATTTATTTTTTAATTTTTATTAGAAATAGTGAGCAGATAAAGTTAGGGGCCACTCTATTTGCACTTAAGTAGTAACCACAAGAAATAACCGATTTACACATTACTACAGGATTAATATTAGCAAACTCCACATCCGCCACCGTTAATAACGGGATACATAGCAATAAAATAGTATTAACCCGAGAACTTGTTTCCATACAGTACATGAAATCGAAGTATAGAAGGCTATATCTGAACGCTATTATGACATGAATTGTGGATACGTACATAATGTATTCAAACAAATTATGATACACATCAGGGCAGGATAAAAGGTTACAAATGAACCATTTTGAAAGCAGGAACTAACGAAATCCCGTGTAAAACGACTGAGCAATGACACTGCGCAGGGAGAAGTAGGCAACACGCGTGGGAGCGAAACAATTAAAGTAGAAGTAAATAGGCGATTCTGTAGTGCATTGTGCGTAGGCCTACTGCAATGCGCCAGATAGTGAGTGAGTGAAGAGATTTGGGCGACTCTTAATATCGTGGTCTTGAGAGCCGATGATGGTGAGGCGAGGTGAGCATGGAGCAGCGACTTAATGAAGGGTACGGGGAAAATGGGCAGATTTCCGAGGAAACCCTCCGACCAGCGGCATCGTCCGGCACGATTCCCACATGCGAGAATCCGGAGTGACCCGGCCGGAGATTGAACCCTGTTCGCCTTGTGCACTCTTGATCCTGACGGATATAGTCCTCGTGTGTGAGCGAGCACGTAGAGCGAAGCAGTGAACTTGTATTGGACAGTGTATCTAAACAAACGACACGCAAAGCAGACAAGGTATCCAAGGGTGGAACGCAGACTGTGGGAATCTGGCACTCTCTTAACGTAGCTCGATACTAATGCCCGGTTACACCAACATCTTCCTCGAGTCAAGATAGAATGATCCTAGTTCCGAACCAGGATTCAGTTGGATCTTGGTTCCATTGCGAAAGTGTTGCATCAACCCAATGGCACGATTCTGGATCTCCGATTCGTCGATCTTGGTTCCAAAGTGAGAGATCGAAATTAAGTATGAGACAAATTTTTCTATTGGTTCGTTAATATATGACGTCATTAATTTAAGCGTAGTTTTCTGTGTGTTTGCTTAGAAATTCTCTACTAAGTCTCGGCAATTGCTAATTGTTTAATTTTATTGAGACAAATTATGGATGAAGCTGCAAGTGGTTCGAAACTAAATATTTTTACAGAAAAGGAGAAGAGAGTAACCGTTGACTTTATAGAAAACAAATTGATTGTTATTTAATGTAAAACCGGACCCGTTTTATGCCAAACAGAAAGATGAGGAATGGAAGACCCTAGAAGATGTTTTACTATATTGAATGCACCTCAAATCTTCCATCTTAGTTGTTTTGTTCAGTTGTAAAAACTATGCACACTATTTTCTAGTTATTTTTAATACCAATGAATTATTGTTGTACGAATTTTACTGTATAATTTTGTTTTTATTTCCCAAGAAAAGAATTGAACTTAGTCATATCTGTTGGCGTATTTTCAAACTACGTTTGTCGGAGACGGCTGTTCAATAGTTAGCTTGTGCGGAAAATTAGGACAGTTTATGATATTCTTAATGGCTTTTCCAGTTTTACGTTGTGTTTGCTAGGAGGGATCAGCATGAATTTCGTTCTCTCTTTACAAAACATTACTACGTCTTCAATTAAATAAATCCATTTGATCTTAAGCCTTTGTATAATGTCTCAATTTGCATTTTACAACAGAAAACAACAGAATCCATTTTAAAACCATTTAAATATTACTAAGTTTATATCTAGTAAATAAATGTATTTAACATTGATTTCAAATTCCCATAACCTATATTCAACAGACTTTTGTTCCTCTCTGATCTCGGATCGAGATTTCGAACCGCCAAATTCGGCGGTTCGAAATGAAGTGCATCTTAATCTTCGGTCAGGCTCTGAACTAGAATGGTGCAACAGTTTTCTGTGTCGATCTTAGATCCTATCTCGGATCGAGTTTCGAACCACGTTGGTGCAACTGGCCATAAGAGTCCGCACGCACAGGTTCTAAGAGCCGGCACTGGAGCACGTATAGCGAACCAGAGACCTGGAAAGCGTGTAGCAGAACGCAAAATGTGTGTTGGACACATACCATTGTGGAACGACCTAGGTACATATGCAGTTACTCCACCCATAAAGCTGCGTAAAACATTGGTTTCCGCAGACATTTTTCAAACTTCTTGAGTACTGCATCCAAATGTTGTAGTGTTGTGATGAAGATGAAGACATGCTATATTGGATCCTCATTACTAGAGACCTTAGAAATTCATGAGTTCAATTACCTGTATCCTAGACTTCACAGTCTTATATACTCTCATAAAGATATCAACTGTTGATTGGTTGATTGTTGTGGTATTAAAAGGCGGTGGTTGGGCGCACAATTTATTACATGTTTTTTATTGACTCATTTATCTCCAGGAGGTGTCAAACAACACGTCGACCAATTACAGAAGTAACATGAACGTACAAGTGTGTGAATTCGAACTTGTCTGGAAATGAACCCGCGAAATTCTCGGGTCTCTGATCATTACAGATGAAGACACTTTCATGAGGGACTAGTTCTTTAGCAGCCATATCTCTCAAGTGGGATTCTCTGTGCATGTCTGGACTGGAGTTATCGGTAAACCGTATAACTAGAGACCTGCAAAATTCGCGTATTATTTGGTGACACGTTAAACGTATAACACATGTACCTTTGCAATTCGTTTGTCATTGGACAATATTTTACTTGACACGCCTTGAGTAAATCTGCGCCAATAAATGTATACTTCTCAAGCGTGTAGTCCAATCACTCTCAGTCCATTCAGTAAGGGCGTGACTTCACATTTATGCAGCAGCCAATGGAGAAACGACGCCTTCCTGAATATATACAACATTGTGAAGCTTAGCCTGATGCCAAATAATAACGCGAATTTTGCAGGTGTCTACGTATAACTGTTTGACTTACTAGTATCAGTGATGGTATGTGCCTCTATTTTCTGCAAGAGTTGTTGACATTGTACTTGGAGAAGGTGACTTTGGATGTGGTTCCAACAAGACAGCACCCCGCCTCATCTCGCCATTGCGGTTGGTCAAGGAAACTACACATAACTTAGAAAACTACAACTTACAACAGCGATAATTTAGAATTCTTAAAAAAAATTTAATACCTGTTAGAACTATCATAAATTAGAACTGTCATAACTTAGAAATTCATAACTTAGAAATGTCGTAACTTTTAAAATCACAACTTAGAACAGTTGCAACTTAGAAAGTCATAGTTTAGAACTACCATAACTTAGAATTACACAACTTAGAACTATCATAACTTAGAAACACACAACTTAGAACTATCATAATTTAGAAACACTCATCTTAGAAACGCACAACCTAGAACTACATAACTTAGAAACATCGTAACTTAGAAAATCATAACTTAGAACGATCACAACATAGAAACACACAACTTAGAACTATCATAACTTAGGAACACACAACATAGAACTGCCATGTTAGAAACACATAACTTAGAAAGTTCACAAGTTAGAACGACATAACTTAGAAAATTCTAACGTATGTGTTTCTAAGTTAGCTATTGTTATGACAGCACGCCGCTGGTCAGCACTTTGATCCACGCTACATGAGCCGGTGCTCTGGCAGAGGTGAACCCATTGCGTGGCCTCCACGATCATCTGATCTCGCCCCACCTGACCGCTACCTTCGGGGTCATAGTAGGCCGCTTGTGTACGTGACAGATGTTCACACCATAAGGGCGGAACTGGCAACTCGGATACGCGAAATCGACACTATCAGTGCCACGCCACCTTCGAGCGTATGCCTCGCAACATGCAGCAGCGCTGCACAACCTGTGTGGCCTATGGTGAGCGGCATTTCTCAGATGCTGTGAGCATGCGTCTTCCGACCAGGTGTGTACAATTGTAAAGGCTGTTCACTATAAAGTGAAAATAAACCTTATAAAAATTTCACTGCTCCTACCTGCATATATTTGAACGAGTGCGCTGAGTGACAATCGTCTAGTAAAGTTGGCCAGAATGGAGGGGAAGTTCTTCAATGTCTTAGCGTCGATTTAAAAATGCTAGATAATTATTTGTGATAACTTAAATTACTTCTTACGATTTATGTTTTTTTTTTGCATCTAAGTGTAAAAATTAGCGGGTTTGTAAAATATTTACTTTTCTAATAATTTCATAGTTTCATTTGACGGACGCATGGATCAAGTGGTAAGGCACATGGCAGTATTAATTTTAATAAGGCGTGCATACAAGTAGATCTTAAGCAGGGCTTTCAAAGTGCTCAGTTTAACATGAACAGCCTTTAGCAATAAACAGACATGTGGTTACGCTGTGCGTCGGATAATTATACTGCACTCTAAGAAATTATTCGCAAATTTACTATATGAGTGTGTACGTAGAGCGAGAAAGCGCGAATGTTAAATTTATTTCCCATACATTCATGCTAGCGTTCTTACATTTGCTCAGGAAACAGTCAAATGCGCAGGAAACTTCCCAGCTGTGTATAGTAGCGCCGCTAAACGTTTAATATTTGTAGCCAGATGTGTGGTATTATTTCTATACGATATATGGGTTAAAAACTTCCAATTCAGTATAGAAAGTTTACCACAAAATTTGTTAGAGTGTGGGTACGGCAATGATGGCTAGATGGGAACTCGTTACGCTATTGGTAGAGGGAGGGGCTCCTTAACTCCAAAATCGGTGTACACTCATCACACATCCTTACCTTACCCGGGATTCCAACACAGAAACATCGTGATAGAACGGTGACTCCTTAGCGATCTAATACTACGGAAGTTACCCTATTTCATTATTTTACTCAATATATTAGTTTTTTAGGAGTGATCTCCTGTGGTATTGGTCCGAGTTGGGGGGTTTTACACGACGAAACAGTCAGGTAAATATCACCCTAAGCCAGGAATAACCAACACATCAGTACTCACGACCAACTAAATATTTGTTAAAATTCAGGTGGACTAAGTTGTTATAGGCTATTCACGGTAAAATGAGCACTTTTGAAAGTCCTGCTTAAGATCTACTTGTATTCACATTGTGTATTCTTCCGCCTTACGTAATATTAACATCGTAATGGGCCTTGGGCATCGTCCCTTTATTAATGCATTGGCCAAGTGAAACCATGAAATTATTATAAAAATAAATATTACCAAATCTTCTAATTTTTACATTTTTTTCAGTACATTAAAAAAACCAGAAAGCGAAAGAAATTATTTTAGTTATCAGAAATGGTTTCTTAACATTTTTATTCGACGTTAGGATAGGGAACTACTACCCATCCATCGTTACCAACTTTACTGGGCAGATGTCAATCAGGGCGCCCGTTAAAATATATGCAGGTAGGGGCAGGGACATTTTCCTAAAGGTTGATTTCAAAAGTGTTCACTTTATAGTGAACAGCCTTTACCTAGTATATTGTTATTATTATTATTGTTATTAATAATTTTTATTTACACCACCCCAAGTTTTGACATCATTTATTCTCTTTTAGGAACGGTTTCACCTAAAATCACTTCATTTCATGTCATATGTGAACAACGTTCGTTTATGTTACATGACTCGAATCTCGACTTTTTTACTGATGACAAAAGAGTTCTACTCGTGTACCACCGGCGTCAGATGTTGAAATATTTTTGATACGACAAAATAAGAAGTTTAATTTTAAACAAAAAAAAACACATTAAAAATAATTAGTGCACAGTAATAAATGTATTTAGTTTTTTGGAATTTTCGTTGTTTGCCTCGTACGAAATGGCAAGTGTTAGGTAGTGCATTATTAGTTAACAAAACAAGAACACTTGCATAATATTTCCCAGTTGGTGGGGCGGGACACATCACGCACAAGGCAAGTCTTTAAATATCTTTATTCTTAGGGCCGGGCTGCAACTGACATATAACTAACACATTCACAATTATAGTGATAAGCACATACAAAAAACAACACAAGCACAGTGGCCTGGCTACAACTAATATAACGATAATAATATCAGTTTGTTTATGTTGCTACATTTAGTACGGAAGAAATTAAGTTCTGTATAGTTGGTAGTGGTTTTTTATGTCATAAATATATATTTTGGATCTGAGACGTTTTTGAAAAGAGAAATTATTCTCATTTTCATTTTTACTATTAATGTTACCTAAAAAAAGAAAAAAAAAGATCTGCCCTAGGAATGAAGTCAACATACATACTTTCTTGATTCGTAAATAAGTTTTCTATTTGATAACGTAATGTAAGTATCGTAGCTTCTGATTGGCTCAATATTGACGCACAGCGAAAGTAACAGGAAAGTTAAACCAAGTGGCACTCGCCTTGTTGCAATCACTGTGCTTGGGTAAGTGCTTATCGCTATGCGTGATTGTAGCCACTCTAACTGTGTTGTGTTAGCGATGTGTTTATAAAGATTGTAGCCCGGCCCCTTTAGTCTTTCAACGTTATGCGTGTACACGTGTGCGACTGATTATACATCAATATTATCAGGTAAAATGGACAGCGACGCTGTCTCTCGGTTAACATGCTTGCTGCAACACCAGATATTACCGTTTTCATTTCGTCTTCGTATTTTGATTATCTGGATTAGCTTCGTACTCAAAAGCCCATCGAAGATTTTAAGCCAAATATGAATCGGGGAAAGTTGACAATTTTATTGAATTTTTTGTTCATTCGTAAGTTGCAACACACGCCAATCACTTTCGTATCCCTAATTGGCTTGAACTCGGGGGGTGGGGGGGGGGGGGTACGTCATTTCTGAATTTGACGTGTGAATAGCATTTGGGAGGTTAACGGGTTCTGTGCCAGCCTGCCGTAATAGAGGGATCGATATTTTTCTGGTTTGTTTTCTGGTCAGTTCAAAGAGAATACTTCTCCGAAAGGTGAAAAATAGACACCTAAAAAAGGAATAAAACAAATGAAGAGCAACGTGTAAAAATTAAAAATCTTTAAGTATTACTCTTAGTTTCATTTTGAACTTCATTATGTTATTGTGATGGAAAGACCACGCATAATTTGAAAACAAAAGTAAAGAAAAAATTAGGCAAGTACTTTGGTTCCTTAGATCTAGTTTTGAGCTACAGATTTTTTCATGAAGCGCGTTGTAATTTCGATAAAAGCACCAGTAACACAATGGGTAGAAAAGCTTATGCAGTATTGAGACACAATTATGAGCTGCGAAGACGCGAAAATTCGTACTCTAGGCAATTTGAAATTTTGTTTCCGACAGTTGAGAAAGCCAAGCCGTTACCGTGGTGACATGCTACGTTCTTTTACAAAAACTGTCGTTTGTCAGCTCGCGGTGTTCGCGAACGTTGTGAAGATCGAGCAAAAAAAAATGACTTAAGAGTTTTATTTATTATACGCACATAATCTCCCGCTTCAACGCCAGGAGGCTGGCTCGCTGCGATTAGAGCAACTAACACGTTTAAAAATGAAAAACTCATCGAAGTCTTTCTCGGGTTTCGGATACGCAACTGTCGGTCATGGATGTGGCTTATCCTATTATACAAGTATACGATCTCTGTCTGTATGTATGTCTGTCTGTCTGTCCGTATTTAATATCTCTAGTCCCTTGAACCTCAACAGAACTTCTCCAAATTTTGCAGAGCGATTCCTCAGGGTAAATACAGGTTAAGTTCGAATTTCAGCAAGATCAGATTACGCAATCATTACCTTTTAACCTCTAAACTAATTTTTAAATTACTTTTTTTCCTATGAAAGTTTTGTATTAATGCATAGAGAATATTGCATATAGATATGAAGGTAATAGAATATCATTTTTGTTTACTTTAAATGTCTCGCTTCAATGTTGAGTTAATTAAGAGGGGCCACAGTGTTTCCGTGGATAGAGCGATTCCAAGTGGGGACGCAGTGGCTTCATCGATAGAACTATATCATTTGGGGTCTAAGTATCACAGTGGATAGAGATATTCCAAGTGGGGCCTTTGTGGCTCAGTGGATAGAATTATGTTAAGTGGGGCCGCAATGACAAAGTGTATAGAGAAATATCAAATTGGACCGCAGTCGTTTCAATGTGGAGTTAATTGCACAGCAATTAATTATTACCTACACACACATATATTACATATATATATATATGCAATATCTTTTTTTCAGAATTTGTATGTTAACCAAATTTTTTAACGTGGTAACTGTTCTATCCCCGTGACAATACAAAAAAAAAAAGGTCACGGGCTAATCCCTAGGAATATAATGAGCAAATGAATAAACTGAAAGGTATTAGTACTAAATAAGATGTCACAATAACCATCAGAGTTAATTTTTAAACATAAACAATTATTCTCTGCCCTCACCACACCAACATGCATTTCTTTATTGTTATCTTTACACATAGGATTTTGTCACAAAAATATGCAGCGGTAAAAAGTGTTTTATGCAAGGTCTGATCACCATATTCATTAACGGTTTGGCCACAAATATTAGAAGCGGTTCCCCCTGAATCCGGATATGATTCTGATTAGTGCTTCAGCAAAAGATGTTATGTACGGTCTGACTTTCAGCTGTGACTGTCTGTAGCAAAGTTCAATATAGGCTCCTATCGTAGTTTGTCTGGTGGCCGGCTAGTAAGGTTTAAGATACGACGGTCTGAAAATGCCGTTTTTAACTATATTGTAGGTCTCCAAAATAATATTTACAGCATGCGTGGTAACTTTAGAGTACCATTCCTTCCTCATCTGGGGTGTGATGTCTTTTCTTAGGTAAACATACTGTACTGGGGTTAAGTTTAATAATTTCATCAGAAAAGCAGGATTTAAAATACTCAAGCGGCAGGCAATAGAGAGTCGCGATGCCGCGCGTCGCGCCCGACGCTCGCCGCCAGCGACGAAAGTTATTTGCCTCTTCACAACAGAGCGATGTTCTGACGCCGGCCGCCAGCGACACAGACCGTGCTGCCATCTGGTATCCTGCAAGGAAGCGCTCAATGGAATGCTGAAAACGAATGAAATGAAAGGAAGTTTCTTGCCATTTAGTTAGTAAAATTGTTATTTTTAGTGATATGCACTTTTTTAAAATAAAAGTATTAAACAAAAATTCAAAATGATGTTTTAGAACATGAACGGCTCTTCAGGCATCGGAAAACATACTTTTGTTTTCCTAAAGGTAGGTAAAGTTGATATAATTTGCACTCCAATTAGTATATCTGCAAACAATTTATGTATGTTTTCAGTTATTTATCTCGTTTTCTCGCCAGTTTATTATGAAGTACCGAAATGTTATTCTTCTTACTCCCCGACGCTGGCGACGAGCGTCAAAACCAATGTCCGTCGCTCGTGCAAAGTTCTCGACGCTCGACGCTAGCGTCAAGACTGTGATTGGCTGATGCTCGACGCGACGCGTCGCAACGCTCTATCGTGACTAGCGCTTTAAACGACACGTTCACGTGACGGGTAGGCCGAGCTCGGAACAGGTAAAACCCAGTGCAATGAGGAAGTCCGGTCACCTTTAGCACCTGCGCATGATCGCACGCCCCAAAAACTCTGACTTAGGGATGTGTCCGAATTCGCCTGAAGTACATACTTGTGCGTACCTGTCCCTGGAAGTGACATCTTAAGTGCTGTCCGAATTTTAAATTAAGTATGCAAGTATACAAGTAAACCAAGATGTATACTTCTTGCGTACTTGCGGAATATGTGCTGCCTTTTTGAGAAGCAATTTGTGGGTTACAATTGATTTCCGACACACCTATTTTATTTGAGGTTTAATAGGCCAACATTACTACTTCGTAGCCGAAGAATTTTGAGCTGAGTTAATAATTATCGCAAGGTTCACCTTAAAAAACGGTCCAAACAATAAATTCGCATTAGGTCTACGTTCCTAACCTACAAAAGCTAAGATGGAAAGAGAAATCAAAATTGCACTCATATACAATAATGCATGATAATAAATGCTATGCAAATCAAATTGAAATATTATTTAACAAATGATTTTTTTAGCCATAAAACTTTCGGCAATCATCAAATTCTTAGTCGGGATACACGTATATTAAAAGCAGTTAGCTGGCTAATAACTGTTACCGAAGCCAACAAGAATGCCTGTCCGAATTCATACATCTTGGTGCCAAGGGTAAGTGAAGTATGTAAGGATGGATGCAAGCACGCCGGTATATACCTGAATTGGGATACGGCCTTACGTTGATTTTGCGCTATTTACATCTGTTATAGTCCATGCACTGTTTCTTCGTACGTTTTACACAAGCATTTGAAAAATCACCCCATGTATTACGTACTTAGTTATTTCCTAAATATGGCATGTATCAAGTGTTTTATACCCCTGTAAAAACAAATGTATCTTATTTTTCGTTAAATTGAAGTTTCGCCCATATTTTATTTATACATTATAATATTTCCATTATAAGAAACACGAATAAAAACAGTGAGAAAAAAATCTGTGCTGGTAGCGCCTACGTGTTAATATATCTCATGCAAAATAATAACACAACTGAGTGCGCAGGAAAGCCGCGCTGGGGTAATTTTACAGACTTAGTTATGCTTAGCTTGAACGAGGCGGAGGAATATCCTGGAAGTAGAACTTCAGCAAGGCTTCAGAAAAGTGTGAAGTAACAGTGAATGGATTATAGAATGCTGCTGGCATTACGAGAGAATTACATGCCTGCATTAAATTACGCGCACGTTTACTACGTATTTTTGTGAGGAGTGAACTAGCACACTTTGAACTGTGTTACAACCGATGTTAAAATAAGACGCGTTATAAAGGTACAAATAAGCTCGTATAAATTTTAAGCTGCAATAAAATCTATCTAATGTGATACTACCCTTAAAATTTATTAATAATACTAATTTGAAATAAGTATATATCCTTTTAAGTGTCTGCCCTTAGTATCCAATTAAGTAATAATTTCCGAGGAATTAAAAATAACTTATCTTTTTGAGACAACATAATAAAAAAATTTGTACGTATTAGAGCACTCTAGCTGATGAAAGGAGAAAAAATTGATATTCCTTACGAGACTGTCGGACTGGAACGCGGTTTAAATATTATAAATATTATTTCTTTGCGATATAGTTTTCTAGATAATTCTTTGACTGGTATTCTCTGGAAAAAAAATGGCAACGACCTTCGGAACCTTTGGTAAAGATAGGACGTGTAGCGGAAGTGTACTAAATTGACTAAAATTAGAGTTATGAAGTGAAATCTCTATTCAGATGTTTTCACGAGCAGTTACGTAAAACCCAAGTATTCTTGCAACAAAAGCTTCGGAATTTTCGAAACTTAATTATCCCTTCTAGTTTTAAATTAGAGAGTCGCTGATGAAAATTTTAATAACTACGACGATCTCTGTTCAGTTTACGCAGTTCTGCAATAAATGAAATAACACCAGACAAGACAAGTAAATGAACACAATAGAAGTCAAAGAAAGTGATGAGAAAGAGAAGGGAGGGGGGGGGGGGGTATACAAAGGTTCATTTCCTTCTGTACTCGCACACTTTGCGCCCCCAGTACGCAGCTAGGACAATAGCAGACTTGCATATTTATTAACCTAGAAGGGGGAGGGAGACAAACAAAGAGTGCTAATTTAGTAGCGGCCCTAATAAGTAAAAAAGGGAATTTTGACGTGAATACGTCTTTAAATTTGCAACCATAGCGGGATAAAAAAATCAGGGAATACAGTTTGGCATTGTATTTACGAATCTATCATCTACATTCAAAATTCAATTACACCACTCGATTGCCAAAGGATCAAAGAATACGTTACGTTGAGTGAGGACTGCGAAGCATCGCGCGCATCGTGGAGATGGCGGGGGGGGGGGGGGGGGGGAGGAATTTGTGTGGCGTGGTTATGGTGAAATTGTATGCGTTTAATGTAAAAAATTAAGAAAACTTAACACAATTTCAGCCTGTACTCGTCAAAAAGACAAATCTAAATATAGAAATCGTATACGGTTGGAAAAAGCATCTCAAAATCAATCCAGTGATACCTATAAAACCCCATATGATCGAGTGAAGCGGTGCCGGGAACGTAAAAAAAAAAAAAAAAATTCAAAATGTCCGAGCACGTCAACGTAGACGTATTCACGCAAAACAAACGGCCGTGTCCCGAACACAGCCAAACCCAAATTTTTTAAAACTAAGAATTTGATTCAAGTAATTTTTACAATATTACAGAAGTTTTGTGCGGAGAGAACTACGAGTAACTTGGAAATTATTGTCAATTTTTTTATCCTTCGACAACTTTTTAAAATAAATACTGCCAAGTAAGTAATGATCACAGTCTGCATATTCCAACGCACTCGGGAGTTCACGTCTAAAGCTAAAATAAACTTTATTTATTGACTGTTAGCTCTAATTAGAGGGCTTTCAAAAGGGCTCACTTTACCGTGAACAGCCTATACTACTGATGCCTACACGGAAAAAAAGAGCTCTTCACTGAACTGATAAGTTAAATCAGATTTGGGAAAAGCCGATTAACGCACAGGTTTGCGCAGAGAGGCTGTAGATGACGACTACCGCTAATTATCATGGCTTTGAGGCCAACAGGTATTTAAACGCCACGCCGTGGGAATTTTCTCTATATAGCGATGCTTCGCCTTTGCCGTATGACGGCAAAAAAACAGTTCTGGATTGTCAGTGAAAGAATTCCTCTTATAAAATAACCCAACAAATATACAGTTGAAACTGTAACAGTCAGTAAATGCGCATAATAATATACACTTAGTCCATCCGATATTGGGGCCGCGGTGGCTGAGCGGTTAGACTGCTCGCCTCCCAACCGTGCGAACCGAGTTCAATCCGCGGCCGAGTCACTCCTGGATTTTAGCATGTGGGAATCGTGTAGGACGATGCCGCTTGTCAGCAGGTTTTTCTCGGGGATATCCCGTTTCCCTCTGCCCACGCATTCCGGCGCTGCTCCGTTCTCGCCTCATTTCACTTTCGCCGGCTCTCAAGACCTCGTTGTTAAGAGATGTCTAAATCTCTCAACTCAACTCAACTTCATCCGATATTACTGCAAAAGGAACATTTGAAGTGGGCAACTCAAGTATAAATTAAATTTTTGGGTTGTAAGGAAACCTACGCTAAAATAAAACTGCTTACATGGTAGGACGCACAAAAGCTGTGCATTAAACCTTCAGTATAAACTCGTACATAAGCAGCCGCTTCTAGCCAGTGCTTTAACAATTTTTATTTAAAACAAAATTTAAGTTGAAACGCTACAGCCAGAACCGGGCTAAAATAATAGTTCTTGCAATGCAAATATGAACACGTGGAGGGAATATAAAAATGGGTGTGGCTGTGTTGGGGACACGGCTGTTTGTTTTGTGTGAATACGTCTACGTTGACACGCTCGGACACCTTGATATTTTTTTTTTACGTTCCCGGCACCGCTTCACTCGATCATATGGGGTTTTATAGGTATTATTGAATTGATTGTGAGATGCTCTTTCCAACCGTATACGATTTATGTATTTCGGCTTAGCTTTTTTGACGAGTATAGGCCGAAATTGTGTTAATTTTTCTTAATTTTTTACATTAAACTCATTCAATTTCATCATAACCACACCCCTCAAAATGTTTTTATACACGCAATCGATAGATATTGACGAGAGCTATCGGTCGAAACTCAAACGAGCGTCGTAGATCCTCCTAGTCAAAACGGATACCTTATACTACGCGGAAGTTATGAGACGCTGCGAAACGAACTCAAAATTGCGCCCCCCCCCCCCCCAACCTTACTCCGCACCACACGATGCTTCGCAGCCCTCACTCAACGTAACATATTCTTTGATCCTTTGGCAATCGAGTGGTGTTATTGGATTTCGAATGTAGACGATATATTCAGAGCTGCAATGCCAAACTGTATCCCCCACTTTTCTTATCATCGGATTTTCTGGATTGCCTTCCACTATGGTTGCAAATTTAAAGACGTATTCACGTCAAAACATAAATATGAAGTAGGAACTTGCTTGTCTTGACACAGACCTTAAGAACTAGACCGTCGGACAAATTCGAAAAAGCAAAATTTTCCCAACCGTGAATGTCGTGGCATCTTGACATCATTATAGGGCAACTGATTATTTCTGATTTAACTAACTTTTCTTTGTGATTTACCTGCATTGCATTTCTAAAAGATTGTCCCCTAGAGTTCAGTCTACAGCTTATGCTGTTCATCAAGATAGGGAAAAATAACCGAACCTTTAATCCACCGTGAATGCACTGACTAAATAAAAAGTAAAAAATTGAAAAACGATACGCATGTTAAACTATGTATACGCCGTTCACGAAAAAGTGAACACTTTTGATGCCCTAGTTACGTTTTACTTTCGACCAATTTATGTCCTTCCACCACTTGTAAATGTAAACCCTGCCATGCGAGTAATAAACACAGTGTATACATTCATCATACCAAAAACAAAGAGTCTGAGGCAATAATGAAATGTATTTATTGGTTATTATGTCTGATTAAACAGCTTCTAAAAGTGCCCACTTTAGCGTGAATGGCCTATAGTATGTATGAGGCCAAGATTACCAACTATATTTTCCTCGTAATTATTAGTGTGGGCATTTACAGTCAATTCGGCTTGAATTATTTTTGAATACGTATATGCAAATAGACTCACATATAGTGTTTAATGCTGCGAAACAAGATAAAATCACGTGAATTTAAAGAAACATTTAATTTTACCTCCAAATGCAGTAAAATATTACTTACTTCCGTTAAAATTAATTTTCGAACACACTCAAAATACAATGTAGCTCAATTACACTGCTGTCATTAAATACATTTTATGTATCACTTCTGCCAACCTAAAGCGAGTGAGTGAGTGAAGAGATTTGGGTGGCCCTTAACAGCAAGATCTTGAGAGCTGATGAGGGTGATGGAAGTGAATATGGAGCGGCGCCGGAATGAAGGGCCGGGGGGAACGGGAGATCCCCGAGAGAACCCCGCCGACCTACGGCATCGCCCGGCACGATTCCCACTAACGAAAATCCGATGACGCGGCAGGGGATTGAACCCGGTTCGCCTTGGAGGGAGGCGAGGCCAAGCTAAAGCGTAAGTTATGCATGTTAAGAAAACGAATTTTCCAGCAGAAACTTGGCCATAATCGCAACCAATTTTAGAATGGAAGTTTGAAGATTTCGCCAATATGAGGAACACAATTTTGTATCCTCCTAAATACTGCCGTTTCTGATAACAAAATAACCGTGCACATGCAAAACTATGATAGACGTTTGCAGTGAGTTTTAAATAGACTTTGCACAAAAAAACTCTTGTGAACGCCCTTTAAAAGGTCAACAATTCCTCGCTGCACGATGAAAATATGTCACGCCTCACGTGTAGAACCCTTGTATAGGCTATTCACGATAAAATGGGCAAATTTTGAAAGCCCTGCTTAGTATTTACTTGTATGCACGTTGTGTATTCTTCCGCCTTATGTAAGATTAACACTGCCTTGGGCCTCATAACGCTATGCATGCGTAGGTCAAGCGAAACTCTGAAATTATTAGAAAAGTAAATCTGACCCTTTTTACACTTCGATGCATTAAATAAAAACAGAAAGCGAAATAAATAATTTAAGTTAGCATAAATATTTACCTAACGTTACGATACGGGGCGTCTTTCCCATCCATCGTTACCAACTTAACTGGGCGCATGTCGCTCAGGGCACCCGGTAAAATATATGCAGATAGGATCAGTGACTTTTTCCCAAGGTTGGTTTTGAAAGTTCTCACTTCATCGTGAGGAGCCTTTAATGGTATCGTGTGTGCACGGCATCTCCGCCTTTACCGTTGTAACACTGAGTAAAGACAGTACTGAGTAAAGACACTGAGTACAGTGGACTTCCCCTGGTTAAATCTTCTGACCACACCAGCTGTAGTTCGAGGGGGATGATCATCACGTCGCGATGGTCCATTTTCGTGGCGTGAGCGTGGGGGGATGTCGGCAGCGTTGCCACTGATGATATCTACCCTCTCTCTCTCACTCCTACTCCGTCTCTGTCACCTCCAGTCCCAACTCCGCAGCAGCAGAACGTGCTCTGACGCCGCGTTCCAGACAGCAAGAAATGCGCACTCTCGTGCGCTCGCACTCGGCAACGACGTCAGAGAGCGCTGTCCCAAATGTCCATCGAGAGCGAGCGCGAGCGTTTGTTTACGAGTGTGTGTACATGCATGCTCCGTATCTGTGCTCGCGACAACCGCCATTCTTTTGTTTGTTTTCTACAGTACTGATAACAGTGGAATGGCACAGGAACAAGTAATTTTTTCACTGTAAAGTATTTTCAGAAAATATCTAATATATATGTATAAATTAGGAAATTATTAATTCATAATTTTAGAATAAACGACGCTACAACTCCAAGCTAAAACTGTAAATCTCAGATAGAATTTATACCTGACACTTTTCATACGTTAATATCACACCCATATCATCCCTACTAATACAGGTGTCTGCTTTACCCACAAGTTGGGACAGACAAAATGGCAGACACCCAGGTGCTTATCTCAGTTCGTATATATCCGTTTACTCCGTTTACGAAAATAATACAAGCTCTGTAAAACATATGTATGAATAGAATGAAACTTAATGCACGTATAAATAACGGGAAACATTGCATATTACTCACACAACCACAATAAAAGAATTAAACACAACTATATAAATTACGCGATAACTGTGGATTTATGTTATATGCATACCTTATCACACGCGTGTACAGTAAATAGTTTGTGGAGCACGCCACTCTTATGTTGCATTATAATTGGAACATGACAATAAATAAACTCCGTGCTCGTCAAATAGAAATGAATTATCGTCGTTCAAATATTATACAGAGGGTTACTTTAATAAATGATTCTTACTTGCGAAGTTTTGGTATATGTCACATATATTCCCACTACTACGTCAACAAAGTGCACAAATACTACAGATTGTTGGCCGCATGTTGTGGAAATATTGTATATTTAAATTGTCTAGGCCGCAACTTTATCTTTCCTTGCAAGATGGAGGCCTGAGTCTTATTAATCACGTTTTGAAGTGTGAGGCCTTATATCAGTCTTCAGCAATTACAACAATTTTGCGCCCAGAGGATATTTACGCAGCATTGCAGAAAATTATGTGGTCTGAAGTTAGACGCATGCCACTTCAATACCGTTAGGCAAAGGAAGCACTAGCAACTCTAGTAGAACACTTACCGGAAGGGAGAGTCGCATCGGCGAGATATTTGTACATTCGGGCTTCCAAAACGTCGGCAGCCATACCATCTGTTGTGAATCGCACCCCAACCATCCGCTGGAGGCGCTCATGGAAAATACTTGCCGATCCTAACCTTTCTTCGGATATTCGAGCTGCAGCATTCGGCTTCTACAATAATATCGTAGCAACTCAGCAGCGTAAATACAGAATTCACCTGACAGCTGATCCTGCATGCCCGCTGTGTGGCAACACCGACACTGCCCTTCATAGGGTAATTTCCTATGTTTATGCAGCTCGCATCTGTCGCGTACGAGTACGGAAAATAATTCGCGATGAACGTGGAGACGTCAGCGACACGCACATGTTTCATTGCGATTTATTCACCTTCCCCTCAGTTCGACGAAGATCTGTGACCTGGTTTGTGCTTCATGCGATCGGTTTTTTGGTGGACCGTTCGACACCGGTGATAGTTCAAGACTTCGTCCAGCTTCTTCGTCAAGATAGGTGGAACATGGCGCGACGTGGAACATTACGTCAGTGGTACGGCAATCTTTTATTTTCATTCTGACGTTCACGCCTACAGGAAGTGCGTGTATATTACCGAGGTTGGGTGTACGCCGTGCGCTGCCCACCCCTCGGTCCTTACAAGTGTACAACTTAATGTTCCAGTAGTAATCGTTGATACGTGGTAGTGTTATAGGCCAGTGTCCCGTGTCGGCGTGTACGCCATGCGCTGCCCCTCACGTTAAACAATTTGTTATGTGTTCTTCGACTTTGTCAATAAAACCAGTGCATCAAATGTTCATATAGTTTTATGCACCCATGTAAGAATTGTGTAGATATTTTATTCAGTATTTAGTTATTGTTTATATTGTGTGTTTGAATGTGTACTGTATAACAGGTTAAGGGTAAACACGTCTGTATATTGTTTGTGACAATAAATTTATTTATAAAAAAAGTGGGTTAATGCGCAGGTCTGCGCCACACAACTGTAGGTTGTAGAGTTCGAATCTTCTACCAATAACGAATTTTTTGTGACACATTACGGCTATTTATAACTGGTTTTATTGTTAGGAAATATTTATTTCCAGAATATCTTTGTGTACAAGTAATAATACGCAAGTACCAGCACAGTACAATCGGCTAACAGTGGTTGTTTGCTAATCACATCGATTGGTTTCTTAAGTAGAGAATCTGAGCTGTATAGCGTGAGTAATGTTAACAGGCACACATGAAAGCCTTAAGTTTATTATTGTAAGAGATCTGTTTTCTTTGGTCGTATGACCGTAAAAGCGTGTTTAATTACGGAGAGCACAAGATTGATTATTATGTTCATTAAGATACACATTTAAAAACAGGGGCGTAGCCAGGATGGGAAGTGATATATTGGGACATATCACCCCCACCGAAATGAAAATAATTGTTGAAAACAAAATAACAAGTTTTATTTTATTTTAATTCAAGGATTATGCGATCTTCCTTGAACATGATGAATATCTATAGCATTTTATGGTTCCATATATATATATATATATATATATATATATATATATATATATATATATATATATATATATATATATATATATAGAACCCATTGATTATAAATAATTGTGTACCTATAAGTTTGTAATAATACGGGTTTTGTATTTTGTTCAAAAATATAAATATGAAATCTTCTCCCCCCCCCCCCCCGCCCCCTCACAAAGGAGGCCATTCCTAGCTACGCCCTTGTTTAAATTAACGAATCGAATCTACACTTGCTGTATGAATTAACACTCCTTGTTATGAAGATGATCGTAAATTTTATCAAATATATTTCGTTAGTATGGTATAATCGTGCAAACAAAATGAGTGGTCGTTAATGATAAAAGTATTTAGTCATTCAACAAAACATGGGACACACAGAGCATTTTAGGAAAAGTAAATTATAATTATGTAAATACTCCACAGAGTTAACACACAAGAATGCCCTACTTTCACTAATCATTCCAATTTTTACATAGTGTTCGTAAATTGCTGTCATTATCCATTTGTAGGCTAGGAGACGACAAACATTCCAGAATACACGAAAAACTTTTGACACAGTCAAAATATTTAATAAGATTTCTGTTATTCTTGGTACGAACTATACACTATGAACAGAGAAATGTATTGATTTGACTGCATTTAAACACACGTCCACACCGTAATGCAGCGTAAGCTACGACGTCTGAAGTAAAGCTGGATAAACAATACAAATATTTAAGCATTATATTATGCCTTAAGATGTGTGCAGAAGAAACGTGTGTGTGTTCTCTTATGTTTTGGGTTTTGGTTCCCAGCGGAACTTATCAGGTCGTGTGCGTTGGTGGGATTTCCTTAAGCATTGAAAGAAATAGTTGTATTTTATATACTTAGAAATGATTTCTAGGCCACGACCGAGCAGTTGGTGTTGTTGGCGGGAAATTGTTATTTAGAGTAATGTAAGTATAAAACAATATGACAAAGGCGTGTGTGTGCACATGTTGACGATTATATTTGTTCACAAATAATAAGCTTCTCTGATAGCAAATGTCGATTTTGAACTATGATCTTCTTCAATATCGTTGTTTTGTACGAGGTTATGTTATGAACAAATGTAAAAATGACCGACTCGCTGCTTGTTCCCATTCGCTGGAATTAAGAATAATACTAATTAATAAATAACGGAAGTTTCTGAACAAAAAACGCTGTTTTTGGAGGGCCGCTGTGGGCAAACGGAAGAGGGGGGAAGCCGACCCCCTCTCTCGCCGATTCCCCATTCTTCGTCTTCGAACCCCCCCCCCCCCTCCTAGAGAGGAGTTAGAGGCACAAGAGGGTTATGTTTTCCATTTTATGGGATTGTGGTGCATCCAATATTCCACCTTTTTGAGCCTGTTTAGTGAAGCCAGTATGGCCAAGCCCTCATTTGGAGGGGGGGGGGGTAGGGGCTGTTGCCCATTCCTCTTTTCTTTGGCTGTATTCGGCCTGGGAGACGCATTTTTCGACCGATTTTCTTCACAATTGGTGGAGGGTTGCTTTTCCGTTCCCCGCCCTCTCCCCATGAGTAGTTAGGCCCTTCGTAGGCCTTACGCCTTATGTCTTAAGTCTTATGTTTTAAGTATTAAGTTTTAAGCATTACGTATTAAGTCGTATTTTCAGCATAATTGCTATTGCATGTCGGGATGTGCGAGCAAGGGCCGATAGGCGCGAACGAGCACGCGCCGAAGTTCCGAGACGACATTGCACCATAAATACTAATTCATACGGTTACCTGCTTCATCTATGGTGGCTCAACGAGTGGTTTCTGCGGGACCGACGCCTGGTTAAAACATTAATGGGAAACTGCAAATACAGAAGACGTGTTTCCGTATGAGAGACAAGCGCCTACTTCATAATTCTAAATGCATTAGTTTTTGTATTGTAAACGTAGGCCGTGTCTGAAATGGCAGATCGTGTTGACAAAATGATCACCAGACCCGATCGATGTTTTAATACAAACATTCTGACGTATCTGGTAAATTGGAATTTCGTATCTTGTATATAACGGATGTTAGCAAAAATACAAAATGACAAAATCAGCGCCATGTTGGTTCCGACATTCAAAACACATGCGCGAATACGTACGTAAAACTTCTTTTAAAACGAATAACTGTTCATAAAATACGCTAGACATGATTTGAAAAGCAAGTAGATGTGCTTTGTTTATATATTTCGCAAAATATGTTTTATTTTAAGTCGTTATTGGATATTATATTTCTTGTTTATTGACATATTCGCAGCATTCCAGTGATGACTGTAGAAATATTACGTCCATTTGAAGCATTTAATTTATATAAAACGAATTTTCACTGTTACTGTAAGAATGTGTTGCCGCGAGTGCTGAACAAGTCCCTGTCGACAACGTCCGGATTGAAACCTACGAAATGACACATCAAAAAACACACGGTAGAACACCCACATAACGAAAGTTAAAGACATTTTCTTTATCTCTTTTTATTTTAAATGGAAAGTACAGAAAATTAACTTGGAAATTAACGGAGAGGTTCCGTGAAATTTACTGAAAGTCCGTTTCTGAAAATAAATGTATCCATAATTTTACGGAGCGTTTACGGACACTTCTGGATAAATTTTTACCAGCACTTTTCCGTAAAATGAAAGAAATTGGTTTTAACTGTAAAATTCTTACCTGTGGAAATTACATACAATTCAATTGAGAGAACACAGTTGTGTATCATACATTCCCATGATGTTTTTATTGCATTATAAATAATCAAAGGTGAATGTATATGTTAAGTTGCCCATCGTTTGGAGAGTATTAGCAGCTACATAACACTTAGCTAGACGTCGTGCTTGAGTAAGAGCAACTGTGAAGTTCATAGATACTTTTATTGTAATAATCTTAACCTGTTGCTATGTAGTTCAACTTCGTCCAATTCTTCTGTTGCCATTACATTCATCCATTCTTCGGCCATAATAATGGCAATATGCGACTGATGTTATTTAGGCTACTTATCTCATGCTACACTGTTCAATTACTTACCAAATGAGTATCTAGTCTACTGCTTGTTATAGGCTAACCTAAGTACTTATACTTTACTGTGGTCTATTTTATCAATAAGTTTGTGTAATAATAATAACATATATTATTTTAGAGTTTTATATACAAGACTGACTAAATAATCACTTATGACATATAACCACCCAACTGCGAGTCACTGAACAATAATGAACGTCAGTAGCAGGCCTATGTAAATTACACTTTTACACATAACCTCATTTGCACTCTCAACACAAATTTTACTTCTTGTCCGTTCAACATGTTCTTAATTTGCATACTATTATACATTCGGCACAGCATAAATGATATGTAAATTGAATTCACATAGAGTTAACAGTCATTTTATGTATAATATTTTGTTTGTTTTGATGCGCTACTCGCCACGACTCCGCATCTCGCACGGCAATGATCGAGAAAGTAGCCACTCGCACGGTCGAGACGTATACGATGGCTCTCGTATGGTTCGATCTCGCCGTTTTATAAAATCGTCTGAGTTACAGCCGCAATTCGAAGATTTCGTATACGAGTGCAATTCGAGCTTAGCCCCCCCAGGGTGCGGTTTGCGGCTGCCGAATTGGCAACACCGCGCGGATGTCGTCGTCGAGAACACTAGCGCTCCTATGGATCATTAGCGTAACTAACACATAAAACTGGTCAGACTTTTTCCTATCCCATGGCCACTATAGTGTATATCTTTACTCGATGGTTGTACTGAGTTTGTGTGAAGAAATTCTAATAGGTCTATCCTCGGCTTTCTGTAAATTATATAATTGGTCAAATTTTAATTGTATGGAAAATAGTACTTTTTTTTTTAAATTAAATAAAAGTGTTATTTTTGCACACAGTCACAGTGGCACGTCAACCCAAGTTTGCTAACAGAGGCTTTATAACATATGTGATGTGTAAGTTTTATTCATACTTACAACGAAACACAAGTAAGAGAAATTTTCACGGGGAAAGGTATACATAGTAGCAATATAATTATAATTGAAACAAATAACTTTTTTTGAACACGCATCTATATGATATAGAGATTGTTGATGAAGACCCAGCATAATTATTCTGTTACCTGAAAACTCAAACAGAGCAGTTAAATCTGACACGGTGGTTCGGGATGCTGGAAAAGTTAATAGTTTTGACAGCATTTCAAAACCGAAGTCTCCCACAACGTGCAGCACAGCTCAGAAGAAAGCAAAGCATGAACAATGCACAGAACTCCCACTCAGTTGGTCACACGTATTTCTGTGAGATCATGTGGGGACTGGCGAGCTGCGGAAAGCTGTGCTGCACCGTAACTTTCATAACTTCACCCGCGAACTCTTCCATTAAGGCTACTGCATCGGCGACAGAAGTAATCCCGCTAATCTCTTTGCCGGATTACGTTTTCCTCTCTTGGGATGCAGCCCAGCGTGGCAGAAGTCCGTGCTCGCAAGTCTTAACTCCTCGTCAAGTGGGAGTGGCTGATCCTTGCAGCGTCTCCAACCCCCCTCTACCGCCAATACCAACCACCCCCTCCTTCTCACTCTCTATGCTTGCCAAGATCTTCCGTATTAAACTATAGGCTATTCACAGTAAAGTGAGCACTTTCGAAAGACCTCTCATTTGGAATAGTTGTCAATAAATGTACTTCATTTTGGCGTTAGGCGTTAATTTCCGAGTGCGGTCGGATATACACACTGTGTTTATTATTTACACGGTAATATTCATGTAATGGCTAATCACTATGAAGTGAGCACTTTTGGTTTCATCCTTAGAAATAGGTCACCGCTGCTACCAGCATATATTTCAACAGGCACATTGAGTGACATGCGCCCAGTGAAGTTGGTAGCGATGGAGGGAAATATTTTCCTTATCTTAACGTCGAATAAAAAGTGTTAGGTAACCATTTCTGATAACTCACATTATTTCTTCCGCTTTCTGTTTTCTTTTAATGCATCGAAGTGAAAAATGAGCAGATCTGTAAAATATTTACTATTCTAATAGTTTCGTAGTTCCACTTGATCTACGCACGAATAAAGAGACGAGGCCTATGGCAATGTTAATTTTACATAAGGCGGAATAATACAGAACGTGCATACAAGTAGATCTTAAGCAAGGCTTTCAAAAGTGCTCATTTTACCGTGGATAGCCTATAGAAACGTGATTAAAGGATAAGAAATTTCTGAAAGTAAAAAGTAACTAGGGCCTCAAAAGTGCTCACTTTACATTGAACAACCTATATAAGTACTTATAGTGGCTTCCAATGGAACGCCGCACCCGACTGCACAAAATGCAGAAGTCATTAAAAAGCAGGGCTCATGGTGGTTTAGTGGTTAGACTACTCGCCTCCCACCTATGTGAACCGGCCTTGATTCCCAGTGGGCTCGCTCCAGTACTTTCGCATGTGGAAATCGAGCTGGGCGATGCCGCTGGTCGGCGGGTTTTCTCGGGGATATACCGTTTCCCCTGCCTTTTCACTCCGGAGCCGTTCCATACTCACGTCGCTTCGCCCTTATCGGCTCTCAAGACCTCGATGTTAAGAGCCGCCCAAACAACTTCACCAACTCACTTTTTAATAAGTGGTACACAACTAAAATTGTTAGAAGAATACGATTTGCAGTGTATAAGAAAGATAATTCCATATATTTTGTAACACTGTCAAATATTTTAATAGAAACTACTCAATTCTGCGTCTATAATAGTCAGTTAATAAGATTGTCCTTTTAATTAAAATTTAAAAGTATTTTCATTCTGAGTGCTTAAAAGAACAATTTTTTTTGCAAGAAAACTTTTGCGAAGTAGAGCAATATTAATAATTACCATAATTGTATATTAAAAAAGTACTAAAGTGACATTTTAAATAAATATTTATATAAACATTTATTTCAGTTATAAAAATAAATTTTTGTTGCTGACAAGTTCGTGTATAAAATAAAGTATTAAATATAGTTGTAAACATTATTAATAATTTTTGTTATATACAGTAAAACCAGAGTAAGTACTATGATACTTTTGTTTTATGAAGGTTCTTTATTTATTTTTGCAAAATGTGCTTTCTAAAGCATACGAAATGGAGATGCTCTTAAAGTTTAATTAAAAATACACGCTTATAAATTGATTCTTTAAAACATTTAAATACTCAAATTCTAGCAAAATGTTTTACAGTGTTATATATGCATTCTTCATTCATGTGCGGCATATATAGTACTTTTGTGACAATTTGGGAGTTTATACATTACAGTGTAATGAGTTCTGAATTTTTTTTACAGTTGGGCGAAGAACTGCACAGGAAGCCACTTTCCTACCTTAAAGACTTGCACGATAATTTTAAGTTAAGGCACCGATGAGAACTAATCTCCCCTTCTGGATTTCTTTCATATTTCGCCTTAATCGACGAAGAATGGAGTCACATAACGTGCCACAGAGGTTGTTTAAAAATACTCCATATACGTATTTTGGCCATATGTGTATAATACGGGTTAGGGATTTATGGTTTATATTCATGATAGGGGCTGTAGCTTATGATGGTAGAACTCTGAGGGGTATATTACTACGGCTATTACGGAGTAGCTCGGAGTTATATTGTAACAACAGAACATTAAAATACATGACACACTGAGATTCCGGGGGAGCAACTTTTATATAGCAACTGTGTTAACGTAATGAGAGCCGATAGTATCCGGATTCGCCTCTAATTATTTTTGACTGATGTATCAGTGGAACTGCGTGTAAAAATGGTCATCGAACATCGTTTAAAAATGGCCATTAAACGTCTATCAATTGAAGTAACAACGAATAAACGAATAAAACTAATGCAAAATACTTTTATAAAATGTCTTTCGTCTTTCAAAACGCCATTTTACGAGGTAATACGACCGCACGATCTTTCATTCTGTTTTTACTTATTTCATTTTCGATTCCATGTAATCGTCGCCATGCTCTGTTTGAAAGTTTAAACTGCATTTAATATGGAGAAGAAAGTGCACTCATTTTCGTTTCAACAATCCTAACGGTACTAATCAAACCAAACACAAAAGTATGGGCATACACCTTCAAACGACACGGTATCGCACAGGAAATATAAGACACATATTTTTCTTCCATTATATCGTCTAACGTAGGTAGCTCACATTTCGTCCATATTAAAAATGACACACTCCTACTCTTAGCGAATTCACAACATAAAAAAAAATTGCAAAGATGTAGACTAGGATCGAAGAGCGACGCGAGTTCAATCCCGGCCACCTGCTAAACTCTTTTTACTTCTTTAAATTACGGCAAATTACATAATATAAGTATTAAACTATCGTAAATAAGGGAAAGTTGCTATCAATGGACCGGCGCCATGGATGGACCGCCGCAATATTTCTCTCATCTGACACTGCTACACTCTAAATCGGAATCGGTTATTTTTTAGTGATTGTCAGTTGATACTGCTCCATCCGAAATCTATAGAAAAAATATCACTAATTCATCAGTTAAAAGAAATCTACTAATTCGAGCAGTAGAAAACTACTTATTTATAGTTGTTATTAATAAATAAGCACAGAGCATTCCTATGTGACGTAAGTTAGGTACGAATTATTTTGTCGCAGAACACAAATATTGTCTACACAAAAACGTTTCGGGAGGTGGTTGGGCTCGAACCTCCACCCATAAAGCAGAGCATGCTGAAGCTTTCATGATCAGCCATATCAACTGCCCTACTTTACCACCGTCAAATGTGTACTCGTATTATGGGTACTGAACCACAAAGTGTAATGTCAAATATTGACGCAAGTTTCGTGATGTGGAAGTATTTCTTGTTGTCGAAATATATAGATTTTCTGCGCAAGTAAATGTCTTTGCAAAGTTCGAAAGTCAATATATCTTTAGCTTAGTTCAGATTCTGTGCTTTAAAATATAAATATAGTGGTTGTAATGTTCAAGGTTATCGATGTCCACAAGTATCCGCCATTTTACAATGCAACGAGACACTACAGATTTAAACTGTTATTTTTAGTGACAGATAGATCAGTAATAATTTTACTGACTCTATAGTGCGGTGATTCAATAAGAAAGGTGGATTTACACCAACAAAAGTTTTGTGGTCTCTCCAAGTTAACAGATCGAATAATGAGGAAACGACAAATTTTTATAAAATATTGCATTGTTTCCAACGTTCCACTGTCTAATTAGCACAGTTATTACAAGTCAATCTGTCTCCTCAAAATAACAATTTCATTCTGTAAAATGTCGCATTGTAAAATAGCAGATACATAGAAAACACCGACAACACCGTTAAAACCACTATATGTTTCTTTTAAAGCACACATTCTGAACTGTTGGAATGACTTTCAGGCCGTACAAAGCAATGCACCTACTTACGTATGATATGTGTAAATTTCGATAACATGAAGTACTTTCACATTACGAAACTTACAGCCATTCGCCAGCGTTAGTTTATGTTACTACGCAAATACAAGACCGTTTCTCTTAGTAGCAGAGTTGGTAGAACGTCAGCCAAAAGAAACAAGAAAATATGTTACGTTTTGGGGTGGCGGTTCGATACCAATCACTTCCAAAATTTCCTTGTATGTACAAATAATAATTCTATATCGCGACCAAATAATTGTATACCTAATTTATTTAAAACCGTAATGCGCAGTTTTCAAACCTTATTATTTTTATTAAAACTATAAATAACTGTTTTTCTACTGTTTGTATTAGTGGGTTTCATTTAACTGAATATATTAGTAGTTTTTTTTTTCTACTGATTCCGGATGGAGCAGTTTCAATTGACAATCAGTAAAAAATAACTGCTTCCGATTTAGAGTTTAGTGTACGCTAGCAGTGGTAAAGGGTACCTCTACTTCACGAAATGACGTCATGTTAGTTTGAAAACGTTCGTGCAATGGATGACGGAGTAGCACGCCCAGGTGAGATTTCAATAGTGTTAATGTAATTTTTAGAGAAAATATTTTACTGAATAATTTGTACTAATGTTATAACACCTAACTAGTTTTGTTACCAAATGAAAGGGTGTCCCTTTGGTTATTTCTTGAATACGGCATTTAGTCCTTGCGATTAATATGTGCGCGATAGTGAAGAGGTTGAATGTAAACCAAACATGTTGCCATCATTGGACCAGGACCGACTCCCTCAATGGACCGGTCCAATCATGAAAATCATTTCCTAGATATCTCTGTTGTACAATTTTACGCGGCAGGAAGGCAGGAATGGAAGAGAGCCGCTATCTGTAATTGTAACTGAGTCAATGCGTGGATAAGATAACTATGCTGTCTCGTACATTCTTCGTGTCTTCTGCTTATAGATAATGAGGTTCAGTCTAATTTTTAATTCTGCATGACCTCAGGCCTACATAAGCAAAACTAGCGCGGTCATAGTTTTCTAAACACAAGGGCTGTACAACCTTCACTGCGATCAAAATATTAACAAAACATATTGCCAATAAACTTTCTTACATTCTTAGCCCATATTTTTTGGTCTGCATGCAGTGTACGGCATGTAGGCCTATGCTGTATACTAATTTGTGTAGTGTTAATGCATTATTTGGATACACGTTTAACCAATTTGGGCTACTGTTTCAGGATCCCTAAAGACGTGAAGTACGGTATGTGGTCAAAAGAATCAATGAGCCGAGCCTTACCTGCAGTAAGAAATTGTGATATGGGTTTGAACGAGGCAGCTAGGCAATATGTTGTTCCCAAAGTCACATTGAAACGTCACAAAGCAAAGATGGTAAGAACTTTTATGTTTTTGAAGATAAGTAGCTTATGTTACATACCACCGCACATTGGAGATGAAATTGTGCAGCATGCTTTACAATTAGAGGAGTGTTTGGTGTTACTGCCACCGATCTCAGAATGTTAGCTTATGCTGTCGCAGAGAGAAATGGTATACCACACAGATTCAACAGAACTAAAAAAATCGCTGGTAAAAAGTGGTATTACCAGTTCATGAGCAGACACAAAGAGCTTTCTCTTAAGCAGCCAGATACTACATCAATGGCTAAGGCATCTGTTTTCAACAGAGAGAGAGTAAAGGAATTTTTTGAGGTTTTGATGAAAGTAGTTGATGAACATAATTTAGATGGTACTAGAATCTTCAACATGGACGAGAGTGGAATAACAGCAGTGCACTAAAAAACACGGGAAGTCATTGCACACAAGGGCAAACATCAGGTTGGTTCGCTTTCTAGTGGAGAAAGAGGCTTCACAACTACTGCAGTTTGTTGTGCCAGTGCTGCTGGGCAGTTCGTTTCGCCGATGCTAATTTTTAAACGTGCTCGCTGTAAAGACGAACTGAAAGACGGTACGCCACCGGGCAGTATTTTTGCATTTAATCCCGACAGCGGGTGCTTACTAAAGAAATATTCGTACAGTGGCTGCAACATTTCATTTCAATTGTTCGGCCGACTCAGACAAATAAAGTGCTCATTTTGCTGGATGGACATTCTACCCACACAAAGAATCTTGAAGCCTTACATCTAGCACGAGAAACTGGAATAGTTATGCTCGCACTTTCAGGACACACCACCCACAGATTACAGCCTCTGGATGTATCTTTCTTTAAACCACTCTGTTCATATTATACTGACAAAATCGAAAAATGGTTAAGATGTCATCCAGGTCGATGTGTTACTCAGTTCCAAATCGCAGAGATTTTGGAAGAGCATATGGACTAGCAGCTACTGTTGGGACAGCGAAAGTGGATTTACACATCCAGGTGTGTGGTCAGTCGATCCTGATGTGTTTAAAGATCATAATTTTTCAGCTTCCAGTGCAGTTCAGCCTGGACCATCATGTGCTAAGAATTTACCAACCACAGCAAATCCCATGAGAAACGAAACAGCCAACTCTGGAACAGGAAATAGTATTCCTAGTACCAGCGCTGAATAAAATGGGAATTTGTTTCCAGCTTCAGTACAGTCCATTTCCCCACTTCCAAGAGCAGCCGTTGCTGTAGCTCATCGAGGAAAGAAAGGAAGTCAAAGAGTTCAAATACTCACAGATTCCCCTTATAAAAAGAGCTTGGAAGAAGCTGAAAAAAAAACCCACATCTAAGCCCAGGTGTGGGTCCAAGGCTAACCGAAAAAGAAAGAGTAATCAACCAGTAGGCGTGCTAAAAACTACTGATCGGAAGCCAACAAAAAGATTAATCTTTGCTGATTCGAGAACGCCTCCAAATGTTGAAAAGGACTGGTACTGTGAGTTGTGACAAGAAGTCTCTGTTGAAGAAATGATCCAGTGCGTGACATGTAAAATTTGGGTCAATTCAAACTGTGCAGGTGTAAGTCGAGGGGCAAAACTGTTCTTCTGAGAAAACTGCCTTCATTAGGCCTAAGGTTGGGACTTTTAATGTTTGAAGTAAGCTATCATTTCATTACTGTTTTCTATGGATAGGACAACGCCTTAAAACTAAAGACAATTTGGCAAGATTTTTTTTGTGCTAACAGAGATGCTTCATTATGCCATTTATACCCAGAAAATGTAATAGTATAATATAGTTTGTGATAGTTTAACAAACGTTTAAATACCAATTGTATTTTTTAAACATATTGTAGTGGTCAATTCGTAGTAACTTGGTGGTCAATTCATGGCGATGTGTGTCCATGGTTGGACCATTTCAGTAAAAATTTCGTTGAATTTTTACTAACACTTTTTGGTATTTGTTATAATGCAACCAGTAGTTTTTGTTTCTGCATTGATGTAGCTGTTCACCACATTTTTCCTAAAATGTTAATGTTAAGTATTTCATAGTTATGATAGTTTTTATGAAACTGGTCCATCGGTAGCAACCTTACCCTATGCTTATTTCAAGTAATCATTTGCCTACATTCAATAGAAGCAATATTTAATTCGCCACTGCAAACGACCGTTACTTATTCACTCAGTGAAATTTTTTCACTGAAACAATCAGTGGTTTTTCCACTGATTCTAGTGGAGCCGTTTTCACTGATTAGAGTAGTTAAATTTCACTGCGAATCAGTGGTTTCCCACTGATTCGAATTTATAGTGTTCTTAAGTGAGAGGGCGTGTTCAGGAGACGACGTTATTAAAAGCGCCTTCATGGCATCGTAACAATAGTGTTACATGCTTGCTGGACTGCATCGCTTCCCTTGCCTGTCCCGCTACTGCAAGCGAAGGATTGTACGAGGACTAGACTGGTAACCTGAGGAACAAAGACCGGCCGCATCGCGCCGCCGCGGCAAGCGAAACGCGACTCGCGCGCTCTTTACCTTCAGCCGATCGAGTTTCTGCGGTTGTGTGCGAAAGAATGTTCTGCTTCAATGCTCTAGCCTCCTTCAGCGGTACTCGGGGTGCGGGGAATATTCTAGATCCAGCCAACGGGACTACTTAAGCTGCAACGGGCCCCCGAGCCTACAGTTTGAGAGTTTGGAGGATCGCGCGAACTTAAAAGTCCTACGTACTGAAACGTTTTCTGTGAAATCGTTGTTTGCGCGTAAACGCGTATCTCGGTAAATAAAGGTTCTGGAAATATTACTTTTTGCCATAAAAGATAAAAAACAATTATCTATGGCCCCGTTTTTTTTTAATACTTTTGTCATAGTAAGTGTATTTTTGGAGAGTAAAATTCGTGAAAATGGTCAAATATCGCACTTTTAAAATTTGCCTATGCAGTTTCCTTAAACAGCAAGAGAAAAGAACAAAGATACGGACGTAGCTTAATCTGTGGGATTGCATTGTGTGTAATAAAATCCTACGTTACAGATATAATTTGCACAGTACAGCGTTACGACGGAAACACTGCACGCCTTGCGCGTAGGAGCGATGCGGCGTTAGGCGTGCGTGTAACTGTCGCCCGTATCGCTCCCTCGCTTCTTGACTTTGGACACGCAGCTACATAATCTTCTTAAGGTTGAAGTAAAACAACTGCCTTTGGAGCATACACCCGACTATATAATGTGAAGAACTCATAAAATAAGTGGTACAGACACCAATAAAATTGTCAGAAAAGTGCGATTTATGCTGTATATGAAAAGAGAATGAATGTATTTTGTAACAGTATAAAATATTTTACTGAGATATACTTTTTAAATGTAAAAAATAATAGACTAAAATAGTCTGTATTTATAACAAAATTTAAAAGCATTTCCATTTTAGATGTTTCGGAAAGCAGAATTTGAAAGAAAATATTTCTAAAGAAAGAGCGTCATAATATTTATCGTGACCACGTGTAATAAAATCATATTAATAATGTATCATATCTATTACATAATTAACTTTATTTACGCCAATTTCAGCCATGAAGGTTTGGGACGAATGGACGCACATAAAAATTATTATATAAATTATTTCTTATATTATTACAATTTTCTTACACACAATCATAATATATATTAATGCGATATTCCATGATGAAGATTTTCTTGCGAATACTGCTTTCTGAAGCATGCAGAATGCAAATGCTCTTAAATTTGGTTAAAAGTACAGACTATTTTAATGGATTAATTTTTTTTTCATTAAAGATATATTTTAGTAAAATATTTGGTAATTTTACAAAGTTTATACATTCTTTTTTCATATACATTATAAATCGCATTTTTCTGGTAATTGTTATGGAGTCTGTACTACATTTTGTTATGAGTTACTCGCATTGTATAGTCGGGTGTAGAGCTCCGTAGGCAGTTGATTTACTTCAACCTTAAGCGACAAGTGTGCGAAGACGACAGATGCGCGAAGATGCCAGTAGAGTGGCGTCAAGAACGATCAGTGCGAATTAAAGTCTGCGGACTGCAAGTATCGGAACAGCGGGGAGTGAAAACTAATATGGAGTGTAAGACATTTGGAGTGATGTCGATCGACAGATTCAAAATGTACAAATAATGAGTAAAAATTGAGTGGTTGTAACAAATATAGAGACATTGATGAGGTCGTTAATTATAACTGAGATATACATTAAATATTGCGTCCACTGAGAATAAGAGGGGTAGTAGTGGAGAAGATAGTTTAATGTTGTTAATAATAGCTGTATGAAATAAATTAAAAATCAGATTTAATTATTTCATTTTTATGAAGACCTCCGACCCTCACGAACTCGGTTACGCTCCTCTGGCATCTTGTACTATTCTGCAGAAGTGTTTTTATCCATAGACTGTTCACGATAAAATAAGCACTTTTGAAAGCCCTGCTTAAGATATACTTGTATTCACCTTGTGTATTCATTTGCCTTATGTAAAATTAACATTGCGATGGGCCTCGACACTTTATCCACGCGTCGATCAAGTGAAACAGTGAAATTATTAGGAAAGTAAATATTATATAAATTTGATCAGTTTTGCACTTCTATGTATTAGAAAAAAATAGAAAGCGAAATAAATAGTTTAAGTTATCACAAATGGTTACCTAATACTTTTTATTCGACGTTAAGATATGAAACTACTTTCCGTCCTTCGTTACCAACCTTACTGGGTGCGTGTCACTCAGTGCACCCGTTGAAATATATGCAGGTGGGGGGCAGTGACATTTTCTAAGGTTGATTTCAAAATTGTTCACTTTATCGTGTACAGCCTTTATCAGCAAGTAAGTCGTTTACCCATTACGCTGCCGCTTCATAAGAGATCGATTTTGACATTCCTGCCAACCATGCATTTCATCGTCAGTTCAGCAACGGAACACCCCCATGTTATGTAATTCCATTGCCGATATTGCCTGTAGAATTTGGGCATGACCACTGGTGACTAAAATTATCTTTCCGAATACACACATGAATAAAAATAATGACGACTTATTCGAAGTTATGTGTAGTTTACTTCCCTCCTTAAATATTGTCTTAACTGTTCAATAAGGCGTCATGCCAGGTGCGACAACCTCCTTAAAATTTCTTACTAAATTCCCTACAGAAGTTTTATAATTAAATATGCTTTGCAAATATTCACCTAATAGTTAGCTTCAACAAACAAATCTGAAAACTGAAACTAACTAAGATAAAAATTATATTATTATACATCAAATATGTATTTTTGTTCCTATGTGGCCTTCGCAATTTGTTGAACTCTGCAGTTTGGAGCATCAATAACATGTCTTTATTACTTACAGAAATTATAATTATTGTAGAAAGTAATGCAAGTTTTAAGAACTTACTTTATCGTAATATGTTAAACGAGAGTGAAATTTGCACGTAAACATTAACTTCAAACAACTGAAAGGATTATTCATGTAATAGAGGTAGTTGGCAAATAATTAGGATAAAAATATTTTGCTATTTATAGTTTGTGATCGAAAGCACGTTGTGCTACTTGTCATGAAATACGTGAATTATGACAATTAATTGCAATTTCAATAAATTTCAGATTTACTGAAAAACAATAAAGGTAGCGTTATAAATTGTAAATTTCATAAAAATTTTTTCCTGAAAAGTTATAAGCATTAATTTGCATAAAAATCATTAAAATGGTTGATGCATTTGAAATGGTGCCTATTTGTCTTACTGAGTTGCAGTAGATATGCGTTAGTTCAGATAAAAGGTACTTATTCGAAATAATCTTGTTCCCAAGAAATTGTATTAATTAAATGTTTTTTTTTTTTTAATTTACACTCATCAATATTTATTTAGCCACTTATTATTTGGTCTCCAAAGAATAATGGCGGACTCATATTAGTGCTATATAACATATATCTGGGACTATTAAAACGATTTTAATTCTTATTGGTATACTGGTAATACCTATTGTGTGATCTATATACAGTAGCACAAAACCAATTTATGCGCCATTATCTAAGACAGCATAACCAATACATTTCGGCAAAATACCAAGTCTTATTATAGAGAAATCGACTAAGGACAGGTAATTTATAAAATGAGAAGGGAAAGAGAAATATTTGGTTCTCCCAGTTTTTTGGACACCGAGTCTTATTTTCTGGCAATATTTAACGCCAGAAACGATTATTTGTTGCCAGCCACGCAGCAAGATCTTTATTTCTCCATAATTTATCGAACTTTGATTTATAACATGAGGAATCACAAAAAACAGTTTGTACCGAAACGATATACAGTTTGTATTATATTATTAATTATAATTTCAAAATTGCTTACCTAAAACCTTTAATTCGACGTTAAGACTTGAAACTACTTTCTCTCCATCGTTACCAACTTAACTGGGCGCATGCCACTCAGTGCGCCTGCTAAAATGTATGCGGGTAGCATCAGTGACATTTTCCTTAGGTTGATTTGAAAAGTGCTCACTTTATCGTGAACAGACTTTAAAAGTATTTTATTCATATAAAGCGGCTTGTCTTTTGAAAATTAATATATAAAAAAATACGTCCATTTGTGTCGACAATGTGACTTTGACATGTGAGTTGGTTTGGGGTAGGTCAATGTTGGGTACATGCGCAGAAGAGGTATAATCGGTCTACCTCCGCGCCGTTCCCGCCCGCGCATGCGTGCCAAGAGGTTGATGATAGAAGGGCTGAAGTGGGGGGAGGGAACGTCGCCAGCTGGGTCGCCTCTCCGCCTCAGTGAGCGGGCGGCGCCGACAGCCGACGGACGTCTCTGGGACGCCCTGTGTACTCTGGCCTCGCGCGCGACGAAGCACAGGACCCTCGTTTACGTCTTTCGCGTGCGAACCGCGAGCCGGGCCACGGGTGGCCGAAGCCTCTGCTCGTCGACCTAGGCCAAAAAGGACAGTTACCTCTTCCTTGAAAATAAATGTAAGGGCACAGAATCACTACTTGCCAAGTAATTATTACATATTCCGTACTCAAGTGCCGACTTTGAATTAACATGATTGAAATAAACATCGATCAATTTTTTTTCGTCATAAACTTATTCGTAATTATGTAACAATTATATTTAATTAGTCGGTTTTTCTCTTAGCAGTCAACGATATAACAGGTCACATTTCATTCATTATCTTCGGAGAAAAAAAGCGTGTCTACGAGTTAGCACTACCACTGCTTTCCGAGTTCGCAGTGACTACGTAGTCGTAAAGTTTTCAACATTATGTTGCCACTGGATATCCTTGAGTTTGGTTTGCCCATTATTCATGTGATTATATATATCTGATAATTATAATATGTGGGCTCTGATATCTATAAAATTGCACTAAATTTAAGACAATTTTACCAGTATATGAGCACATGTTGCATAATTATAATAATCGTAAGGAATAGCAGGTTATGTCATTGCAAATTGTGTACGAGTGTACTCTATCAAAATACTCAGAAATTAATTCTAAAATAGTAGTCGGAACCAGTCTCCTCGGAAGTTGTAAATCGACGTGTTACTAATTTCAGTACCGTTTCTCATGTGTTTCGTCGAAATACTAATGCGGCAATGTTATGGTTTCAAATCGGTTAAAGACCGTACATATTTTTGTTTGACTAGGTTTAACGGGCAAGACCATTGTCGAGGTTTACGTGTTTTTAACCCTTTCATCCCCACATTCATTTATGGTTTCTGGCGTTGCAAAAGCTAAATTTTTGATGAGCGTTGTACTTACGACATCAAAGAACGTGTTTCGTTATGACAACTGTTAATCTGTATGCTTTGTGTTCGGTGATCAGTGAGATGAACCAATCATAACACATATCAGTAGTATGGGTTACGAACCAGCTTTCCCCACGGAAGATAGTTGGGCACCGAGTCTCGTGTTGTAGATTATATTATGGCCAAATACAACATTTCTCTGGCAACATGTAGATAATTGTCTACAATGGGAGTTAAAGGGTTGATAAGTTACTGTAAGTAATGAAAATGATCATGACTATACATACTTAATAAACTGTAATTCTTCGGCATTGTAATTTATACGGCAAACGCAGATGATGGTTAGAGTGTAAAGATCCGTCCATACCAGCATGATAACCAAATTAACAAAGGGTGGCATATGAAAACGCCAAAGAAACTAATAGTAAAATATAACTTTACTCCTCGTTTACGTATAATACGTATTGGAGGAGAATCGGGAACTGTTAACTTACTTGTCAATCAACCTATACTACTGCGGGTCAGTGTTAGAATTATTTCCATACGCACGTCATGGACAAACCTTCTAAAATGTATAACATTTAATGTATTGAAAGAGGTGATTACGGGTAAATAGAGTTCCATGTCGTTTGTCACGAATAATTACTCTAGATTGCAAGGAAAGCAACGGCAGTTCTTACAGCTTGAGAAAATTGGTATCATTAGTATTTGTTGTCGTACTGACTTAAAACTTCAATAAACATTATAAGCCTGAATAAGTTATAACTTCTATATCTAGATGTTCCAGGATCTTAATTAAAAACAATAGTATTTAAATATGCTGTGAGGAATTTACGAAAGAAGTGTGGGTTCCAACAACTTGTAAACAATGCTCGCTCCATATATTACGTGATATTAAATTTCATTTTAATCAGACTTGACTGAGTCATTATTTACGAACGGCTGTGAACATATTCACAGAAAAATATATGTAGTCTGTTTTGATGTGATTGCCAAACAGAGCAAGTTTATTACAGACCTAGAATTCCAGCGGCTATGCGCCAAAACTGCGGCGTCAATAGTTCAATAGTGGGCACGTTTTCTGTACTTTTATATTTACTTTATATTTATTTTATATGTACTTTTATATTTATTTATTAATCATACCATACTACTATAGTTTAGAATTCCAAGAGTTCATGATCCGTATACCTAGCATACATTAGTATCTGCGAAAATGCAAAAACCAACCTATCATTTTTAATGGATTTTGATACATATCGCAATGGCGTGTATCGCAAAATATATTTAGTTGTCTTATATCGAATGTAAATGACTGATTTCCACTGCATGTTTTCTAAGAAGCAACATATAGCTTCCCTTAAAAATGTATGAAGGATATGAAATACCGGAAAAGGGGTGGGGTGTCAAGGATTCACGGTAAAGTTTTCCACAGTGTTGTAGAGTAACTAAACACGCACTGGATGCTGCAATCGGTTAAAAACTGGAATACATGCTAGCAATTGCCGCTAAATTATGTCAAGTTTGCTGAACTTTAAGGACAATTTACTAGTATCTAAACCAACTTTTAAAAAACAATTTCCATGTCTGTAACTGCGTGTAATGTATATCGAATCTTCCCAAAATGCACGCTCAGTCGTATTGGTAACAAATTAAGAAAACAGTTTCCCTTTTAAAGGTATTATGAGAACAAAGTTTTTAAATTGGTGACAACTATAATCGACTTATTTTTTTTTGACGTGCATTGAAGTAATACCATATGAAATATGATTCAAAAATATTTCGTTGATCGACATAGGGATACAAATCGTAAGAATCACGGATATGTTCATTTGGAAGGGTGGGGGTAACATACAGAGCGGGCAGAAATAAGAAAGCAATCAAGGATTACAAAAATATCCAGTCAAGTTTGAGTCAAAAATGTAGTTATGTGAAATGTGGAATGTGGATTTAGAAGTCTAGAAGGATGTACACATATAACACACGCACGCTCACATAATCATTCATATATATATATATATATATATATATATATATATATATATATATATATATATATATATATATATATATATATATATATATATATATACACACACACACGTGTGTGTGTGTGTTATTGAACGATTCTTGCAATTGTGGTACGAAGATTATTGAAATTTTTTTTGGACACACGATATGCCATTTTATGACATAAAACCAGAAAACACGAGGAAAAAACATACAGAAAACAAATCAATCTTATCTGTTGACGTAATTATACGTTTTTAGAAATTCTCTTACCATCGCAAAATATATTCAGTAAAAATAAGGGTTCATTAAACTGATGGATTTCAATTTCAAAACTAGTTAGATATGAAAGCATAAGCCGAATGCTTTGTGTAAAGTAGTACCTTAGAACTTAAAATAGAACTCTTCTTTTCAAACATAATTTTCAAAAAAAATATTATTTTCGCAGATGAAATAGGTTCATAAAATGGCTCTATAGCAGAGATGATTGGGGTGCATTAAAAATATAGTGCATTAAATTTGCAAATATCCATGCCAAAAATATAAGCACAGGACAGTCGTACACCAAACTAAAACTCTCTTGATTTAACACGACAAAAATCTTAGTAATAATAATAACTCAAATATATAGTGCACGATTAGGATGTAAATGTGTAGGAAATTTTTAAAGAAAATAGAGTAGACAAGAAATTAGCTCACAAAAATAATCAAATTCTTACCACGATAGCAATATCGTGGAAAAAATGTTAAGGTGAAATTCATTCTGCACATTGGTAATAGTCCTGTATATAATTCATCATGGATTCTGCAGGAGGAGTTAAGGCAGTTATTTCCATCAAAATAGGATAAATAACAGAATGAGTATTGAATGGACAGCGAGAACAGTATATTCAAAGAAATTCAATTAACTAAACATGATACGAGAATACGACGACAAAAACTAACACAATATGTATTTAATGGTGAAGCACTAGCGGGGTTTAGGGAACCAAGCATATTCTATCCTTGTCTTCAGGCACTCACACAAAGAATGATACGCATATACAGACTGAATATATTCTTCCATAAAAAGTTCTGCGATGGAATTTTCCCAAAACAATTTTTCATTCGAATTTACACACACGCACGCACATTGCAAGATACGTGGCATGGGTGTCGGATAAAATACCAGTTATTTTGAGTAACAATCCGTATACGACATGAGTGGGGGGAAAAGAGTAAATTCATTTTGTGCCATGTCCTCGGCGATTAAATAATAATTTCCAAGCACGACAGTGCATTTGACGCCTCCTTAAAGCTGTTCAAGTCTCCAAAAGAATTTTCAATATCTCTCTCGAGTTTTATATTTTTATGATACATGCCCGAAAATCAGCACAATAAATATGAAAAATATTGGGAGTTGATTCCCAAAAATAAAATTAATGAACTGTAAATATTTTAAAATTTATTTATTTTGGGAACCTGATTTCAAAGTGGTAACCAAGTAATATGTTTCGATACAGTTTAAAACAACGTTACCTTGACTATAATACAAATCAGAGTTGAGTTGAGAGATTTGGGTGGCTCTTAACTCTTTCAGGCATACATAAAAATTTAATTTCAGAGGTTGCAACGAAGAAATTTTTCGTTTTGAACTGTGCTCTAGGTAATTCACGGTAAAGTGAGCATTTCTTAAAGCCTTCCAAATAGGCATTAGCCACAAACAAGTATATTTCATTGCAGCCTCAGGCGTTAACTTTTCAGAGTGGCGAAATGTGTGAACATGTGTTTAGTCAAGTGGAACTGTTTTTGTTAAAAAAAAGTGGTTGAAAGGAATAATTTAACAGGGTCTTTAAAAAGTGTTCACTTTACAGTGAATATCCTGTAGTATCGATATACCTAACGCTCTATCATATGTCAGGCCCAGTAAATGAGTTTGCTGTAATTACTGGCAGCAGATTTTTATGCATCTATGGAATGTAGTCTGAGTGACAAATGATGCCTCACGCCACGTGAGTGATTTGTCCTATAGCATACCATTTTTTGCTTTGTACGGTGTACATATAGGCTGTTCACGGTAAACTGAGCACTTTCGAAAGCCCTGCTTCAGATCTACTTATATGCACGTTGTGTATTTTCCCACGTTATGTAAAATTAACGCTGCCATGGGTCTCATCACTTTATTCGTGCGTTGGACAAGTACAGCTATAAAATTATTAGAAAAGTTAATATTTTTAAAATATATGATAAATTTTAAACCTAGATGCATTAAAAATAAAAGAAAGGAAACGAAATAATTTAAGTTATTGCGAATTATTACGTAACACTTTTATTTCGACGTTAACACATGGAACTACCTTCCCTCTTTCGTTACCAACTTTACCGGATGCATGTCACTCAGTGCGCCCGTTAAAATATATGCAGGTAGGAGCAGTGGCTTTTTCTAAGGTTGATTGCAAAAGTGTTCACCTGATCGTGAACAATCTTTAATTAAATTCACTACAGGCCCAGCGTACTGTGCCTAAATGGGTTAACAACGAGGTCTGGAGAGCTGGTGAGGGTGGGACTGAGATGAGAATGAAGCAGCGCCAGAATGCAAGGGTGGGGGAACGGGATATCGCCGAGAAAACCCTCTCGAGCAGCGGCATCATCCGGCACGATTCCCACTTGCGAAAATCCGGGAGCGACCCGGCCGGGAATTGATCCTGGTTTCGTCTTGACGGGAGGTGAGCAGGCTAACCGTTCAGCCACCGCGGCCCCTACAAGCAAAGAATTTGTAGAAACTTCATTAGGTATTCAGCTTGTAGTTTCGTTTCAGATGTATGTTTAAGGCAGTTATGTTTGTCTGTGTGCATGTGTATTTGTTCCCTTTACAATTCTACACACTTCCATGGATCTGAACCAAACACTGCGTACGTCGACGTTGACTCCTGCTCAGGCAGGAAACTCTTAACACATGGTCGTGTATATCCTGCCTCCCCCCTACCCCTATTGTTGAGCACGAAACCCCTAAAACGGGGTCGCGTATATCTCATTTCTAGAGCCGCGAGTATTTCGCGGTTTGATCTGGCAGCTAGCTAGGCTGGGCAGCCCTCTATAAGTGCGAGACACTACCGTTTGCTTATTGGTTGCTGTGATGAAGTGAGGGCTCTGTACAGCACTGTTAAACACTCACCCACGCTACTGCTTCCTGCTTATTACTGGCTCACTGTTAAACGGGGCGTGTCTAAAGAACGGTCGTCCAGTCACAGCAGGAGGGGAAACGAACAAGTGATTGGAGTCTACCTCGTCTCCGAATGAATTCGCAAAATACTCGTGGCTCTACTCATTGCCATTATTTACCCGAGGAATGTCGGGCAGTTCTGCTAGTTTTATAGTAAAACACAAACCTTTCAAAAGAAAATTAATTCAACCTTAATAATACTTGAACCGAATCTCAGATTAAAGAAATAAAAACCGCTCCGTGACAGTCCTATAATTCTAAGGAACATTTTAGCTGACATCAAAACTCTGATTAACTTTGAGAAATTTGTTTGGAGCGAAATTTAAAGGTGAGCTCACCATAAATACTTGAAAAAAAATACGGAAAAACATGTTTGCCATCATTTTGGTATTTTAGAGGAACTAATGTGTTGTTAACAATATAAAAATATATTAAAAAAACACCTGAACCCTTGTATTTATTTTTAATGTTCTTCTAGATATAATTTTGTCGGTTTTATACCCAGACCCTAGGACGTTGGTTTGATTAATGTTTCACCCTTACGGTATAGCCTAGCTGTGTCATGCATGTCTATACAAGATATGATTGACTGGTTGAATATTTAAATACAAATTGCCGAAGTTACTGAAAATATAATTTCGTTTAGTGATTTGCTTCATATTCTGAGACAGCGATAATCATCGGCGAATTGTTTTCCATACTTTATCATGTTGTTTATCTCAGGTATAAGTATTAATGTTCAAATGACAAAACAGTTACTCGAGCCTACGGATTTTTTTGGTTGTACAAATTTTTCTATTACAAATATGGTTTCCAGGCTAATGCTATTCAGGCTGGTTGGAAGATTGTGATTTATTTATATATCATTTAAAAAGCCACTTTTTCCAACTGATGTAGGATAATTGTATAACTATTTTTCTTACAAAACATTTTATTAATAATGAGTTATAAAATGTTATGAATACAACCACCTCTCACTGAAATCTCGGTAGTAATTTATGCCTTAAATTCTTCGCACGATTTATACTCATGCCGTAGTTGTTTGAGGAGATCCAGCTTTAAAGGAAGGCGTGTATTTAGTTATACGTAGATGAAAATTGTTTTGCTGTATATGTGAGAATATAGCAAGCTAAAACATTCTTATGGTAAAAATTTCGACGTTCTTGTATAAAAATACAATAAATAGCAATTAAAGAAATTTTATGGTTTTAGCATATGCTGAATTCAGACCAAGTTACACGGAACGATTATTCGATAACTTGTATACTGGGAGCAAATTGGTGCCATGGCTATGTGAACCCATTAGTTATGAATTGTGGACACACTTCCGTGGCCAGGTCAGAACATATCGATTTTGTGATATGATCACCGTTACTGACACAGAGGTGGCTTTTGGCTGATGGAAAGATATACCATTAACGAAACGAAATACACGTTAATAGAAATATCGATATGGACGTTGTTAATTTCAAAAAATTTTTATCGTAATGTCAGGTGCGATAATTGTTGGGTTCAAAGTTCCTCTGAAATATATGCAGTTTGTGATGCACTTTGTTGCAAATAGTGACTATATGCTGTTTCCATGTGATTTACTTTGGACCTACGGTGGATGTAAGTAATTAAACTATTAGTATAGGGACTGTACTAGTTATCAAGATTCACCCCATCCCTCAACAAATTGTTTTATGACTAATATTTCAAACAATACTTTATACAGACAAGTGTCTGGCGTGGTTATTCTTCTCCTTAAAATCTTTCTATACATAACACTTAGAACGTAGAATCGTCCTACTGTATTATAGAATATCCTCAGCCAGAAAATTCAAATTTACATACCTAGAGCGACTTTTCAGCTTCTGCGGTGGGATCTAGCGACAATTTCCCACTGTGTCGTTTCTACAGGTTTTGCACTACAGCTTTCAGATGTGGTATAAACTCCCAGAATCTTGGAAAAATTTTGTTCAATTTTTTCCTTTGTAGTTCTATTGTGAATACGTCTCAAAACGGTGCTTCCTACACAATTCCCCTTCAAATGTTCACCCTGTGGTTGACGCGCTTGAATTTCCTTTAGGGAGATGTATGTGTTGGAAACATCCTTTAACCCATTTTATTCTCCGACGCCACTTACACGTTGCGCCACACATGCTTCTAAAATTCTTAAACTGATACGCCTGAGTTCACAATTAAAAAAAAAAGCATTTACTAATGAACAATTTATTTAAAAAATTATTTTTACCCCCCCCCCCCCCCCAATCAACGTCACAACCCCACACATAGCTTGTAAACTAATTATTCGTGATTCCTAAACAGTTTTGATGTAACCTTTATATTCTGTTTGCATTATAGCCGTGTAAACAATTTCCATTTCTATGCGAAAAGGGACCACGGTGATGGAGCAGTCAAAATACTCTCCTCCCGCAAGGGCAGCCCCGAATTCTACACAAGGGAAGCATGGCGGATGTTACTGGTAGCCAGCAGGTTTTCTCGGGATACCCCTGCCCCCCTCCCCCTTCCGTTGCATTCCGCTGTTGCTCCATCTTCAACCTCGACGGCTGCCGAACCAAAATCTCTCACCTCATCCATGCGAGATATACCATCTCCTTCCTTATAGGAGATTCACTGTAAAATGAGCAGTTTTGAAAGCCCTGCTTAAAATCCAAATGTATCCACGATGTGTAATCTTACGCCTTACGTAAGATTAACATAGTCACGTACCCCCATCACTTTATTCATGCGTCAGTCAAGTGAAACTGTGAAATTGTTATAAAAGTAAATATTTTACTAATTCGTTCATTTTTACACTTCAACGCATTAAAAAAATCAGAAAGCGAAAGAAATAATTTAGGTTATCAGAAATGGTTACCTAACACTTTTTATTCGACGTTAGTTACGGAACAACTTTCCCATCCATCGTTACCAACTTAAGTCAGCGCATTTCACTAAGGGGACCCGTTAAAATATATGCAGGTAGGAGCAATTACTTTTTTCTAAGGTTGGTTTCGAAAGTACTCACTTTATTTGACATATCCCATAGAAATTCCCTAACTGTTTAAGCTACTTGAGCCGTGTCCGAATTCGTTATTTGGTAATTTAGGGCGTGGAGTGGAGGGATTTAGGCGGCTCTTAACATCTAAGTCATGGGTGTTTAGGGGGGAGGGGGAGATCGACGAGAAAACCCGCCGAACAGTGGCGTCGTCCGGCACGATTCCTACGTGGGAAAATCCGGAAGCGACCCCCCCCCCCCCCCAGGAATCGAACCAGGTTCGTCTAGGTTTGAGGAGAGTAGTCTAACCACTAAACCACCGCGACCCCTTTGCTTGCAAGTAATTTGCTCACCCATTTGCAAGTGTCAGAAACATTTCTGATTCTTTCATACTATGAAGGCAACATTCTCAGTCTTGTGTCATGTGCTTCAATGTGATTTTTTTTAAATGTCAAACCTGAATTACACGGCTGATATGAAACCTGTTGAAAAAATTTATTGATAGCACCATCTGCGCGAGGCTGGCTTAACTTTATCGTTGAGGCACAACTTTTATCAATGTGCTGGTCAAAACACTTTTTTTATCAGCTAATATCAATGTGTCACAATTTATCTCTTGTTAACTAAAATAAAAAAGAGCAACGTTACAATATTAATAAAGGCCACCTTCAGAAGTATGCCGCTTTTCAGTAAATATTCAGTTTATCGACTTTAATCTTCCTAATTAAATCTGGAGACACATTTGTGGCAACTGTGTTTGCATATTATAGTAGTAATAGGAAATAAAGTCGTTATCGAAAAAGTGGAAAATATCATTACCATATCGTGTCATTATCATTTCCCGACTCTTTGTTATAATTGTATTTCCATTTCAAATTGTGAGGATTCATTTTGGGACATCAAAAATACAGTAAAATTTACCGATGGTCGAGTGTAGCTCATGTGTCGATGGTGTTCAAAAATTTAAATCTATAAATAATACGTCATAAAGATTATTAGCTATTTTCGTTCATTGTGGCATGACTACAAAATAGACGATATGTGATTTTTGTTTGCACTTGACTGTAGAGCAAACAGAACGCGTGCTATCGCCGCACATAACATAAATTTCGTCTGAAACATAATTGAATGAATCAGACCAAAAAGTAAACACATTTATTGGGCGCAGAACGAGCTCAGTAGTCAAGAGTTCGCAGGTTCGACGCATGCTAGTAGGCAGCTATATTTGATATACTATGGCGTTATCACTCAAACATCTCTATTGTATCGTAGTGACTGCAAAAACGGCGATGCGGTTGAAAGGTTCACATGCATGTCTCACGTGTTTCGTCGCCATTATGACCACCCTTTGCTATTTAAATGTAGTCATTAACGAAATCAATGCTTGTCATATGAATTCGTTCAGCGACTCGAATTTACTGTGGCATTTCACTCAAGATGCATGAGTTCCTAGTGTTCGTATTGATATTGCAATGAGTTAAAATTGCCTGGTATTTGAGGATATATTGTTGTGAAATAAATTTAATCTACTTGAAAACATATTTGAGATGTGGCGCACAAACTGCTACCACTGTTAACATAACACGAAAAAAATATAATACCTGTAAAATCATTATGACGTCAAAGCAGTCGGTACACTTGTAAAAGCATAATTCGTTAACAGGTTTATTAGCGAATTTTCACTCAGAACATGAAATATCGTAATGTCGCCCGCGGAAAATGGAAAGCAAATCATCATAATATATCGTCTAGCTTATGAGAAAAAAAAAGGTTCCTATTGTTTTGAAACTCTGAAGGAAAATTGTGGTTGTAAATTTTTCAAACGAGGTTTTCAAATAAGACTGTTCAAACTAGATATTCATATTTCAATGCACATTTTTGGGGGAAAAATTGGAAAATACTAGTAACTCATAGTTTGCTTATGAGACCCCAGGATGTCGTGACGGGGACCCCATGTATGCAAGTACCAACGCCCCAACCCATTCCGAGTCTAACAACTAGCAACACTCAGCAGTTGGCAAACTTTACTAATAAAATATTCATTCTAATTATTTCTCTTCAAAAGTTCAGAATCCTCATCCATCCAAAACCAGAATAAGTTAAACGCATAGGGGAATATCTGGGATACATTGCCACAGGAATCCTTTCACCAACAAAAGTTCATTAATTGCATTTTATACAGTACTTAATTTCAGTGATTCAAATTTCATACTATAGTGTTATTTCAGGTACAATTTCATTTTTAAAAACCCTTTACTTTAGTATGTTACGGATATGACTTAAGGTCATATCAGCACACAAAGAGAATGTAACTCATTTTGCTTTATCAATGTAGCTATCAAATTTTGGTGCATTCAAGGTCTCAATAAATTTAATTTACTTTTCTACCTGTCAACTATAAATGAGGGGGTTTACAACATTAGCAATAAGTTACTTTCATTACAAAATGTAATGATTTTACTACACAATAACTTCTTACAAAACTGGCATCCTGTCGTGTTAATCTACACTTATCTATCTTTAACGCTATCGCCTTTTAAGGGGTTCGGACATAGTCAAATTACTGTTATGTTCTTATGATCACGGGGAGGCAATTGTTCTCGGATCGTCCCAGATATCGAGAACGACTCGGCACCGGAATATTTCGGTGCGAAGTCGTCGGGTCCAATGGGCGGAGAAGGCCACCCTGGTCCAGGAAGCTGGCTCTCGGAAACGGCCCTCGCCAAAGGGCACGTCCCTGGTCCTCGAAGTCGGTGAACGCCGCGACGCCCTGCACCCAGCGGTGACCCAGTGCGGAGGGCGGCAGTAACACCAGCGATCCCTACCTTTTTTTACCAGCGATCCCTACCTTGTTTAGCGAAAGTCCGCTGGATTAGGGCGGGATTTAATGCATCTCAGGGCTAGGCCCCTTACGCCTACAAGGATAGGGAATCATGAAAGGAGACGTGCGTCGCGGCAGAGAGGGATTGGGTAGCCATGGCGCTGCAATTGGGGCCATGACTACCTCCCTAAGTGTACTTATAGTTAAGCTAACACTAGAAGAGACTGGGTAAAAACGGCATAGACACCGTAAAAACCCAGTCGACGGAATATAATTCAAAATTATTCATGCATTAAACAGAAATGCTACAGGAGGCAGAGGACCCCTGCCTTACATCCTGGCCTCCTTTTCTAGCTCTGTAGGCCAGCCCCTTCTCTGTCTCTCCTGCCTCGGTGTCCCCTCAATGCAGGCATGGTGCCCGTGCCACAATTTCGTTACGCATCATCATAAAAAAATGGACATAAAACTATACCAAAATAGCAGTATAAATAGCTACAAAAATGTGACCCAAAGGTGGTATTACAACGAAATATATAAAAGTTACTCACACGAGCATAACCAAACCTTAGGGCGAAGGCATACTATCCAGAGCCACATGCTTTTCAAAATGTATGACACATTAAAGATTTTAGTTCTTTTCAAGAAAATGAAATAAAACAAACAATCACGCCTATGGAATTTTCCACGTGAAACCCTAAACAAATTATGGAGCGCAAAATGCCCGTATTAAGATTGGTCAGAAGGACCCTTTAATACATTATAGACTTGTCACGGTAAAATGAGCACTTTTGAAAGCCCTACTTAAGATCTAGTCGGTTCACGACTGCAACAGACTTTTGAAAAACACCTTAGTCGTCAGCTGCACGCATCGTTACCACAAACAGTGACTGGCACGGGTACAGTTGATTTGGCAGCACGGAGAGAGAATATAGTTTGAATGTTTTAACGTATTTTTTTATCTAGTGCTTAAAAATGGGAGCAGGAAAGATTCCGAGAAAGTCTGTTCCAGTCGTGAACGGACTATACTTGCATGCACATTGTGTCTTCTTCCGCCCTATGTAAAATTAACATTACCATGGGCCTCGAAACTTTATTCATGCGCCAACCAATAAAAACTGTGAAGTTATTACAAACGTAAACATTTTGCAAATCTGCTCATTTTTACACGTCGATGCATTAAAATTACAAAAAAAAAAATTAAAGAAATAATTTAAGTTATTACAAATGGTTACGAGACACTTTTTATTCGACGTTAAGATATGGCACTATTTTTCCATTCTTTGTTACCAACTTTACTGGGCGCATGTTACTCAGTTCGCTCGTTAAAATATATGCAGGCAGGGGCAGTAACTTTTTTCTACGGTTGGTTTCAAAAGTGCTCTATTCATCGCGAACAGCCTTTAGTTATCTTAAATGCACGATGACGCGCACGGAAGCCGAATACCCTGAGACCGTCCCAACCTGACCCCTCTACACATCAGAAGTTTACACCCCATCTGTACCAGGGAAGAAATATCACAACATGGCGACTTTCGTAATCAGTTGGCTTACGGCAACATAGCTATTCTAAACACTTTATTAAAACTGACGCATGCGCATGAACAAAAAAAAAAAAAACAGTATTTTTTTTCTTGTGCTCGTTCACGTACGCCTTGCAGCTCCGCCTATGCTCGGGGAGGGGGACGAATCAAGGCGCAGTGACATGAATCACGTGATCACGCTGCCGGCGGCGCTAGGGGATGACACTCGTCGCACCCCGGCTGTATGAATTCTGACGTGCACGAACATGGCAGGCTACCGTGCTGCGGTCACTGGTAGATGGCAGGCCTATTTGTCGGCGTCGGCGGTCGATTTCCGGCAACGATGTAGAGGTTCTCAAGCCAGCAGACGAAAACTTCAACTTCAATTGAAGGGAAAGGAACACCATGATGTCCCCTTTTCAGGCTGTACGTAATTATTTCTCACCGGGATGCGGACATTCTTCGGTCGTGGCGCGTAAGGTGATTAGGGGAGAAGCCCAGGCGTCTCATTTAAATAAATGAAACTTACCTTATAGGCTGTTCACGATAAACTGAGTACTTGTATAAGCGTTGTGTATTCTTCCGCCTTATATAAAATTAACATTGCCATACGGCTCATCATTTTATTCATGCACCGGTCAAATTAAACTGTGAAATTATTAAGAAAATATATACTTTACAAATATGCTCATTTTTACTCTTCGGCGCATTAAAAAAAAACAGAAAGCGAAATAGATAAATTTAATTTATCACAAACGGTTAACTAACACTTTTTATTCGACGTTAAGTTATTGAACTACTTTCCATCGATCGTTACTTTTTTCTAAGGTTAATTTTTAAAATGCTCACTTTATAGTGAACAGCCTTTACTACTGTTGTTGCGTGTAATTTTTATTATACTTTTATTTCTTCGAGATAATATTAAATAGTTTACTAATTTAGTCAGCAAATTAATAATGGCCATCTGTTCGAAAGATGATATTTTCAGTTCAAATCAACTTAAGAGATTTACTGAAGGACAAACACGAACCGTGGCCGATGAATTTTAATTTGTTGTCAATTAATTTCCCCTCTTTATGCCGGTACACTTTTATATTTAAAGGGCGTTTGCACGCTAAAATAAACCCTACACAGGCCAGCTACGTATGATATTTAGTTTTATTGACAGACAGGGCAAAGGGAGTTACTTAATGCGTTTTCTGGAATCGGTACCGCTAAGTTGTTATTGCTATTATTAGCTGTGGCCGCCCGCAGAATTGCTTCTCTGCAGATACACATGAGAAAATCACCAAGGCAGTGCGTGTGTGACAATTAAAAGTGTTCTCAGATCAGAAGCTATTTTTTTTAATCGGCAGAGCTAAAACGTTCTGATACTTTTTCTGGAATCGAAATTGTGACAATAAACAGATACATTAAAAGTGTAACTCTGACTACGATGTTTCAGGTCCTAGCCCTGGGTAAGCCATAGATGAGTGTGCAGTTTATAGATATAAGTTGAAGCGTAGTCAAATGTAAGCCCTTTCGCGATTGGCCGTCGGACACGAAAGCGGATTAAAATGAATCGAGTTGCACATCTTAAAACCCCTGTCTTACTCTATAGGATCCTATAGCCTCTTGCTTATTTCAGCTTGTAACGAGAAAAAAAATTCGAATATGCTAACATAGAAACTTTACTGTTTACTTTATCTTAAATGTAGAGACATGCAAAATTCGCGTTTATTATTTGGGGACACGTTAAACGTCTAACACATGTACATTTGCAATTAGTTTGTCACTGGACAATATTTTACTTGACACGCCTTGGGTAACTCTGCATCAATAAATAAACGCTTCTCAACTGTGTAGCTCAACCATCTCAGTCCAGTCAGAAAGAGCGTGAATTCACACTTATGCAGCAGCCAATGGAGAAACGTCGCCGGCCTGGATATATAGGCCTACAGCACTGTGGAGTTTAGCCTGATGACAAATAACAATGCGAATTTTGCAGGTATGTACAAAGAGATAACATGTGAATTACTAATATACAATAATGTTGCAGAAATTGATGTGCGAAATTGTAAGAAAATGTTATATTTTGTTCATTATAACATAATAATTTACAAAATCGATCAGATGGAATGATTGATCTCGCATTTCCAAAATCTTTTCCCTTAAAATACTAATTCTTCAAAACTAAAATGCTCCAATCATTGCGACTGATACAGAGCTAAAAAACTGCACACACAATCAAGATTTCCTCGGGCGTTTCTGCACTGCAGGACCTCTAGTAGCAGAAGTGCCAGTCGTCTATGCTCTGGCAAAAAAATTTTCTAGGTAGGCACCCAAGAAAAAAGTATTTGGGCCACCTCACACTAACATTAAAGTGTTTCTACATAATATAATTTAAAAATAATTTGCATGCTTTTGATATCAATAAAACTAAAATTTAGTTTCGGAAAACAGTGTCATCATAATTAAATACAACTGAAATGGATAAACGGGATGAGGAAAATGTGCTCAGCGCACAATATAAGACAGGCACAACGCTGTGTTAGTTTAACAGTGTAATATCTGAAAAAGTTATATTCGTGGGAAACTTGACTTTTAGTTTTTGGATCACACTCACAGGCGTTGGCCGAACGGTTTGGAAGATAATAGAAACTAACCTAACGTATTTATAAAGCCCATTTTGTAATTAAGTATCATATACATTTAAATCGCACGTGTTTACACGATCCATCATACTATTACTTACGTAACAATTAGGCGAGAATCAGTTGAGCAGTTTTCGATATACATTTAAACATTTTAATTTTTCCATGTAGTGCTAACTTTAAAAATTGAGGACCAATAACATTTTCCTTCTCTAAACTCAATGCTTACATTCCGCACTGGCATCGCAGAACATTTGGCTCGAATCGGTTACGTGATTCCCGAGACATGACATAGCACCGTAAAGTTTAAAATTGCTGCCTTTTTGAAAATATGAACCCGGCGTGGTCGAAAAGTATAAAAGTCGGATGTCCTTTTTAAGAATATGTGTACCGAGTTTGTTGAAATTTTGTTCTCGCGCTCAAAAAATTTTATTGACACGCTACACGTAGGCCTAAATGCGAACAAATACGTACACATAGCCACAGACAGGAAAGTGATATCAGTCTATATATCCTTCGGAGAATAAACAAATGATCTCATAAGATTATCTTTCTTTCGGAAAGTAAGCGAAAATTGTATTCCAAAACACCATACCAGCAAAAGAAATGGCAATTTCTTGTTGCTGTATCTCATTGGCAAACCCGCAAAACCTGGATTGATCCTTATGTATAACTCGAAATATTTATTACACTGTTGAACTCTAGCATAGTTAAATATCAGCCAAGATTTGCGGGCTCCCTAGTACTAGGCCGAGTTTATAAACTACGCAAGAAACGTAAGAACGTAAGAACGCAACGGCGTAACGCAAGAAAATTACTATCGTTTATATACATAACATGACGCAAGACGTCACCAACATTGCAAAATCAAAATACCGAACGAGTACAAAACATTTATTTCCATAATGCTTTTTATTGAACATGTTTTTTTTTTTCAAACACATTTGTTTAACATAGATTTTTTTTTAGCTTTGTGAAGTTACTGGTTTTTAAATGCCTTAATAACGCATTTCTAAGAATTACTACGATTTTTTCTCAGCAAGATGGCGATATTAAAATATTTTGATACGTAATTATCTACTTATAAATTATGATTCAACACATAAATGAAGGCATAAATTCATTGTTCAAACAAATAATATAATAATAATTGAAAATCGCTGTCTTTTGTACGAGTGTAAGACGATTTGGCAGTCGATCACGGCTTATTTTGAAGGCGAAAAAAGTAAGCAAAAACGTAAGAAGTTGAAAGTTGACCAACTCTTGCGTTGCATTCTTGCCTCCTGCGAAGTTTATAAACAGTAGTTTTGAAATACGCGCGTTCGACTGTTCGCGTCTTTGCGTTTCTTGCATGCTTGCGTTTCTAGCGTAGATTATAAACCCGACCTCAGAGGTTCCCAACATAAAGAGGTCTGCGGGGGTGTAGAGTAAGTTACTGCTGTGACCCCGCTTACACCAATAGGTCACGCATTTATTTAAAGGGTGGCGTAGTCGAATAAGTAAAGACTAATTAAACAAACTCTAATTTATTAGCTCTTTGCTACTACAATTAAAAAAGTTATCAGAAGTCTCAACGGACTATTCTCGCATCAATACTCAATATCAATTTTATAAGTCTTAATGAACTATTAAGCAACGTGGTGACTTTACTTAAATCTCGGGAATTTTGAAAGATATTAAATCGCTGGCCCTCGCCTCAAACTACTGTAGGACGCCCTAACAGGGATGTGATATTTACCCACTAGTTTGACGTCACACGGCTCGGACTCGCTCGGCTCATATCGGCTGCTGCTGCAGGATGTCGAACACGGACCGCTGGACTGGTGATCGTCACAGACGTTGACGCAGGTGGCCTCCGGCGACGACAGGGACAAGATGGCCGCGAGCCCCCAGAGCTCGCCCCATTTATACTTCACCGCCAGACCTTGTTTGGAGTGCCTCTCCCCTTACAGTTTGCACAACTATCGGTGCCATGGCCGAGTTTCGTGCTGTCCCCAGCATTACGCTCATGTCGTCGGACCAGGCGACAGAGGCCGTCACATGGTGGCCTCGTCCAACGGAAGAATGGACGCGTGGAGAAGGAAGATTAGACGAGAGATCGCGACAGGCCCTGTTGACGGGGAGATTACAGCCGCAGCCAGCTCGTGAAAGGAAGATGAGCCGCGGTCCAGAGCGGCGACGAGAGGACACAGCCGGGATCATCACCGCGACGAGCCACCCCACCGGCCGCGTTACGCGCCAGTCGCTTTTATTACGTCTCTCGCTGCTCTCCGCGCAACACGGGCGTATCTCGCGCTTCTCTCTGAAGAACCGTCTGTGGACAGTCGTAACCATGGAGTTCCCAATAATAAAGAGGTTGAATAGTCGCTTATGCCCCAAACTACAGCCATTCAAGCCATCGAAATGGCGTCACTGGTCAGAAAGATGTTGGAACGCGCCATTCGTCAATCAACGCCTGGTAAACTACTCGACAGTTGGCGGCTCAGCCAATAAGGGACCTTTCGCAGTATTCAGTAGCCAATCAGGCACAAGGCAAGTTCCAAGAGTCTCGAGCAGCCAATTGGAGGATGGCTGTAAGGGGATATGGAATACCATTTATATTTCTGGGAGTAACATAATACTTTAAGAGAATGATATAAGCATCATTGCAAAGAGAATTTAAGCAAAAAAAAGATATGTGGAAAACGTGGCTGCAAAAAAATTAACACATTAGCATATACCATACATAGTTCTAAACACGCACTATTTACAAAAATTGCAAACACAAGCATCTTTTTCGCAATTGGAACACTCCAAATGACTCCACACCTCGCATTGCATGCAGTTAACCCATTCTTCCCATTTGACTTCATTGCAAACCTTAGAAGTGCAAAAATTACATTCAAAGTTTGTGTCATCAGGTTGATGTTACTTTTTTAGGAGGTCATAATCTTGAATTTATGAGTCGGACTGCAATGGAATAATTAGCTGAAGAAGTATACTCAACGAAATGTAACCTCTTGGAAACCTTAACTCTCTTAGACTTCTCAATTTGTTTACTAGGATTCTTTGTAGGAATCATCGACTTTTTCTTAGCTGCTCGTCGCTCGAGAGACACTTCCAAGTTCTTCTTATACGGGGAAGAAGTCGTGATCTGTGATGAACATTTGGGCCACCATCGTCGAGATGTTTTCCCTCTCTTAGCTCTATTTGGTGTTGGAGAAATATCATAGGGCGAAAATGTAGCAGAGGCTGTTGATAGACCTGAAAAAATTATATGCTTGGTAAATTAGTTTTCGGACTCACGAGCTACAACTGTTAAACGAGGCGTGGCTATTTATGATATAAACCATAGTCTACTAACCAGCTCCATGTTCTGCTTGTTCGGTCATTTCGACCACTGCATCTCCCTATTCCTGTTGCACTGCATTTCTCTGGTCCTGTTGTACTGAATCTCCTTAGTCCTTTTGTCGTTGGGTTTGAACAGGGCCTTGTCTACCATATTCAACAGCAATTTAGTCGTGGTCTTTGAGAATGTGTCGGTTCGGAGGGAAGACACCTGTGACTCTAAACCCGTTGACAGCAATTTCACGATTTTCACCTTATTGTAGGTATGTCCAAACAGTTCTACGATGTCACAAGGTCCCAAATTTTTGCAATTACTGCGAAGCCACTGACATATTTCCTCACTGAAGTATGTTTTAAATGGTTGCATATTGTGCGTGCATTAAGGTGGCAGCATGATAAGATGTACATGATTAGCATGAGCAAAATCAATCACTTTAATGCTCCTCGTGTGACTGTGATTTCCATTGATAACCAAACATGACAAGATGCTCTTCTGATGGGTTAGTATTGGCAATGAAATACTCAAACAACTATCTGAAGAGGTTTTGTTTGAATCCATCTGGATGGATGACGGTAATAAATCGATGCTGGTGGTCCTCTCATCAACAGCAGACTCATGCTGGTTCTTGGGAAAATTATCATGGAAGGAACAAACATACCAGCTGCACTCATACAGGCAATCACTGTCATCAGAGAACCTCTTTCTGCAGCTCTTAGGACTCCAATTTGACGTTTCCCTTTGTGGCTAATAACATGGAGAATCTTGTTTTGCACGATGGACAGCCCTATTTCATCAACATTGAAGACTATCTGTGGGGAACTGATGTTTGCCAAAGAGCGCATCTTGGTTGTCATAAAATACTTTGACCTTGTCTGGTATGGAGAAACTCTGGAGTCGGATGTGGCCGCAGGTCTCCGAATGGACAATCGGTCCTTATGCCTCCTCAAAAATCAAAAATCTATTTCACCAGTCTTTCTCAGCAATTCCAAAGGCACCAAAAGAGTTTGGTATATTATTTTTTATGGCCAGCTGGTAGGCCATTAGACAAACATCCCTTCTAGTTAGGCCGTAGAACAAAGACTCAAGGAGAAGGCAGTAGTCCACAAGATTAAGTTCTACTGCAGGAGGCAGAATGGTTTTACCATCCAGTGTTACTGCAGCTGCAGCATCTTCCTCCTCATTGGAACTTGTCAAGCGAAATAAAGTTGTTCTCGGAACATCGCATTCTCTTGCAGCCTTCTGATATCCCAGTTTATTCTCACACAACAGTAGAATGGCTGGTGCCATTTCGATGGGATCCCACAACTTTCGTCTTCTAGGTTCATTAGACATTGTAGACAGCCCAAAGACATAAAAGTTGAATTTTATTTAGTTTTTGAAATCGCTTTTGGTAGAACATTATACCCGAAATGTTATACACACTATACCCTAATTATACCCCATTATATCCTAATTATCTGCATCTCACTTAATAGCCTATCAACATGTTAATATGGAAAAAATCAATTTATCCACTACATAAATTAAATGGAAAATATTTGATACTATAGTCAGCATACAGTTTTCTATTAGTGATAGGATGAATTTAATAACTAAAATTATATGATTTTAATTTAAATGTAATCCCGAACATCGGTCAATAAAAAATAAGGTCCACCAGATCTATAACCCATGTAAAAAATTAGTGCCATGAATGAGACATTCAGATATAATACACATCAATGTTAAGTTACCGTTTTAATTGAAATATTGCATGAAAAATTTGCAAAAATGTATAGTTAATTGATATGATTAATAGTCCAGTGCAAGAGAAGGCTACACTCCTTAACTTCGCCATTGAAATAAAAATAAACATTAAATGTAATTCAGATTCGTAAGAATATTTGGATGGGGTTATGGAATACTTCTTGAATGTATTATTCCATAACCCCCGCCCCATCTGCATTTAACGAACACGCTATTTAAAGACTAACACGTGCAACAGAAAAAAAAAGTGTAGTTATATTGGTAGAAAGTTCAGCATATACCCTCTTTCATAACATATAGTTTAGTAAATAACCCACAAAACAATCACCGCGTAATATTAATAAAACGTAACTGCGAACCTTTTCCTTATAAGCTGAATGACAAAACTTTTTTTTTCAAAAACGCATTCGGTATTAACACAATTCCGCTATGTTGTAACGTCACACCGGCTGACGTAGTTGTGCCGCTATAAAACAGAGTGCAGCACATACTGGCGCCAATACGACACTATTCCATAACCCATACCATTCCATATATCCTTACTTAAGCCAACATCACAGGAATCACCACACCATTTCGGCGCACTTAAGTTGCGGCCTTGGCTACTTATGCAGGTGTGTTTACAAGGCACTTACTATCATCTATCCTAGGTTATTCTATACTGCAGAAACGTTCATTCAACTAGTATTAAAGGTTAGTTAAGTTTGGTTATTTGAACTACGTACAAAAACGCATGTTCACCCCCCTCCCCTCATCTCGCTATTATAGGTTAGTTTAAGGGGTCCTGTCAGTTTGAGATATGATGTTGGAAAATGATGGGTGGGAACACTTATGAGCAGTGATGGTGGCCGCCCAGCAACACATGCGCAGTAACCACTGGGCTCCCTAGCAGCCGGCAGCGCCGCAGTCCATTAGCCACTACACCCAGAAGTCCTCAAGTTACACTATAACAAATTGAAAATGGCCTTAAATTCTAATTTAATGCAAAAATTAGCAACATTCATAACGATGATAATCCCACAGTCAATAGCCCTGATGTTAGTGTCCTTGACATTGGTGTCCATACGTTGGCATCCTTGAAGTTGGAATCCATGAAATTGGCGTCCCTGGTGTTAGCATGTCTGAAATTATATGACGCTAAAATTGGGTGACCAATGCTGACGTAAATAATATTCTTTCTCTACAGAGCCTGGTGATAATTCACTCTATCCTGTTTAAATGTTGTGTGGTAGAAGTCTGTTTAGAGCAAAGGGTTGTCCCTCTCCACATGTGTTGCGATTCGTATCCTCTGCTGACACGGGCAGCTGAAGGTGGGATGGCTGGGAGAGCAACTATCCTGTAATGGGTCTAAGGCTTATGCCGTGTGGGGCTTTAAAGTGTTCTCAACCAGGCTTGGAGCGCACTGTGCTCTGGGGTGGATAGGGCTGTCTCTGTTCGCTCTGGTCGCTCGCCATAGGTCAAGCAGTCAGTTTATGAAAAACCCGCATGTGCTATGTAAGGAGTACAGGCTGATCAGTTAGCTCTACCAAGAGTGTCTCCCTGGTGTCCGATCATAGGCTTGGACTCGTGCTGGCAGTGGTTAACTCCACATGCTGGAGAAGGACTGGAGGGATTTCGCGTCTCGAAGAAAGTCCAGACAGTGAGCGGCACACTGCGTCTGTTGTGACCTGGAGAGAAACTAGGGCCCTGGATAGAACCCTGGATAGACCACACGCTTAGTGCTGCGTACGAGGGTCTCAGTTATTGTGGAAGGCTTGTGAATCAGGCTGCGGTCTTGTATCTGGTGAACTCAGGTGCTAAGCTGGGAGACCTGCGATGAAAAGGCGTCAAACCTTTCCCCCGTTGATCGGGTGGTCGTAGCGCGGAATGGCTCATCACTGAGAGCGCAACGTGAAAATAGCACAGCCATAACTGCAAGATGGTGTAACACATATGTAATTGGCTGACCCTGTAATTCAGCGACAATGTAATTTGGTGATCTTGTAACTTAATGATCCTGAAATTAGGTGGTCGTGTAATTGGGCGACCCTGACATTGGGTTACCCTGAAATTGGTGCCTCTAAATTTGGTGGCCCTAGATTTAGCGATCCTGAAGTTAATGATCCTACTGTTGGTGTTCGTAAAGTTGGTATCTCTAAAGTTGGTATTTCTAATGCGATAATATCCGATTTCAGTAAATCTGAAGTTTATGGTCCTAATTCAGTGGCCGTAAGGTAATTAGTCCTGAAATAACATTTTGTTCAAAACTATAAATGGTAATGTAATAAGTGGTGCTTAAATGTGCACCTTTAATGTCACTAGCTCTTTAAAACCACTGACCATAAAATAAATTTAGAGCTAGTGCCAGTTCCTTTAGGGCTAGTGATTGCTATCCGTCTATAAACTCCTTGGCAATAACGTTACCAAGATATTGCCAACTATATCCATGTGGCGGGAAAAAATGAATAGGAATGCAACTATTTATAAAATCTCTTTAAATTATTCCTTAAATAGCGAAACGTTTACAGAAACGCTTAATTCATTCAAAGATAAAACATATACTGTATTGCTTTTTTCGTCAGTTTCGAGTCGTATATATTTTTATAGTTTTTATTTTTAAAATCTGATTCCATCAAAGTGTAGTGCGTAGTATGTTATATTGGTGATCTTCATGCAATTAAACGTAGATTACTGATTTTTTTAAATTTTCCTACGCGAAACCAAAACAAATATTTCGCTTCACTTTTCCTTATTAAAATTTGGTTTGTGATAACTACAACTACTAAATATTAACAGTCTCAGAAAATAATCTAAACTAAGTGTATCCTGTTGAAATTGCAAGAGACTGATATAAGAACGAGATAGTGATGATCTCTCTTCCTTAAACTGGTGGTTGCCCAGGTAATTTACTTGGCAGAGGGAAAAAGGGGAAAGGAAAAGATTCAGAATGTTTTCCAACGTACCTACCCCGGCAACTATCCGAAATTGATATCGGCCGAGCCTTAGTCCATATTTTACGCTCTCGTTGAAAACGTGACGGTCGTTGCCGATCGTTTAGTGTGTTATCCCGAAGCACTCACATTTCTCTCATAAGTGCGTTACATCGTTTCTCAAGCTTAAGGCCTGACACCATGTGACATATGGTTCCTATATATTTAATACATATAACTTATATATAAACATTTTCAAAATACCAAAATTTAAAATTCGAGGAAGTTTTAAATGATTTCACAATTGATTCGGTTTTGGTCATTCTAGTCATACCTACTGATAGGCTATATCTTGCTGACTTTAGTGTCTTGACATTTCAAAACTTCTAATACACTAAGGACCAAAACCAAAAACCACACGAGTCCCAGCACAAGGTCCATTACGGGAGTTAACTACACAACATATTCTATTAAAACATGAAATATACTTAATGCTAACTCAAGTGCTGGAAAATGTTGCTAATTAAATCAATCTGCAAACGCCGGTACAATTTATGCATGACAATGGAATGTATTTTCACTAGTGTACCTGATAATGCAAGTGTGTGTGGAAGAAATATTTCCTTTATGTGTGATGCTAAAAACTCAGTTTAATAACACTTTACATAATATCAATTTTTATCGAATATTACCAACATAGCACTTATTTCACTAATGGCAGATTTACTACGCAATTAAAGTTATCATTTATATAACTTACGGCTAGCTACACGCGCTGGCTTCGCTCGGGTGGGATTGACAAATATGGCGCTGTTTAGGTTTACAGTAAGTATGTATACTAAATGCTTAAAGTAACTAAAATATTATATTTGATAAGGATTAATACTGTGTTGTTCAAGAAGTCTTCGTAAGTGAACCCATATTTTTAATCAAATTTTAAAAGACAAAAATGGTTACCGTGAGCTATCCTTAAAATATAGACATATACTGTCGGGGACTTTTTTGTAGAAATTTTTGAGATCTACAATTCTGTAATACATTAATTCGGTGTATCTCTTATGTTTTAGTCAGCGTAAGCAATGTAAGTGCCCGAAAAGCGGCTTTTTCCGACTTCATTAGAAAAGTCGACATTTCTCTGTCATACTCGCATTAAAAATTAGTGTGTTATATACTTAAACCTTTCTCAAGAAATGCTCTAAATGATGGTGAAAATCAGATCAAATCCATTAAGTAGTTTAGAAGCCCTAGCGGAATAAAAAGACACACGCGGCTGAGCAACTTAGTTTTTTTACTGTTTATAGAAGTACAAGAAATGTTATTTACATAATCACATGGTTTACAATGAAACAATAGCTCAAATCAAAGCATGTACTCTTAACATTTCTTTATATATATTCATGTACTGATTGTACTCAATAATTACTGAGAACAAAGGCGGAAATCTTCATCGTCATGATGATGATACGTGGATCTATGGGCTATTACTACCCTACAGGCAAAGCAGGGAAACCTGCAACTAACTGAAACAAGTATGAAAAAATCCCATCATAACATTGAAGAAGAGTTGAAATAAATTAAAGAAGAAATATCTTAACACTTACTACCAAGATGGACCAGCGCAAGATACTACACAAATTAGGAGAAGATTATAAATATGGCCTGCCAAAATTGGCAAAATGTTAAAAATATTCAGTTATTAAGATCCGCAGATATAAGCGTTCTGCTTCAGATTAATTTTAATATCAGTTATTATGGAATACAGACGCACCTCTCCAACAATTCCATTACGAACACGCTCTCGCTTTACAGCACAAAACTTTTCCATGCGATCAACGCTACTACGGAGAGTGAGATGGAAGTAAAGGACATAGATCACAGAAATGAAGAGGAAATACATACACTGGGATGAAGATGCATCGAGATAAAAAAAAAAAGCGGAGCAGGGCTTGAAATGTCACAACGATCCCGAGAGTAAACAAAAGCTAATGAGTAAAAACAAGGTAGGGCATTGCTTTCGTAAAACAGAGTCCTGGCAGCATAAACTATAAATTCAGTCACGTACTCTAAAGCTACGTCAGAAAAATCTCCAGTTTTAATACGAACCACGTACTTTGTAAAAATCTCGAATAACCACAAAGAAAAGGAATTAAGGATCACATAACAACAATAATAACTAATAAAAATAGCTTAAATGTAAGAAAATAAAAATAATTTGAGAGAAATTGTTAATAGAATTAAATATTTAAGAAGAAAATGGATTTGTCAAATAATTTAACTCCAAAGGAAATGGAAAACCAACCACACTGGACTGCTACACTGAGGCGAAAATTGGTCAATATATGCTTATAAGAAGAACTCGACAGGAAGAAAAATTAGTTACTTAGGCAGAAGTATGGCGCTTCAAAACAATCAAACGAAACTCCTTCCTTCCACCAAGATGAAGTGCTTGGAAATAGAGAGAATGCCAGTTAGTTCTCAACTACCCTGATCTCTTCTCTGAGATGACGGGGGCCGCAGTGGTGTGGGGGTTAAACTACTCGCCTCCCACTTAAGCGAACCAGGCTCGATTACTGGCTGGGGGTCGCTCCCGGATTTCGCACTTGGGAATCGTGCCGGACGATGCCACTGATTGACGGGCATTCTCGGGGATATCCCATTTCTTCCAACCTCGCATTTCAGAGCTGCTCCATACTCACCTCACTTCACCCTCATCGGCTCTCAAGACTTCGCTGTTAAGAGCCGCCCAAATCCCTTCGCTTCACTTCAATTCTCAGATTACAAAACTCGGACGAAATCTCATATATGTATCGGTCTATATCTCTAATGATTCGTAGTCAATACAACCTCGTTATGATGAAGAAATCACTAGTTTAACGTCGCTTCATTCAAAACGTGCTTTATTAGGTTTAATTACTTTTGTGTACATCTTTGGCAAAGTTAAGAATTTCTCCTACCTTTAGAATAAGCTAAGTACAGTAGCACAAATTTATGAATAATTATCGGTAACAACTACATTAACATTGATCTAAAAGCACGACTGAAAATAAAACCATGGCTTTAAAATGATAACCGCTATAAGAAAATTATAACCATAAAAGGCTGTTAAATTTTATCTACCGGTAAATATTATATCTCTTAGTTCGTGTTGTAATATTTCTTGCCAATGATGCAGTTTCACCGAATGCAGCTCATGATACTACAGAGTGAGTGAGCGAATAGATTTGATCAGCTATTATCTTTGAGGTCTTTAGAGCCGTACTACATAGTGGACTGGAATTCGGCCGAAAAACTTCGTGAGGTGATTGAAACCGAACACATTTTCTCATGACCTCGGGAGAGTTGGCCATATTTAAAGGCCTACATATTTTTCAACAAAAAAAGAATCGTAAACATCAATCAATATTCACGAACCAATATTATGTACTAGAATTATCGTGTACGAGTTTGTAATGCCCATTACAATGTCTATTATCTTTGTTGTTTATTTAATGAGTATGCAGTGGACATATGAGCCAGCTGATCTAAACACCAACTGAAAGTCACATGACAGTGTTTATTTCGATAGGTGCGCGGAAAGACACGCAAACAATGTGCTAAAAGTATAAACTCAGCAGAGATTTTTACCGTGAGCAGCGTTTTTACACGAAGACAGCGAGACCTGGGCAATTTTTGTTCAATAAACCAGCATCAAACGTCCATAACACCTGGCTATAAAAAGGTTGTCTACAAAAAGAGGGCGGCCTACTCATGTTTTTTTTTGGGCTAAGAGGAGGGGGGAAGTATTTATGAGAGTTTGGTCTTAGGTAGAAGATCCCGATAATATTAAACGAAGTTCGGATAGTTGTAATTTAATTTCTCTTGCAAAATTATTGTTTAAAAATTCGATATTCAAGGGCTCATATTTCCCTTAATATTACATTTATTTAGGTAGAAAGTGCCATATTATTTACATATATACTATTTTATTTTGCATGAGGAATCACCTCGCGAAGTTTATCGGTCGAATTCCTCCCCAACCTGTATACTAGCAACATAAGCGTAACGTTTTTTTTCTCTGTAATATCGTTTATTATTTCAGTTATTTTGAGTTCGAATTCTTTATTGTCCGTGCAGTCGAGTAGATAATTTTTACAATAGGACTGTAAAAGAAGCATCCTTGAGCTATCGTCAGATTTAAGCATTGTTCACGTGATCTCATGCTAAAATAACTATCGTAAATTAGCCATAGATCTCGTAACAACCAGATAGATAAAAGCGCAGTGGGATTTATCGTCTTACAGTAGTGTATGAAAATTTTGCAAAGGAAGGAATGTTGTATAAAACAATATTTGCGGAAATATTGTTGTGTCAAATTCAGTAGCTTTCAAAGTATCGCTATACGCGCTGTGAAGTACAAATTCTGGCGCGTACTGCAAATTGCAGTATTGATTTTACTGTCAGCTATTAACTTCATCTCCACGTCAACAGAGAAAACCTTTAGGCCTAGTGATGCACTGAGCGAGTCGCTACTTAAAGAAAGTTAGTTTTCTCTAACACGTGTCCAACACTCGACTTCATGGCGTGAAACGAGAGGAATGACCTGCGTGTACTTGAGTCTCAGTAAACTTATCACTCACTTTTTGAAAGCCGTTTTTTCTGCTTTCGTCGAAAATTCCGCTGGGTTTAATTTAAACGTCAACATTTCTCACGGGCCTCATGAACTATGATCTGCATTATTTCTACAAAACTGATCGACCGGTAAGTCTCTGGTCCAGAAGTTTCATCGTTCCCTTGCACTGGATGTCTGTTCGGCTGATGACTTGCCGAGATGAATATGGAATGCCTTTCGCGTTTTATTTTCAATCATTTAGTGAGTTAGTATTGTGGCACACGCTTAAGTTCGATAGGCCCATAGATGTCAATATTACTGCACTTTTATCTAATATCAACAACTTTTGATTTTAGCTTTCGTCCATCGAACTGCCAAGTCACCTACTTTCAATATACGGAGAAGAATATATTATTATTTTTATTATTATTATTATTTGACTGTTAGCATCTTTGTAAACATTATTTTTCCATAAGATGATTTTCAAAAATTGTTCAAACAATTGTGGATCAGTTCTAGGCAGCACTGCTTCAGCGTTGCGCCGTTTTCACACACAACTCGTTAAGGGCCTCAAGTTCACAGAAGAAGGCTCACTAAAATTGAGCTACTTGTTTATTGGTCAGCTGCTTGCTTTCCGTCTGACTGGAAGAAAAGCAGCATTCGTATGCTCTAGGCACCCCTAAACAAATCTGATCTAAATCCAGTTTAATTAACTCGCACGGAGCCTGTCCAAGGTGGTCTCACATCTAGCGAGGACTTTGTGGCAAGGATGGTTTTGGTGAAATATGCCTTCCCGCGTATACGTGGGCTCAGAAAAAAATTAGATTCCAGGAAAATAAGTTTATCTCAGGGAAGGTAAATTTAATTTGATATATTTATCAATATATATATATTTGATATATTTTAATTTATCTGGTGTTGCTGCCGTTTTATTTTCGTTCTGCACGATGAATTATAAAATAAAGATAAAGACATTGACTGAAAATTATATATTATTATACATTTCCTACGCAATTCCCTTAGGAGAAATAAGAAAAATATAGGCATGTGCAGCTATATTTTAAGTTTAGCGTCCTCCGCGTGTGATAATTTTCGACTGCTGCAGATACGACTCGCGAAGAATTCAGCTGCAGAAGAGCGTGCCGACATTGTGAAGACCGTTCACGTGCCGCTCGATTCCTAACAGCCGGGCGTGACCTTGCTTAATTAAAAAACTTAACTAGGATGTCGCCTTAAATGTGCTCGCTTACCTGGAGCGTGAATTTCAATCTTATTTTTCAAGACTATACTGTATAGACCAGTCTGAAACAAAACTCAGCGCATCACGTGTCCTGCAAGGATAATTTTGAAGTCCTTCAGCATGTCCAACAACGACGTTAACAGACACTACATCTCTATAATGTTCTATGTCGGTAATTTGTCACAAAGTTTCTACCAATGAATAAATAGGGTTACCTTTTAAGACCGTATGCACAATTGTATGCAGTGAAGTCTAAGTGATACTTCAACTTAAATATTAAATAATTTATTAACACATTTATGCTAAAGGTTTACTCAGTTTTCATTTCTTCGTACAATGTTGTCCATAGAGGTAGTATTTGATGAAATCATGCTCCGACCTGACTACAAATTAATTGGGCATATGACTATTAAGGACCGTATACACCGGGATCTGTATGGCGCGTTCAAATTAGGGCAAGATTGCTATCAATGGACCAGCGCCATGGATGGACCGCCGCAATATTTCTCTCATCTGACATTACTGGTGTACTCTAGCGGTGGTAAAGCGTACCTCTACTTCGCGAGATGACGCCATGTTAGTTTGAAAACGTTCGTGCAACGGATGACGGAGCAGCACGCCCAGGTGAGATTTTCATAGTTTTAATGAAAAAATACTTTACTGGATAATTAGTACCGATGTTATAACACCTAATTAGTTGTTGTTACTAAATTAAAGGACGTTCCTTTGGATATTTCTTGAATACGGCATTTAGTCCTTGCGATTGATATGTGCGCGATAGTGAAGGAGTTAAATGCAAGCCAAACATGATGCCATCAATGGACCGGTCCAATCATGGCAACAATTTCCTAGAAGCAGGGGAGCAATACGGGCCACACTAACACGCGTAAATTTTTTCCATTTGCACGAAATTTTTTTCCTTGAACACAGTTAATAAAGGGTGGTCCAAATGTCTTGTCACCCCCTTAATTTTCCTTGAAGTTGTATACGACATTTAATTCTCTCTTTCAGATGGCCGACACGAGCTCCTACAGTGTTAATGAGCAGATTGTGGGTAATGTTTGGGCATATGAACGTCCACATACGGGTAATAGCATAGGGAAAGTGCGACAAGACTTCATGAGACGGTTCCACACAGAAGACCCTCCTAAAAGGACAACACTGCATTGGGAACACAAGCTGTTTCTGACGGGATCATATTGAAGACAAACAGAAGACAGGACGACCAACCTCACGACAGAACACATGTGCGGCGTTGGAGGCATCTGTGCTCCCATCACCCAAGAAGTTACTGCTGAAGCGAGCATCCCCGAGCTTGCACTCCCTAAAACAACAATGTTAAGAAACATATATATATATATATATATATATATATATATATATATATATATATATATATATATATATATATATATTGGGTTGAAATCCTTTAGGCCAACAGCCTAAGTGATACTGGCATGAACAACCGACATTCAGCATGCGCAATATTTCTTGACGTGTTATCGACACTCCGACAGAGTCTGATTGTTGGAATCCGTAATGATGTATTGGATTATATTGAGTTTTTACTGGTCATGAATGGGTGCAAGACATTTTCAGGAGGTGACAAGACATGTGTACCACCCTGAATAAAAAAAGAAAAATCACGCGGCCTTAACCAATTGGTATTTATATTTTCTACAAAAATCCTTATTCACAGAACACTTATTAATGTCCCGTAGCTACAAGCAATACAATGGAAAGGCTGCACACCAGTCTAACGTCCCGCATGTACATAGAGGCGTTAGGGCACATGGTTCTTGTAGCAGTACCTCCCTTACCGCTACCTGGATTTTGGCCTAATCTTTGATCGTGCGAGTTGTTGTAGGGCGTGGTCTCACTATAAGAAACATTTCCAGGAACCTACCTAAACTGTAAGAAATAGAGGCGTTCAAAATTCGCGTTATTATCTGAGGACAAGTTAAACTTCAAACACGTGTATCTTTGCAATACGTTTTTAATTGGACCATACCTTATGTGACACGCCCCGGATAACTCTGCGCCAATAAATGAACACCTCACAATTGTGTGCCCCAATCACGTGCAGTTGAAACAAAAAGGATGTGGCTTCTCATCTATGAGCAGCCAATTGAGAAACGAGGCCGGCTCTAGTGCATACAGTACTGTGAAGTTCAGCCTGACGCCAAGTGATAACGCGAATTTTGCATGTCCCTAGTAATAAAGGTTTCTAACCTAAAATTGATGGGAAAAATACAACATACTTGACTGCAAATGTAAGAATACTAACCTTTCTTACTATAAAAAGTTCCCTGTGCATTTTACTCTTTACTGAGAATGTGTGAGAACTCTAACATGGATGTATTGAAAACAACTTTACTAATCGCTCTTTCTCACTATGAGGGCTATTCGTGGTTCCACCACACTTTTTGAATCACATCTTTTGAGAAATCACCCCATTTACGACGTGGTTGGTTGTTTCCTAAATATGTCGTGTATCACAAGCGTTTTATACTTGTGTTAACTTAAGTCACCTTACTTTTGGTTAAATTAAAGTATGACGTATATTTTTATCTATAAGTTGTAATCTTTCGTATATAATTAATATGGAAAAAAGGAGAGAAAAGAAATGTTTGGTAATACCTAGTAAAGGTTGTTCTCGATAAAGTGAGCACTTTTGAAATTAACCTTTGCAAAAAGTCACTGGTCCTACATGCATATACATCAACAGACGCACTGTGAGACATGCGCCCAGTAAAGTTATCAACGATGGAGAGAAAGTAATCATATATCCGAATTAAAACGTTAGGTGCCATTTGTGATTACTTAAATTATTTCTTTGGCTTTCTGTTTTTTTAATGCATCGAAGTGTAAAAATGAGCAGTTTTGTAAAATAATTACTTTTCAAATTACTTCACAATTCTACTTGACCGACGCATGAATAAAGTGATGAGGTCCATGGCAATGTTAATTTTACATAAGGCGAAAAAACACACAACGTGTATACAAGTAGATCTTAAGCAGGGCTTTCAAAAGTGCTCAGTTTACCGTGAATATCCTATAAGAAATAATTATTATACAAAATATGCAAAAAAAGGCGGTGCGTTGTCCCTTTGGTGTCATTTTCTAGACTTGGTGGGGCCCCGGTGGAGTAGTGGTTAGACTACTTGCCTCCCACCAAGACGGACCAGATTCGATTCCCGGCGTGGTCAACCCCGGATTTTTGCATTTGGGAATCGTGCCGGACGATTTCGCTGATCGGCGGGTTATCTCGGAGATCTACCGTTTTCCCCCGCCCTTGCATTCCAGCGCTGCTCCATACTCACCTTGATTCACCCTCATCGGCTCCCAAGACTCGCTCACCCTACGCATTTCACTCTTCCCTGAGCAAATACAGGAACGCTACCATGGAAGAAGTGTTGTAAAAAGGGATACAACTTACTGTTTCTTACTGTGTACGTATTCTTCGACGTGATACGCCTAAATTCCTCAGAGTGATGCGAATGTCCATGACGCTATCTTCTCTGCTCCGAACTGTGAGCTCGTGTGAATAACGACCCCAGGTGCTTTAGACCCGCAGTAAACTTTCAGGACCGCCGTGGTACCAGGCAAAAGAGAAGTGTGTCTCATGGGACTATGTGCTCCTTGTTTGCAGATGCTTAAAGACATAGTAGTTCCTGCAACTTCTTACATCCCTGTTCCTATCCTAGAATTTGGCCATAGTTCAATAACCTTACCACGTACCGCTTGTAAAGCTGCGTGGACACGGCTAGCAAGCTAATGTTAGAATCTTAAGAGTGGGAAGGACCCCGGAATTTTCTGTGAAATAGTTGTTTTGCGCGAATACGCGTATCTCGGTAAATAAATGTTCTGAAAATGCGACTTTTTGTCAGAAAAGATAAAAAACTATTACCTATGCCCCAATTTTTTTTACTTTTGTCATATTAAGTGTATTCTTGGAGAGAAATGAATTGTGAAAATGGTCAATTATAGCATTTTTAAAGCTTGCCTGTGCAGTTTCCTTAAGCGGCAAGAGATAAGTACAAAGGTAGGGGTGTAGTTTAATCGGTGGGATTTCATCGCGCGCAATAAAACTCCTATGTTGCAGATTAAGTTTGCACAATACAGCGTTAGGACGGAAACACTGCACGCCTTGCGCGTAGGAGCGACGAGGCACAATGCGCGCATGTTAGTGTCGCCCGTATCGCTCCCTCGCTTCTTGACCTTGGACGCGGAGTTCCCACGGGGGTCCATCCCACTCCTAAAAACTGTGCCTGGAAGAAACAGTGTAAAAATGTGTTTCGTCCGTTGTAGAGTTTTCACGGTGTGAAATAGGAATAAAGGCCTGCTTACCAACCATGTCCGAATATCAAGTGAGATGTTATTCTATATGCAGTTGATGGCAACGTTACTGCATGTGCGTATGCTAAGGAAAACCAGCGAAATTCCTAGTCCATCACTAGCTCCCCACAGATATACCAGTCTAAGAAGTCATGTTTTCGCCTGTCAGCAGGAAGTTCCAGGAGAAGCACTATTGCAATAAACTGATTAAGAAATGTTGAAGTTCTGTTTAGCTTAGATTTTCTGCCTATTTATCTTTCTTTCACTTGCCACTACCCATTGAAACGATAACACACATATCTTACAATTACAGAGATTCGTACTCTGTATATAAAACAAAACAAAACATATGCTGTTTTTTTAATTTTCCTACTTTCGAACAATGCACTTTTAATGAGAATCTAATGGTAAAATTTATTTATAATTTACTATAAGCATTACTATAATTACACAAGTCAGCGCCAACATAAATTTATATAAATTACTTCGCATCCTAACACAAAACACATGGATTACGTATTGGAAAATACATTTATTATCGAACCTAGAGGGACTTGTTTGAAAGCGTGTCTACCGAGAACATTTTCTTGCGTTACGAAACGGCAGAGAAATATCTAAATAATCAGTATCTCAGAATCATTAATGAGCAGGGGGAATAATCCGTAAGTTTCGGCATTGAACGTTCTTTCCTCTTTTTCCTCAAAACAACTCATTTCGAGATAATGGGACTGAAAATGGTTTCCAAAGGTTTGGCGTGCTAAATAGAGTTCAGTTCTAGTATAAAGGTATTTGATTACATACAGTGAAAGGCTGTTTACGATATATATATAAAAAAAAAGCACTTTAGAAATGAACCCTAGAAAATAGTCACTGCCCCTGCATGCATATATTTTAATGGTCGCGCTGAGTGACGTTCGTCCAGTAAAGTTGGTAACGATGGATGTAAAGTAGTTCCAAATCTTAATAAAAAGTGTTAAGTAAACGTTTGTAATAACTTTTTTTTTAATTCATCGAAGTGTAACAATGAACAGATTTGTAAAGTATTTACTTGCTTAACAATTTCACAGTTTCATTTGACCATCGCATGAATAAAGTGACGAGACCCATGGCAATGTTAATTTTACATAAGGCGGAGGAATTCACAATGTGTATACAAGTAGACCTTAAGCAAGGCTTTCAAAAGTGCTCATATGACTGTGAACAGCCTATAGAGACTGTTCACGAGAAACTGAGCACTTCTGAAAGCCCTTCTTAAGATCTATTTGTATTCACAGTGTGTATTCTTCCACCATATGCGTAATTAACGTTATCGTGGACCTAATTACTTTACTGAAGCGCCGATCAAGTGAAACTGTGGGATTATTAGAAAAGTAAATATATTTTACAAATATGTTCGCTCTTACACTTCGCGAATTAAAAAAATAAAACAGAAAGCATAATAAATAATTCAGTTACTCACAAATATTTACTAAACATTTTTTAATTGAACGTTGTGAAATGGAACTACTTTCCCTCCACCGTTGCCAACTTTAATGGGTACACGCCTGTCAATGTTGCCGTCAAAATACACGCAGGTAGGGGCAGTGACATTTTTCAACGGTTGGTTTCAAAATTGCTTACTTAAATGTGAACAGCATATACCGGCATAGTTTTCAAAAGTGTTTAATTTCCAGCGATACGGCTAGTTCAGATGCATCGCGTTTTTTTTTTTTTTTTTTCAAATACGATACTTAAACATACAGTTAATAATAAAAATAAATGGGTTTAGCTGTGTTGGGGACAAGGCCGTTTGTTTTGCGTGAATACGTTTACATTGATGCGCTCGGACGCCTTGATGTTTATTTTACATTCCCGGCACCGCTTCACTCGATCATATGAGCTTTTATGGGTATCACTGGATTGCTTTTGAGATGTTCTTTCCAACCGTATACGACTTCTGTATTTCGACTTGGCTTTTTAACGAGTATAGCCCGAAATTGTGTTAAGTATCATTAATTTTTTTAATTAGACGTATACAATTTCACCATAGCCACGCCACAGAAATGTTTTTATACACGTAATCGATTGATCTTGACGTGAGCTGTCGATCGGAACTCAAACGAGCGTCGTAGCTTCTACTAGTGAAAAGTTATACTACGCGGCGGAAGTTATGAGACGCGGCGAAACGAACTCATAATTTCGACCACCCCCCCGGAGGGGGGGGGGGGGGTTCTACACAATCCTCACTCTACGTAACATATTCTTTGATCCTTTGGCAATCGAGTGGTGTAATTGAATTTTGAATGTAGACGATAGATTCGGAGCTGAAATGCCAAACTGTATCCCCCGATTTTGTTATCATCGGGTTTTCTGGATTGCCTCCCACTATGGTCGCAAATTTAAAGTCTTATTCACGTCTTTAAAAATCGTTATCGGTTAAAGGATAGGGTGCGAGAGTTTTGGCGTCGTGTACGAGAATCAGCATTTGTATGGTACGGAAATCGTACTTGTGTGTTTTTGGCAACAATGGCGGGAATGTGTGCCTGCGCAGACGGCAACCACGTGCGTCCACCATTCATAGGATATCACGCGGACAGCTGAGACTTGTGTGACGATCTGCTGAGGTCCGCCACGCCAGCTGGCCGATGCGACGTGGCAACAAACGTTCAACTACAACAGGTATGTGACAGTGTCGAGCGTTCAGTTGGCAACAGTGGCGGGAATGTGTGCCTGCGCAGACGGCACCCACGTGCGTCCACCATTCATGGGATATCACGCGGACAGCTGAGACTCGTGTGACGATCTGCTGAGGTCCGCCAGCTGGCCGATGCGACGTGGCAACAAACGTTCAACTGCAACAGGTATGTGACAGTGTCGAGCGTTCAGTTGGCAATACCGATTTCGCTCCTCGCGACTATTCCTAAAGCCAGTTACACACGGTTCACTTACTTCTACAAGAAGGCGTGCATCTTTCTTGTTCAAGTCAGCTTGCATCGTGTGACTGGCTAACTTGTTTGCAAGTGGCTTGCATGCAAGGGCTTGCGTGCTTGCTAGAATCATTTGGAGACTGTTCTAGTTCACATTCTTCTGCGAGTAGTTTGTTTAGATTTGCATTTTATACATTGATGAAGTTTCGGTACATTCATTAATGCTGATATTGTTTATTTGAGAACAGAATACGGATTTTAATTCTGTATTAGTGTTAATGTTAGGTTTATAAAATCTTGGTGTGTTGTGGTGGAGTGGTGAGTGGCAGGCATGCTGCAACATTCAAGTACTACCACTATGTGTACAGTATGTATACCTTGAACTTGAATACAAGAAGGTGTTCGCATTGGTGATCATCTTCTTGCTCACAAAATATGTTCGCCTGTACCAGTCTTAATTTGGCTCTCGTAGTGTATGGCGCAGCTATCATATCAAAACACGAAGTCGCAGTCGTAGAGTGAATATGGGGTAGAGTGATCACGACAGCTGAAAATAACCACTCTCCTGCTCCCAACATTGAACTGCTTTTCTGCCAATACGACTGTGGTAAACGACGTAAGTAGGATTTGAGGTTAGAACACTGTTTGGTAAACAAATGCTTTGAGATGTTTCTATACTTCAGCTTACCAATTCGTAATGCAGTTTGATTAGATTAAAATCGGTATAAGTATTTTACTAATCTAAAATGGCTTGTATTTTGAATATTAACACATAAATTAAACACGTACATCTCTGTTGACCATATGGCCTTGATAATTGTTTCATTGTGGGGTAGACCAATGTTGGGTACATGCGCAGAAGACAAGATATCGGTCTACCTCATCTTTAGTCTATAGACGCGGTTAAGGCTGGGCGCACACTGAGACGAGCAGTAGTTGCGTTGATAGACGCAGCACAGCGTACTGTAGGAAACTGCCAACAGTGGGTCTTCGATTACGAGTCGCACATTGAGGCGTGGTGCCGGCACTGACCTACGCGCCGTAGGATTTGTACGTAGTATCGTGTGCGTAGTCTAGTATATTTGCGTTCTGTGTACGTACAAAAAGGTCAGATTCAACTTACCCCTATTTGGTTCATACTACGCGCTTGTCTAGTAAGACAGTAGTAGGTTTTTTTCTTAACCTTTCATCTGATTATTCACATGTCAGGACAAACTATCCGTGAGTAGCGCTATTTTACGTGTATTTACTACAGTGAAGTTCTAATGAGAAATTTTTTTTAGCAATTTTGATGAAGGAATGGTAGGGGAGGCAGTGTAGGAGAGTGCTCTCCCGAAGGCTCGCCGCTAGAGGGAGGGAAACCACGTGACGCTGAGGGCACTGTACACACCAACCTGATAGCATGGCTCCCTGCTAACGCATGACTTACGGTTTTCCGACAAGGAAATATGCACACGTGGAGAAGCTCTCGCCCAACCGCACTCTGCCGCTGTCACTACTGGACTGAACAACCCCTCCCTTTCGAGCAACGGCGGTAGATTATCCTCACTCGCCTGACGTGATTTGTAGTTCTACGCATTATTTTCTCAATTGGACTTCACCATAACCAAAAATGCCTTTCTTCTTTTGCGTATATTATAATGAACCTTTAAATTTTACATTTCTACATAGGTATCTGATTTATAAAATGTGTTCATCATGCCAACTGCTTCTATACTGATTACGAATACTGCACTTCGGTGTGTTGCTCTGCAGTAGACTTGAACTACTCTGCGTAGCATAACAAGCTGTGTGTAACACAGATAATGTGTCCCAATATGCAGTCACCCTGTCGTAGTATGACAATATCTGTGTGACACAGATCCTGCGTCCCAATATGCGGTCGCCCTGGTAGTGTGACAAGCTCTGCGTGACACAGACACTGTGTCGCAATATGAAGTCACCCTGTCGTAGCGTGAGAAGCTCTGTTTGACACAGATCCTTTGTCCCAAATGTGGTCACCCTGTCGCTTGTCGGCCTCCTTGCCACATGAGCGTAATGGATCCAAGTCAGTAGACTTGAAGTAGTTTCTTCTAAATGTAGGTAAGACGACTTTAGGTGAAATGCCTGACAGTAAAACAGCATTTAGAGTAAATTACGTTTGCAAATCGACTTCAGGTCTGGTGCTTGTCGGTCTTATGCCTGTTGGTTGAGCTAAGACATTTTCCATGAGAGAGAAAAATTAGCTTTTAATGTCAAATGACGGTCTGTCAAACGACTCTCGGAGAAACGGCTTTGCCTGAAATTAATTTTAGGTGAAACGATTTTAGGCAAACTGTCTTTCGGTAAAACGACTTTATGACAACTGACTGTCGGTTAAATACTTTCAGGTCAATTGGAAGCGAAAGTATTTGTCAGGAGAAAAGATTTTAGGTCAAATACCGCGCCCGCAGCCTATCCTTTGCGTGCGTTGTTCTTTGTCTAAATTTCTTCTGTCACCAGAAAAATATGCCAAATCGATTAATGTATTATGAGTGTAACAAAGTAAACGTAATCAACAGTAATATTGAAAGAAGTTTTTCCTGAACCCATGTTTTAAATATGAAGTTTATCCCTAATACTGTTTCCTGGATATCCACTACAACTGACAGAACCACACGTGATTCACGCAGTCCATTTTATTTCTGGTTTTCCCAAACATCATGCGGTTTTATAAGTGACTTGACTGTATTCTGGTTGCATTACGACTCGTTCCTTCACACTTCCTGCTTCTCTGAAAAACTTGCTCCGTCTGTAATGACCTAGATGCCAACGATACGTTAAGACTAAACAAAACCAAGTTTAATTCCTATTCGAAGTCTCTTTCTGGGCGCGGCAATTTTTATGGCAGTGAGTGTATTAATGTGGGTTCCGCTTTACAATGTTGTGGTCAGGAAAATAATAAATATCTCCGATCATCGAAAATACAATGCTTCATAATACAAATATAACTTTCAAAACTTTCAACTTAGCCAATTGCATTTCCGATTTATAAATTTATGCCCTAAAAGTACTTTTGGTTGAATTTGTTTTAAAAATGAGGTGACTGTTTTGAAACATCAAATACCCTTCACCTTCAACTAGCTAGGCAATGAACTGCCGTAAAGTATCGTGTTCTGCACTAGTTCATTGATTAGCTAATGCAGACTGTACACTCTAATAAATTCTTCGCATATTTACGATATGCTTGTATACGTAGCGCGAATGGTAAAGCAATTTCCCATACATCCATAATAGAGTTCCTACATTTGCTCAGGAAATCGTCAAATGCGTATAGTAGTAACGCTAAACATTCCACATTTGTAACCAGGTGGTATTATTTCCATACGATATATGGGTTTAAAACTTCCAATTCCGTTTAGGAAGTTTACCAGAAATTTTGTTTGGAGTGTAGGGTATTTGATGTTCTTGCTAATGCGATTCTTTTCATTCAGTTTTCTTCACGCCTAAAAGAATACTCAAAAAAGCTTCAAGTATGTGGATATCTTAAAATAAGGGATATCGTTCAGAAATTCATATCGTACTCTGGTTGCAAATGAAAACATCGACGAAGCTCAGACTCGCGAACGGAACAGTATCTAGCTGCCTTCGCGCGTCGCTGAAACGACATTCCTGCAGCTGACGTCGCGTCATTTCTGTGTGGCGAATGCCTCGCCGCTTGTTCGCGAATGGTCACAATTCACTCGGTGACCTCGCTAGACGCGTCGGGAATAAGATTTACGCGACAGTGAGTAAACACTGTTCTCTCTCGTATCGTCGTACGTTCCACGCCAGAAGGTCGCCCGGAGCTTAACAAAATCAGGTTCCGCCTGTTATGTTAGAGTTTTGGGCGGTTTAACTTTTCTGCGAGATAAATATATCGAGAACACACATTTCCTCTAATAGTATAAAAAGGATGGTTCTAACTTACCTGGCTGCTGGTTGAGGCCCGGGGAGCCTAATTAGCATATTACCTGGCTGCAAGTTGTGGACCCCGGAAGCGAGAGTTTCCCTTTTCTCCCTTTTTACCAAAGAAAACGTCCTATTTCGCGTACAAAAACGTCATTTTCCCCTTTTTCTCTCTAAATTTCGCTATTTTCCCTCCTGTTGAAGCATTTGTGGATACCGAGCCTCCAGTTAACAGTGGTCATACAACAACTTACGCTTACTTACAGGCAGTCATACTCTCTCTCTCTCTCTTCATGACCTACCCACACTTGTGTACCGAGCCTGCACACCGAACCTTCATTGCATGTACTTAGAGGTAGTCTCTGCGCACTCGTGTACTTAGCCCACTGCCTTCCATGTCCTGTAATTATACACAGAGTCATACTTCCCCAGGCACCGAGCATTCGTAGCCATACTCTGTCCTCCACCACTACCACTACCACCACCACCACCACTACCACCACCACCACCACCACCACCACCACTACCACTACCACCACCACCACCACCACCGAGTGTCCGGGGTCCAAGACCACATTAGCATGTTCAGGCATCACATGCACTCGTGGTTCGGCGTGTACCGAGTATAACATTCAATAAGCCTTGTAATTTCCTTACTCATACAGATTGTCAGGTTGGCCGAGAGGTGTAGGGTGGTCGATTTAAGCTCCGGTTCCCTGTGTGGAAATTTCTTTGCTGGTGTGTTTCCCATGTTAGATAAGGATTTCGTGTGTGCATAAAACGGGGGTATATATGCAGTCACATGTGCTCTCTGTCTCATTCGCAGCAATTCTTTCGTTCCAGCTCTGACAGACATGAGAGTGTATCATTCTTTTTAGGTCAGTCGTTCATACCACAGCTATGCATCAAGAGTGAACGGCAGCTACGTGTTCTAGTCTTCGATGATAGAGGGCAGATGTTTGTGTCGCTACTGCCAAAAGACCTTTTCTCAAAGCTACCATGCCCGCCGACACGAGACTGGTTGTGCTTACAATATGAAGTGTGCTTATGTGTATTTTAAAGAGTGTCACTCGCATTTTTGACGACGCGATAGCTTCAAAAGACATATTGCAACATAGAAAGAACTCCATCCGCTTCGCATCATTCGGTGTTTGCTGAGATTAAAGCACGCTATATGTGGGGGGCACTTGTGAAAAAAAAACCATCATCATTGAAGCCATCATGTCCAACCGTGAAAACATTGGTAGGATCGTTTCCTAGACATTCATGTAACTATTGTAACAGGACATTTACAATGCATACACTGCGAAGAGACATATGAAGCATAAATGTAAGTTTAATTCATATAGTACAGGATATCGACGGAATAAGTGTGAAGGTGTCTTCACACGTTCAGATAGCTTAAAAGTACATATAAAAAGTGCACAGACCTTGTTCCTGCTAAGAAAAAACCTCTGACGATCAGATGCTTGCTGTATCAAGTAATGGTACGCCAACTTTCGACCTGGGCAATTGGTCGGGAAGAAGGAAACAGTGTCACTACTGCGTAAGATCTGTAGTAGAACTAGCAATGCACGACAACCTGTGTACCGGTGTAGTAAACTGTATACACTACCTAACGGAATTGATGTTTATGGAATGCTTAACTCACACTGATGAAATATGAAACTATATATACAATGTATGAAATTGACGGAATCGTCAGTTTGGTGCTGTTATTCGAAGTGTGAACATGGACTCGAGCGAAAATGGAAAATAGTCCTGTGAACAATCTGTGCCATTTCTGCAAGACATCATTTTCCAACATCTACAATACCCGCCGTCATGAGGCTAGTTGTTCTATGAACATGCAGCAATCTATCTTAACACGTGAACAGTGCAAGTCTCAATTTGGACGATGTGATAGCTTAAAAAAAATCTTGCATCGTGTGATGGAATTTCTTCCGTACCAGCTAAGCGATGTAGGTCTGCATTGAATACTCTCTCACCGCCGACACTAGGCCTAAACATTGCAGGTCATTCTCCACAAGCATCAAGAGTATAGACTGCACCTGATATAGTGGAGACTCATGCACCGTCAGTATAGGCAACACCGATTCTGGCCATGTACAATTCTCCACAGTCATCAAGGTATTTATTCTGATATTGTGGTAGGACCTTTAGTAAAAGATCTGGTGCATATCAACATGAGAAACCCGGTCAATGTTCGATGAAGTCGAGGTGGGGACTCTTAACTTACAAGTATTATAGATGCAAACATGAGTTCACATGTTTTCAACCAACAGGAAGAGTTCCAGTCGAAGCACGACCCAAAATATGTAACTATCAGGAAAAACTGTTTCGAGAGACGAGTGACAACCATATGAAAAATTGCACATATGGAAAATATACTACTACACCACAGCCATCTGCTGCGAGTTTGCCCGATGAGAATGGGTTCATCCTGAAAGGATCTACTTTCCGTGGTCTAATGAAGAAGTACATTGCATCGGGCATGGCGACGTAATTTGTACATACCGTAAGCAAATGAAGCAGAATATTTTAGATCAACCTACAGATGAGGTGGTAAAAGAAGATGTGTTAAAATATAATATATGGAGAGCCTTCAAGACCTCGAATGTAACTCTGTATAACATGCTTAACATCGAAGACAGTGTTGAAGATAGTATACAGAAGATTTACCAGGAGGAAGAAGAGTACATGGAAAAGAGTCCGGTTGGACATTACAAAGTATAGTTCATATACAGTTGAGAACAAATTCACTTAGACCACTTCGCAATTAGGTGCAACAACACTACAACATATCACACTCTTCGACCGACAGAATGGAAGTATAATGCACTACAACAGCATAATGTCACACACATAGCATGATATCGCTACTACCACTAAGTGAGGTGTCAGCCAGGAGGGGTCTGCTGGTAGGGTCAGCCAGGAAGGGTCAGCCCGGAGGGATCAGCACTGTGTACGAACTTCAGGATACTAAAATATATAGTGCAATAACAATTTTGGTATATGCGATAATGTAAAGACGCCCATAGCTTGACTCGAGACGGAATACAGTGTCGGACTGACACTCGGCATTTGATGGATTGAGTGCAGGGCAGTTGTGTGCTTGAGATGAATTCCTGCTGGGTGAAGGACTAACTACGTTGACATCTGGTACAATGCTTAAGTCTCACTAATTTACTGTGTGTTAGTAGATATCTAGAGCAGCTACCGTGGGAATAACTTCAGTTTTGTTTTGCATGAAGATGGAGCAAGCTGATACGATGCCTATCATAGAGCATGCCTCTATGGATGTAACTTACTCCATGGCTGGAAACCGGTGATGTTCCTGCAGAATGACCTTCAACAAAAGCTGTCATGTTCGTCACCATGAGAAAAACAACTGTTCAAAAGGACCGACCTCCAGTATACTAACATGTGATATGTGTAGTTCCGCATGATGTGTGCGAAGGACCTATGAGTGCTGCAAATCATGAACCAGACAGATCGTCAGCAGTTGTAAATATTAGTCCTGCACTGCTTACATGTGAAGTGAAAACCACAGATGCTACACAGGGCACCAACAACGAATCTATAACCTCCAATTTAGGGGTGATGTAGATGATCTACTGATGACGATGACGCGTCAACAACTGCAAAGCAAAAGTGTAATCATGTTGCTGGTGATGATTAATATTCTACTGATGACGATGTAGTGCTGACATTTGCCAAGCAAAGACGTACACATGGTTCTGAAGACCCCAATGACCTAGTTCATAGACTTCGGTCGTTGGTTTCCTCGTAGAGTGTTGGGCATTTTTCTGTTATCGGAGAGATACATGCAATTATTGATGAATTCAGAGCCAGAGGCTTTATTGAACTACATGATAGATGTATGAATGTGTGTGTGATTTGGCTATGCATGTCAATAAATACATTAACAATACTTTTTTTCTTCTTAATTTCTACTGGCTAGGTACTGCTGTGTGTGTAGCTGCTGCCCTACACATTTTTCGAACATCTGGCTTCAAGTATTTTGAATAAATATGCAAGTATTGTGAATGAACATGCAGATGTGTTTTAATTGTCTCTCATGTTATTTTTTTTTTCCTTTCATGCACTGTATCGGCCAACTTGGGAGAGCAAGCAGCTGTCTGTAGGAACCTGGGTAAACATGACATGGTGGTTATCATAGTAGAATGGTTGAATATGTAATGCTGGACGGAAACTGTCAAAGTGCATACATTAATGGTTCGGGAAGTGCTGACTGCTTGTAATTTCAAAGGCTTGGTGCTGAAGGTTTGGGCAGAGTAAGTGACTGCTTGTAATTGCGAAGGCATGGTACATGCATTGACGGTTATGGCTGTCTGTCATGGGCACTACAAAGTCAGTGGGACCGATGACGAACGATTGTGTGCAGGTGCGTCAGCATGCACTCTCAATGGGATTCAAACAAGCAATACCTTATTTATACAAACGGTGTACAGAAAAAAATGTGTCAGGTGCAGGGATTTGAACCCATGCTCTCTTTACTGGAACCAGCACTTAATTAAGGCGCCTTAGGCCGCTCGGCCAACCCGACAATTTGTGTTAGTTATGGATTTTCATATCTTTTGTCGAATGACATATGTTGTATAGTCTTGTCTAGCCGTCGCTTGTGCAATATGCGTGTGCGGGTTGGTAGGTATTTTTCCATTCGTGCACGCTAGCTGTCTACTCGAGAACACACACAGAGCAATGCATATGACTATATCTAATTGTTTGTGATGAGCTTGGTATACGAGTGCAGGTCGGGGACTGTCTGTATTTACGACCACTATTGTAGACAATGGCGGTTACTCTCTTCGTGTTGACGTTTTAGGAGTGGACTCTTGCTCCCACCTACGATGAACTTACATCCGATGGTAGCTTTTATGACGTCATATATTAACACTCTCCACGGGAATCGAACCGCAAGGATGCGTCATGGTACGTGCATTGTTTCCTATCAATAGTATAACAATAAGCACATTGACAAGGGGAAGTGGTGGTGGGGATGCAGTACTTGGTCGGTATCTACTGTGCACGGAGAGGTGGGACTGTCAGTGCGGTCTCCGCTTACATTGGGGTCACGTCGACGACGAGATGCGCTCGCGGTCTATGGGTATTCACTGTTATACCAATTAAGGTAAAAATAAACCTCTCCTCTGCATGGTAGTAGCAGTTCATGGATTGTGTGTGTGTGTGTATGTGATGGGCTTGGTACACGAGTGCAGATAAGGGACTGACCCTAATTATTAACACTGTTTGTAGACAACATGTCGGCTTTTATGTTGACTTTTATTACCACTCTCTACGAGAATCGAACATCAGCCCATATGTGATGTGTTTATGTACTTCCTAAATATGCCAAGTATCACGAGCGTTATATACTTCTGTTATCATAAAAGTATCTTATTTTTCGTTAAATGGAAGATTTGCCTACATTTTAACTAATAAATTTTAATTTTAATTTATAATAAATACGAATAAAAACAGGGCGAAAACGTTTGTGTTGATAGCACCTAGTAATAAATAGTTCTCATGCAAAATATTATAACTGGATGCGCGCGAATTTGGTGCGTTGGCCCCTGGTGTTATTTTATAGACTTAGTAGCATGAGGCGGAGGAATATCCTGTAAGAAGAACCTCAGCAGGGCCACAAAAAAGTGTGAAGTAACCGTGAATAGTTTATATAGCAAATTTACGGAGAGGGTCCGTGAATTCACAAAAAAATTTATGATATTTAAGGAATGTCCGTTATTAAAAGAGCAACGTGTCGGTGATTTTACGCAGAATTCTGGGGATTTTTTTAACTAGCACTTTTCCAATACACGACGAGAAATATTTTATAATAGACTTTCAAAAGTTCCCAGTTAACCACAAGCGGTCTGAAATATCCACGGTGTCTTAAAAGAATATCATTTCTTGGACTTCTGTAAGCATATTGGGAACACGTATAGGAGTTCCGGGGGAACCCTGCACATTTAAAAAACATTGCATTACAGCCGAAAAGCCGTACGTGAGCTTTTGATATTCATCCGTGGTCACCCATGGGGAATGCCCCTGAAATGTCGGTTGAAATGCAAAAGCACTGCTGCCGTACATAAGACACCGCGAACCTTGCGAAACTCATCTTACTGGCATCGGGACAAGAGCAGAAGAAATTAAAATGCAAGCGGCATGTTTTATTCTACTTCTTCGAATCTTTCGTAGGTAAAAATTCCTTCCTTACGTTGATATCTTTGCAGAATTCCCACAAACGCAAAGCTTCACATATATTCCATTTTATACGAGGAGATATTTCTCGTACAATAACGACTTGACACGTTCTCGTAATCTCAAAGTATAATGTTTACAAGACGTAAGTTATTGTTCTCTATCGGAGTTATTATCCATCGAACGACGTGTTTGCATCTGCACAAATGCTGTATGTGAATAGTTCTGAAATATGAGAGCTGAGGTCGTATTTTCGTTGTTGTTACCTGCGTCTTTCAATAAAGTAACACTTCTTGAATCCGCTAATCAAATCTGGCAACATTAGGCCTGTACCTAAGAAATTTGCAAGGCAAACATTTTTGTGACGCAAATTTCTCGGATGATATGGAACTTCTTATCTTCGTGCTGGAAGTTCTTATATCGATGGCAACATTCCTACTGAATGTAAGACATCTACCCACAAGACTGAAAATACATGGTGGTTTTAACCACGAACATGCGTGAGGTTCGCAAATTTCTCGGATGATATGGAACTTCTTATCGTCGTGCTGGAAGTTCTTATATCGATGGCAACATTCCTACTGAATGTAAGACATCTAACCACAAGACTGAAAATACATGGTGGTTTTAACCACGAACATGCGTGAGGTTCGCAAATTTCTCGGATGATATGGAACTTCTTATCTTCGTGCTGGAAGTTCTTATATCGATGGCAACATTCCTACTGAATGTGAGACATCTACCCACAAGACTGAAAATACATGGTGGTTTTAACCACGAACATGCGTGAGGTTCGCAAGTTTAAGAATTTATTTGATTTCGAATCAAGTGATCGTTGCAGTTTCGTAAGTTACGGCAAGTAACCCTCTTCGTTGAACGTTTTAAAATGTAATCCTACTAAGGGTCAGGGGTGTAACCAGGGGGTGGGGGAATTAGGGACATCTTACCCCCTTCCCGAAAAAAAACTATAAATATTCGAAAATAAAATGTGAAAAAAAAAATCACAACTTTTATTTATTTATTTTTATATAAGAAATGTGTGATCATCCCTGAACGTGAAAGATGTTTATAGCATTTTTCGAACTAATAATTTTTTATATTACATTTCATATTTGTCTCAAAAAATAAATTTGTAATCCCTCCCGAAGTAAATTCCTGGCTACGCCCCTGTGAAGGGTGTTCAAGAGTATAAACATTTTCTGTGTTTTAAGGATATTTTATGGTTTTGTGGCATATCAACGGAAATTTGATAGCAATTCAAAATCAGCTGAGAAATCATTTCAAATATTTTTTCTTGCCACAACTATAAGACTTTTAGCCTTAAATATTTTGTTAAAATAAATTTAATTATACAGAATTGGGTTTCTAGTTACGCCATAAACCAATAACTTCGTTATATATAGGATACTTTGTGAGCCTACGCATACGGCTTAACTTCTATCTATTTTTCCTTTCAGTTTAACGTAAAACGTGATTTAGAGCTATGGGCAACCTACAAAATAAATATCCATAACATTTTTGTAGTGTTCTGGTGACTTCAAAACTCATATAAAATTGTAGCCACATATATCAACTATGCAAAATTTAAAATATATATATGTATGTATATGTATGTGTGTGTGTGTGTGTAATCCTTGCATGTGAAATTCCCATGATTCCGTTAGTTTTGAATATTACTTTTCTTCAATTATTTACACTAGAATACTTCTTCATATCACATCACCTAAATATGACGTTTACTAAAACAACAAAAAATATATTTTTGGCCCTTAAAGGCCTCAATAGTATTTAATTTTCCCAATTTTTCCCTCCACACCACGCGCATATCCATACTGGGGGTCGAACCCGCGATTCCCTGGTATTAGCATAAAGGGAACTTTCTTAAAACTGCGTTAATTTCAACTGAAATACTGAGCGACATGCTCTCAGCAAGGTCGGCCACGAGGTAAGGCACAGTAGTTCCAAAGCCTCAACGCTGCGTTAGAAAGGGCGCGTTTAAATTCAAGGGCTTCCGATTTATTTTCGTTTCTGTATTATGCACACAAGGGTGGGAATTAGCACATTTGTAATGCAATTTCATATTATCACTTTATCAACGCGCGAATAAAGTCATTTGGTCAATTACAACTTTAATTTTATATTTGGCAGAAGTAGTATATATAAAATGAACAAAAAATAGATCTTAAACACGGCTATTAATAAATCTTAAACAGGGCTTTTAAAAGTGCTCAGTTAACCACCAACAACCTCTATGTGCGTAGGCGTGTGTGTGTATATATATATATATATATGCATATATATAATATATATAATATATAATATATATACACTTTACAAAGAACACTTCGTGTCTGTCGAGATGTTGAGATCACGGTGCGAATGTTCAGGGTTATAATCTCGGGTACAATAGAAGTGTTTGCACGTATTTAGGTGTACGTGTATGTTTATAGTGTGAGCTACCCTCAAGCAGTCTCAAGGCGTAAAGTGGGGATATTGCGTCAACTATGATTTATAACAAACACATTTCAGGCCTGAGACCCTCTCGCTTGGCTTTCCTCCGATGTAACCCACCCTCTCCTGTCTTTATCCCGCCGCTGATCCATTCCCAACTTATATTTCACACTTGGCCGGAACGCAGGTATTATTAGATTATTTAGTACTCTGATATAATTTGTAAATATAAGATTACGAGTTCTTTTAAACCAGACAATTTCTTGTTTCTGAAAAGAAAGCTAGTAATTGTAGTCAGGTGTTTATCGACTACTATTACGTTAGTGCAAGAATGCCAGAAGCTTTTACGTATTTTTACATGAATGACTAATGGGTGTATCTGAGTTCGTGAGGGATGAAGGTCTTAATAAAAATAAAATAACTAAATTCATTAATTATATTAATTATCATTGTTACAAACAGTCAAACATCTGTAATTTATCGGTCTGAGCGTCCTATTAACTCTTATTATTCTCATTGAGCACAATATTTAATTAGCATCTCCATTTCAATTAAGGTCTTTATCACAGTGTTTACTATTGTTAATGTCTCTTAAACTGCTCCAATTATTTTAACATGTTTAATTAAAACTTTCTGTTTCCATCGTCCCGAATGTCTTTTCACTGACGCATCCAGTCCACAGTCCCGCAGATCAGTCCCACTGTTAACTGCACACAAGCTCGCCGACGCACTCTCGCTGATTGCTGCAGTCGTCCCTCGCCGCTTCGGAATCGCCCAGCTGCCGCTTAAGGTCTCACAAGACGCCAAACTCCCGGCTCTTAATCACTCACTCCCAGTAGCGGCCGGTGATGTCAAATAATGGGTGTTCGCACCCACACACACACACACACACACACACATTCACACACACCTACTCTAATTCCCCTTCCCGGCACCGTGATAGTGTAGCGGCTAAAGCACTCGCCTCTCACTACGACGAACCGGGTTCAATTTTCGGTGGGATCACTCCAGATTTCACAGGTGGGAATCGTTTGTAGTTACCAAGCGTCTCCTTCACGTGCTTGATCGACTGCACCGAAAATTATAATTTTTTTTCTGATAATTTCCTGTCCTAACTCCAGGCATATGTTGATGCAATTCTTTAAGAAACCCATTTCAGAATCTCTACCCATCTGAGTAAGATTAAACCGCTTGCATAAAAAAAATAGTATTAATATTTTAAATTTGTGCAATTTTTGTTTATTTTTACATACAAATAAAGAGCATGTTAATTACATGAAAAATATACGTGTAATTTCTTCTGAGGTAATGACTACAAACAGATGCTAGTAATTGTATTAGACATTCACTCCATAATTGTTTTAGCTCGTCAAATATGTGAAAATATATGTGTGAACAGCATATGACACGTAAAAGAGTATTTATTGTAAAAACAAATCTGAGAATATGAGAAGAACAGAAATAAAAAAAAAAAAAACATCCTATCTGTTACCGTTTTTGAAGCCCAAGCATTATGGCAGGCCCTCTGGGTTGGTAGGGCACTGAAACATGTGAGTTTTCGTATATTTCTTATTTTCTCGCTTAAGTGTACGAGGTCCTTAACAAGAGGACTTTGCTCAGGCACTTACCTCTGCACTAAAAAAATCAGACACGGAAAACATAAAGAAGCGTTTGTTTGAGCACACCCACATAACCAGTTGTGTTTAGTGTAAATGTCTTAGTTGAATACACGTCTGCATACACGATTTTATGTCTTAGTTTCTGTGGTAATTTCTAAATGTTGTCGGTCAGGGCCTAAACATTTAATAGATAATTTTTCCTGGAAAGTCAGTTTTCTGTTCGCTAAAATTGATTGAACGGAGTTCATTTCGAAACTTGGAAAAACAACTAACGCCTCTCAGTCGTGCAGTACCCTGACACAAATACGTTGGCGTTAGTTTGAAATTGAACTTACAATATACCTCAGTAAAAGCATGTCTTGTTCAGAGTACAGTGTCCAACGAAACAGAAAAATGCACACACACGCAAACTGATTTATTGAACATCGTTGCACTTCCAATTGATAAATTACACAAATTAATATCAAAAACTCCTCGTCAGTTCACCACAATAAACAAGGACTTGTTTACTTGTGCTACGATGATTTTGTTTGGGGTTAATGCCGCACTTTCAACTCTGCTGGCATGTAGCGGTGAGTTGTAGTTGTGAAATCTCATTTCTTCAGTCAGTGCTACTACCAAGCGGCAAACGTTGGAACCTTATGTTATAGATACGAAAGAAAGGGCACAGTCAGCATTGTGCACTTGTCCAAGGTTAAAAATCCCATAATGGGTGATTGATGTCACTTCGACGTGCGCATGCGCAGATAATGTAAGATCGGATCACAAATCTGCTGTGCACTTCACAGCGTTGCAACACCGCAGATAACATAATAAAAATACCAGACGTTCATGATTGGCGCAACGAACTCTGATAACTGTAATAGGACCACACAATATCCAGAAATGATATAAAACTTCACGAAAAAAATATTTGGCAGAAAACTGGGATTTGCACGTGCACATGTGCTCTTTAATACCGGCCGCTACTGCTCACTCCTCAGAGGCCCGCACGTGGTATTTATACTTGAGGTCGGTACCGTGTAGAACGTTCTCGGCGATCCAAATTAATCTGGGAAAGGTAATGGTGATAACGACGGCATGCTTGCGTGATAAATATGAGCTTCTCAAGGTCAGCGAGGCGCGAGCTGCGATTAGTTTACTGACGTGTGCGGCGGCGTCCTTTATAAAAGGCCGCTGTTTTCGTCTAACATTGCAAACCTAACCTCCAGATCTCGGCGCCGTCCCACGCGAAGGAAAGACCGGGAAGCGACATGCAACAGTATATACGTGTTGAGGAGTTTGACGTAGGCCTATGGAGAAGTGCGTGTCCTTAGCTGTCCATCACCTCTGTTCATAATGTTAAGGGCACACACACACAGGAGGAAAGGGATCTAGACTCGCTGACCATCTCCCCCATCCCCTCTTTTTTTTCCCCCATGACGATCCTGTTATATACCACAATAAATAAATTATAACTGATTTGTGACGTTTTCATAGTTTATTTTCTACTGTTTTGAACAAATTAATTACACGTCTGACCTTGCTGCGCCCTAACCATGGGAGTGGCAGGGCAGGATTTGCATTAGACCTAGTAAAACCAACAGAACACTAAAATGGCAAAAGCCATGCAAACAACCATTTTTCTGTGCGGTGTAAGGGTAAGTTGATAGTGATAAACAACTTGTAACAGAAACAAGGAAGTGAGGTAATATTCTTTTATTTTGGTCATGATTCTTTCAATACTTTTCATTTACCATTAATCTTACATGTGGACGAACATACATGTTGAAAAGCTAACATTATCTCCACTCCCTTAAGCAACAAATATATTAAAAAGATTACATAAAAAACCAGATTGCCAAAATATAGAGTAAAAAGCAACCAGAAATTTCAGGTACAATAAATTCGCTGTTATTCAGCTAATACTTATAACATTACACAAGGGTTATGTTTATGCCTCTAACTGGCCATATAGTTGGTAAGTACAGAAGGCCATCACAAAATATATTGGGCGAATTACCCCAAATTACCATCGTTACAAAATGGCAGATTTATATCTGTCACACCGACATTTACTCCTGACATTACAGAATAATTTTTGTTCCTACTGCAGGAAACCCAATTTTATAACACCTTGCTGGTCAGAAATCAATGAACATTACAACTTCAATGTTTAATACCTAGTCTACTCGCGATCCCAAGTGGATGGGAGCAACTGCTCAGCAATGCCAGCCTTAACTACCGCGAGTAAATATGAGTTTCCAAAATGCACTAAACTTCGTAAGGTTGTTTTTTTCTTCGTAATTGTTTGCCAATAATAAATATAACAGAGTCTCGCATAGAGCCTACCGTTACCTAACTCGTTTTCGAAAGCTGAAACCAAAATATTTATGTTTGGTTACCAGTGGTTACGACCACCAAAATGCCTTATCAAAACTTGGTCACATATTTCCTTGTGGGTTTACGAACTGATTACATAAGGTAACAGTATCAACTTTTGGTTGAAGAGGTCAACATTTCGCAAAATTTAAAATATTTTAAAATTTCCGGCCATAATGGCCCTCGCCTAATGACAAAATGACGTAAAGGACCCATTCTCTTGGGGAGCTTACATTTGGGTATCAAGCAAGGATGATATTTATCTGGCAGAAGCTTGCCCCCTCGAGGCCGCTGACTGACCCAGAAGGATGCATGAACAGGCATTAAATATACAAGTCCGCCACCTAGCGCTACCAATAAAAACAGGATTTCATTATTTTCCCCTCAAAAATACGTAATTCCAAGAAATAGTCGTTGGGATGGGTCGTGATATTCACGCCCAATGGCGCTTGATGTTACCTAATAAGGTGATCCGATGCAGCGGACACCTATTTCCCTTAGGGGGTCTTCTTAATTGAAAAGTCAAACACCAATAGTATTACAGTACGTCATCAAACTTCCGGCATCTTGATCAAGTTGCCGGAAACTGCGTAACCAGACGTCACCGTTTTGGGGAGGAGAACTGCTTGGCCAGCAGTTCTCCTCGCTCGCCGTCGACGGTGCTTCGCTCAGGCGACGAACTGCTGAAACATCCGTCCGCCACAAAAATGTCTGCCAGAGCTGGTTGCTGCCGCACGAGAAAATTCACACGTACATTACCGCTTGTTTTCCTGGCACCCCAGGTTTTTCAAAGTCTTTTCAAGGTAACGTAAACCTGACGAGAACATTACAGTTTAGTTAATTATTACTGGTGTGTCAGTTTGGAGGTTCTTAACGGCAAAATCAACGTGATAAAGTGTCCGTGCGTGTCGGGCAGTTAGCCGCTCAAATTATCAGGTAACCAAACACAGTAAGTATTCGAATGGGTGACTGGCGACGTGGTCCGGCCTGCTAACAACTTATTAGTTTTAATTTTTCGAGGGCAGGTGCGACGTGGTCCAGCCCATTGATGTTAAGAGTTTTTAGTTGTAAGTTTGATGATTATTCAAAGACACGCAGTGACGTGGTGCCGCACGTCACATACGGTATAACAAGACAGGTATATATTACGTCAGTACATAGATATGTAAGTAACATTAAGTTATGCTGTGCAGATACCACATTCTATAGCAATTTTGGTTCGAAGGATTTTTTTATGCGACTAATGGCTTGACGTACAACTTCTTTCCCTCGCATCTCGCTGCCTCTGAACAATAGTGTTTGTGCCCCTGCCTTATAAACATAAAATACGTGCATATAACCATTTGCATTTTATCATTCGGCAGCGTCTTATTTGGGAGGCCATTAAGCTCTTTCCCCAAGTTTTGACGCATCCAGATTCCAGGCAGGTGGTTCTTGCATAGCAAGTCACCGCGGCAAACTAAAGCACGAGTTAGCAACACTCTGAGGATAGACTAGTTCAAGTTTCTCATTGATAACCGAAAAACTTGTACGCAAAAGAGTAATTGTTATGTTCTCGAAAAATGTTCTCTTGCTCTTTTCTAGAATTAATACTGAGTCATAATTTTAAATTGTTTTATTTTTTTCGCCAGCGTTTTTACAAAATCTGAAATGTTTAGTGGCACGTCTGGCGAATCTCGCGGACAGTGTGCCGCGGCACGTACTTGCCCCTGACAGGTGCTGGCATGCTCTGCTTATTTTATTTTTCAACCCATTCGCCACATGGGATAATAAACGCCATCGACCTATTCACTGGTGTTCTTGCATCAATAAAAGAAAATTCGTGAAACTTATAGAAAGACAAACATGGTAATATTATGCATATAGTAATGCTATTATGTAAACAACATGCATAATTCAGTTTAAGTTGCTACAATTATCCAACATTACACTTTTAATAACACGTAAATACATGTAAATACTTTTAATAACACGTAAATACGTGTAAATACCTTTTCTGATTTACTGCCAACATTACTGTTGGAACTACAGGCAGGTTATCGTTTAACAGTGAGCAATTACGGGTGCAGAATTTTTTTAATGTAGGTGTAAAGGTTCTTAAATAAACTAGAATCTGCTGTAGTATATTGCTAGGAGTGACATCTGGCAGCAGATACTCTCTGGTCCTTCCACGTAAAGAGTTGAGTGGAGAGTTTTGGGCGGCTTTTAACAACGAGCTATCGAGACCCGATAAAGGATGAAATGAGGTGAAAATGGAGCAGCGCCGGATTGCAAGGGCGGGTGAAACGAGAGATACTCGAGGAAATCCGCCGGCCAGTGGCATCGTCCGGCACGATTCCCACTCGCGGAAATCCGGGAGTGAACCGAGCGGATATTGAACCCGGTTCGCCTTGGTGGGAGGCGAGCAGTCTAATCGCTCAGTCATCGCAGACCCTTCCACGTAAAGGAAAACATCGATTTCGTGGTTCTGGCTACCAATTGTCTTACGCGAGGAAAAGAGGATGTAGATGTCTCTGTATTGGGGGAGTGATACTGGGCCGTTTACTAGCGAAGTGGGTGTGTGTGTGTGTGTATGTGTGAGGCAACTATCGATGAAGCGCTACAAACGACTCCGGCTGACTTATGTAAAGAGATATCGCCTCAACGCCCATACATAGTTATGAACTCGCACGCAGTGTTCCTGTTGTACAGCTGGAACTATGGGGTTTCAAGTGGTGTGTCTATCATTTTACTGGATGCATCACTGTGTAGCAAAGTCCAATGCACTCCTCTATTGTAGTTTCGCACGAATCCGGTTCGTATATTTTGATAAACAGCAGTCTGAAAAAGCAGTTCTCAGCTAATGTTGGAGGACATTACAACTATGTTTTCAATGTGCGTGATGTGAAAGTACCATACACGAATGGTCTGAAATGCGTTTCCTTTTCGTAGGTTAGCATTTTGGGCGTGTATTTACTGGTTTACTATAATAATAATATACAAATAAGAAAATGGGTTGTGGCTGTGTTGGGGACATGGCCGTTTGTTTTGGGTGAATACAGTCTACGTTGACGCGCTGGGACGCCTTGATGTTTATTTTACGTTCCCAGCACCGCTTCACTCATCATATGTGGTTTTATGGGTATCACTGGATTGCTTTTGAGATACTCTTTCCAACCGTATACGATTTCTGTATTTCGACTTGGATTTTTCACGAGTATAGGCCGACATTATGTTAATTTTTTTATTTTAATTTTTACATTAAACTCATACAATTTCATCATAACCACGCCACACAAATGTTTTTATACACGCAATCGATTGATCGTGACGAGAGCTGCCGATAGAAACTCAAACGAGCGTCATAGCTTCTCCTAGTCAAAAGTTATACTACGCGGAATTTATCTGACGCGGAGAAACGATCTCATAAACGCAGTCCTCCCCCTCCCCTCCCGACACATATGATGATACGCAGGCCTCACTCAACGTTACATATTATTTGATCCTTTGGCAATCGAGCGGTGCAATTGAATTATGAATGTAGACGATACATTCGGAGCTGCAACGCCAAACTGTATCCCCCGATTTGGTATCATCGGACTTTCTGGATTGGCTGCCACTATGGTTGCAAATTTAATGACATATTCACGTCAATAACAGTATTTTACCTGCAGCTGTTTGGCGTTTTCTAGGCTCGGAAGCAAGGGAGGGATAAGAGCGAAAATGACACACGCGCATGGTGCCCCATCACCCCTACGCGCAAGGCGATGAATTAGCTCGCAGTGTTTCCATATTCCTGCTCTAGCTACTTTTAACTACAGCGTGGGACTTTAAACGGCTATCTTATAATTTTAGTATTGGAAATTCTGAAGCTAAGTTCAGTGCAGATCTCAATAATAATAGCTTCACAGTGTAAGAAAGCTATTTTTAGCTACATATGACGGAGGGCTCGGAAATAACATTTCTAATGTGGATGATGTATTGCGAGTATGGTTCGTCCCACATATAAAGTGTGTGTGTTTTTTTTGTACATACATACGTAGGTGAAAATGGCTTTACTTAGTATTTCTTAATGCACTGTTCGGAAACATGTGAAACTACCATCTGGAACTTTACTGAACGTTGCTTCAGAACACGTTTACTGGTTTCGTATAAAAAAAAAGATTTGCAACTCATTTCATGTGCCAGATCGGCGGACATGGTAACGCTGCAGAGGATTCATACATACGACCTAGTCTGTACACCGAATCCAGTTATGTTCGTTCAAGGTTAAGGACCGACGACTAATGCAAGCGCCCTCTGGTAATGATGTATACGGAACTGAAAGATAAAAATGGAAAATTCTGACTCAAGTCTTCATCCACTAGTGAATCAACCAACAAGCAAAGGGGCCGGATTTTCCGAGCGCGTTGTCTTCTGCCCGAAAATTTGCATCCTGTGACGTTCGCCAGAGAAGGAATTTAGTTCATTACGCGTCATTCGATAAATCGTGCCCTGCGTGTCTAAGGAACAACGAACAGAGCTGACTTGACTTACTTTAAAAGCGTGCCGTTTCAAGTCAGCAGTCACTTCCAAGAGGAATCAATGCCGGGTATACGCACTCTGGATTCATCTGAGGCTTTCAGTAGATCTACTGAGCTCAACACAAAGCCATTCATGATCGATCGACTGAGAAATTCTAAGCGAAGCTGGTCTGTCTCTTTTTTCTGGTCAGTGCATTGTTGAGAAAGCACGGTGAGTATGTTTCCACGTCACAGATTTGAAACAAAATAGTAGACAAACGTCCTCAAGTTATCTTAAATTTTGCGCTGTATGCCCGCTGCGCAGTTCGAAATAAATATCAAGGTAGGTACTGAGCAACCTCAATCTTTCACTCTTGTACTATTACAGAGGGGAAAGCGTCGTAGCATTGTAATACATAATTAATTACTGCTTTCAGAACAGCACAATGTTCGCGCGTAAGTAACCTCGGTTTTACTAATGTCTTTAAACTATGCTTGGCAAACATTCAGTATAAAACACTTAGGACCTCTGAGATCTGGCCCTAGCTAAAGAGTGTGTGTGTGTGTGTACGGTGTTGGGGGGGGGGTATATTACCTTGCCTTCAACTGATGGAATTTCTAACTATGCAGATGAGAGTGAGAGCAATCTGGAAGATTTATACACACTCAATACGTTTGGCTGCACTACTCCCACGTGTGAATCAACTTTCTACACGCTGACGGCTGTAAATCGGCCCCAAAGGCCCTCCATGGCCCACCAGAATTGCATCGCCCATTTAGTTTTCTTGTAGTTTGAATGGGAAATCACAGAAATCATGGCCATGGAAAATGAACGAAGAAGTTCAACTAGAGGTCGGAGAGACGGTTACAGTCGTCTTAGGAACTAAGTTAAGGCAACTTTCAAGTTCTCTGTATGCAAAATATGTTGGAGCTGGGGCCTACTACATTATACAGTTTGTATGTTTAAATTAAAATGAATTTTTAACATTTAAATGTGTTTTTTTTAATATCTTTAGTATTATTTCTTTGTTAAGTTTATGTATACACACGTACGCACAATATTTTGACCCACGGGCGGGCTGGCTACTCCTAGAATTTTGTAGCTACGGGCTTGTCTGAGTTAAGGCAGACGATAGCTTTAATCATATAAAGCTTGTGTCACGTATCAAAAATTTCACTCAATATAGTCTTCACCCTAAACTACATTTGGTCGGGCGATAAAACTCGATTCCTTGTGCAAATTGCTAATATAAATTGACTGGCCGAATAAGATATCTATACTTATGCCACGTACACTCTGTTCAAGGTATATTCACACCTTTTTGAATCAAACTTTTGAAAAATCACTCCATTCATGACGTTTTGGTTGTTTCCTAAATATGTCATGAACAACAAGTGTTTTATACTTTTGTTAACATTACAGTGTAATATTTTTGGTTTAATTAAACTTTAACTTATATTTTACTACCGTCTCGCCCAAGCCTCGCTCGGATGCGATTTAGAAATATGACATTGTTTAGGTTTATAGCTAGTATATACACTAAATGCTTAAGGTAACTAACATAGGATTAATATTGTGTTGTTCAAAAATTCTTCGTAAGTGAGCACCTATTTTCAAAAACACAATAACTGTTACTGTGGGTCATCATTAAAAGATACACATATGCTACCGTGGGCTTTTATGTAGAACTTCTTGAGATTTACTATTCTCTGCTAGTTAGTTTGGTGTATCTCTTATAGTTTAGTCACCGTAAGCCATGTAAGCGCCCGAAAAGCGCTTTTATCCGACTTGATTAGAAAACGTCGACATTTCTCTAATATCCTCACATTAAATATTAATGTATTATATACCTAAACCTTCCTCACGAAATTCTCTAAATGATGGTGGAAACCGCATAAAAACCCATCGAGTACTTTAGAAACCTTATCCGAATCCACAGACACACGCGGCCGGGTGACTTTGTTTTATACTATGTATAGGTATATAAAGTTTAATATTTCATTTGTAATTATTATGAATGAAACCAGAGAGAAAATAGGCGTGGTGGCAATGCCCAGTAAGAAATAGATCTTATACAAAATATTATCAAAGTGAGTGAGCACGAACACGGTGCATTGCCACTTTGGTGCTATTTTCTCCCCTCAGTTAAGCTTTGTCTGCACGATGCGGAGGAATTACCAGAAAGTAGAACTTAATCAAGGTGTCAGAAAAGCCGAAAGTAACCGCGAATCGACAATACATCTTTGCACGGTAGAAAAATTAGACAGCAGCTACCTAGTGAAAAAAAAAAAATGTGGGCAGAGAAAGACGGTTATTCACGGTAAATTGGGAAATTTTGAAAGCCCTCTCATTCGGAATAGTAGTCAATAAAAATATTTCATTTCAGCTTTAGGTGTTAACTTCTGAGTGCGGTGGAATATACACGCTGTGTTTATTACTTACACGGGAATATTAATTTTAAAAAGCGGCCAACGCATAAAAAGTGACTGAAATAAAAAAAAAGTGACTAGTGCCTCAGAAGTGCTCACTTTGCCGTGAATAGAATATAAGATAGCGTTACGAGAAACGAAAGTTATGTGAGAAAAACTGAATATAGAATGTTCACGTACTGTGAAGAGCATACAAGACAAGTACTTCATAGTATTTCATGAAGTGGGCCACCTTCCACTGACAATGTGTCCCCTACCTGCCTTCGTTTGGCACACATACTAAATTATGATATGTGGCCCAAACACGGGTGTAAATTATTATGCGGGACGTGACATCGTCGTGTCGATAAACAGTCAATTATGCACTCTTCAGTGATTGCTGGCATCTCAAACCGTTACCACTGTGACAAAAGCAATGTTTTATTTTCCTTGTTCTTGCCATTATAGGAAACAAAACATTTTCTCATTGCAGTAATTAGGGGAGCGTTTGTGACTAGCTTGTGGCGGAAACTGCAGCCTTTCTATCAGAGCGTGTCACTTTTCAATTAAATCCAATGAGTATTGTTTGACCTAGTATATATATATATATTGTCGTGTCTAAAACAGATGAAACACAAACATTACACTAATATTTTATTGCTGTAACATAATAGTTTCCTATGGCCAGTACATTGGCAAAACTGATTTAGTCGTCGGGGCGGGGATCCTGAATATGTTTACATGTGTACAGATAACGTATACGTGTATATGTGCATAAACTGATGCTTAAATATGTACATAATACGGTGTGTTTGTTTGTTTGTTTTATTGCGCCCGTAAGATATTTTTTCAACATATAGCTGTACAAAGATAATAGATAAGCCAAATTACAGTATACACGGTATGAATGAACTAAATAGAATAATTTTATAAATAAATGTCAATAAAATGATAGTTTTCCTTTTGTAAGAGACAAACTTAAAGAACAAGTACGACTGTTAGCCAACTATTTCGACATTATCTAATGAACGCTACTAACGTACCCTGCTCAGGATTTAGACACATGACATATTTGTGGCATGAAAAGGAAGCAGGTACTGAAAACGCAAGTTTCACTGCTAACATAGGAAACCATCACTGCAGCGCGTGTTAGTAAATACAGTACATCGCACTTATGGAGAAATAGAAAATTTTTATTTTAGGCCAGGGGTGTAAGGCAATCTCCGATAAAAAATAACGCCAACGCCCGAAAATATGTAATATCGATACAGGCGCTTAGGAAGGAAAATTACCTAGCACTTTCACGAGGGTAAAATTTGTCTTCAATTCCCGAAAGTTGTTGTGGGTTACCTACCCACAACAACTTTCTCGTCTCTATTCTACTCTAGTTAAGGCAATCAAGTCTCGCACGTGACGCCAACTGAAATTTAATTTCGCCAGGAGTTTGGTCGGAGCCGCGGCCAGGTTTTCGGCCGAGTTTGTTCGGCTCGCAAAAAAAAAAAACACCCTTTCCTCTATTACGCCGACGTGACGAAGATGAGCGGATACCGCACTGATGGTTATTACCGAACTTTCAACCGATCTCTGCAGATTTACCTCCCTTTCCCCCCCCCCCCCCCCCCAGCGGTGATTTCGGGAAGGCAGGCGTGAATTACTACTTGTCGGAGTGAGAATTTCCTCTCCCTTTTTCTTCGTCTCGCTCACCCTTTCTTTTAGCAGCCAGCTTGCTCATCTTGGTGCCATCGAACTTTGGGAACGAATCACGTGAACTGGGCTTTGACAAAGGGGTAGTTTTATTGTCATCTGAAACAGCTGGACCCCCTCATAAACTTTCACCTTTTGTAGCTAGAAAGCTGAATCTACTATCTCAGGTTTCCTAAAGTTTAAGTCGTCGAAGTTAAACAGGACATAGTTTACACTACAGAAGTCGGTTTCCAGTTATTTAGATTAACTTCGTGGAACCATTTTTCGAAAAGACACGACTTCTGCAGACATCAGCTTATTCTAAACGGAATGGGTTTTGTTAATTGCTGCCTATTGGTTTCACACTGAGAAAAAGGTTTTGTTGAATCAAACAAGATTTTTTTTTTTTGGTGCAACCAGATTGTTTGTTTGTATAGGGGTAATGGAATATTTTGTTGCTGATACCGGAAAATTTGGAAGGCTCTAGTTTCCATCAAACATTTTGAAATCTGAACAGGTTCTATAACTTTTTGATGTTTAATATTCTCAGACAATCAGAATCGTGCATGACGAAAATGGCAGTTTCTGATCTCACGAAACTTTAAAATGACGAAAAATTGATAGAAACTAAATAAGCCTATAAAGATAATTAATTTTTATAGAAGCTCTTTCAGTATGAATGCCTTTCAAAGTTATTAATTCACAATTGTATTAAGAACTCATATCCATTAAATTTCATTGTGGAAGATATATATATATATATAATAAATAAAATTTCAAATCAGTAGATTAGTGAAAATAAATCATAACTTTTGCTACCGTTATTCCTATAGTGTATTGCACGGAAACACAAAAGTACTATCTCACTTAGAATATAAATTTTAAATGAAAATTCAGACTAGCTCCTCTTAGTTAAAAATCTGACAGAGTGGCACATTTTCAAATACATTCAAAATTATTATTGATTCAATATGTTGAATGGAGAAATTTGAGGGACGTATTACGTCTTCAAATTTTACTGTCAAATATATTTGAAGGCGGTAATTTTACATCGTGACAGAAACTTAAAAATTATAATTATGTTATTATACGCTGTTCACGGTAATTTATGCATTTTTGAAAAACCGGGCTGAATATCTACTTTTCCTGTCATTTTGCATCCTCGCCATTTATGCCAAATTTATGGAGGTAAGAAATATCAGGAGATGGCATGCTACGACGTAGTTGAAGCTGCATTTTCAACCATTGTCATACCGTGACACCCAAAAAAGTGAAAATACGATTGCTTGTTTATGTATCAAATTAATATTGATGACTACAATTATTTTTATTGAATAATACTGCCGTAGCAAAACTTTTAAGCCTGACATTAACATGCTTTGATACAATGGCTGTGCTGTGTTTCTGACAGGTTAAATTTTCAATGTTTTTGGTGTCATAATATAGTGGACAACAACAGGCTTTACATTTTACCATACAAAACCATAGAAAAGGTTACCCCTTGGTAAAATTAACATTTGGATGGTCCTGATAACTTATACGTGCGCAATCAAGTTGAATCTCTGGAGTTGTTAAGGATGTAAATATATCACCAATATGCGTAATCATATTTTAACGTATATAAAATAAGAATAACTACACTCTAATTCTAAATCAGTGATAATTTCACTGTTTCAATCAGTCAACCGTACCTGACTGATTCAACAGTCACTTAAGTGAATTTAACTGTTGAATCAGTGAAAAATGCCGGATTTCCTTAAATTATTGATTCAGTGATAAGTTCTACTGATTAATCAGTCATTTTGTTCACTTTTTTTCAGTGGTTTATTTTTGACCGATGGATCAGTTCGACAGCGTGTAAAAATGGCCGTTAAACAACGTGTATCAAGTGAAGTGACAACGAATAAACTAATAAAATCAATACAAAATACTTTCTAAAATGTGTTTCGCTCTTTCAAAACACCATGTCGCGAGGTAATATGAACATTCAACATTTCATTGCGTTTTTACGTCTTTCATCTCATTTTCATGTAATCATTACAGCGCTTTGTTTGATGAAGGTTTAAACTGCACGCAATGTGGTGAAGAGAGTGCACCCATATATTGGTTTTAACAGTTCCAACGGTACCAATTAAACCAAAAACGAAAAGTAAGAGCACACAACTTAAATACTCGCGATTTCGATGCGAAACTACGAGGTGTGTACTTTTCGCTCATTATTTCAACTTGGCGTTGTAGCGAAGATTGTGAGGCAACGGTCTAAAATCGAAGTGGAAACGGTGTGTGAGTTAAATCCTAGCCAACTCCGAAAGTTCTTTTACTTTTTTAAATACGGTAAATTGCGCAATATACATATTAAAATATCGTAAATTTTTTTTATTTCATGCAATTATTTCGCTAAATTCAATTTAAAAAATATTCAATTCGCCACTGCAGTCGGCCGTCACTTATTCAATCAGTGAAATAGTTTCACGTCACTAATTCAAACAGTGAAATTTTTTCACTAAAACAATCAGTGGTTTTCCGCTGATTCTAAGTGGAGCCATTTTCACTGATTCGAGTAGTTGAATTTCAGTGCGAATCAGTGGTTTTCCACTGATTCGTGTTTAGAGCGTGGCTTGATTGCCCATAAATTATAACATTGCACTCGCAATACGTCAAGTGTTACTAACTATTTTTTATTAATTCGTTGCCAACCTAACAAAGAGCCTGCAGTACACTATGGGCAGTGATTTTTTTTTCTTACAAAAGTTTGTTTCAAATGTGTTCATTTTACCGCGAACAGCCTGATATTCTTCTCATGTGGATACAACAAATAGAAGATTAATGAAATGACTTCCGCGTCCAGAAATTTAAATGCCACATTTCAAATATGTCGTAAACCAAGGAACTCCACCTCCTTACGAGAAAATCGTACTGGTGTTTGCTGTCAAATGAACGGACATAGTTGAGTGTGTTCTAAAGAGATATGGCCTAGGGGGTTCATAAATAATTAGGATATTCCATTATGGTCTATTCGCAAAAAATTCACTTTTTTGAATCAAACCTTAAAAAAAAATTACCCTATGTAAGACGTGTATGGTTATTACTAAATATGTCTTATATCTCAAGCGTTTTATACTCCTGTTAACATAAAATCATTTTATTTTTAGTTAAATTCAACCGATACTTATATTTCGTCTATTAATTATTATAATTTATATATATTTAATATGAAAAAAACTTGACCTCGAGTTTATCAAACTATAAAAATTTTGTATTTTTTGCCCATTGTTGATAATTTTAATCAGATATTTGAAATTGGAATTGTAAAAGTGTACTAAAACATTTAATTTTTGCTTTTTCGCCCTCAGTGGGTAATTCATTTTAACTTTTAAAACTTAGGGTTTGAAGGTTCTTTTAGATTTGAGAAAGCTCAATTTGACAAAATATCAAACTTTAAAATTTATTTTTTTACCCATTGTGATCATTTTAATGATATTTGAAATTGAAGTTGTAAAAATTTACTAAAACTTTTAACCAGGAGTGTTTTCGGAAAACAAATGAAAATTGCAGTTAAGTCAGGAAGGGCGTGGCTTCACTTCTAGGCAGCAGCCAATGGAGAAACGACGCCGGCTCGAGTGTATACAGTAGTGTGAAGTTTAGCTTGATGGAAAATAATGACGTGTATTCTGCAGGTCCCCAGATATACATCATGCCAGATTCCCCGTTCACGTGGCAGTACGTATAATTAAGGTCGTGTATATTGGGTTCTCTTAGAAAAAAGAATAGGGACATCTTGGAAAGTTATTGATTTCTCCGCGCAGCTAGACCAAAGGGTCGATACGTAAACAGATGCGAAATTACGCTGCAGTTTCTTTGACGTCAGCGTACTGTCATGATTACGGCCACCTGTTTTCGCGAAAAGATTCCTCGACCAGTTATACTCCAAAACAAGTTTGTTCAGAAAAAAAACTTCGTGGTTGGATGATTTTAACTCACACAGGTCTTAGGTGCCTGCCAGCTAATCACAGGCGTCCAACGTCGGGGTAACTTTATTTTGATTGGCTTAATCGAGTATAAAATGTCTTCTTACAATACATGCAACCAATGGTCAAAGGAGATCTGTATACCCGTGCATAAGACGTTGAAATCTACTCTGTGCATAAGTCTTTTCGCGAAAAACAGGTGACCCTAGTTATGATTAAGGGCATCGATATTTCGCGAAAAGATTTCGCGACAAGATACATTTCAAAGCACCATGGAGTCGTGCAGCTTTTCTGATTGGCTGAAACGTGTTCTAGTAAGTGGTAACGGTTTGCGCACGAATCACGACGGTACAGTGCCGGAGTTACGGAATTCTGAGTGGCTCGGTCAAATGCGGGATCGACGCCTGCAGCCAATGGAGGTATGAGAACCGCCGAGGTGTATGTACAGCACTGAAGTTTACTATGTGTTCAGATTTTTTCGCGAAAAATCAGTGGCCCTAGTTATGATTAATATATTCGAACTCATCGCATGCAGATTCATAACTTAGGGGTCTGTTATTGCTTATATGGGCTATAGTCTAAACTGGACTCCAGGGGCGATGAAAGTTATTGATAAGGGCTATATAGTGAACGCTATTCTAAAAGGGGTTTATTTAAAATTAAGGTCGTACAATATTATTTCAATGTAAACATTATGAATTATCCCGGGGGGGGGGGGGGGATACAAATATACTGGAGTATTAATTAATTTTAAATTATTAAGATTTAACCATCCACATTCTGGGTAAAGTCAAATTGGAGAGTCCCTATCTTGTTCATGATTCCGGAGGTTGATTAAGATGGCGGAACTCGACGGCCGGACATACTCATATTCAGTGGTTCTTTGGTTTGCGATTTCATAACAAATTTCAGCATTCGCGGCCCGTGTCCTGGATAAATATGTAGAGGTGTGATCAGGCAGGCCGCTCAGCTATAGGCTATTCACCGTAAAATGAGCACTTTTGAAAGCCCTGCTTAATATCTTCTTGTATGCACGTTGTGTAGTCTTCCGCCTTATGTAAAATTAACATTGCCATGGGCCTCATCACTTTATTCATGCGTTGGTCAAGAGAAACTGTGAAATTATTAGACAAGTAAATATTGTACAAATCTACTCATTTTTACACTTCGATTTATAAAAAAAAAAAAACCGAAAAAGAGAGAAATAATTTAAGTTATCAGAAATGGTTAGCTAACACTCTTTATTCGATGTTAAGATACGGAACTACTTCTCATCCAAAGTTACCAACTTTGATGGGCGCATGTCGCTCAGGGTGCCCGTTGAAATATTTGCAGGTAGGGGCAGTGCCATTTTCTAAGGTTGATTTCATAAGTACTCATTTTATCGTGAACAGCCTTTAATTGACTTAAAAGCGAATGCGTAACAGGACTCTTTCCCTGAGTGGTGAAGCGAAACTCTGGGAACGGGCCTTGGGTCTAATATACGCTCCTGCGTACTGCAAAACTTTCCCTATTGGCTGGGCTGTCGATTGGCAAGTAGGTTACCGGGAGCTGATTGGCGAATGGTTTTCGAACATGATGTCATTGGGTGAAACCGATTTACTAGCGTGCAATGCTGGATTTCCAAGAAAAAGCATGTCTCTTTAATTTCTACTTTCTTAAGGGTCTCGCCTAGCAGTCATGCGGGTCTCATTGTAAGTGGCAGTGTCTATTCTAATTTTTAGAAAGCTATGGAATATTTTAGCGTGAAAATTTTTCAAGACAGAAATTAAATATCTATAGTAAGTCGCCAATTAATGCATTTGGTTATCGAAACATAAATGTGGTCGTTGAACAGTGCACTGTAAAAAAAAAATTGTAATTTTTGCTGAGAAATTGTTTGTAATTTTTCAAATGCTTGTAACACTACAAAGATATATATTGTAAAACTACTCGTTTGTAGAACTACGAGAGCCATGTTTTTAATAGACCGCAAGAAATGCCTGTACTGTACTGACTCGTATCCACGAGTTTCAGGAAAATGGCGGACACTCAACCACGTAAAACCGTATATAGCTGTTTGTGCAAAAAATATGGGTGATATAAAGTCTGGTTGCATGTAAAAAGAAATGTATTGCAAGTTTTAATAACATATAAACACTTAAAACAACTCAAATATTCAAAATAAAATGACTATTACAATAAAACGTGACCGTATTACTCATTAATTGTTTCCTAGCTACACAAATGTGTTAAATCGGCTCTCAAGACCTCATTGTTGAGAGCCGTCCAAACCTCTCAACTGAACCACAGAACTGTTACTATTATTTCTTATTCCGATGTTGTCATATTATTTCGTAGGTATTTATAGCTATATTTACTACCTAAATGTGTTGCAAGGCGAGTTGGTCTTGTGGTAAAGGGTGAGGCCCAATAACACAAAGGGTTTGGGCTTTAATTCCAATGCTGGCAAAGTGAAACATTTTTTCGTAAAATATATTTTGATTTTTTTTTAGTTATTCTCTATTATTATTTACCACATTTTTATAGGAAAAAAAATATCTGCACTTTCCAATAATGTAAGTTCTAATACTAGGCTATCATTTGTAATATTACAAATACATGTTTTGCAGATTTTACAAGAGAATTGCTTCTAGCTTTACAAAGGATTTCCTTGGCAACTGGGTTTCCAAGGATTTTTCTTGTAAAAGTACAAAAAAATTTTTGTGTGTGATTCGGCAAAAATTGCTGTAGGTATAGGATGTTCACGGTAAAATGAGCACTTTTGAAAGACCTACTTACGATCTACTTGTATGCACCTGGTGTCACAGGAAAGTTGGCAACGATGGATGAAAAGTAGTTCCGTGTCTTACCGTCGAATAAAAAGTGTTAGGTAACCATTTGTGATAATTTAAATTATTTCTTTCGCTTTCTGTTTTATTTTACTGCTTCGAATTGTAGAAATAACCTTAATTGTAAAATAATTATGTTTATAATAACTTCAGGATTTCACTTGACCAACGCACAAATAAAGCGATGAAGCCCATGGCAATGTTAATTTTATATAAGGCGGAAGACTACACAACGTGCATACAAGAAGATCTTAAGCAGGGCTTTCAAAAGTATTCATATCTGAAATATTGCTCTATTAACACACTATAACCACAGCTGAAAATCCCAAGGAAACAGAAAAAAACGCGAAGCTTGTTCATGCTGTTTTCTATCATCATTCATAATGCTTCCTTACGGCTGGGTGAGACCTTAAGGCCAATGGTGCACGGAAGCAGTGTATTTACCCGATTATCGTTATAACTTGTTTTTCAGAGGGTTTAAAGAAAGTTTCGGCACGACAAGACGTAAATATCAATTTTTAACAACTTCTTGCATTGTTCAATATTCACTACCTCTATTATTCCTTGAGCACTGATGGAAAATGAGAAATAAGATATCATTTATTATCTTCCATTAGTGCATCGATGGTGGTAATGGTAGTGAATATCTATCAACGTACGAAGATGTCCGAAATTATTCTTTATGTCTTGTCCTGCCAAAAATTCTGGAAATTCTCTGAAAAACAAGTTTTGACCGAAAGTCTGCAAATGCACTTCTTGGCAGGGATAAAAGTTTAAAGAAAGGATTGCAATGTTGCATTTTATCGGCTCAGGAAATTATTAGAAGCGAGGGGAAAACAGTCAATCGCTTCAGTCGGTTTTATAATACTTTTTATTTTAAGCGTTGGTACTGAATGTTTTCAAATGATGTCCTCTTTGACCAATTTCGATCAAATACGTTACTACTGAAACAAAGAAGCTTTTACTGACTGAACTCGTTAATTTGGGGATAAAAACTATTCATTCTACCCTGCTGTGTTCGCGTACAGGGATCGGCAAATTAATTCCCGTTTCGGCCCTGCTGCCGTGAAAATGAGTTAAAAATGAAAGAACAATGACGCGCTAAATTTCCTGGCATTCAGAAAGTCAGCCGGGGGGGACCTCCCCCGTGCGACAGCTCTCGCAAACGCGACAATGGACGGCCGAAACCGATGATAAATGGCGAACCGCAATTGGGTCGCGCGAGACCCACAACGGGGGCCAAAATGCACATGAGATTTATGATAAACCACTGTGGGAATATTCCCTGGGGAGCTATCGACGGAGGCAAGTACAAACTGGGGATATATTACCTCGGTTTCTTACAATTACGTTAAATATAATTAGAGCACTTTTATACAGACGTAAACCACAACCAGTTCTTTCAGTTTTGTTTTCAACTATTATTTTTAGACCCGGGTACAGCGTAGCCAGACTTACACCGAAAACCACTATAGATTTTACAGCGTTTCACGGTGATTTATTATGGAGGTACCGGCTAAGTACCTAACTTGGTCCTACATTTTGTCTTGTCTGTTGTGAGATTTAAACCGGCCTCTTTGCCATCGAAGAACCGCGTGACAAGCAATCTTGTTTGTTTTAAAAGTGGATCTTATTAGAACAGCTAATGCATTAAAAATTAATTACATACTGACTGAAAAAAAATATAACCCGTGCGCTATAATATAAGGAAAAAAAAACACATAATAACTCATTTATTAAATTTAAAAGTCTTTTATAAAAATTACCGTGTATCGTTTCGCGAAATGTGCCTATGAACAAATCAGGTCAGTAACTGATAGAAATTGTGACAAAGAGATGTACTCAGGACTTCTGGGATTAAAATGAGGAGCGTTAAAATAATACAGTTTTTCACATGAAGCATGGGTCACGAAGTAAAAAAAAAATCACTTATCAAAGTCTTTGCCTTCAACTAGTTTAAATAGGGTGATAAAAACACGTGCCCTGGCGCAAATACAAATATGAATAGGCAGGCCAAATAAGGAAACCATGCCTAGGCCTATGGCAGGCACAATCTTTCGCAGTATAAAATTGGGGCTCTTCGTTTCTTTCTAGATAAATATTGTACATGCAGTATTGAATCAGACCCAAGGTCCATTCCCGTAGCCTCGCGCAGCCAATGAGAGGATGGGCACGGCCACAACAAAGAAGCCGGCACGCCACTGTGAGACGGTGCATAATCCATTCGCGGATACTTCAAACTTTTCTGAAGTCCTGCTAAAGTTCTACTTCCAGGAAATTACTCCGACTCGTATGCAAACTAAGCTTAACTAACTCTAGAGAATTACACATAAAGGACGACGCACCGAGTTCGTGCGAACTCAGTTGTAATGACAGATTGTATGAGAAATATTACTTACTAGGTGCTACCACCAACACACATGTATTCTTGCTGTTTTCCTTCTTATTTATTATAAATGAATGATTAAGATTTATAAATAAAATGCAGGTAAAAAGGAAAAAATAAGATACTTTTATGTTAACAGAGGTATAAAACGCTTGTGTTACGTGACATATTTAGGACATACCAAAACACGCCATAGATGAGTGATTTTTCAAATGTTTGATTCAAAAAGTGTGAAGAAACAGCGAATATTCTTTAGCAATTTTCTTTGTGGCGGGAGCATGGACGCCCGCGGAGTCTAGATGCGGTTAGTAGAAAATTGTTGTAGGGGTTAGTTGTTGAGAACTCCTCGTTACAGCCAGAGCAGAAACAAATCTCGCCTAGCTATCCAAGGGCATTCCGTGAAAAATAGAGCCCACAGTCGACTTCATTAACAGAGTCCGTCAAAGGAAATTTATGTATTTGATAATTCGTGTGACATCCTTCAGTGCCGATTATAATTACCGAGGCAATATAGTAATAAGCATCATTAACTTCGGCGTTCCGTCTCAGTGCATTTCTATAATGCTAACACCAGCTACGAATCGAGATGTTATATCGCCAAAAAAAAAATTGAATCCGTGTCATGTAACTCTATAAGTAGAGGCAACCGAATTCCGCGGAAAGATTTGAAGACCAGTTGTATTTCATAACACTTTAGCTCAGATCCACTTTCGTGATTGGGAGGTTCCCGTACAACGCATCTAAGGTGTCTGCCAGCAAACCACATATCCACACTATCAGAGTTAATCAATTATGATTGGCCAGTCAAGTAAGAAAATGTCTTCTCACAAAGACACGCCTCCAATAAGCATAACAAAACCACTTTTACGCCTGTGACGTGTTGAAATCTAGCATGCGAGGAAATGTTTTCGCCAAATTAGGGTGTCCGTATCTATAATAATATGCCATTTCCATGCACAAACTTTTTTTGAGCTGTTCATCAACGAAATGTTTCGGAATTCATGAGCACCATGTTGATTCCAGTGGATTCGGAGCCCACTGCAGTTAGTAACTTCCATGATAGAGGACCTGCTGCACGCGAACGACTACTTATGCTCGGCCCTGTACATAACAAACAACCAGTGGTCGATGTTTTCAGCGACTTCCTTATGGCTAGAGACCTGCCAAATTCCCGTCAATATTTGGGGACACGTTAAACGTCTAACGCGCGTACCTTCGCAATACGTTTGTCATTGGACAATAATTTACTTTAAATGTCCTTGGATAACTTTGCGCCAATAAACGAACACTTGTCAGATGTGTAGCCAAATCACTTTCAGTCCAGGGGCTTCACATTCATGCAGCAGCCAATGGAGAAACGAAGCCGGCTTGAATATATACAGCACTATGAAGTTTAGCCTGATGCCAATTAATAACGTGAATTTGGCAGGTCTCTACTTATGAATAGAGCCACGAGTATTTCGCGAATTCATTCCGAGGCGAGGTAGACTCCAGACACTTGTTCTTTTCGCCTATACCCGTGATTGGAAGACACTTCTTTAGACACGCCCCGTTTAACCGTGAACCAGTAATAAGCAGGAAGCAGTAGTATGAGTGAGTGTTTAACAGTCCTGTAAAGAGGCCTCACTCTATCACGGCTACCAATAAGCAAACGATAATGTCTCGAGTGTATAGAGGACTGTCCAGTCTAGCTTGCAGCCAACTCAATCCGCGAAATACTCGGGGCTCTACTGATGAGAAATGTGATTTGTTGAATTTTCTGCACCGTCCATTGATTAAATCGCATCAAAGAACACCCAGCTCATTTTCACTGGCTGAGAGAATCACTCTCGACATAAGTAGAGCACACACCCAAATTTTTACAAGATCTCAACACTTAAGCTACTAAATTAATTCAGGACTAAACGGGTTAAAAACCCCTGTGCCTTATAGTTCGAAGAAAAATATGGGCCGTCGTCTAACTTCCGCGAACCCTATTTTTACGAATATTCTGCGTATATAGCTGCTAAACTCATGCACACTTTTCCATCAACGGCGACGAGGGTCCACGGTGGCTGAGCGGTTAGTCTGCTCGCCTTCCATCAATTAGAACCGGATTCGATCCCAGACCGGGTCACTCCCAGATTTACGCATGTGGGAATCGTGCCGGACGATGCCGCTGATCGGCAGGTTTTCCCGGGGTTCTCCCGTTTCCCCCGCCCTTTCATTCCGGCGTTGCTCCTCATTCCCTTCATCGGCTCTCAAGACCTTGCTGTTAAGAGTCACCCAAATCTCTTCACTTGTTCACTCCACCGACGAAGAGTGAACACAACACATTTATGTAATAATGTCTAATACGAAACGAAGAAAATTTCCAATTTTTTTTAATTTATTGAATTTATTAAAAGTAATTTTCATATCCACTACGCTTTACTGTATGCAAACGTTGAGTTTCCACGCGGTGTGTTGAAATTTTTTTGTCAATTCACAAGATTTAATATTATTAATATTTTATCTGAGTAGAATGAAAAAGGGAAGTTTGTGCCATCGGCGTCTGGCGTGGAGCGTCGGAGCTGGTAATGCTCTCTGATTCAGGTCTGACGGCAGCCACCTTGTCTTCCATGTTGGATGTCGGCGACCTTTGACCTTTTACCTCGGTGACCTTTTAGAATTTTAACCCTGATGACCGGAACGACAGAGCATGAACAGCTCCGACGCTCCACGCCAAACGCCGATGACCCAAACTTCCCTTCTTCCTTCTACTTATCTGATTGCAATGAAAATTAAATTATACCTCACGATACGATATCTCGCAAACAGGTAAAGGAACTCAGCCAGCGGTTTGCTACTAGCCTCTAGTTAAACGCACATCAGTAACAATCTACTGACTTCGTCACGACATCTCAAAATAAATTTAGACACTGAAATAAAAAAGATGCTAGCTGCCAGAAAAAATTCACACAAAAACACTAAAAGTCGAAACTGCTCCAAATCAACGAGTTTGACTGCAAATGTGTTGGAACAGCTCCACTTGAATTAGTAAAATTTTATGGATAATTTTAGTTGCTAGTTATCTCTGATTTGACAGTGGTCTCTACTTATTCCTAGTGAATTGCAGTGGTCTGGCAGTAAAACCTCAGTATAGGGTGTTCACGGTAAACCGAGCACGTTTGAAAGCCCTGCCTATGATCTACTTATATACACGTTGTGTAGTCTTCCGCCTTATGTAAAATTTACGTTGCCATGGGCCTCTTTACTTTATTCACATGTCGGTCAAATGAAACTGTAGAATTATTATAAAAATATATATTTTACAACTCTGTTCATTCTTACAGTTCGATGCATTAAAAAAACAGATAGCGAAAGAAATAATTTAAGTTTTCACAAATGGTTACCTAACACTTTTTATTCGACGTTAAGATATGGAACTACTTTCCCTCGATCGTTACCAACTTTACTGGGCGCATGTCACCTAGCGTGCCCGTTACTATATATGCGTTCAGGAGCATTGACTTTTTTTCCAAGGTTGATTTCAAAGGTGCTTAATTTATCGTGCACAGCATTAAAGGTGCTTAATTTATCGTGCACAGCATTTAGCTTAGTGCATTCTATTGATTAACCAGTATATAACAGTTCATCAACTGAAGATACAGTACCGATTTGGAGTGAAGGAAGAAGAGAAAATATACTACCGTGAAATTAAATATGAGCTCCAAGAACCTCCTGTCAAATATGCTTTTAACCTAGAGAGGGGACAAATGTGAAGAGACAGTGTAAATAGTTCCACAAGCGTTAAACCAACAATGAAATGGAAAAACTGGATCCTTATGGGTAGGGATAGGAAAATTTCGCGAGTTCAGTGAGCTGTAAGCTAGACTCCACAGTCATGTGCACACTAGAGCATCAGACGTTTGTTCATTGGCTGCTGCTCCAGAGATTAGCCAGTGTTACTCCAGACCTGCTTATATGGCTCTCGCTACTTGTGTCCTTGAAAGTCTGCTACTGGCTCAGAGTAGTCCAGGGCGTGTCTAATGAACTGCGATCCAATTGCAAAAGTGACTTCAGTGTACACGTGTTGGGCGTCTATCTTGTCCTGGAATTAACTCGCGAATTTCTCCTATATCTACTTATGGGACATGACCGAGCGATAGACTCGCATTCAGTAGGACCTAAGCAATTTCCGATACAACACCAGGCCATTGATTCACCATTCCTGCTTCACTGAATACCTGGGCCCGTCTCTAACAACCTCGCTGTCGACATAGACGACGCGGGTGGGCTTGCCAATTAAAAATTACTACTTAAGAATTTTGGAAACACCGTCGATCGCGCGTAAGAACCCCATTTTCTGTACTTGCGATTCACATTTTGCACGACAGTTTTTAATTTCAGCCTTTGAATACTCGACTCAAGCAGTTCTTTGGGGTAACTTCGTACAAAGTAAGGCTAACGTATTGCACCCAACGTTTTCATTTAAATCTAAGAATTTACAATTGCACATTAATATATATTCAATGGTTAACGATTTCATTTATAAAGAATGTAGAAATGCGCAGCAATTCATTGAGCCATTATTTGAAACTAAATTTGGTGCGCAGTACAAGGTTCGTAAAAGTTGCGCCAATGACTGTGTAATCGTCCACTTTTTACTAAACATACCAACGGCACAATCAAACTATTGCCCTATTCATATTTCAATACTTGTTTAAAACTGTAAATACCAGTTTTCCTCCAACAACACGTGCCAAGACGTGATAGGTCACTGCAGCAGAACTTTTAGTAAATATTTAGATCGCGTTCAAATTAAGGTATAGGCCCTATGCCATGCTTGATGAATTCGGACAGACAATCTTGTTTTCTTCAACAACTGCTATTATCCTGCTACAAGCTTATATTAAACATGTATTTCGGCGTAGAAAAACTTGATAACAGCCAGATGTTATAAGGATAAATCAAGGATTAAATTATATTTCATTTCTATACTTAATTAACAGTTATTGTCATGCTTAATATACGTGAGTCCGTAAATTACATTGCTTGTTTACCTCAGCTTCTGTAAGTTGTGAATATATAAGCCTTTCATGAATTTATTGTTTAGAAATTTCGTAAGGTGCAGCTATAAATAATTGTTAACTTATTTCAAAATTCTATGTTTACGAAATAGTGATATTGCCTTATTAGTCTATCAGTTCCTGGAACAGGTACACACGAGTATGCACTGTACTAGGTGAATTACGCCACGACTTTAAATATAGCTATTTCTTTAACTCTCAAGGAAAACCCGAGCACCGCATATAACTTGTTAATTTCTCTGTCATACAGTAAATCGAAGTACACAGTTTCTGCTCCTGTATACAATTCATAATTACTAACGCATAATTTATCAATCGTAACTTTCGTCAACCCTGCTTCGTTTATACCTATCAATACCTGGAAAAAAAAATTCGTCTATCTGTCTACCTGTCTACCTGTCACGGTGAAACTTTTCTAGTTTTTAAAATGGCAATAGTGGAACTGAGTTATTTTCGTAATTTTTATTTTGTTGTCTTAAACCTTTACAAAATTTATTAAAGCCTTTATTGATCCGCTTTGTATCTCCTAACCAGACATTTCCCCACCTTTGTTATCCACTTGCGCAATGGACGAAGCTTGTAACTCCTATTTTATTCAGACATGCTCCAGCATAAATAAGAGGCTGGAAGCGAATAAGAGTAACATATTAAAATGATACCTTTCTCTGCAAAACGTTTCTTTTGTTGTGAGGATAAGGCAAAGTTTTGGATTAAGACACCATTACTACATTATTTGAGCAAATACCACCTACTTTTCAGAGTCTCGGCGATAATTTGAAATTGTTTTATTTGGAATATTTGGATGTACCTATTATTTTCCATAAATTAGATTTTAGATTCCGTACTATAATACTGTGATTTTATTTTTTTTGTTTAGCTGCCAGAGACATCCGTTTTATTAACATAGTTCAGAAGCAAATACTTTCTTCACTTTAGTTATAAATAATAGGCTATTAATGAGAAAACGTCTCCAGTTATCACTCTACAACATACGATCGCTTAATTCAAAATTATGTAATGAAGTATAAGAAATCGACATAGTAGCTATAAACTTAGCAGTGTATCGTAAAGTTTCACTGGTCTGTAGGCTGCTGTAAAAGAATAAGAAGAGATTAGGAAGAAGAAGAGATTTGTGAGCATGGAGCCGCGCCGGAATGAAGGGGCGGGGGAAACGGAAGACCCCCAGGAAAACCAGCTGACCAACGGCATCGTACGACACGATTCCCACATGCGAAAGTCCGGAGCGACCCGGGCGGGTATTGAGCCCAGATCGCCTTGGTGAAGGGCAAGCAAGCCATCCGCTCAGCCACTGTGGCCCCCTGCTGCTGCTGTAAAAAAAGTTTTGAATATTTCTCAAGCAGCATTTGACACGTGATTGTCTGCATACTGTTTATCAATCTAAGACTGCAGGCGTTATCATCGACTCTTGGTCCACTTACAACCATATCGACAGTCACCACTGTGTGGTATTATCTTTTCTGTGACGATTCGATGTCGTACGGCGAAACAGCTGGTTTCCTTTCTTGGTACATAGTTTATGGCGATGACGGAGATGAGGTATTCGTGCACGTGGCCACAACTCTCATAATATAATAGGCCCATGCAAGACTTAATTGAACATTATGAAAGGCCTCGGGGAGTCTTTGTATTACCACGACGAACATCCAACCGCTGGGCGAATATTTAGAAATTAACATTCGCAATACCTTGCGGGAAGTTCTCAATTTCCAAAAAATCCGTCAGTTTGACAAGCATGAAAAATTAAAGGTCCTCTGGTCTGAGTCTCAAGGAAAAATTCTTCCACAGAAGATATTTTTAGTAGCCGTTATTAAATTTCCCTGCCGCTAAGTAGTCCCGTCTCCTTGCCGACGAACGACAAGATAGGAAGGCAACCCTGCAGCCAACGTTCAGATTTCCATTAGGACGTGGAAGGTTATATCGAAACATGTATACTGTATCTGTTTGAGAAATCCTGGGGGTGTATCAATAGTAATATGTGTAATCCTTCCCGGTTGTAGCTAAAGCGCTGCAACAACATGATGAACGGAAGTGAAGTTCGCTAGAGACGAAAAAAGATCAAGGTAAATAACTAAAACATACACTGAGCTTTAAAAAAAATATCAACGGCATGTTTACTTCAAAAACGTATAAAATAAGGGTTAGGTATCATGTATTTGCATTATGCGAGTCTGCTGTACATTTCTATCAAAGTAAAGTTGCAGTAATTCGTATTTATAAAACTAACACTAGGACTTAAGTATTTTACATTTTAGTACATTGTAAAATATACTTCATTGAACTTCCTAAACTTAAAATACAAATATTAAACCTGTATGTATTATGAGACACAATACAGTATATCAGGCTCAAATACGGAAATTATGCTACAGTATAGAAAGTTGGGAATTTCGTAATGTACGTACCTGAACAAATGTAGGAGAGCTAACATGGATGTGTGGAAAAATACTTTACTATGAGTGATTTTTCTTTTTACACATCCACTGATGTGGTATATTTTCGAATAATATCTTTCTGTGTATACCTTATATACTAACTGTGTTTCAGTATAACTTAAAAGAAAACAAAATATTTATTTTCAAATAATTTTAATTTATTAAGTAATAAATACACGGGCTTTCAAAAGTCATATATACTGAAGTTACTGTACGTTAACACATTACTGTCATACAGTGGCAATAATATTGTTAACATGCGTCGAATTTGAGTCACTGTAGTTAAAACATGTTTCTGTACTACTCAATACTTTTTAAAAATCTCCCGATGCAGTCTTCTATAGTGAACTTAGATTAAATATTTAACAATTGAAAAGTCTAGAACCAGCCAAAATCCCAGAAGCTCGTCAAAAACTATTTAGACGTATAATTTCAGCTTCCTTTGGAGAATGGGATCTACACGCCAGTTTTTTTTTTATTTTACCAACGGTATAATCTATTCAGCTGTGCTGAATCAGTTTATTCCAGTTCAAGTATATTCAGCATAATTTCACATGTCCAGTGAGATCGAAACTTTTAAAAATACGCAGAGCGTCGTAAAACATTTATCATTTGAAATACTTTTTGTTTTGGTGGGATGTTTTCCTTCTCTGTAAGTCTGCAAAAGAGGATCACGGGAAGAAAATAGTTATGTTTGGTCATTTCCGAAGTGCGAAGTATCTTTTGTTTGCAGTTGTAGATGTCGCGACACGCGTAAAACACAAGTTGGAGGAAAGTTGAAGTTCTGGACAACCTGCTGCCTCGTTTCACTTGAATTGTGGCGATGATGACTTCTCTATTGTCTTCTTCCAATTCCAAAACTTTCCCCCAACCAACAAACCATCCACTTATCTACCTACCACAAAAGCAAACATAATAAAATACACTGTATTGTTTGAAACATGGGAAAAAAGGAGAGACACCTAAAGGACGTGACAAAAACCGCTTAAAAATAACAAAAGTAAATATTTATACAACTGTACTCTGATTCATAGCCGGTGCAGCACAAACTACTTCCAAGAAAATTCCAAATGCGTTTTACACACAATGACTGTAATAAAATTTTTCCAGCGCTTGCTAGTAAGGAGTTACTAACGAATGGGTGGCAGCCAATAACACGCAAGTATCGTAGTGGCCAATAAGCTTCCAGAACACACAGGAAAAGATTAGTCTGAAGACGTTTACAATTCAGATTTTTGCGGTGACAACTTGTTTTAAGACAGAATAGATCTGAGGCTGTACCACATATGGCGGAGGTTAGTGGTTTATGGAGTGAGTGGACTAGTTGAAAGAATTTATAAATAGAGTCATTAGCAATTGTTGAGGGGTAAGTTAATCTCCTACAGATCGTAGTTTACATAATGGTTACACATCAACTACTCTCATTTGCCTATAAGAAATGTTTATTATTTTTTATAGCTAATTTTGTTCGAGAAGGCTACGCTTATTGATTCTAATGGAGTTATCATTATTAATTTTATACAGGATACTCCTCTGTTATATATTTTTTTCCTGTGGTGAAGGGTTGTAATGTGAAGAGATGGGGGGTTAACATGTGGGTTGTGATGTGTAGAGATGGGGGTTAACATGTGGGTTGTGATGTGTAGAGATGGGGGTTAACATGTGGGTTGTGATGTGTAGAGATGGGGGTTAACATGTGGGTTGTAATGTGTAGAGATGGGGGGTTAACATGTGGGTTGTGATGTGTAGAGATGGGGGTTAACATGTGGGTTGTGATGTGTAGAGATGAGGGTTAACATGTGGGTTGTGATGTGTAGAGATGGGGGTTAACATGTGGGTTGTTATGTGTAGAGATAGGGGTTAACATGTGGGTTGTGATGTGTAGAGATGGGGGTTAACATGTGGGTTGTGATGTGTAGAGATGGGGGTTAACATGTGGGTTGTGATGTGTAGAGATGGGGGTTAACACGTGGGTTGTGATGTGTAGAGATGGGGGTTAACATGTGGGTTGTGATGTGTAGAAATGGGGGTTAACATGTTGGTTGTGATGTGTAGAGATGGGGGTTAACATGTGGGTTGTGATGTGTAGAGATGGGGGTTAACATGTGGGTTGTGATGTGCAGAGATGGGGGTTAATATGCGGGTTTGAAGAGTTTGAGTGGAGGTGGGTGGAGACTTGCTGAATGTACATGCTTATGCGATCGACTTACGCTTCCGAACAATTTACAATTTATTACAGTAATGCACGTGTCACAACAAAATTCTTTCATGGACAAATGTAAATGAATTAACATTTTAAAGACTACGCTCGCGTGTAGTTCGAGCAAAAATATTTTCGTATTGAAAAGAAAACTGGCATTTCCATGCAGTCGTTGTACTGCCTGTGTTTAACAGGGTCTTTAAAGAACTCTACAGTTCAGTAAAAATAACTTTCCTGTATACAAACATTTCTTTGTTTCATCCCCGCAAAAGGACAGGTGTGATTTTCAAACACATCTTACACAGATAATGACATTTGATTGATATAAAATCAACTGAGCGCCTTAGTGACTGATGACCAGCCAATAATGAAGGTTGTATAACACAGTAAGCGTGTCCATAGTCATGTTGGCCACTAGAAGGGTAGTGAGTGGGAACACAGAGACCAATATAACCTTTGTTCCTACAGTGGTGGATATAAGTAACTCACTTCTAACTTGTCCTGGTTGTCTTGTAAATGTCTGTTGACCTCAAAGTGTTAATCGATTGTGCATAAATAAATATTTTATAATTTTTTTAAAGGGAAGTTGCGCGATAGAGTACGATATGTTCTAGTGCTACTTATAAATGTGGCTTCGACTGTAACACAGTTAAGTAATATGCTGAATACATATTTAAGCACTACCATAAAATTCTCAAAATCCTGTGAAAGATTTGCGCCCTTTCGAATTTTAAAAGAACTTTCTCCTCCATTGCGATGTGAGGGTGTGCCCGGAGACACCGCGCAATTGCTGGCCCACTACGCTTTGCTGAATTACGTGTCCTACGAGGGGCATCGGCTGAGTTATTAACCCTTTCAGACCCTGGGGCATAAATTGATGCCTTTAAAGGTAGGCAGTGTTTTGTGTTTTAAAATTTGCATTTACTGCAACGAAGACCAATTTTGCTCATTTTAGTATCACTACTCTATGGTTTTAGATACTAATGCCATCTCTGGGGTTCAGAATGAACTAAATAAAAAAATATTTGGAATTTTACCTGAAAACCAGACGATTAAATCAGGTTTTAAGGGGTTAAACATATTGGTCTATGCCCCCGTTCGATGCCTGGCAGTGCGGAACGGCAGGTCGAGGCCTGGCTTTTGCACCGCCATCAGATTGTCGACTGCACGATGACTAGGGATACACAAGTTTCGCGAAAAGATTTCCGCTCATGCTGAAATTCCAATACCCTACGAGCGTGCCAGCAGTTTCCTTTTGCTTATTGGCGGCGTGTGTCTGTGAGAAACATTTTCTTAGTCGACTGGCCAATAAGAATTAAGTTACTCCGATACTGTACGTCTCTGATTCGGGGACAGACATTTAACACTGCGTAACAACTATATCACACAATCACAAAAGTAGATCTGAGCTAAAGTGTTTTGAAATACAATAGGCCGTGAAATATTTCCGGGAAATTCGTATGCCCCTAACGATGACGATGCCCCCCCCCCCCCCCATGAACCAACCCCCACTACGTCCTCTCCTCAGCACCTGGGACCACGTTGCCTATGGCCGGTCGCACCATCGTGGTTCGAAACTCGATCCGAGATCGGATCTAAGATCGACACATAAAACTGTTTCACCGTTCAATCTGAGATCAGCAGCCATCGTCGAAAAATGTAGTTTGAAAATACGCCAACAGATAGAACTACGTTTGATTGTTTTCTTGGGAAATTAAAACATTATACGCACTTGAATATTATTGAGTAAAATTCGTACAACAATATTTCACTTAAAACAGATAAAACATCGCACATCTAGTTCTATCTATAGTGAAAAATACCCCTACTTCCATGACGTCATATATTACGAACCAATAGCAAAATTTGTCTCATACTTGATCTCAATCTCTCATTTTGGAATCAACATGGACGAATCGGAGATACAGAATCATGACATTTCGATGATGCAACACTTTTACGTTGTAAGCAAGATCAAATTGGAACCTGGTTCGGAACTAGGATCATTCGATTTGAGATCGGGGAAGATGCTGGTGCAACCGCCCGGCACTAGAGACTGTACGACGCTTTTCTGCTATGCCATCGGGCGTGAGTGTTCAGCCAAGACGATCAGCGCTACCTTTTTGGAGTTTCCTCAACACCTGACGTCACAAACTCTGGAGGAGCTGGCTAGCCTATACTCTGGCCAGAAGACTGCTCCAGATAGAACAATGGAGTTGGCTTCGTGAGGGAACGTTTTCTAAGATTAGTATTTTTAATGAGCATTTAATAGATCTGGGAATTTACTCTGTAATATTTATTTACGCCCAATAATATCCATTGTTCAATTTTTGTAAAATCTTTTTAAAAGTTCTTTTATGGCGCTTTCATATTTTTGTTTTGAAATTTTTGGGGTATTTTGTAAAATAAAAGGAAATATACTAGCGTGTGATTGTATGGTTAAAAACGAAATCAGCGTCTATCGTTCATCTCGCGCAACTGGGGACAGCACACACACTGTCATATGTTCCTGTGGGGTGGCAGTTCTTTATTTGAGTATTCATTGTTTGAGTTTTTCAACGTATTTGTGATATCTGCACAAGTTTCAACGAGTTTACGAGTCCATTCATTAATATGGATGTGGTGGATGGAGAAGAATGCATTGGCCACTGTCACGAGGTGGATGGGTTTCCTCCGGGTGCTCCCTCCCTGTGACAGTGGCATTTTCCCACCTTATAAAAATAATTTCAAGTTTACGCAGTTTTATTTTGCAAGAAGCTGTTCTCAAAATTCAGGGGCTATAGGCTGTTTACGGTTAAATGAGCACTTTTTAAGCCCTTTAAACAGATATGAACTACTAACAGCTGTGTTTTTATTGCAATCTCATACATGGAGTTTTGATATATGTGAAAAGCGTGCATTATTTTTATTAGTCACATGACAATGTTTATATTAGCAAGTGGCGGAAAATAGAAATGTTACAAAAGGAAACATGTAGCAGAACTGTATAAAGTGGTCGCTTTACCGTGAACACACTATAGGAATCCACTTTCTTCAGAATGTACAGTCACCTTCATTGTCTCCGTACATAAGCGCTAAATCTATTTTTTTTTCTTTCAATATTTCCGTGGCGCACACACGCGTGCCAGTTATCAGCCGTGACCCGGGGTTATTTTTGTATTATAAGTCATCCTCGTGCGTTCAAATCTGGTCTCGTGTAAACAGTTGTAAATCTCCACGTGTGTACCTTCCCGGTCTTTGTCCTCGACACTGCTGAGCATGTCACGCAGCGGCCACGGTGGCTGAGCGGTTAGCACGCTCGCCTCCCACCAAGGCGAACCGGGCTCAATCCCCGGCCGGGTTACCGGACCCTCGCATGTGGGAATCGTGCCGGACGATGCCGTTTGTTGGCAGGGTTTCCCGGGGAACTCCCATTTCCCCCGTCCCTTCATTCCGGCGCCGCTCCATATTAACTTCAATCACCCTCATCGGCTCGCAAGACCTCACTGTTAACAGCCGCCCAAATCTATTCACTTCGCTTCAAATAACTCACGCACTCCCCACACAGCAGAAAGCATATTTTTGTGAATCTAGCCAAGAGAGTTTCAGTATCTACATTGTTAATTTTTTTTTTTTATACTGAAAATTGCTGATAAAAATTTATCCAGAAGTGTCCGTAAATTATCCGTAAAACTACTGACACATTGATTTTCAGAAACGGACTTTCCGTAAATTTCATGGAAACTCTCCGTTAATTTCCAAGTTAGTTTTCTGTACTTTCCGTTTAAAATAAAAATAGATAATGAAAATGTCTTTAATTTTCGTTATGTGGATGTTCTACCGTGTGTAAAAAATGCTATTAAAAAAGTTAAAATATTAAGCATTTTAGCGAAGTTTGAATCCGAGTCAATTAATTAACAGTCCACGACCCTAACCATTTTTTTTTTACCTTAATTTGACGTTGTTGTGACACCAGTGCGACAATCGAGCTGAGCATCTGCCACTTCGGGGGCGCCGGGGCGCGGGCCCGCCACCCTACCCCTGAGCAACAAGGGCAGGGTAACCATTTACCCACAGCTCTTACTTGATAATTGTGGCACAACTTTTATATTTGTGTTCAAAAGACAAAAGCGAAAATTCGGTTTGTAATAAATTTAGTGTGTTTTTAGTGTCGCCAAATGTTACAGACGCCTGATGCTATTTTTAAATGTTTCAAAGAATAGGTCGTAGTCTCGTGGATAACCTTAACTGCCGCAGAAATTATAATTTTCTTGTTACAGTGGCGAAGAAAGCTTCGTGTAGAATCGGCATTGTTCGTCCCCGTAACTCTAAGCCAAAGGGAATATGGAGACTTTCCGTATTTTGTATTTACGGACTTAACTCCGTTTTTCGTCATTACGGATTGCCTTTCCGTATACACACTGCACATTTCAGTAAAACATTCCGTAAATATACGGAAATTTTTAACAGTGTAGACGTGAAGTCTCCAATTCACGAAAAGTAGTCTGTAAGCCTAACGTGTTTATAGCCGACCTCCCGTGGCGCATTCGGTTGGTGCGCCGCCGGCCTGATGTGCGGGAGGCCCTGGGTTCGAAACCCGGGCAAGGCATGCGTGTTAGTTAAAGGTTGGTCAGTTTGTAAATCGTCCCCTGATAAGCCCTAAGGCATAACAGCAAGGGACGTTGATAAGCCTAATACAAAATAGTGCTTGCACCGTCGCGAAAACAGATGTATCGCTACAAAATAACTCAATATGGGTAAGATTCAATGAGCTACTGAGAGCGTATTGGAAGTCCAGGTAAGTTAGCGGAATTTCTTTATAGGCTAGTCAGGGTAAAGGGCGCACTTTTTAAGGCCCCTGCAAAATTTTTCCTTTTAATTAATTTCTACCTTACCGCCACTTTTTAATGTAAACATTGCAATATCAATATTACTAATAAACACAGTGTATGCTTTTCATCACTCTCAAAAGTTAACGTTTCAGACTGCAATAAAATATATTTATATGGGGTAAATGCCTTTTGGGAGGGCATTAAAAATGCTCACTTTACCGTGAACGGCCTATACTTAGGGAGCCATTTTCCCCAGGAAGTTCGCTTGTGACATTGGAGGGCTTGGCAGAACTGTGCTATCAGTTTTTCAAATTCGCAAGGACACCGACAGCAAAGAAAATATTATGCAAATTTTATCAACAAGTTTTGTCATGGAGAAAAAGTAAAAGTTTGTAAGACAAAACAATTAAAGCATTTCTTTTAAGTTAAAACTTTTGCTTGTAACAACACTATAACGTGTTTTGATAACAAATTTACAATTTTATTTGTAAATTTACGAACATTTATATTAGTTTACACGGACTAGCCCACGAATAGTAATCCCACCCACTGCATAAATCACGAATTTCTTCAGTTTCTTCTTTAATAGCACTCCCACTTTATGGCAGAGGGCTAATACAATGTCGATTATTTACTCATCTCTATATAAACGTGCTCTTAAGCCCTCCCGGGATTCGAAACCTTCAGCGACTAAAGTTGACATTCTTATCAACTACGGCCCGGACTAGAAATTTAACCTCGTATCTGCAACCAAGACGCATGAGTGGCGCATCCGAGTTCGTGAGGGATGCAGGTCTAAATAACCATAAACTAATACAATTTTATTTTTAATTTATTCACACGGCTATTATTTATAACGTTATCAACTGTTTCCACTACTGCTCTTTCTATTTCCCACTCAGCGCAATATTTAATGTCTAATCTCAACTCTGATTGAAGTCCTTCTCAGTGTCTTTGTTTATAGTCAATTAAAACTCACAATCATCATTAAAACATGTTCAGTCTGTCTGTTGGCATCATTTGTAATGCCTTTCACTCACGTATCCAGTCCAAGTTCAGTAGTCCAGCCTGCCAGTTGCACTCTTCACTGCGCCGATGCTCGCAGTCGCAGATTTGCCACTCGCTGGTCACTTCCGTCCCCAATCGTTGCTCTCTGGCTCGTCGTCTATCGTTTAGGGTCGCACAATTGCACAAACTCCCGACTAAGCATACATCGTGGCTTAAATAATATCGGTCGCCCTACTCTGGAAGGTTCGCCACACCCCGAGTCGCGCTGAGGGAAACTAGGGCATTCAACCAGAACACCCGTTCAGATAAACGCAGAAATTGGACTCTCTAAAGGTCAAGAGCGTACGAGATATGATGTGCTTATCGCGCTGACAGGCAGTCGCTAGCTTGCTCGCCCGGGTAAAGGGCTTGATGCAAAGCAGCGATAGCATAGCAGAATGATTGGGGAGACCGCCGTTTCCACAAGTCCTTTTCTCAGCTTTTCTGTATATTCGTGCGACGTGAAGTCCAAACTAAAATATTAATGTACGTGAAATTTTTAGTCAGTAGTAAGTTATGACGAACTGTCAAATTCTGGTGTGTTAAATGCCAGTTTTTTTACTAAGCGCAAAATTCAGGTTATTTCCGGAAGCAGTGACATGTAAAATGATAATTAACCATCTTGCATAATGTGCCCTAATAATGTGCATTGTTGTGCAAGAGCTACTCTTTTATTTTCGGTGTCAGTATGTAGCGATAATATCAATAATCTTGTGGAATGACTTGGCTGATGGTGTGTATTTCTGTTTTGATTATAAGTACACACAGCGTGGTTGACGGAATATATTTAACCAGTGAAATACACTATTTATTTTATTCTGATCGTTGCGTTATGTTTAGGATATTTGGACAGTATGATACTCTTCATACCATGTGCAGAAAGCATTCAGTGATGTTTCAACTCTCGCTGCCCAGAATCATTTAAGTGATCGTTCAATTTCAATATTCTGCAATTCGGTACCCGGTACAGGTCTTTTGAAGTACACGAGTTGGAAATGTTCTCCCTTGTTATTATTGTCGATCAGGACGAGTGCAATGGCGGGTAAATTGTACCGGTCGACTTCAATCGCAGCTCGGACGAATGTACCTCCCGCAAAAAAAAAATATACACTACACAGTCGATTCAAAGAATCCTCTGTCGCGAAAAAGAAAAATAAATTGCCTTCGGTGGCTGAATTCTCCCTTTGTAGTTAGTCTTTCGCAAAGAATCTCACTAACGAGACGGTTTGATGGGACTCGCTTATCAGAGTATTCTCGTTTCAGACATATTTTACGAAATGGCATAGTTAAAAACGTTCCTTTTGTAAACGCTCCCGCTTGAATGTATTTCGAATAACGGATACCTTTAACTTACCAAACTGGACTTAACATTTACTTTTAACACACACAGACATGACCCTCACTCATAATATAATCTGGCATGAAAACAACAATGCCACGAATAGGGCTGGAATGACATCTAGGTGAAAATGGGCTTTATTGTAAGTTTTCAGTTTTTGAGTTTGTAGAGATTTGTCCAGGGATGCGAGTTCAGCATCAGGCCATAATGTTCATAATCCGTTTTAATAGGTTTGTTCCTGTCCAGTGTTCTATGTGCATTGCAAGCTCAGTTTATTTACTTCAGTAGTTAGAGACAGGTATCGTAAGTAATACACCTAAGTTCCTTCTGTTACTCTTCAGCTGCAGGAACGACATAACACGTTGACGGAATGTCTCGCCACCAAAGCAGGAAATCTTAGTTTTCGTGTAAGTAATTACGTTTTTTTTCCGCCAATACACATTACGAGTTGTAACTTTTTAAAAATAATTTTTGTGTTTCATTTGGAACATGCAAAACAGTAAAAACAAATTGATATTTGTAATTTTATATCATGTTAAGATGTTATTTATTTTATAACTCTACAGCACGGCACGGAACATAACTACAGCTATGTTGTCGCATTTTCAAAAGATTTCACCTCAACATCTTAAATCAGCAAAGAATAAAGTATTCAGTGTGTTGGGTTAGACGGAGTCTTAATGTATGAAATACATAAGAAGTAGCAATTGTAATTACGATGTTATTTCAACGTAAGTGCTTCATTTCGTGAATAAAAAGTGTAGAAACGAGCTCCTTTACTAGTAACTCGGGTTTTTTCGGATTCTGTAGTAACAACATTTTATTTGGTGTGGATAAAGAGAACATGCTTATACGTGCTTGTAGTAGCTATTTCTTATCTTTGTGTATGTGAACAGGAATGCTCCATTTTCATTAGTGCACTTAATCAGTTCACATAGTGACGGTGTCCGTGCCCGTAAAACGTGTGGTGCGCGAAGACTTGTGGACAAGCCTTAGGAAGGTTTACAATCCAACTGTGAACATGTAAAATGTTTTCATGACGGAACTTGTAGCCATCAGCGATGAAACTAGAAGAAGTTATTTGATTCTGAGAAATTAGATGGCGATACTACTGCGTGATTTCGCCGATCCTAAATTTTTTTAAAGTGGAATGGATGTGAGAATTTTAGAATCCAGCGTTCATTTAAAGTGTTTGTGGAAATATTGGCTGCGTCAAGGATCGCATTATAGCATAAACCTTAAGACTGGATACGTTTTCCTAACACAGTTCCGGGAGTAAATAATGTAGAGATGCAATTTCACAAATAAAGATATTTTCGACGTTAGTTCCATTCTTCACTTGATGGCATTTTTTGCGTTAGTACGCTGCCACCTGTTTCACGTTGCAGGTGCACGTAGGTAATAACAACTGTCGAATGTTTGTGGAGCCATGCAGCAACACATTCTTTTCGAGCGGCAGAGGTAGTTCCCTCACGAAACTCTAGCGCCAACCTCACTCCACACATGAAGGTAGCCTACTAGTACGACAACATTTTTAAATTAATTCCCTCTTGCCGAAATTCCTCAATAACTTTTTCCATAGGCAGCAGGAGCAATTTGTAAAGGACGGTTCTAATACAAAATTATTTTACTTAAATGATTTCGTTACACATTCTGCAATATATTTAGCTTTTGTTTGTCCAGTGATGTGAGAACCTATATGGTCACTACTTTGTCTTACTTGGATCAGTACCATAACTATATATACCTAGTTACATCATTTATTAGTATCCTTACTGAATCAAAGAAACTTAGTCGTCGTATTTTTTAACGTCATATTTCTGAATTTATCGCCAACATACAGTTATATTTTTCTGTTTCGTTTTTTAGGCAAATTTCATATAATGACTTTTATCACACTTGCAGTTTTCGTGTAAGCGATGATTCATTACGATGTGGCATGACTGACGGAGATGTTTTGTTATGTCTTTTGAAGCTATTATCTATATCAGCAGAATAAGATTTATTTTTCACAGTATTAACTGAAATTATTAGTATATCCTCAGATAGTTCAAATTTGTCAGCAAGTTTAACAGGACCGTTAGAGGAGTCTGCACCAAGATTATTTGATGAGGCTAGACCTTCTGGGTTAAATCGCTCTTTGGTGTCCCCATTTGCTGAAGATAGACCTTGTGACGTGGTTTCAGAAAGAGCTCTCTATTGGAGTAGTGATTCTAATTTTGAGAGACTGGCCATCTCACATGTTGTCTGGTCTCAGTAGTAGCAAAAGGTAGCAATATTGTGAGCTGTATAAGTGGCTGTATGAGGTGATGCAATTATTGTTAATATTACAGTTAGGTTAGTGTTCAGGTGTTTGTAGTAGAATATAATTTATTTCAATTGTTATGTGATATGAATAATTTGAAAAAAAAAAGTAATTAAACAATATTAATAGATATGTGTCTTATTCATTTGTTAAATATATTGTGTCAAATGTTATGTTGAATGAAATTACCTAAGTCTACCTTCACTTCATGAGATGGCTTAAGCTAATGTGACCTATATAATTTATACTCACCAGAATGAGCTTTATTTATCACAGTATTAACTGAGTTATCTTCTGCGCAGGAAGTCGCCAATATGAATCCGCAAGTGCAGTGGTACAGCAGAACAGATGAAGTCGGGAAGACTACTAACATGGTCTTCCGTGACTAATAACCAAGGCAGTGTAAACAGGTATGATTTACTTTTGTGTGTAGAGAAAACATCAATGCGTGCAAAAATGTATTTCTAGCATTCTTTTTCAAACATCAATGCATGTCTCGTGTGGCAATACTGCAGATGCATCGCCAGTGTTCGGTGCGTAGTTTCTTAAGGTCATATATCTTCTTTGGATGTTAACTTTCTGTAAATTTTTCTTAAAATAATTTCATATCTCAACAAATTAATTTCACTGTTCGAACAGCTTAGGAAACTCTTTATAGAAAATGTCATTTTTTTCAATTCTTTTACATTATAGTTTGAATACAGTATATTTACTCGAGTAACATCTATATGGAGGCGATTTATTATTGAAAACCAGGTAGAAAAGTTATGTATTTCTCGTGACCTGAAGTGCTTATAATCATGTTATTCGCCCTCAAAAATGGGAAAGTAACAAGCATTAGAGATGAAAAAAAAAAAACGAATTCATATTGTGTATCAGCAAACAAAGATCATAAACCTCTGGAAAGATAACATCCCCAGTCAGGAACAAAATAGATTACTACTCTCACATGGTATTAAATGTGCTAACAATGAGTATTTCGTAAAATTTCAAGAGGGATTATTGATCAGCACATTCAGAATTACAAAAAAATAAGTCACTTTGTAACTTTTGATTGCGCTCCCTTTTAAAGAAAACAGCACGTTCAGTTAAGGTTGGCCTTGGAGATAGGCAACACTCAAGTATCAAGACTCTCAGTTTGCCTACCTCTAAGGTACTGGACGGACATCCTTATTTGGCGAGGGCTCTTGTCTCGCAAGTAGAGCGGTTTAGTGTGTTACAACAAGTATATTTATTGTACATTTCGACATGGGGATTAATAATACATTTCGTAATTTTAACAAATACTTACGGCTTAAACATTTACTGCGATATGAGGGTAGACTGGAAATGTTATTTACAATTATTTATCCAGAAATTGATGATCCTCGTTTGCTGATACATTGAAAGATTTTTTTCTTTCATATTGGTTATTTTAAACTAAACGCTTCTTGTTTTTCCATTTCAGAGGACCAGTAGCACTATAAATAGTTACTTTAGGCCACGAGTCGTGTTCAGTTTCTCTACCGATTTTTTTTGCCTCTCAACCATTGTAACACAACCGTCCGGTATACACTAGAAAAAAATCTTTACTTATCGTGATTTCTCAGTACAGTGAGGTTTCGTTTAATGGAAAACCGATCAACCGAATGTTCGGCTTAGCCGAATTGTTGTTTAAAAAACCTCAATTTACTAACTCCACACCCCTACGTTATTGTATTACTTACGAAAACGATGTTGTACATTATTCCGTATTAACCAAATTTTCGTTTAACCGAATGACCAGTGTTCCCATCCAGTTTGGTTAGACGGGACTCTAGTGTACCCATACAGTAATGTAATAAATTTACGAGCAAATTTCTAGAGGGTACAGATGTATGACTTAAAAATTGCTCAATAGAGATGTATGGCCGTGGAAACATGTTTGCTCACAAAATTGGTAGAAGCAGTTATGCGGACTCCGTTTTTTTCCCATATTGTCTTCCGAAATCGTTTGACTGTAATTAACATGTTTAAATGCCGATTTGCATATCACGTACTCAAACATTTTTTTTCTAAAATCACTTATTAAGAACTACCTGAGTAATTTAAAAAAAATAATAATTGGAATGAATTTTTGTGCATTATGAATTATTTACAGTTGTGTCACATTTGCCCATGCCCAGAAGGGGATTCGAGCATCAGACTTCCCAGACGTCAGACGGGTTCTGCAGTCCTCATACACTAATCCCTGGATAGTCGAAAAGAAGCAGCAGCTTTTCTATGTTTTTATCGCCTCCCTAGAACCCAAGCACTGAAGTTCCTTTGAGTGGGAAGCGGGAAGGCGTAAGTTGTCCTCAATAGCTGCCGTAGCGGCCAAGGTAAATGAAGTACTTATCGTGCGGGAGGCAAACACTGATAAAAAGTAAAGGCACTCGTTGTAAACATAGCCGGCAGGTAAACACAAACCGAAGGTGTTCAAACGTGCAGTACGGGAGGCTTGAGTTTTGAATGCGTAGAACAAGTCATTAAAATGAAAATAAAAATGTTGATGAAAGTACGACTACATATATTCTCACTGTATTTCGCTAAACAAGAGCTAATTTTCGTGCCTTGTAAAAAAAACAGGTAGATAGTTCTACTAAAAAAAATCACACAATATTATCTAGTGCAGAAAATTAATATTTCAATATCATGTGCGAGGGAAGAGTTTTGTCAAGCTCCATATATATATATGTATATATATATATATATATATATATATATATATATATATATATATATATATATATATATATATATATATATATATATATATATATATATACATATATATACATCTTGGCATTGGCTGTTCACGGTAAAGTGAGCACTTTTTAAGCCCCTTCTAATTTTACTTTCACCCAATTTCTATCATCTTGCTGATTTTTAATACAAATATTGCAATGTGACCAATAAACACAGTGTATACGTTGCACCACTCTCAAAAGTTAACGCCTGAGGCTGCAACAAGATATATTTATTAGTGGTTAGTGCCTGTTGGAAGGGCCTTTAAAAGTGCTCACTTTACCGTGAACAGCCTATTATAAACACATTGCTGTGAGACACCCACAAACCGGTAATATTACCCCTTACGTCGTATTCTTCGGCATCCCATTCGGTACTGGGAATCTTACGTGTCCATTTTCATAACAATTCGAAGGCTTTCAATATTGGTTTCCGACTCGGTTTCGTTTTCTAGATTTTATTTTATTTGTTAGTGGCCACTTAGGAGGAGAAGTAAATGGAAAGGACGAGGGAAACCAATCTAAGATTTTCTCTATCGTTGTTTGCAGAAATCTGAATCCACGCAGATAACACGGGTCCTCGAAACTTGCCGAATATTTGCGACCAGATCCAGTCGTTCTGTCGACATCGAAGCGTAATGAATTGAGCGGAGGAATGGCAAAAATTCGGAGGCAGGACCACACGATGAAAAGATAGAACCATGTAAATAAGAGCAAAGGAGGAAAGTGGTTTTTTTCTTCTTTCTTTTCTTTTCTTTTATTTTTTCTTCAGTTTAACCAAGAAGCTCGTCCTTCATTTTATTTTCCCAGTTCCGGGTTCACGCTGAAGAGTTTCTCGAACTTTGGCGGCCGCATATCACACTTTGAATGCGAGACAATCGCAAATGAAAAAAAAAATTGTGTTTTTGCAACTTTTCAGTTGGAAGAGGGATAATATTTATCACATGCCAGTGAAAGACTGTCGCGATATTCTATTTACTTTTACTGGATGTATGGCAGATGAATGAGCATTTCACTTCGAAAATCATATTTTATAACCATACATTAGCAATTCCTATTTACACATACAAGTGTTTTAAAAGGATAGAATGTCGTACTGCTACGTATTATTGCCGTTTTAATACTTCAAATCTCTTACCTACGTAGTATTTTAATAAGTTAAAAAAAAAAAAAAAAACTTCTAATTATTTTACGCTCGTATATCAAATATACGATACTTTAAGTTACGATATTCTCGCATTCTGTGTGCGATATATATGGCGCCGACCGTTTGCGTTGTGGAACTCACGTGATGCGCTTCGAGAATTTTTCGACTGCAGATAGCTTGCAGTGAAATGGACGCTTTTAAAAGTCGTGCTAATAGAAATTTATTCTTGCCGTTTGTGTATTCTTCCGCCACATGCAAAAATTATCAGACCGCGAAAATGTTCAATTTTATTTCTATTCTCTCACGAATTACGCTTTAGTGAATGTGGATTCAATCACACATTCAGGGCCTGCCACGATTGATGTGACCGTGCTGTCGGCAATACAGCATTTGATTGGTCCACGAGACCTGTGACGTCAGATGTTGATGGTGCAGACGTGAGATGAAGTGCTGACCGACTGGATATGGCTAATCTTCATCTTTGGAGGCCAGATGGGCCGGACTGCACCATCAGCATCTGGCGTCATAAGAGTCGAGACCAATCTCCAGGGACCGCGATGGGTATAGCAGTTCAGACCATTCGTCTCCCACCAGGGCGAATCGTGTTCGATTCCCAGCAGGGGTCGTCCTCAGATTTTCGCATGTGGGAATCGTATCGGACGATGCCGCTGGTCGGCGGGTTTTCTCGGGGATCTCCTGTATACCCTGCACTTTCATTCCGGCGCTGCCCCTTATCCACCTTGCTTCACCCTCGTCGGCTCTCAAGACCTCGATGTTAAGAGCCGCCTACATCTCTTCACTCAGAGATCCGAGAAACTCACAAGTTGAGTGACCTGTAGGCTAGACTTCCCAATCTTATATACTCTCATACAGATATCAACTGTTTATTGGTTGATTGTTGTGGCAGTAAAACGCGGTGGTTGGGCGCACAATTCCTTGCATGTTTGTTATTGGCTTATTTATCTCCAGGAGGTGTCAAACAGGTCCGCATATTACAAACGTAACATGAACGTACATAAGTGTGAATTCCAACTTTTCTAGAAATCAACCCACAAAATTCTCGGGTCTCTAACTAATAATGCACCACTGCAAACTACAGCCCGCCCGGCGACCGGAAGAAGCTGAGATTACCACCGGGTTGTATAAGGCGCACGGACGGTTTTTCCCGTCTGATCATAATCCTGGATGATGCGCAAAGGTGCTTAAAGCACAGTATGTTACTGAATGTCTGGGTTTTCCTGCCCGATATCGGACGGGCGAAAACCGGATGGGCCTTTATTGTTCGTGGAGAAGTGGAGTGCAGAAATTTTGGGCGGCGGTTAACATCGAGGTCTTGAGAGCCGATGAGGGTGAAGTGAGATGAGTATGGAGCGACGCCGGAATTCAAGGGCGGTGGAATGGAAAACGGGAGGCTCCCGAAAAAAGAAAAAACTTTCACAAATTCGTGTTCATTCGTTCACATTTCTGTCAAACGCTGTTTAACCACAAGGAGCTACAAAATATTGTAATAGTAACTATTTGGCACATGCCGGGTAAGCTTTAAGATCAGTTATAATTTACGTCAAGTGTCTCTTATATTATTATGTTTACCGGAGTCTACTGTTTGCTATTGTTTTTCGAAATAGTAAATTGTTTCTTATGAAAGAAAAACACAATTCGTTAAACTAATCAAATGTGCATTTTCTAATCATGCCTGTAGTTTAAGAAATAGAAGGAAGTATATTTATATGTGTTGAAAAATATAAAAACAAAAATTATTTATTATAATTTCCGACATCGAATAGGGTCTTTCCATGAAATTCCTGCAATTCTTACAAATTAAATTTTACGTTACGTTTAAACCTTAAGAAATAAGACAGGATTGTTACTCTATTCAGTTATACTGGTACCGTTGTAATCACATATCATACCTACTGTAAATTATATATTTATTATTGGATTTATCATAGCTTTCTTCACTTCTGAGCCAAACCTTGGGCTACCTTGTGTCTATTTCGAGTGATTATTCGATATAGAGTGTTCACGGTAAGATGAGCACTTTTGAAAGCCCTGTTTAAGATGCACTTGTATGCACTTTGTGTAGTCGCACGCTTTATGTAAAATCAACATTGTCATGTGCCTTATCACTTTATTTATTAATCAGTCCAATGAAAATGTCAAATTATTAGAAAAGTAAATATTTTTCAAATCTGCTCATTTTCACGCTATGATGCATTTAAAAAAAAAACAGAAAGCGAAATAAATAATTTAAGTCGTCACAAATGGTTCCCTATCACGTTTTATTCGACGTAGTTATATGGAACTACTTTCCCTCTATCGTGACTTAACTTGACTCGGCGCATGCCACTCAGCGCGCCCCCGTTAAAATATATGCAGGTAGGAGCAGTGACTTTTTTAAAAGGTTGATTTCAAAAGTTCTCACTTTATCGTGAACGGCCTTCGACAAGATACGACTCACCCCTTGCAGGTCAAACTATGAGTTTCAATGACAACTGATACTCGTGCCTTAAAGAAATAAAGAAAGACGAGTGTAACGAGAACGGTTCAAAAGTTTTGGAACGTGCGGGCTGCATATGGCACGAGAGCGCCTCGCTCGAGCGACCTCGGATGTGGGTTTCCTGATGGGATCTCATCGGAGCGCACATGTGTAACTCTCGGCAGAGTTTCCGAGGGTCGAAACGTTTGCTTGTTCCTCATGGCCGTTTCGCTCACCACCCGCAAGTCATGCATCTCGCCCGTGTTCACGCACCGAGAGAAAATCGAACAAATATTTGTTCGTATAGGGCCAAATATATATATATATTTAGCTGCCCTAACAAAATATATTGTTGAGCAAACAAAACTTGAAAAGCGACAAAATAACTCTTGTTCGTTTAACACAATATATGTTTGAATAAACAAAATCTCTGTGTTGGGCCAAAAAAAAATTAGACTGTCAACTAAATATTTTGTACAATCAATGGTGTATATTTGTTTGCCCACTCATTTGACTGCCTTAGCTTGAAAATACAGCTCGAGAGTTTGTTTGTATTTTTTGTGACAATTAGGAAAGTAACTTTGTTTGTTATTGCACCTATCGATGCTTAACTATTGTATAAACACATTAATAAAACAATGCAGGTAGTCTAGGCTTGAAATTCGATCGAACTTGTAACAATTTTTTTATGTCGGCCCAAACTGTTTAATGTACGTGTAACTAAACAAATCTTTAGCTGCACCAACCAAATCTTACAGTTTGGGGCAACCAAATGAGAACAACAAAATAATTTGGTTTCAGCAACAAAATATTTCATCGCCCCTACACAAAAAAAAAAATAAGTTGGTTGCATTAAACAAATCTTGTTTGATTCAACAAAAGCGTTTTCTCAGTGCGTGGCCCGTGCGTGATAGACGAGGCGCGCCTACGGAGAAGTCCAACAGTTCGACGATATCGCATTGTTAATAATACGTTCTGCGACACCACTACGATTAATCGATTAACGTACAGGTTGGGGGACGGTAGACCTACGATTATAGAATGTGTATAATACGGCCAATTATCTTTATGCAAGTTACATTCGAAACTGTCCAGTTTAAGGTACTACGTCGCTATTTTATTGAGCATGTTTAATTGACCCGTAGTGACACGTGAATACATATGCCATATTTGCGCTGCAATCATGTGTAGAAATAAAACAACGCCAGCCCTGAGCGACTGTCGGAAATTACCTGTGCGGGACGCCGTTCATAACGTTTGGAACTCGCACGCACGAACGATTGAACAAGCCACCGTGCATACCCGAGCGATGGAACAGCCGGTAGTCAACGCGCTGTCTAAAGAATGGCGACGCAGTTCCTATAACAAGACGATTTCAAATTTAACTTCCACACCAAACCGGCCGAATTACAATATATTTAAATTGCAGGTCGGCTCGTGACCCACTCTGTATAATCGATCATTGTTTCAGTGATGATTTATCGGTTCGCTGTACTAAATAATGCTGTCGCTGTGGACTTCATCTCATTCATACATATGCTTTCTGAAAAAACCACAAAACATTAGTATGTAATTTCTTATGTCGCCAAAAAACCGATGAAAAATCGCTGATGATAAATATTTTTAGGCGTTGGAAGTATTTACTCGTAAAATAATTGGTACAAATGTGCCTATTTGAAGTACGATGCAGTAGAACACGCCCCACCTTGATGTACTCGTTCAAACTCGGTACTGTGTAACGGAGTAGGGCCAGAGCGAATAGTTATGGAAAATAATTTTTCGGGAAAGCAATTTTTGTGACAAATTTAAAAGATTAAGACGACGAGCCTAGAAGAAAACACAATAATTTAACGTGCATTCGGGCGCGATAGCCTTAGTATGATGAGGGGTGAATGCATTTCGTTTGTGTTAATTAAGTTCCAGTTTTCCGTTACGTCGACACCGAGCGCGTAAGCTTTTGTAGGCTGTTCACGGTAAAGTGAGCACTTTTGAAGCCCTAGTTACTTTTTTCCTTCCAGCCATTTTTTTTTTTTTTTTTTTAATCCTTTTAACCACCTCTTGCAATATTGCCATGTAAGTAACAAACACAGTGTGTATATTCCGCCGCACTTGGAAGTTAACGTCTAAGGCTAGAATAAAATATATTTATCGACCGTTATTCCAAATGAGAAGACTTTCAAACGTGCTCACTTGACCGTGGATAGCCTGCAACATGTAGCAGAAAGGAACACAACGAAGAGTGGTGAACAAACTTATTGACTCTTGCTCTCTGTGGAGTCTCACTAATTCCCTACTTATTGACTCTTGCTCTCTGTGGAGTCTCACTAATTCCCTACTTACATGCTTTTCGTCGTAGTTGGTTGTTTTGTTCATCGATCTATAAGGGTTTTCACTTTAGCCTCCGGACTTTTCCCTGTTCATCAAATGGCTTAAAAAAAAAAAAAAAAGGGTCCTTGTTTATACGCTAATTGGCAATTTGCTTATATGCTAGTCAGCAACTATTTTTATGTTCCGAGACTAAATATTTTCTCCCTAATAATATTCGGCTGTGACTATTTCATAAACGAGTGTAATCATTAAGAAATACATACTACGCCTTTTGAGAGCTACAAGAAATTGTAATGCAGATGATCTGCAAACAATCAGTGCGTACAAGCGGATATTAGGTAGCATGTATTTGCCCTTCCATATAGGTGCTATTGAGTAGTACAGCGGGCTGCAACTAACTGAGCAATTAAATCTAATCATCGCGTTTTAAAAATAAAGCCCACGACAATGTTTATATTTACACGTGACAGAAAGAAACAAATTGGCTAAATGTATAAATTAAGCAGGACATTTTAAAATGCCCACTTTACCATGATTTGACTATATAAAATGCATAGGACCTACATTTGTTTTTATCGGTTACTCGACAAAACGATATTGCAGTCTAAAACTGTGGAGCCCAAGCGGCCAAGCGATTCATTCGATCACCCCCGCCTCCCTTTTTCTACCCCAACGTTAGGGCGATCAGCGCTCTATTTCCAATGTGGTGTCGTGGTGGACGCTGTCAGTGAACAGCAGGTTTTCTGAGGTTACTATCTCATTTTCCCCACACTTTGGCTTAAGCCTCACTTCGATGGCCCCCTCTTCGGCAGGTGTTACTCCCTCACACATTTTTATACGAAAGTCTAGACTTTAATCAGTTACGTCAGGATGACCACACTTTTAATTATTTTTGCACCTTTTAATTGGCAGATCGATCAAATTCGCCAACAGTTACTGTCTAGGAGTAGTCTAAATCTCACGAAGTAATTAGAAATCACTGGTAAATCCATGAAGCTGAGCCAAGCGCTAGAATGTATTCTGCTGGCTTTCACTGTCCCCAGTGTTAATATTTACACCGTTTCGTTTAAGTTTTAATGCTTATCTTAATTTTTTATTGTTTCGATTCAAGATACATTTTTTAGATCTAATTTTCACTTATTCGTTTCAACTTTCACTAAAATGATTCGTTTTCCTCTGATTCAGATTTCAAGGACAAAATCCTCGTTAATTAGTACTTCATCAACTACTCTGCGATCATTTCCTCCCCCCCCCCCCCCCCAAAAAAAATAACTCGATTTTCTTACGAATAAGCTGTATCGCCAGCGTACCACAGAAAAGGGGTTGCTTTTTAGAACGTGTTAAAGAAACTAGAAAAAAAAGAAGCAAAAACACGAGAAAGGAAAAAAAAGATATTTACTCTGGATTTTATTCAGGGTCGAGTATCAAACCGAATAGGTAAGCATTAACCGAAGCTCACGAAACTGAGACATTGAAGACAGTGAGATAAAACGATAACTTTAGATTACTTTTCCCCACAAATTTGGCAGTAAATGCCAAGGGTTTGAATCCAGATTCTGAAAAATCATTTTTAACTTTGTTAGACTATTTCGCTGTTCAGGAGATTCAAACCACTGGATAACATAAGCCGCTTTCGAATACATTATAGAATCCATAGTATAGTCTATTCGCGATTTCTTCACACTTTTTGAATCAAACCTTTGAAAAGTCACCCTATGTATGACGTGGCTAGTTATCTCCTAAATAAGCCATGTATGACAGCCGTTTTATAGGGCCTACCTCTGTAACATAAAACTTCCTGTTTTTCGTTAATTTGAAGTTTCACCTTTATTTTACTTATAAATAATAATATATAATTTATTATAAACATAAATAAAAAACAGTGAGAAAACATATGTGTTGGCAGCCCCTACTAAGAAATACTTATCAATCAAAATACTATTACAACTGAGTGCGTACGAATTCTGTGCGATGTCCCTTGGTGTAATTTTATTGACTTAGGTACGCTTGATTTGCACGAGGCGGAGGAATATCCTGGAAGTAGAACTTGGAAGTCGCCATGTATGTATTATAATAAAGATTTACGGTAGTAAATTCAAGCGAAATTTACGTAAGGCTATCAGTTTATAGTTTAGGACAACCTATATGAGTATTAAAATTTTTCACTGTTACTCGGGCGATGAGATGAAAATAAACACATTTTAAAATGTTTCATTCCGAGATTTCTAAAATTGATTTCTTACCTACTTCTTTGAATATCAATTTAAAAACCTAAATATTTAGAAGTCAAGCTTCTTTAACAAAAAAAAGTATAACATATTACGTACAACTGTGCACAGACCCTATAAAACGAGTGACGAACCAAAATAAAATGAAATCGCTTTATCGTTGGCTTCTTGCCTGTTTCCTGGCAGTAAAACTTCGTTGCAGTTCGGAAGAAAACAAGGTGCGAAGTGAGGTTTAGGACCTTACGTTGGTCACGTGGTCTATTTAAGGCACTATCAGACGACTCCTAACACGGTTAGGGACTTTAATGCCACAGATTTAAACAAATTAACCATACTTACGTGTCGATGCACAACGGGTCAACTTGACAGCGATGTTGTCACAGGCGCATAACTTATGCATACGTAATGAAATTACCAAACGGGAAAAATCTATAATTGTAACGTTAATAGCGTTTATTCCTAGAAATGGTTGACATCACTCACACGCTGTTCATATCAAGCACCGATATTCAGCTACTGCAAAACGCCAAGTCCCGTCGGAAAATAAAATTCGTACCACGTGCAGTCTTAGCGAGATCCGTGTGGGGCGTAATTATGGCTTTCTGAAAAAACAATCAGAGTTCGCAGTGTATGTTTACATCATCGTCATTATCGCTCACTGCAAAACACGAGAAACCGTTCAGAGTATCTTTGATTTTTCCTGTATCTCAGTCCCGTCCCGTAAATCATCCGGTTAGTCAGAAGAATCCTCCCCTCTCCATTTCATACCACCATAGAATTATATTTTACTGGAAAAGACGTTAAAATATGTAGAGTTCAATGTATAAAAACCATAAATTTTCACATAGTGCATCAAATGCAGCTAACTGCTACCTAATAACTACGTATTCTAAGAGAACATGTATGTATCAAAATATGATTATTTTCGAATTACAATTTTAATTGTGTGTCTTTGCAGATAAGTTTTATATTTAATGGCATACCACGGAATTAGGAAATAATAATATTTTATTTTGTTTATTTAATTTATCATGCTGTTTTTTTTAATTAAAAGGTTAAACATGTAGTTTAAAGGTTTACAATGAAATACTCATTAGTTCATAGGTTCTTTTTTTTTTTTTCTCCGAATGATGCCCTATCGGTAGAGACCTGAAAAATTCGCGGTTTCATTTCGGGACAAGCTAGAATTCAAAACCTCATACGTTTGTATTGCTTATACTATTGGCCCACCCGTTAGTTTACTACACCTGGACAACTCTGAGCCAATAATAAACAGACAATAAAATGCTGACCCAATCAACGTCTTCTGCTAATACGACAAGCAACCAATGAACAGTGATATTTGCATGATTTTACATACGGCAATGGAGTACAGCCTACCGGTCATTTAACTCGCGAATTTTTGAGTTCTCTACCTATCAGCTGTTCGGAGGCCGAAATTGGTAATGTGATACGTGGAACAAGAAGATTTAGTGTTTGTAGTCTCTGTAAGGTTTGTACGTACATAAGAGCCGTTTTCAGATTATAAGCTGGCGTTACTAGGTTAGTTTCTCTGGAATATCTGATTGTCATGAAAAGAAGAGACAAAAACAGCATCTATAGCAATATTTCTCACAACAGCCATTTTTCACTAAAGTCTGTTAAAACATTTTGTATCTACATCAGAATTATAGAGTTACAGAAACCCAGAGTAAGGCTATCGCAATGAAATAATTGAAGTTCGTTTTTTTAATTTTTTAAATATTAATTAAGTTTAGAATGCGCTGAAATTTTTTTTTAAGTACCTGAAAATTCATAGTAATGATGTTTGTTTTACGGAATGAAAATTGTGAATCGAGCTGTTTACTCTTATATAGATGTACTGTATATATATATATATATATATATATATATATATATATATATATATATATATATATATATATATATATGTGTGTGTGTGTGTGTATATATATATATAATTTTTTTTTTGCGTGCAGAGTTAAAAAATATGAATATGTATGTATCATTTAATCTGCGAACTGTCCAAATGAAACAGTACAATTACGGGTGAGTGAAACCTGTTTTTTTAAGTTTTTTTTTTGCGTGGACATAACTTTTTCATTATTTCGCTTAATACCCTCGACTGCACAACTCTATCAAATTTTCCACAGTTATGATGCGTGCAACGTATTTTGTAACACATATTAGAAAGCAGCTTAGTCTTTGGTCCAGATGACTGGCGTAAATCGCTGATACGGGAGAGCGGGGCTATGACATTACACGATCCTCGGTTTTTTAGAATTTTGACAGCCAAGGGGGTGAAGGCGGGTGTGGCGGTGAGGGATGGAGAATGATTGGGGGGGGGGGGAGGGTGCAGACCTTTTTCAATTGAACTCACTAGGCGCTCGTCTGTAAATAGGTGTCATTGTTTATTTAAATCTCCATCATTCGACCTCTTTTTTTTTTTTTTTCCATCTTCCTATTCGGCGGTGGCCGTGGCGGTGCGCGAGGCAGGAGCAAGGAGGTTATATATATATATATATATATATATATATATATATATATATATATATATATATATATATATATATATATATATATATATATATATATATATATATATACACACTACTTAGGCGTCTTTTGCTCTCACCTCTTCGTCTTTCTCGTGCGCTTCTCAGATGCTTTCCCATCGCGTGTTTCCCGCGCGCTTGTCGCACAGACCCTGGCTTACAGCTGTGTTTCCCTGTAATGCGAATGGTACTGTGACATTTCTTGTTTTACTACTTTGCGCGGTTGCGATATGCCTCACCAGATTACGACGTGTGTTCGTCTGTCGTTGCTGCGCGTGATCTGTGACATCTTGCACGCCACGCCGCTCCTCCAAACCACGTGTACCCGTATCGGTTATCACTTGCTGATGACCTACTCGTCCTTTCCTTTCTAATTTTCTCTTAGATGTGGTTGGTCGGTGGTGTCTGATGCCACCCAAATGCCTTGTTTCTCGTCCTTTCCTCGCGAGCTTCCTTACTTGAGTCGTTCGTTTCCTCCAGACTCTAGATGCACTTGGACTAGTAGATGCACTTGGACTAGTAGATGTACTTGGACTAGTAGATGCACTTGGACTAGTAGATGCACTTGGACTAGTAGATGGAGCAGATCGTAAGTGTTCGTACAGTTCCCCTAATTTAATTTGCAGTTCCGTGCTCGTTTTTATCAAAATTCGTTTTGGAAATTATGCAGTCAGATGTAGTTTTGTTTAAGTTAGCCTCACTATGCCTTTCGAAGTTAATTGATGATATACATTCTCGAGGATAATTGGCTCTGGATGGGCTGGATTTTCATTGGTCCTACTCTCGACGGCAGTAATACGTGTATCTCAAGACCACACATTTGCCCCTCCAGGAAAGTACGTGTTCGTTCTATCTCCTTTGGAAAATTACTTTCCAGAGTTTTTAATCGGCATGCTACCACATCTACGCTGTTTTGAGCAACTACAAAGCTCTACTCTGTCGTTTCACGCAATTGTGGTAGCCATTCATCTACCTGATCTTCTAACCTCCCAAAATTCTCTTGTACTTCTTGTATCTGGTTAGCCTGAACATTTCGACCCTTTTCTATATTACTCGCAGTATTCTGCAACCCAGCAAGAGTGTTTGCAGTTTCAATTGCACGGTCATTCAAAAAAATTTTCTGGCTCACACTATTTACCTGTTGTTCTAAACCCTCTAGTTTCCCATTTTGTGTATCAAATTTTGCACTATTGGTTGTTTTTCGGAGATATCACAAAATTTAATTCGCCATGTGATACTATTTTACAAAATGGCGGACAAAATAGACTATTTAGACCCATTTGATGTTTGTTGTATATACTCTCAGCATACAAAGTTAAGTTGGAATTGATAACATTAACATGGTTTCGAAATATAGCATACTTTGCTAAAATTGATAGATGACAGCCATTTTGAAAATAAGTGTCTGGCATACTTGAAACTTATTTTTAGATATCAACTAGTGCAGTACTACTTGTTTGCCAAATGTGGCAGGAGTCTATCAATTGTTTCCCTATATATTGCCCACAATATTTATTAATTCATTTAGCGTTATCTTACAAAATGGTTGACAAACATGAACGTTGTTTTGCTTTTATGATTCTTGTAATATATACTGTCAGCGTACAAAATTTGGTTGAAATTGGTTTAACGGTATTGTAGTTATACCAAATAAACCTAAAATACTTGCATGGCCGTCATTTTTTAAATAATTGCCTCATTAAGTTCAGTTACTTATATTTACTTAGACTACTAAATTTGGCGAATAATTGTTTGATTAATTTTCGAAATATAAAATAAAAGTTTTATTTTGTCATTTGGCACTATCTTCCAAAATTGCTGACCAATAACTAGATTCACCTCTGAACTCAATACTTACACACTGTGCTGTCAGAATACAAAATTTTGATTAAATCAGTAGAATGGTTTCCGAGATATGACGTGTCACCCTACATTTTAAAATGTCCGCCACTTCGAGAGTAAGCGTCCGGTGTGGTCGAAAACTATATAAGTCAGGTGTCCTAACTTAGTTCTATATGATTATCGAGTTGTGTGAAGTTTGGTTGACGCGTTCGAAAATTGAGGGAGGTGGAACTACACACACACACACACACACACACACACACAACACACACACACACACATACTTATAGAACATACATATAATCACAGACACACAGAAAAGAAAGTGATCTCATAAGACGTTCTTTCCTTCGAAAAATAAGCTAAATATATATATCAGCTGTTCTCAACATTTCGTCTCAGTATGTGTGTGACGATGCCAGTTATATGGTCTACTTTTTAAACTGTGATTTACTAAGAGATTATAATTTATTATTTTGTGATTCCTAACATAAAATTATTTAAGTAATAAAAACAAAATCCGATACAGCTCTCTTGTATATTCAATTTACGATGTTCATAATTAATTAAATTATGCACATCAAATTATTTGCTACAAAATTATAAGGAAACATAATGGCATATCTATGGATGTACTATCAGAACCTGTTAAATCAGTTATTTCAAATAAAACGTTAAAATTAATTTCAGAACATTTTAGAACTGTAGCAACAAAAAGTAAAAAAATTTAGGGAGAAAGAACACATCCCCTTTACTGTTAATAAATTGGGTTAAAAATAATAAGTATACAGATTTTTGCTCATCTGAAAAATGTTCGTTAAACGACTTAGCAATTTTTTTTTCGGAGGTCGACGGCAAATATATATATATATATATATATATATATATATATATATATATATATATATATATATATATATATATATATACACACACACACACACACACACACATACATTTGTTGATGTCACGTTACTTAGCGTTTGGAAATGCAATATAACTTTATCACAACTTCGTAATATTTTTAACTGCAGGAAAAACCTTATATCAGAGAAAGGACATTTACATGTTCCGAATAATGTCGTTGTACTTCCAGCTTTGGGTTCTCAAGAAAAAGTAGAAGAGTAAGTTTAAATGCTTCATAAAAACCGCTGGTGGAAAATTGTTGCCTAAAGCAAATGCTAGAAACTTCATAGCGGTTTGGTTCAGCTCGATGAGACAGTGTTTGTACACGGTGTTTTTTTTTTTTTTTGTGGGAGGAGGTGGGGGAGGCAGGAGATGACGATTTAATTTACGCATTTTTCAGAAAAAGTAATTAAGTTATCTCAGAGTTGAAAGCATTTCCCCATTAACTGCATCAGAATTAAAATGTCAGCATCAAAGATAATTTTATTTGGCCGTTACATCCCGGTGGGAAATAAAAAAGTGCCTGAGAGAATAAATGTAGGAATGAGGAAAATAGCGATATATTTAGATAAAGAAAATTCCTTCTCGTCTGTACCACAGACCTGTGTTATTTCGGAAAGGATGCCTGGCAGGTTTCAGCAATCGTACAGCCAGTTTCGGCGACGATGAATCGGAACACAACAGTGCCTTTCTCTATAATTTTGTTTCGTTTCGCATTGCAACACAGAACTGGAAACTGTGCGTTTATTTATTTTTTGCTTCCGTATATCTTAACAAGTGAAGTCTGCCTTAGTTTCTGTTCCCTCTGCCATGATGTCGGAGCATTGTTACTTCAACAATGTCAGAGAAAATGTCTTTTTACATCCGTATTCGTCACTATTACGCGCACCCCTGACCAACATTCTGTGAATATTATTTGCAAGAGAGTCGATGCAAGAGAGTATAGCGGGAAAATTATTTCACGAAGTTCAAAAGTCTTTCAAATGTTCGAATACTTTTAATTTGAATATTTCTATGAAATATGCTGATGAAATAACGTTACGACAAAAACATTTAAAAAAAATCTTAAATCATATTACAAAAGGCTGTTCACGATAAAGTGAGCACTTTTGAAAACAACCTTAGACAAAAGTCACTGCCCCTGCCTGCATATATTTTAACGGGCGCACTGAGTGATACGAGTCCAGTAAAGTTGGTAACGATAGATGGGAAGTAGTTCCGTATCCTAACGCCGAATAAAAAGTGTTAGGTAACAATTTGTTAACTTAATTTATATCTTTTTCTTTCTGTTTTCTTTAATGCACTGATGAGTAAAAATGAGCAGATTTGTTAACTATTTACCGTTATAATATTTTCGCAGTTTCAGTTGAACGATGCATGAATAAAGTGATGAGGTTCATGACAATGTTAATCTTTTATAAGGCGGAAGAATACACGACGTGCATACATGTAGATCTTGAGCAGGGCTTTTAAAAGTGCTCATTTTACCGTGAACAGCTTATAGTCTTTCATAGTTCGCCCTCTAGCCTTAAGGGGAAACACCTAGTTGTCAAACGGGTATCCTTGCAATTGCATGAACTGTTTCAATATAAATGTATTTTTAGGATAGATACGAAAATCAAAATTTTGTTGACCGTTCAGAAATTTAGTTATTGAAACATAAATGTGTTTTAAACGGTGTTTTAAACTACAGTGACAATGCTATGTCTTGTCAGAACAGATGTTTTATTAAAACCACACAGTCACAGCTTGAAATTCTGAGGAAGCAGACGAAACGCGAAGCTTTGTTTATGCTGTTTCCATCTTTGTTGCCATGCCTCGCTATGGCCAGACATAAAACTTGGAACGTTTGGAATAGCAAACTAGGTATTTCCCTGAAATTTCATGGGCTTGAGAAATCTATGTGAAAGAATTCAGCTATGTGACCGATAAATTACAGAAAATCTGTCTGGTAGTTAACTTTGTTAATTTTATATTTGTATCCAATGGCGTGCTCTTCTATTTACAGTTAGAACACATACTTATAGAATGTGATGGTCCTAATATTAATATTTGTTTTGTCACTTAATTTAGCACAGACATATTTAATCATGTGAACATGTATGCTATTTACTGGCATTTTTTCTATAAAAGTTGTGTTTGCGTTTTGTTATTTCTGAAAGTCTTTAACCTACGATAAGAAACGTTTTATCTTTCGCACATAATACGCTGTGATTATATTACACTACCTGCGATTTTGACGTGTCTCGCCGGTGCAGAAACTAAACTTTTTAAATTGAAGAGTAAACTGTAAGATCATTTTCAAAATTGCTACACAGCTTCATTAGTATACAAATGTGTGCGCTTAAAATTTATGCAGATTAATCTAAATGAGCGAAAACTCCGGGCGAACGTTTTTGTTATATGTCCGCACTTATCTCAGGATTATCGCATGAGCACCGAGCCGATTGTACAAATCGCCATCGCTGAAACATTAAAACTTCCGTTTTCATTTCGTCAATTCCGGTCAAGATTCATATCAGTGTAGGCCTACAAGTGATTTCCGGACCTGAAAAATTTGACGAGTCGCAGATCTCACGCCGGGAAACTATCTGCCTCGTAATTACCACAAAAGTTTCAGATACTGCAAGAAAATACTAGCTGCGTATTAACACTTGAATGTTGACGGAGAACAATAAAAAAAAAAAACCACACCTTGTTCTTGATACCACCTAATTGTTTTTTTTTTTTTTTTTTTAGGCCGTACCTTGTCGCGATATAAAGCACATTGTCCTGAAGAAGTCTTGTCGTATGTCTACCAGTTATAAAAAATAACAAAGAATCTGCGCGACTGTCGGCGTAGATACACACGACACATGCAATTGAGTCTCCAAGGCTTTAAAGTTCCTCAAATGTAGGAGCGCGGCCGAGAATCTTTGTGGCCAACGAAGTACAACTAACTTTTGCTTATAACTAAAAAAAAAAAAAAACATTTCAGCTGATTTCTAAGAAAAAACATTTTGTTCAGATATTATAGACAATAATAAAATGTAAGGCACTTGTAAAAATGTTAATTACTATCTAGCTATAACAGCAAGTTTACGGAAATATTTTCGTAAATATTGTCTGTTTGAAAACACAACTGGACCGTGGGGAAAGTTTATGACAATGGTATGTCGGGTAACATTTCAACAGAGAGAAAGTTTTTTTTTTTTTTTTTTTCACCTCTCAATATCGTGGACATAGAATTGACTTACAAAATTGTATGAAGTCTTTGAAGAACCGGAAGGATGAATGGGAAAATACAATTATATTATTTTACTACCACTTAGAAGTGGAAATGCACATGGAATCGGAAATAATACAGTATCGTCCTCAGCAGTATGTACCACCCGAAAACAAAACACGTCAATTTTAAAATCCACATATAACGCGTGTTATTAAGGAGTACGCAATCATCGAAATCACTTGTTCTTTGTAATGTTTACTTGGAATGTTGGACAATTTACTAAGGATTAGCTCTGATGCCTGGTAAGATTCACTGCGGGAGTTATAGTTATAGTGGTATAGACCACGGGTCGAGAAATGATGAAAACAACCGAAACAGCGATGTCAACAATAAAAAAAAAATAAAAAAAAAAGCAAACGTGTCAGAAGAGGTATACTGGCTACTCAGTGTTAATGTGGGTTAAGTTAATAGGATTAAAAATACACTTTCAACTTTATCGCAGTTAATTCATCACGTTTTAAATCAACCTTTGAAAATATCCCTATGCCTACCTGCATTTATTTTAACTGGCACACAGGTTGACATGCTTCAAGTTAAGTTGGTAGTAAAAACGTATTTATTATTTTTAATTTGTTTATTGCACGTAAAAGTAATCACCGGCGTATTAATAATTAAAACTTATATTCTTGATAATTTCGCAGTTTCATTTGATGGAGTATGAATGAAGTGATTGGGCCCACGGCAGTGTTAATGTTACGCATGACTAGAGTGGAAGTGAAGGACAGCAGTTATATGATAGCGAGTGGCCTACCACAAAGGACGCCGCCGCACACGCCGATAAACTTATCGCTGGCCCTGAGAAGCGCGTTTCTCCGTTTATCACGGCAGGAACTTCGTCGTCATCTCCGTTACTTTTCCCATAGCATCCCGGATTGCCGAGAACGTTCTAGACGGCACCTACCTCAAGTATAAATACCACGTGCGTGTCTCTGGGGAGAGAGTGTTTAATAGCCGAGAGTTTGGAGTCTCGTGCGACCTTAAGTGGTCGATTACGGATCAGCGAGGGACGACTGCAGTGATCTGCGAGAGTGCGTCGGCGAGTATATACATGTATGTATAAATTCATCTTCATTCTCCATTTTGGAAGGTGGTGCAGCCTGAAAATCTAAGATTTTTATTTGTATTTCGCAAACTATTAAGCTGATTGCTAAGCAACTTTATTTTAAAGAAGTGCTATAGAATAAATTGGATACTTTACAATTTTAGTAGTTCAGTTACTTATTTTCAAAATTATGGCCTTATTATTCTCACATAATGGACTGGGTGCTTCCTACATACAATTTTGATAAGCAAATTTTCTCAGTCCAGATGATTTTTATAAAATTATATTAATGAGATACAATTTTTTTTAAAAACGAAATGAACATAACATTTTTTTTTTGTCCTTTGGAATAAAATTAATTACTTTTTGCGTGCTGTTGGTCGGTCAGATCACTTCTGTGAATTAAAATGGCACGGAGATAGAGAGAGAGGGGGTGAGGGGGGGGGAGAGAGAGAGAGAGAGAGAGAGAGACTACAGAATTTTCCAAGCTTCCGAAGACCAATTGTTTAAATTGAAACGAAGTTGGAAATGTCTCGTGGGAGCATGGGATCCAGTGTAAGCTTACACAGCCACAAAACAATCGGTGCTCATATAGAAAATTCGGAATAGTTTGCCAAAAATACTGCTTTACGAAAGTTCCGTACAATGTTATGCTTTCCGTATAGCTGCAGAGCGCACTGTTGCAGTTATATAGTACCGAAAGTTTCTCGACAAATATTTTCAGCAACGTCAACTGCGAACTTAGTATCATAAATCAAGTTAAGTTAAATTATGCCAATGCGTCACAGAACTGGTGGAATGAACAGCCGCAACCCTAGAAAACTTTTTATTTTAAACATTTTTTTCGTTATGTTTACGGTTAAAAATGGGAAAATTTAAAAGAATATAAATAGTTCACTTTAAAGTTAAACCCGTAAAGGAATTCGTAGTTATTAATTTTAACTATTTCCAAGTTAGTGCAATTCGCTGCATACATAAATAGGTGATCTTTACTCACTGAAGCAATCAGCAGAGTGACTGCAGTAAAACAGTTTTCATTTTTATTAAGTAATATTTCTGTCATTTGGAGTCAATCTCACAGTTCAAATTTTTAGAGATTAAAAGAAAAATGATATCAATGTGGAAGACACTGAGTTTTTGGGAACAGTAAAAATTGGTTCTTTAATTGATTTAGTGTAAACACTGAATCCTTTTATAGAGTCCTTCTGAAATAGCGAAATCTAATAAATGTGTCCAGTTAATTAAATACAAATATAGGCTATTTAGAATCCATACACAAACTTAAAACATAGCCAAAGATATAGAAGACAGGGCAAATAAGACAATATATTTTTGAATTCAAGTCTTACGGTAAAACGGCGAACATAAACTTCGATATTGAGCATGCAACGTTTCTTTTCATACTATAATAACAAGAGTATGTGTTCACGAGGCTTGATTTTCGACATTGAATTCGCACGCATATGTTAATAATGGGGAGAAAATTGCTAAGAAAATATTAAATGATAGTATTTCGAAGGAGATTTTCAGCTACAAATAACTGCTTGTGTATGTAATGGAATAATAATGCAGCTATTATGCAAACTTTCAGTTTTAAAAGTATGAGTTATAGGACAAGTGTGGGGTCTGAGAGACAATATTCTCCTGCTGTTTCGATCTCCTAAGCCGCTACCTAATGCAATGCATATTTATGTTTCCGTCTCTACTACAGTACATCGTTGAGTTTTTCTTTCTATTTCACCATATATTTGAAATTATTTCGTGTTAACCTGCCGGGTTAGTATGCTGGTCGGATAATCTACAGCACGGCTGACGTACCAAATTAACACAACATTACATCCAAAAGGAACCCACAAATCCATTGATGGCCCCGGGGAGTTCGAACACGAAACTTAACGGTCTGGAGGAGCCCTGGTGATTTCAGTTACTTGTGCCATCCGCCACAGACGTCGACCACTCGTTTACTGAAGGAGGAGAGGCGGCAGAACCTCAAACTCTCTGTGACCATACCTACGATCATTCTAATCTTATGACTCTCTCCCCCCCCCCTATCTTACCGTCTGCTGTATATTTAAATTTAAGTAAAATTTCCCTGAAACGTTGATGGTTTGGGTCATATAGATATTGTTACGCGCTCGCTGCTTCGCATCCCGCGCGAGCGAGTGTAAGTGAAGGGCAGCAGTTATATGATAGCGGCGGCAGCATGTCAAAGGATTGTTTTGAATGAACAAGAGAGCGGTATGCCGGTGGCCGCGTATCTGTTACAGGAAGCGAGCCAACACGATAATTATTTTTGTGACGTACGCTGTTGACCGTGCTTGTAATGGTCTCTGCGTTTATCTGAAGAATGCTATGGATTACTGACCTCGTACTCTCAACGTCACTCGGGGTGCGTTGAACCTTCCACATGGTCAGGGCGAACGACAGTAAAATTATGACTGGTCTCCAAACCAGGGGTTGGTGAGTGAATAAGTGGCTGAATTCCGGGCGATAGCTGACGATCATTGACAGAAGTGATCAGCGGAATGGAAATCTGCGACCGCGAGTATCGAGCAGTGAAGGGTGTGACTGGAAGGCTGGACCATTAGACTAGATGCATGAGTGAAAGACATTACAAATGGCGGCAACAGATAGACTGAACACGTGTTAATGATGAGTATGAGTTAATCGACTGTAACCAAACAGAGACAATTAAGAAGAACGTTAATTAGAGCTGAGATATACATTAAATATTACGCTAAATGTTAAATAATAAGTGTGAATAAATTAGAAATCAAATCCAGTTATTTTATTTTTATTAATACCTCAATCCCACACGAACTCAGATACGTCCCTCAAGCGTTCATGTAACAATTAATTTTTTTTAATATTTCATATATAATGATATATCGTATAAAATAGTATAGACATAAAAATAAAAATAAATATATTTAACATATGAGTATAAAATTTACAATAAATGCATTTCACACATTACTTTGGACTCGTAATCTGTTCTTCCCAGTATTATTACAGGAACAGAAAAGTCGTACGATGTACCGGCATTACTGTAAATGATCGTCGTCTCGGACTTTGTAAATCATTCGCCAATAAACATTAATAGTGTTGCCCGCAGCTCGAACTTGATATCTAGATTTGAACGCTGCACGAAAAATTGTCCCACCTGTGCTGACTAAAGTGTTTCTTACACACGTTTCATCGTATACGTTTGAAAGCAGCGTTTGAAGCTGCACACAATATTTGTTTTCTCCGGTCTGTTTGCGAACCATTCCGCAATCCGCACTTGGGTACATTGAAGTGTAGTAAAAAAAATGCCATTTTATACTAAATTAATTATTCTCGAAAAAAAAAAAATTGTACAGTATCTAAGGACAGAGAGGTTTTTGCTTATCTCGTAGTTAGCGTTCTACCGGTACAGTGTTGAATAAGAAGTTCCACTAAAGTGCGCGTTCAGAGAACAGTGATTTCACAATCGGACAATCGGTTCAAGTAGTTTTGAAATCAACGCCAAAAACACTCCTGCGCTTGCGAAATAGACTTGTTTTTTACGCTGCTACGACGCCGGAGAATGAGAAACTAAACTAATTTTTTTTTTTCATTTGTCGGTTCTTGTGAGGTAAGCGTCGAGCTTTCCAAAACAGCTTTGAATTCGAGAAAAGTTTCTCGGAAAAAAAAAAAAAAAAAAAAAAACACACACACACACACACACACACACACACACACACACACACACACACACACACACACACACACACACTGAAAGTTTATCTCAGCCAGCAAGTAGCTCGACACGGTGTGCACAACACGATCAATTCATACAATGTATGACGAAATTTCTCACGAACGTTGGCCAAAGGAGAAAGACGGTGGACTCGCTCGAGAATCTCTCTGAAAATGTGAATTTCCTTTTCTGGCCGCTTCCCGAGAAACTTTTCGAAGCAACGCGAGAAAAAAAAAAGGGGGACGGGGGATGTCATACTCGAAAACTAGCTCTCTTGCACCTTTCTTCTTGGAACATCATCGGGACTTTCGGCAGAACATTGTAGGATCGCTTTTACACGGTCGCTTTTACGACGCAGTTGATGGTAAACACGTGTTTTCCTCAACATGTTCGCGAAAATTCTTGGAAAAAAGTGATAGCAAAAATGACATAATTTCTTAACATTTTGAAAAAATAATGCAATTCCATTGAAAGAGGAGTTGGCGTTAGTTTATGTTTGTTTAGTTTCAGTACACGCCGTGACACAACCAAGGATCGGCGTTTGTCTCACAGATTAAATTTTATACTAAATTTCCCCTGAAAAATCATCTTAACTTGATATAAATGTGAAACATCTCGTTAACGTACATAAATGTTAGTGGTCAGAAACGGTTATGCTCTCATTTCTGCTCAGTATTCTGCGAAACTATGCTAAATTAATTAATCAGGTGTAAACCAGTGGCGGGATGTCCGTTATATCAGTGCAAGGCTGTTCAGGATAAAGTGAGCAGGTTTGAAATCAACCATAGAAAAAAGTCACTGCTCCTACCTGCATACATTTTAAAGGGCGCAGTGAGTGACATGCACCCAGTAAAGTTGGTAACGATGAAGGGAAAGTAGTTCCATACCTTAACGTCGAATAACAGGTGTTAGGTTATGTTTTTTAATGCATCAAAGTGTAAAAATGAGCATATTTGTAAAATACTTAGTTCTCTAATTATTTTACAATTTTACTTGACCGACGAACGAATAAAGTGATGATGCCCATGCCAGCGTTGATTTTACATAATGCGGAAGAATACACAATGTGCTTGCAAGTAGATCTTAAGCAGGGCTTTCAAAAGTGCCCAGCTTACCGTGAACAACATATAGTGTTTGTAATTGTGTTTTCTTTACTCGTTAAAAGTGAATATTATTTCACGTGGCTTATTACACCCCTGCACATGAGCAATGCTGTCTCTGCCTCTTTTGGCTCCCAGCCATCGCCCGCGAACATCGCAGTTCTTTCATGAACACGGCATCGCTCCTGTGAACCGCTTAACTATATTCCTGGCGATCCGACACCGCACAACTAACTCACTCCCTGTAAAACCCCTGTCGCACTGTCAAATTTTCGCCTTCAACTATATTCGACAACAAAATTTGGAAACAAAATACGGCCATCAAATTTTTCCTTCCAAGGAATTTTATCAAATAGTCTTGAATGTGTTTGAAAATTTGTCAAACGGTAAAATTTTTTTACTAGGAGAATTTAATTTGACTAATTATTGAAATGTTTTTGTTTTTCCATGTAGTCCATTAAAGGATGATATATAAGGAATGTTGTAATTTATTATCACTTCTTTACTAAATTCGAATTTTATTTATTCGAGATTTTTCCTGCACAATGAAATTTTATGCCACTGATTTCGTAATGTTATGTGCAATATTCACTTAAAATCGCATTCATGCCCAGGCAGCTTCTACGTAAATTAATTATCTTCATAACTTACTTCGTTTTCCGCAATTTTTTATCATTTTAAGTTTTTTGACATTCGTTTTTGTCGTGAACAATTCTGATTGGCGGAGACCGTCAAATATCAAATAAATTTTAGAACCTATCCAATCATCAAATGTTTTATGGAAACTGAAGCCCTCCAACTTTATCAGGCGAATATGGCGGCGATTATGACGTTTCTATGAAGTCATAATCGTCCAACTTTATTTCACCAAACTTATTGAAAGCAATTCGACAGAAAAATTTAACAGCGTGGCAGGGGCTTAACACACTCTCTCATGGTCCCATATGGGGGCCATACAAAGTATGTGGGGAAAAGTAATTCTAATGGAGAACACAATATTATTTCACTACGTCATACAATTAAAACCATTTAAAAGCTTACATCCTGCTACATTATAATTTACAACACTTTTGCATTTCACGCGAATGCCTTAAACTGCACCGGGGGAGCGTGTTACGTTAAGTCACCCTTTACCTGCAAGTATTTATATATTATCTAATCAACTATTTTACCATGCATCGAACTAAGAGTCCCTCTGTTAACTGCTGGAACGGCTTTGCTATTGTGTTGCCGAAGGCTGATCGCTATTTCGGTTACGGCGGACGAAACTCCATCTGCTGGTCCATGTTGCCCCGTCGTCGGCTGGATGTAGTAACACCCAGAGCTCGACACTTCAGCGGCCTTAATTATGGCGGCCGTTTACAATACTTGCGTTTATTTGCAAACCGTCCCGCGGCTTGTTTCCTGATTGCCGCAGCGATGCCAAGTTTCGGTGACCTCGCTCTCGTTTCACCTGGGATGGCGTGTTCATGCTAGGAGTTTAACTAGAGCCTGCCCACGCCATAACAACACACACATTTACACCCACACTCACTAACACAGTTCCACACATGCATGAAATTCCCTTTGCCACGAAAGTCCACGCATCGCTTCGAAATACGACCGCGCTGTAGACCACATTTTTAACGGGAACTCCCACCTGGAATATGAAATATATATACTCAGCGAGAAGCTGCCTGTTTCACAATGCTTCTCGCAGAGTCGGACATGCTTATATATATATATATACGTGCCCAATGCTGTGCGAGAAGCGGATCATTAAATGTACACGTTGGCAAGTTCGATGTAGATAACGCCCCGTCGTTAGGAGGGCGTATCCTCGCCCTGGGCGCACTCCCCACACGATTCTTATCTATTCATTTGGCCTCATTTAAATACAACCCTGTTGTGTTTAGCAGGATCTAGTATAACATCAGAATTCAATGACTTTTGATAAGTCTGTGGATTTCTAGCGTTTCTTAACCTTACTAAGGAGCATCGCTGAGGGTTTTGACAAAGCTACTCCATGTGAAACGCCTCCGAATTTTGCTGGTGAATGATATGATTACAAAACTATAGGAAAACGTCGCAGACTACGCTAACTTGATTGCAATAGAAGATGAACTAGCGTACACGTCTATATTTCTCCAGGAAATTACATGCATTGCGACACTTATAAGACAATGGTACACGTGTGTTGCCATTCATGTCAAGGTACGTGATTTCGTTCCATTAAATAAGTGAATACGTAGTACCAAATTGGGAAAATAAACGTTGAGTTATCTCCATTCTTTGAGCTTTCATTTTAATTAAAGCCTTTTACAGTGTAAGTTAAGCCTTTTCTTTTATGTGTGCTATACGCAACGACACATTTTAAGGTATACAAATCATCCATATTATTTATTAAGTGTTTACAGCAAGTGTATACACTAAATGCTTAAGGTAACTGACATAGGATTAACAATGTGTTGTTCAAAAAGACTTCGTAAGTGAACCCCTATTTTTAATCAGATTTTAAAAGGACAAAAACAGTTACTGCGGGTCATCCTTAAAAGATATATATGCTCTCATGGACGTTTCCTTTTTTAGACCTTTTTGAGATATACAACTCTGCAAACTAGGTCTATCTCTTATGGTTTAGTCAGCGTAAACCACGTTAGCGTCCCGAAAAGCGGTTTTTTTTTCCGACTTGATTAGAAAAGGTCAAAATTTCTCTATTATCCTCACATTAAATGTCAATGTATTATATACGCATACCTTCCTCAAGAAATTCTCTAAATAATGGTGGAAACCGCATCGAAAATCATCAAATAGCTTAGAAGCCTTACCTGAATACATACAGACACACGCGGCCGAGCGAATATGTTTTGTAGTACGTACAGGTTCCAAGGTAACAGCAGAGAGAAACAATGTCAGTGAAATGACTGGCTAGTGGGTTCATAGTATGACTGCGGAAGAAAAATAGTCCCGGCGGTATTTTGTAAATGTTGGTGTTAAACGTGACAATTTAAATGTGTTAAGTACTCTAATGTTCTATAATATTAAAAAAACTATGTTAGCGTGCAATATAATGTGTGAGTGCTGCATGGAAATATTTTATTTGTTGTGTTTCGAGTCCAAAAAAAAACTCTTCAAGTAACTTGCTGAGCAATATGATAGACGCAGCGGATCAGGCCGAATCGTTACCATATTTCGAGAGAACATATACGAAGCAAGCCTTTGTAAAATAGGGAGAAAAGAGTTATGATTATTATGTTGAATAGTTAGCAAAAAAATTCCCAATACAAATACACAACTAAATGAAATATTATAGTGTATTTGTGGATTCTTCAGACTTTTTAAATCAAACCTTCGAAAAATCACCCTATGTATAACATGTTTAGTTATTTCCTAAATATCTCATGTATCACAAGTGTTTTATACCTCTGTTAACATAAAAAATTCTTAATTTTGAAAATTATGAATTGCCTAAATTTTATTTATAAATTATAAGATTTAATTTACAATAAATATGAATAAAAACAGTGATAAAACCTGGGTGTTGGTAATGCCTAGTAAGAAATAGTTCTTATGGAAAATATTATTACAACTGAGTGCGCACGAACTTAGTGCGTAATCCTTTGTGTAATTTTCTAGATATAGTTACGCTTTGTTTACGTGTGGTGGAGGAATATCGTGGAGGTAGAACTTTAGCAGGGATTCGGAAAAGTGTGAAGTAACCGAGAATGAATTATGGGTTTGTAACGTGACCGCGAATATGGCGTGGTTTTGAGAGTTGACACGTGTAGGCGGCTGGCAACAGAGCAAATATCTTTCAAGTGCGCGGGAAGGTGGAATGATACATGCCCGCTGCCACCTGGGAAAGAATGGAGTACAATCACAGAGTACTCGAGAACACAGAGGACAAACGAACAGCCTGTTGCACTACACGCTCCAGCCTCACACACACCAGCAAAGCTTCTTCACTGGCCAGCAAAATGTTAGAACGCCCTTTCACCAATCAGCGCCTGGTAACCTACTCGCCGGCCAATAGTGAGCTATCGTAGAATGCAGTAGCCAATCAGACACAATGCCCAATCCCAGGGCCTCGCGCAGCCAACCAGATAATAGATATGCCCACAACAAAGGAACTGCCACGACATTTAGTCTCTGGAAACTTATCTACAGCCGGTCCCCGGTAAAGCGAGCCCTTTTGAGGTCTTAGTTACTCTTTCCTTACAGAGATTTGCTATCCTTTAACTACGTTTTTAAATAAGTTGCCGTGTAAGTAATAAACACAGAGCGTATATTCCACCGCACTCGGGAGTACTAAAATTAAGTATATTTGTAGAGTTTTATTCCAAATGAGTGGGCTTTCAAAATTGCTTTCTTTACCGTGAATAGCCGATACTCTGTAGTATAGCAATTTTCTCTGCACCTATAACAATGCAATTTTCTTTTAAATTAAGTGTAACAATTTAAGCGTAATGAGGAAAATTGAGAAAAACAAGCTTTTTTTCTACATATATACCAACTTATTTTACGTTTTAACGCGCGAACCCACATTTTATATGTCTGAAATGTCGGCAGAGAAAATACTTTTACATATACTGTTCATCTTGAATCGTTACCAGTGGTAATTTTTAAGACTTCTCAAACTGTAACATTATTACTTATGTACTATCCATTAAATTTCTCCGCTCAAGTTCAGCTACGTACATTATGGAGGTCACATGGTAATGATTTTTTAACCAACTAGTCTACTTATGGCAGCTTTTAAACTGGTTTACGGAAGCAGGGTGGGGAGAGTGATCATGCAACTCAACAAGCTGACAGTAGGGAGTAACTTTAACTGCGAGTGCTTGTCTTGCAGATATAAATCTGCATTCCATTAGCCCCCAGTGGCAGGGACAGGATGAGGCTGAATTTGAATTCTCTCTGGTGAGACCGTAATATCCATGCTAATAGGTACAGACCTCTCGAATTACCGTTATTATTGTATAATATGCTGTATGCTGTTCATGGTAAAGTGAGCACTTTGAGGAAATATTTACTTTTTATTTCAGCCATTTTTTATCCTTTAACCAACTTTTAAATAGATATCCATCCAAATAATAAACAGTGTGCAGATTCCTCCGCACTCGGAAGTTAACGCCTAATGCTAAAATAAAATATATTCATTGACTATTATTCCAAATGAGAGGGCTTTCAAAAGTGCTCACTTTACTACGAATAGCCTATATTATTCATTTTTTATGTACCTGCTTGAGCGCGGTTCGTGATTTCATAGGCTACTGGAAACTATACGACGTCATTTACCTGTGTGACGGCTTTCCTGGAGATTGGTCTCTGAACCGTTAAAGGTTTACAATATCCCAAAAACATCTTTGGGGCGCGTCACACAAGTTGCTGGCCAATGGCAGAAATCATACGAACCTACAACATTGTGGAGCTAAGTCTGTGGCTCCAAAATAACGTGAATTTTGCAGGTCACTACTAATAGATCAGTCTGGCGCTGGGTGGTCGCCCGGGGAGGGGGGTCGGGGAGGGGGGGGGGGGGTAGGTAGGGTGAGAACATAGTTTTTCTTGACAACGCATGATTTAATTTTCTGCATGAACAAGATATAGTCATGTCAGTCTCAAGGTTCACGCGAAAATTAATAAAATAAAATACTTCCTCTATAAACTGATTCCATGAAATACCTGTATAAAGTGAGTAGATTGTGACTCTAAATATGCAGCTAATCACAACTTCGCAATTTCTGTAACAAGGGCATATTTCCTAAACCCTTAAAATCTTCGATGCCTTGCTGTCGTCGCATTACGTTCACGAAGTCTTTTGAGGGCAAAAATAAAGAAGTTCCGCTTATTACTGTATCAAAACTGTAAGGGTCATGCAGTGATTTCTGGTTCTTCAACAAAGCAACTAGGTTCGAAAATTGATAAAAATGTGCAAACTCCCATGCGTTCCACCCCACTTATTAAATAAATTCAACTGCTTTACATGTATGCACACCATCTCGCGAATATGATTGTTTACTGTACACGATATGTATGGTGATTCAGCATTGCAAACGTTTCCTTCCGTCAGCAACGGAGATATGACTTTTGTAGTAAACATTTTACCCTTACATAATGTGCAGAAATGTGCATTGTTTTGAATTATAGGCCAATAAAAATATGTGTATATTCGTAGGGGTTCCAAACTCCGAAACACACAGCCTTCTTAAATACGTTTTGCCTGCGCTGAGACTAAGAGCACTGCGCACGTTCGTTTTTGTCTATTTTCTCTCTCTCTCTCTCTTCTCTCTGCCAGCAGTAGGCTCTCCAATATTATTGGATAAATAAACGGAACAGCGAATTTCCGAAATTGATTGACGAAATTTGTTAGGTCTGTAGGATTTGTAATTCTTACGTAATCAAGCTTAAAATCGAGCTTTTTTTTTTTTTTTAAACTTAACGATCTCCAGTGAAATGCCAGTGGCGCCGCACAGAAATCACAAATGTTTGTAGCCCGAATCCGGTGTAGTACATGTGTTACATGTAAGCTTAAGTTAAAAGTGTAAGCCTTCCTCTCGGAAGACTCCTAATAGTCCTTTCATAGTCTTTCATAGTTTATTTCAACTTTTCTCAAGCTGAAGTTCTGCTCTCAGATAACTCCTCCAACTCATGTAAACAAAGCTTAACTAGGTCTAAAAACAGTTCACGATAAAGTGAGCACTTTTGAAATCAACCTTAGACAAAAGCCACTACTCCTAACTGCGTATGTTTCAACGGGCGCACTGAGTGACACACGACCAGTAAAGTTGGTAACAGTGGGAAGAAAGTAGTTCCATGTCTTAACGTCGAACGAAACATGTTAGTTAAATATTTGTCATACCTTATTTTACTTATTTCGCTTTCTATTTTTTAGTGCGTGGAAGTATAAAAATGGGTGGATTTGTAAAATATTTCCTTTTCTGCAAATTGCGCATTTTCAGTTGATCGAAGCATGAATAAAGTCTCGAGACCCATGGCAATGTTAATTTTAGATAAGGCTGAAGACTATACAACGTGCATACAAGTAGATATTAAGCAAGGCAGTCGAAAGTACTCATTTTACCGTGAACAGCCTATAGAATACTACGCCAAAGGGACAAAGCACCGCATACGCACTCCGTTTGATAATATTCTGGATAAGTTTCCTAATTGGAACTACCAACACGACAAACACACCTGTTTTCTTATTGTATATATTCATATTATTATAATAGAAATATTATATTTTTTAGATAAAAAAAAGTAAAAGTTAAATTTTACCAAAATAAAATAGTTATAACGGAATTATAAAGTTATTAAGGTACACGACAAATATAGGAAACAACCTAACACGTCATACATGGGGTGATTTTTCAAAGGTTTGATTGAAAAATAGCGAAGATTCCGGCAATAGACAACACTATAAAGCCGGTGGACTAATTATCAGTCGTAATTTTGCTTCACTCTCGGCCGTATCCACTGATAGTAAAACGCCTACTTCCCAAGGCCTGGGGACTAGCTTTACTGGCTGAGACTTTCGCCTTTACAGTGTGGTGGATATAATTTGATCTTAGGATAATCTGGATGCCTCTCAGAAGTCGGAGATCCGGAATAGTGGGAAATGGTTTTAAGCGCCTCTAGAGGCTATAAATCTGAATGAGCATTCAAAATCTGGTCTCTGGTGACGTACAGGTGATGCACGACTGGGCACTGAACCCCGGGCAGTGCAACTTGTAGGGATATACTTTGAGTGCTTCCATACTGAAAATGGAGAATGCTGTAGGGGCCAAAAGGACAAGGCGGAGTAATGAACATTCGAGTGAAAAAATGAATTGAGACATTTGTTGGTTAAGTGTAATGTAGCAGGTAACTAAATGCTTGAGCTGTGAGACCAAATTTATCACTATGCTTAGTGGAATTTGTAAAATGGACACCTGTCGTATTTTAATAAGTAATTCGAATCTGTTAGATGGTTTAAATTATTAAAGAAATAAAGTTTAGTTTTTTAAAGCCACCACCCAGTTTCGTTTTCGCAACACTGGCGTCTGAATTGAGGCGAATGTCTTATCCCAATACCAATGTACAGATTAAGCACTATAGTAGATGAAGTAATTAGAGTAAAGTGCTGTCAGTGGAGTAGAGGGTTACTTAGTGTAATGACTGTGGAAATGGAAGCGCGGGAAGTAGAGTAGGAGTGGCTTAGAAGAGACCCTCCATACACCACTAAAATGACAGAAAAAATGGTCGAGAACGATTATCCTCCTTCTTAGTTCCCGAAGTGGTGCCAAAGCGGACCCAAATACATGTCAAAAACCTTGCTTTCTGTTGAGCAAAAGCGCATGAATTAAGATTCACTCGTCACTAATAAACTTGTTGTTATTAAATGCCCACTCGGTCACTTCAAAAGCCTGCTTCCCAATGTGTGTGTTAATTGTATTAGTTGTCATTTTTTAGCCATCATTTGCAGAATATAATTATTACTATACGAAAACCTTATATAGATAAGAATAGTGGAAAAATATAATTTTTTTGTGATTTTTTTTTTCAAAGCGCTGCGTATAAGTATTTCGAATCAAATTTGTGTTTTACCCGAACCTAATCTGGCATGCGAATTAGTTTAGGATAGGGACCGAGGTGATGAAAGCAATTAGTTAATAACAATCAGGTTAATATTACGTACTGTTAATTTTTTTTACGCTGCAAATAATTGTGGAATCGTTTCCATTTGGACGTGTTACTGGAGAATCTTCACACTTATATCTGAAACGATCTACTTTTAGAGTAGCTTTGGCATACTATCACGTAACTCCATAAACGTGTTCGTAAACTCGATGTATACGTGTTTGACTGAACAAATTGCGGTTGTGCGTTTGCCACAAAATAAAAAAAGTGAGAAATGCATGAGGGATATGCATTTGAAGTTGTATCTGAACCAATAGATGGCCGTAGATGTTAAAGTAATTGAGAAGGAATAATTACTCGATAATATGCAAATTACGAAAGATGTGAGACCACTTTACATCTGTAGCAAAGTTGTTTCAAGGTAATAATCGTAACTGACGCCCATATTTCGTAATTAAGGGCCCCGCTTGTCTATTTCAAGAAGTTTTATGCAGAAGTTGTGTAGAAAGTACGTGATTAAAAAAACGGGTGGATATTTTGTATCGGTGTCTGAAAACGAAAATCATTAATGAAGAGTTTCGTGCCCAAAGAAAAGATCTAAGTTCTCATTTACACTCCAAGGTTTATTTTTTCTTGCGTGGAAATGGCAAGAAAGGAGCGTTTTCAAAATCTGCTTCACTTACTAAATTTTTATACAGAAACTTTAATGATCAAATTATAAGGTACAAGTTCAACGTTGGAACGTATTACATGTCCACCTTGTATTACTGCAAACAATTAACTCTACTGTACGGGGTATTGCCTACCTCAAAGGCGTTCCACTAAATGAATGAGAGAGAAATATTATGAAAATTTGAAAAACAGTATGATTTAAACCAACAGCACAAATACATTATTTTCGTTGGGAGCGACATGCAAGTTGATAATATGTTAAAACTGTTTCTGCGTTGCAAAATTTAATGCCAAAAAAAGTTGGCCTCCTGTTATCTTCGTGAAATCATTTGATAACAGTAACATATTTTGCAGCGTTAACAGATCTCTGTTCAATTACTTATTATACAGACTTTTGGTGTTACGTCTTAACTTATTTATGTAATATTAGCAATATATAATTGGTCAAGCCATACCTAATAAGACTTACTTTGAAATATGTTTTCAATTTGTTTTAAGATATGTACTTACAGCTTTATTATGAAGGTTATATTGTACTCATCCTGTAAATAATACGTGGAGGCGTAGTATGGGTATAACATATTTTTCTGGAAAAGAAAGCCTTTTGCCATATGCGCGTAAATTAGTTTTTCATGGAGTGAGTTTGTGGTTGACAATTTCTTTCGAATTAGCTAATAAAATAGTTTTGCAATTTTTGATCACAAATAACCCCAGCGGGTTAATGCAATGCCACCATACACCCACTAGATGCGGGATAGCTGTCACTGTATGAAGTCATACGTCACATAAATTTCTCTTCTTGAGTTAGGTTGGTATTCATAGTCACTTTTGCGATTGAGATGCGCACCACATTCAGCGCGCATCTTGTTTTGGCGGGGAAAACGAGATTATTAAAAGATTAGCGAGTAGTATGCATGTTGGTTACAGTTGAGAGTGCTATCTATGTTACGAGAGTCTTTGACCTACCCTAAACGACTTGCAATCCCGTTAACTTCTCCTTGTAGTTGTAAAAATGGCCCACAACTTACATATTTTCGATAATTCAGATACAATGCGCTGTCCGATACAATCATTTCAAAGTGGTGACGTACTGTTCTTGACTCACACAAATGAAGGGATGGAAAATTATACAGAAAGTTAGAAAACTCACCATGAAAACCGTAAGGATATATACTATTATATTTATCTGTAACTCACTCTTCTTATCGTAATTTGATACAGCATAAGTATTATTTTTAATGGCTACGAGTAAATATGTTTAAAAAAATCTCGACGAAATTATGGATAGAACTAGTAACATTTTTTTTTTGCAATGTTTACAAGTATGTTTTTTCTAGGAAAGGAACTGTTCACAAATTCCATAGAACTCTCTAATTGATTTCCGTTATTAGTGATGCTAATAAATCGGAGGACACTAATATAAGTTCCGTAATAGCGTTGCAACGAGTATAATATTAAAAATTAATTTCTTTTTCTGGATCGGGATTTGAACATACATTATAACATCAGAAGCTTTGCTATCACAATTCGGCTATCATAACCACGCGACTACCAAGCACATCTTGCTAGAATAGCTGAATTTCTAGTATATTATATCTTCTATATTTCCGATTACTATTTACATTTTTAATTATTGCCGTTTGTTGCAAGCTTTCGTGTTGGTTTTTTAAATTTTAAGATCAAGCCGTGTTCTAATTTATACTTAGTCTAGAGTTTACTAAAAGCTCACGTGACCCGAATTAGCCGACTAAAATTATGACGTATTTGGTTGTTTAGTATTTAGTAATGTTTTTCACTCATGCACCTAGTCCAATGGTCCAGCCTTCCAGCCACACCCTTCACTGCTTGATACTCGCGGTCGCAGATTTCCCTTCCGCTGGTCACTCCTGTCGATGCTCGTCATATATCGCTCGGAATTCAGCCACTTATTCACTCATCAACTCCTGGTTCAGAGGCTCGTCACAATTTTTGAACAAGTGACTATCGCCGGTGTCCGAATTGGACGCTACTAAACACTAAAACCCTAAAATACCAAAAGGACAATTAGAACATGGCCTCAGTTTTATAATTTCACGTCACAGCAGAGAAAATAATGCCTCGGCGGAATATAATGAACAAACTGTGAAATATTTCATATTTCATAATCACGTCTATGTTTCATTTCCGTTCGTACCGACTTTAGTAGCATGCGCATTCATTTACAAATATTTTTAACACAGCATGTCCCCTTCGGCGAATCCATTTAAATTAAAACCTTGTTGCTAACTGCCGATGAACGTACTTTGTATTTTTAGCCTCGCACACAGGGCTCAGATATTCATGGGACCCTCAAACGCCTCAAGAATGAGGGACTCACAAACTTCGTTCACGAAATAAAGCTACGTTTACAAGATATTTTAAGAGAACCTTAAGAGACAGTTCCTGCTTATACGCGAGGAGTCTGTGTGACCACAAACGAAAATTTTAAGAATGCCACCCTTAAACGTGAGTTATGTGAGATGGTTTATTACGGAGAGAGCACATTTTATGCATGCGTGAAGATAGACAGTACAGTTCCTCACTCTTTATTCGGAAAGCCTCTTGCACATTATAAATAAGACCACGACAAAACTGTGATTAAAGGCTGTTCGCGATAAAGTTAGCACTTTTTAAATCAACCTTGGAAAAAAATCACTGCTCCTACGTGCATAAATTTTAACTCGGTGCGAGTGACAAGCGCCTAGTAAAGTTGGCAACGGTGGATGGAAAGTAGTTCCATATCTTAACGTCGAATAAAAATCGTCAGGTAAACATTTGTGACAACTTAAATTATTTCTTTCGCCTTCTGTTTTTTTTTTATGCATCGAAGTGTAAAAATGAGCAGATTAGTAAAATATTTACTTTTCTAATAATTCCACAGTTTCACTTGCCCGACGCATGCATAAAGGAATGAGGCCCATGGCAATGTTAATTTCACATGCGGCGGAAGAATACATAATGTGCATACAAGTAGATCTTAAGCAGGGCTTTCAAAAGAGTTCATTTTACCGTGAACAGCCTATAATGGCGCTGCGTTCACCAATCGCCCCCCGTTTTTTTTTTGTCAAGGCAGAAACTACGTTCTTTGTCAGCTACGTAAATAAACTGTGTTTGATTTATTTCTGTTCGTTTAAATCAGCTGTCAGCCATAGGATCATTGCACGATTATTTCCATAAAGTTAATTCGCTTGACTCCATTTGCAGCGGTGGTATAGTAACAACGGCGCCTACCTCCCACTACGGCGATCCGTGTTCGGTTCCCGTCGGGTTCAATCCCGGATCTTCGCTTGTGGAAGTCGTGCTGCACGATGCCGCTTGCTGGCGGGTTTTCTCGGGGTTCTCCCGTTTACCCCGCATGCCAGCACCTCTCCATCCTAGGTTCTCTTTTTCGTGTCATGTTCGGGGACGACGGACACCTGCGGGTCCCAGCTTGAAAGCCCCGTCGTTAGGAGGGCGTATCCTCGCCCTGGGCGCACTCCCCACACGATTCTTATCTATTCATTTGGCCTCATTTAAATACAACCCTGTTGTGTTTAGCAGGATCTAGTATAACATCAGAATTCAATGACTTTTGATAAGTCTGTGGATTTCTAGCGTTTCTTAACCTTACTAAGGAGCATCGCTGAGGGTTTTGACAAAGCTACTCCATGTGAAACGCCTCCGAATTTTGCTGGTGAATGATATGATTACAAAACTATAGGAAAACGTCGCAGACTACGCTAACTTGATTGCAATAGAAGATGAACTAGCGTACACGTCTATATTTCTCCAGGAAATTACATGCATTGCGACACTTATAAGACAATGGTACACGTGTGTTGCCATTCATGTCAAGGTACGTGATTTCGTTCCATTTAATAAGTGAATACGTAGTACCAAATTGGGAAAATAAACGTTGAGTTATCTCCATTCTTTGAGCTTTCATTTTAACTAAAGCCTTTTACCGTGTAAGTTAAGCCTGTTCTTATATGTGTGCTATACGCAACGACACATTTTAAGGTATACAAATCATCCATATTATTTATTAAGCTTGGCAGAATTTCAGGTGGTACTTAAAATTTTCGTTACATTTTTGTATGAATTATAATATTTATATATAAATCCATTGTGCTTGACTAAACCGCTTCATCATTGTCAAACCGACAGACCTATTGAGACCATATTCACACCATATGTTATTAAGATGGCGAGTAAGGTTTTTAGTTATGTTTCATTCCGATAGGTGGCGCTGGAGTCTAATTTATATATTTATGGGCCGATTTCGCTCATACTTGCATTAAATGTTTGTTGATCTAAAATAAATGGTTTTATTGAGCTTTGCGTTCGGTAGGTTAGGTTTAGAATTGGAAGGGAATCCCAAATACACAATATACATATTCACTGTATATATAAAAAAAGAGGCGGAACAAAGTTCGCCGGGATCAGCTAGTTTTTATTATATTGTTTTATGGGAAGAGCGAAAAGTTTCACTTTGGTAAATTAATGCCAACCGTTTGTAAACTATGGTTGGCGAAAAATGTATACGTAGAGTGATCTATTGGCGGATTGAAAATTTTGATCCCATCTGTAATGTAATGTTACGCGCAGTAGATGATTTTTACAAAAGTACAAATTTGCAAAACTCAATGTAATTGGATGATTTTGTGCATAACAATGAAGCGAGACAGCCGTGAAAGTTTTAGGGTAAACGTAATTGTTATCTTTCCAGAACAATCCACATCCACACGCGTGCAAGCTAAATAGTCCATTCATGGTTACTTCTAACTTTTCTCGAATCCCTGATAAAGTTCTGCTTCCAAGATATTCCTCCGCAAAGCTTAACCAAGTCTACAAAATTGCATCAGAGAGACAACGCACCGTGTTCGTGCGCACTCAGTGAAAAAATGATACCTTGCATATGAACCATTTTTCACTAGGTCTTACCAACACTCCTGGGTTCTCGCCGTTTTTACTTGTATTGATTACAAACGAAATTTTGTAATTAATAGAAAGAATATAAGTAAAAGCTCATCTTAACCGAAAACAAGGTACTTTTACTTTAATAGAAGCATAAAACGTCTGTAATACGTGACAGGTTTAAAAAATAAGCAAACACCCCATATACGGGATGGTTTTTCAAAGGATAGGTTAAAAAAACTGGGTTTGGCTGTGTTGGGGACAAGGCCGTTTGTTTTGCTTGAATACGTCTACGTACGTTGACGCGCTCGCACGCCTTGACGTTTATTTCACGTTCCCGGCACCGCTTCACTCAATCACATGGGGTTTCATGAGCGTCACTGGGTTACTTTTGAGATGCTATTTCCAACCGTATACGATTTCTGTATTTCGACATGGCTTTTTGACGAGTATAGGCCGAAATTGTGTTAAGTTCTCTTAATTTTCTACATTAAAAGCATACAATTTCATCATAACCACACCGCGAAAATGTTTTTATTCACACAACCGATTGATCTTGACGAGATCTGTCGATTGATACTTAAACGAGTGTCGTAGTTTGTCCTAGTCAAAAGTTATACTACGCGGAAGTTATGAGACGCGGTGAAACGAACTCACAGTTGCGCCCCCCCCCCCCTCCCGTGATACTTCGCAGTCCTCACTCAACGTAACATATTCTTTGATCCTTTGGAAATCGAGTGGTGTAATTGAATTCTGAATGTAAATGATAGATCCGGAGCTGCAATGCCAAACTGAATCCCCCGATTTTGTTATCATCGGATTTTCTGGATTGCCTCCCACTATGGTTGTACATCTAAAAAGACCCATTCTCGTCAAAAAAGTTAAGAAACCGCGAATAGACTAGACGCTTTAAACCTTAGTCGTCGAGGGGCCACGGTGGCTGAGCGGTTAGACTGCTTGTCTCCCGCCAAGCCAAACCGGGTTCAATCCCTGGCCGGTTCACCCTGGATTTTCGCTAGTAGGATCTCCCGTTTACCCCGCCCTTTCATTCCGGCTCTGCTGCATGCTCACCTTCCTTTAGCCTCATCGGCCCTCGAGACCTCGATGTTAAGAGCCGCCCAAATCTCTTCACTCACTGGTGTCAGGTCGGCGACACATCTGCGCGAAGTTGTATATGAAGACACACTGTTTAAGCTCGGCGTTGTGGCTGCAGTGGAGGAGTAGGCTAGATCCAGCTTAAGTCGTCACTCACACAGCTTTCACCGTATGCGCCGCGGCGAGCAGAGATTTGTGGGTTTGCTGCAGTGGATGGGTTCGTGCACAAAACAGCGTTTCGATCCCCGGGAGGTTTACGTCACACCTGCAACGAGCCGCTGTTTTCGCGGGCGTCTCAACAGATTAAGGTGATATTTCTCATTTGTTTGGAATTTGGTTATCTGTGAGAGGTTTCTTAAAGTGCCCCTTTGATGCAGTTGTTAGTTGTCAAATCATTATAGTTTTCAAAATATAAGGGTAATATAGACAGGTTCAAAGTGTTGAATTAGAGTCTAAGTGTGACATACTGCATTTGTGTTACAAGCTACTAAAGGGACAAAAACAACTGTTCCTCTAGAGTTTATGGTTTAAACTATTTATTAAATGAATGTTAACAGTTTCGCTTGAATGAGCAAAAATATATCTCCGACAAGGTTGACTCCTTATTTTCAACAAACTTCAGAGTGAAAATACTTGACTGGAAAAAAAATATCTAGGAGCAAAACCTATCATGCTGCAGAATTCGGGAAATTAAAACATTTGAGTGTTACATTTTGAAAACTATAATGATTTGACAACTTATAACTGCATTAAGGGGGCACTTTTCGAAAGCTCTTTCAGATAGCAAAAAAAAGTGAAATATTACTTTAATCCTCAGTTTCGTCATATGCATGTTTTCGGCGAGGCAAACGTACAAAGCCTAAGTTACATTTCGATGGTCTCCTTGAAAGTTCGCCAGGGCATTGCTACCAGAGCGCGTAGTTAAGATTCCTATGTAATGAAAGGTTTTCTGTGGAATCGTTGTTTGCGCCTAAAAGCGTGTCTCGGTAAATAAATGTTCAGAAAGGATTAAAAAAAAAAAAAAACTATAGTCTTTATCGCTATATTTTCACTTTTATCATATTTAGTGTATAAATGGAGAAAAATAATTGTGAAAATGGTCAAAATCGCATTTTTAATGCTTGCCTATGAAGTTTCTTTAAGAGGCAAGAGAAAAGTACAACTATACGCAGGTAGTTTGATCTGTGTACTTTCATCGCGTGTAATAAAACCTCACAGTTACAGATCTAGTTTACACAGTAAAGCGTTAGGACGGAAAAACTGCACGCCGTGGCGCGTAGGAGCGATGAGGCGCTAGGCGTGCGTGTTAGTGTCGCCCGTATCGTTCCCTCGCTGCTTGACCTTAGACGCGCAGGTACATAAGACCCAAGGCTTCCACTCGCCTGAAACTTGAGGTTCGCTGCAGTGTGTTTGAAATACTCGGTTTCCTACGAAACTATAACACGTGCGTACAACGTTATGATCTAGAAATGTAATCAATCCATACACGGTTACTACACACTTTTCTGAAGCCCCTGCTAAAGTTCTACTTCCAGGATATCCCTCCGCCTCATGCAAACTAAGCTTAACTAAGTCTACAAAATTACACCAATGGACAACACACCGATTTCGTGTTATCTCAGTTTTGATATGATACCTATTTATTAACAGGCGCTACCAACACACAAGTTTTCCCAATTATTTTTATTTTAGATTAAATATGTAAACTTATAAGTAAAATGCATGTAAATCTCCAGTTTAACGAAAAATATTATAATTTTATGTTAACAGAGGTATAAAACGCTTGCGACACACGGCATGTTTAGGAAATAACTAAAACACGTTTTACATTGGGATATTTTTCAAATGTTTCATTCAAAAAGTGTGAAGAAACCGCGAATAGACTATAATAAAATTTAACTCACTTACCGAAATGAAAAAAACTCGTATTGAAATAAAATACCATGAGTTACTTCAATAAATATAAGAAATCGCGAGCGAAATTTTTGCATGTTTTCAATTTGCAGCAGTATGATGATTTGTGAAATAGATTTTTTTAAACACACATTAAAATCAACTAAGACATGATATTTAAGGCCCCCTCGTTTAATTTTATGTAAATGTTTCTACTCATTTCATTAGTACGTTCCGAAAACACTAGAATTGTGATTTTGACATGACATGGTGTAAAAATTATGCGATCAAATTTTTTAATGCGTGAAATGATTGCTTAAGGCTGTTCACGATTAAGTGAGCACTTTTGAAACCAACTTTAGAAATTAGCCACTACCTCTACCTGCAAATATTTTAACGGGCGAAATATGTGATATGCCCCAGTAAAGTTGGTAATGATGAATTGAATGTAGTTCCATATCTTAACATCGAATAAAAAGTGTCAGGTAACCATTTGTGATAAATTAAATTATTTATTTCACTTTCTGTTTTTTTTTTATTGCATCGAAGTGTACAAATGAGCAGATTTTCAAAATATGTTCTTTTGTAATAATTTGACAGTTGCACTTGATTGACGCATGAATAGAGTGACGAAGCCCATGGCAATATTAATTTTACATAATGCTGAAGAATACCCAATGCGCATACAAGTAGATCTTAAACAGGGCTTTCAAAATTACTGATTTTACCGTGTACGCCTTACAGGCGTAAAATGTCTACGGCATTTCGAATAAATATGAAATAATGCATTTTTCTGGCGAATTTCCTAAACTGTAATGGAATTGTTTCACCTATACATTGTATGGAATTAATACCACATGTGAGACTGCAAATATAGGAATGTAGAGCGTTTTTACTATACAAGGTTAGAGACTTACCTACGCATTTGACTCTTTTATGGACGAATGTAGGAACGCAGGCATGGATGTAAGGGAAAATAGTTTACCATTCTCATTTTCTCGTCTCAGGACCGCGATCTTGGACGCTCCGAAACAGTATACGAATAGTGAGAAAATGAGAATGGTAAACTATTTTCCCTTACATCCATTCACTTATAATTTGACGTTAAGATATTGAACTAGTTTCCATCCGTCGTTTCCAACTTTACTGAGTGTATGTCCCCCTGCAGGCAAGGGCAGCGACATTTATCTAAGGTTGATTTCAAAAGTGCTCACTTTATCGTAAATAGCCATTACATGGCTATATATATATATATATATATATATATATATATATATATGTAACTTTATATATATATATATATATATATATATATATATATATATATATAGAGCCATGTAACTTTATATATATAGCCATGTAACTTTATATATATATATATATATATATATATATATATATATATATATAGCCATGTAACTTTATATATATAGTGTTGGAAGGATAAAAAAGCGTGATAGGAAGAAAGTAACCAAGGCCTCAAAGTGCTAATTTTACAGTGAATAGTATATAGGAGAAAGTAACCAGTTTATCGATTTCGCGAGTTAATGCATGTTTAGTGTGGAATATCAAGTTCTTCCCGTGCTACCCCGTGAGGCCCTCGTGTTCATCTGCGACAAATAAATTTTCGTTCCCCCTCAACATACTGTACCAATAATCTAAGATACGAGTCTTCCGGTGCACCGGAATAATCTCAGAAAATTATTAACTTTGAAGTTTATAAATCACTTCTGTCGACAAGGAGAATATTAACCGCGTTCCCAGTTAGGAGCATTTGTTTGATGATTCATATAAAAATTCGAATTGTGTCGTGCTCCAGTAAATAAAAATAACACCAAAACCAAAAAAAAATTATGGTAATTTTTTCTCGTATTGAAAATCTAACACATAACATTTGTGGTCCGTGATTTTTTTAAAATATTTATATATATATATATTAGCGTAAGAAATGGCGTAGCTGATAAATACTTGTGTTTCTGGCAGTTTCAAAGTGTCGTTTGTTCAACACATAGAAATTTGTAATTTTTACGTGTGAGGAAAAAAACACGACAGTAAGTGAGAATTATTAAGAATGTTCGAATAACGTGAACCATTTATAGGTTAAGCAGAAAGGCGGAGAATTTGGTAGTATTGATAAGTAATATAACAAAATATTAAATTCCCTTGGTATATAAATGCAGGAGAGCTTCATGAAAGTGCGAAATAAATTCCTACGGTGCGTATATATTATTTCAATGAGAGTTTATTAGTCTGTATAATGTCTATGAGTTTTCACGTTATCTGCCAACAGTTCAATCGCCAGTAAGTGTAATTGAATTTGTATCTCACTAAATACAGCAGCTTCCCCACTTGTTAAGTGTTCTTATATAACTTAGTAATCAGTTTAAAAGGCTGGATTTAAAATAAATATTTAATGCCTGTGTAGTTTTTTTAACTGTATTTACTCGGCATGATTACGTGAACTACATACTTAGATATTAAACAATTAATTTTTGGAGATTTTTAAGTACGGCATATAGTCCCACATGATTTTATTTTAACGCGGCCACATTGTATGTGTGAGATTTGATAATTTTTTTTTGGCTATGCAATATTGAGATTACATATTTACTAGAAACAAATATTTACCACGAAGGTATTGTAGACAGCAGTTGATTCCACTGCAGAGATCTAAGCATTCTGACTGGTTTTCAACGTGCTCGTAAAAGGACGATGGATCGATTTGCAGGAATGCCGTTTGAGCTCGGGAATTGTTTATCTACAACTTCGTTGTCTCTTTTTGTTGGCTGCTAAGCCTGTCGGGTTTGTAGAGGGGGTTTTTTTTTTTTCGCCTCTCCCTCCAATTGGTTTTACCGAGCCTGCTCTTTCTTTCATCAGTCAACACTAATGCGGGAAGTGTTATTTCGGCGACGTAACTTCCGAGGGGTGATTTATTTATTTTATTCTGGCTCGGTTCCTGCTCCCACTCGGCTTGCGCCTACTCGACATTCCGTCTGCTTCGTCGCTCAAAATTCTCTTTCTCTTGCGTCTAAACCTCTCCTCTTTCCCCTATCCCTTCCATGCGACACTTCCCCTCCCCGCCATCGTCGCGGGGCTCGCTCTAAAGTAGATGCGGGGTCGTGGCTCGGAAGACGTCGCGACGCTGCCAATCCAGCGCCACATAAAAACGTCAAAGACGGGCGCTGCGCCGCAGATGCCATCAATCGTCCTTCGCCTTCCGATACAAGCCGTCACCAGAGAAATCGTTTCTGGAATACCGTCATTTTTGACGAGAATATATCAATAAATTTGCAACCATAGTGGGAGATAATCCAAAAAATCCGATGATAACAAAATCGGAGGATACAGTTTATCATTGTAGATCCGAATCTATCGTCTACAATCAAAATTCAATTACAGCACTCGATTGCCAAATGATTAAAGAATATGTTACGTTGAGAGAGGACTGCGAAACATCGCGCGGGAGAGCTCCCAATTTTGAGTCCGTTTCGACGTCTCATAATTCCGTGTAGTATAACTTTTGACTAGAGAAAGCTATGATGCTAGTTTAGGTTTCAATCGACAGCTCTCGTCAAGGTCAATCGATTGCGTGTACAAAAACATTTGTTTGGCGTGGTTGTGGTGAAACTGTATGCGTTTAATGCAAAAATTTAAGAAAATTTAAAACAAAATTTCGGCCTATACTCGTCAAAAAGCCAAGTCGAAATACAGAAATAGTATACGGTTGGAAAGAGCATCTCAAAAGCAATCCAAAGACACCCATAAAAACCCATATGATCAAGTGAAGCGATTCCGGGAACGTAAAATAATCATCAAGGTGTTCGAGCGCGCCAAGGTAGATTTACTCATGCAAAATTAATTGCCGTGTCCCCAACACAGCCAAGCCCAATTTTTCATTTCGATTTCTGACTGAAATACAATTTGTTGATCGGAATGGCTTCAGAGAGAAGTGGTTACATAGACCTAGGCATTAACCCTTTCAGACCCACATTAATTTATGGTTTCAGGTGTTGCAAACCGATAAATGTATGATGCACGCTGTACTTAAGGTTACCAACACTTTGTTTTACTGTCACATACAATGAGACGTAGTTTATGTGTTCGGTTACACTTACATCAATAAGTTATGAGCTAGACCAGTTAAGACGGTTTGCGAATAATTTACCAACAGGTAAGATCATTGGTCATTGAGTTCGCCGTATGCAGTAGAAACCAAAAATTACCTACACGTGAGTAATGTACACAGATGTGCGCAGTGAGTCTGGATGGGTTAAGCTTGTGACACTTCATTCAAGGAATTACTTTTTACTAAGGGGATTTTCTGATAAAATATAATCATTTCGAAACCAGTCTTTGTGCCCAAATATGACACCCTCTCCTCCCCAATTTAAAACTAAAAAAAAAATAATAATGTTTTTAATGAATCTTATCTGAAAATTAGTTAAAATCGTTTAACTGGAGTTACAGAAATTTCATTTATTATAACAGAAACGCTATGATCAATTTTAACAGTAATTTACCTTCATTTTTCCATAAATTTTGCATACTTCCAATCATGTTTTCCTAGATATTTCAATTTACTTCGCCAAAAACACTTTCGGAACTAGTTTCTAGTGACAGTCATTCCAACTAGAGTAGAGAAAGTGGAATAAGATGTGTTCCATTTAAATATATCGAAAGCTGTTTTGCAGTTAATTGAACATTTCCAAAAATACGTCTTAGTTTCTTTTTCATACTCTGTTTTCTATCCTTACATCACTTTTAAAAATTAACCACTTTTATGGCCCTCAGAATTAGGGATGACGTCTCGACGCACTGACGTCATGAAATTGCTAGAAATATAAATGTGGTATCGTTATACACATTATTATCCCGACGGGTTTCTAAAAACGCATACGTTTCCTTTGTCCTAATAGAAATATTGCATTTTCTTTTACAGAAAGGAGTGACACAAATTTTCTTAAACATCTTGCCATCATCACTCGTTCTGTTCCAGTTGGTGTTTTTCTGCAAATGAATTCTGATAAGGGCAACGGTAGCAGATGGACCCGATTAACCGTGCGGAAGCAATATCGAATCACTTTTTACGATTGTTTTATTTGGGGCAATTAAAACGTTAAGTAATTACTGACTATTGTTAAAATTACCACATCCAGAGCTCGATTGTACTATGACATTAACGGGGCCAGAGGAAAGAATAGAGTAGTATACGCTTTTCACGGTAAAGTGAGCATTGTGAAATCAACCTTTCGAAAATGTCACTTCCCGGTATCTGCATAAATTTTAATTAGTACACTGACTGTAATGCGCACAGTAAAGTTGATAATGACAGGGAGAGAATAGTTCCATTTCTTAACTTTGTATTAAAAGGATTTGTGAATTCTGAAATTATTTAATGTGTATTGAGTTTTTTTTTTTATTCACATGAGTGAAAGAATTAGCAAATTTGTAAAATATTTACTTCCTTTAATATTTTCACAGTTTCACTTGGCCGACGCATGAATAAATTGATGAGGCTCTTGGCAATGTTAATTTTAAATAAGGCGGAAGAATACACAATGTGCGTACAGGTAGATTTTAAGCAGGGCTTTCAAAAGTGTTCAGTTTACCGTGAATAGCCTATACTTGCAGTTAAATCCACGATTGTCGTCTCGTGCAGTAACATTCCACTGCTGGAGATTTATGTTGCGGAAAATGATCCCGCAGATCAAGTACCCGTAGACTACAGCTTCCAGTACTCTCAGCCGGGAAATGTAATTGAAACTGTTCCAGCAATTAACGCCCAGATTCTCTGTGCCAACTAAATGGCTGTGCGTGAATCAAAATTTTGAAATTCCAACACGTATTTCGTGTATAATCCATTCGCGGTTAATTCACACTTTTCTGAAGCCCTGCTAATGTCCTACTTCCAGATAAGTCCTCCGCCTCGTGCAAACTAAGCTTAAATAAGTCTATTAAATTACACCAAAGGGCAACGCACCGAACTCGTGCTCACTCACTTCTATAGGCTATTCACGGTAAAGTGAGAACTTTTGAGAGCCCTCTCATGTGGAATAATAGTCAATAAATATATGTTATTTTAGCCTTAGATGTTAACTTCCGAGTGCGGTGGAATATACACATTGTGCTTATTACTTATATGACAATATTTATTTAAAAAGTTGGTTATCGGATTTTAAAAAAAGGCTGAAATGAAAAAGTAACTAGGGCCTCAAAAATGCTCACTTTACCTTTAACAGCCTATAATAACATTTTGCATGAGAACTATATCTTACTAGGCGTTATAAACACACATGTTTTCTTAGTGTTTTATACATAAGTATTAAAAATGAAACATAATTTATAAATAAAATATTTGCCAAACTTCAATTAAATGAAAAATAAGTTACTTTTATGTTAATAGAGGTATAAAACGCTTTTGATCAATGGCATATTTAGAAAGTAACTAAACACGGAATACATGGGCTGATTTTTCGAAGGTTTGATTCAAAAAGTGAGAAGAAACCATGAGTAAACTATAAACTATAATAGTCTTTGAATACTTAGAAGATGGTTTTGAAGGACTCGTGTATAACAGCAGACCTCTCGTTGCGCATTCGGTTGGGGCCCCGCCTGTTTGGGGCGCGGGACGTTTTGGGTTCGAATCCCAGGTAAAGCATGGGTGTTGGTCTGAGTTCGATCATAAGTTAGTTTTTAAGCCGTCCCCTGATTAATCTTCAGTCATAACAACGGGAGACGTTAGTGATACCTTTGTAATCCAATACATTCCAACAAGGTTACAGTGCGCTGCACATTTATAGTACACGGGCAAATAATTGCTAAGGGCGAAACTGATAACACACATCCAGTGCATCATCGTCCCTATGCGCTAGGAAATGGACTAGCGGATAAATGTGGAATCATGTTTCATACAGAATTAGACAAAAAGCGAGGAGATGAAGATCTTTAATGGCCTAATTATAACAACTATACATTTCTGTTTATCTTTCCTAAAGTAGTTCAGTTACTGTCTGTGTGGACATACCTTATCTTAGAATCTCAGCCACAAAGAGCTCTCGCAGTGTCTGTGTACGACGTACATGAATGCGCCTTCGCACAAAACTTCATTATCGTTATATCATACGCGAACATTCTTACTTACGTATTTTCACGGTTACCTAAGCATTTGTCCAGTTTACGCAAAAATATTATGGCACTATTTCTTGAGCAGAAGAATTAAAATTTATGGCGAGATTTATGAAAATATTCGTAAGGAATATGTTGTACTAAAGAACGATTCTAAAATAAATACATTCAATAGTATCTTTGTTTCGTCTGTAGACAGTATTTTGTAAGATTTCATTTATTTGTAAACCTACACAAGCATGCAAGCTCCAGCAGAATATGTCTCGTCCTGTTCATAGCTTTCCTTTGAGGCGGGAATATGAGTACACTCTAAATCTGAACCAGTGAGAAATCCACTGTTTCAATCAGTAAATAGTATTTGACAGATTCAAAAGTCACTTTAGTGAATTTCACTGATGAATCAGTGAAAAAAAAAACCAGATTTCCGTCACTTATTGATTCAGTGACATTTTCCACTGATTCGTCAGTCATTGTTTTTCACTGTTTTTTTAGTGGTTTGTTTGACTGGTAGACAAGTTAAAAAGCGTTTAAAAATGGTCATCAAACAACGTTTGAAAATTGCCGTTAAACAACGTATGTCAAGTGAAATATCAACGCATAAACTATTAAAACCAATACAAAATAGTTCTAACATGTCTTCCGTCTTTCAAAATACCATTTTACGAGGTAATATGAGCATTCAACCTTTCATTCCGCTTTCACGTCTTTCATTTAGTTTTAATGTAACCAACACGGCGCTCTGTTTGAAGGTTTAAAATGCATTTAATGTGGTGAAGAAAGTTCACACATAAAATTTAAATCTTCATGATTTCTTAAAACAATATCACACATTCATTTTCCTTCCCTTCTTCAAGTTTACGTGGTAGCGCAGTTGGTTAGGTAATGATTTCTTATCGAAAAAACTTTTTACTTTTTTAAATCACAGTAAATTGCACAATATAAATAGTAAACTATCATAAATATATGTATTTCGCGTAATTATTCAATCGGTGAAATTGTTTTACATTACTAGTTCAATCAGTGAAATTTTTCACTGAAACAATCAGAGGTTTCACTGATTCTAAGTGGAGCCATTTTCACTGATTCGAGTAGTTCAATTTCGCTGCGAATCAGTGGTTTTCCGCTGATCCGAATTTAGAGTGTAGATGTAGGGAATGACTTGTCGTATTATTGTTGTTAAAATGACGCCTCGCATACGATTCTCCGTGGAAGATGGCTTTCCCAGTGCATGACGAGGTTAGCTTGAGAACTTCCGTGAACTGAAGCAGCGGCATTGAGTGTGTTAGCTCGGCCTGTTGCTCTTAGCTAAACTTCCAGCGAACTGAAATTTGGTTTGCAGAAGCAGCACTTCGGGCAGGCTGATGCAGACCAGGTAACTCAATGACTCGGAATTCAGACCACACGTGCGAAGCGGCTAGCAAGTTTATTCTATACACGTCCATTGTTAACTCCCGACTTAATTAAGCTTTCTTCGTCGCCTCCATGTAAATGCACCCCGAATTTACATGAACAGATAAATCGTACGCCTTGGACGGTAAAATATTGTTTGTAGGCCAAATCGGCGGCCCATTATCGTTATTCAACGGAAGGAAGAGAAAGGCGAAAACTGTCCATTTGGGATGATTAACGATCAGAAATTTTCCAGGTGATGTCTATTGTGCCTTATAACAATGAGCTATAATTTTGTAACTTAATTTAAAGACAGATATTATGAAGGCTGTATCTCAGAGTGTAAACAGTAACACATTTTTAATACTGTATCGCAGTCTGTATTTAAATAGTTTTACACCAGAATTAGATGTAACTTACTAAAAATGTTACACCAAGTATGAGAAAAACTTTACCCAGAATGATTAAGACGGCAATTATGGCTTGTGTGATCTAAATCTAAGGCTCATCTTGCAGAGTTGGGACTACTGAAAAATTTGCTGACGGCATGATCACATTTATATAAACTTTTCCTTCAACCTTATGCAGAGAAAACTGGAATGGTAATCGTTCATAATACATCACCAAATGGTTAGCTATCCTAACTCTCAGAACGTTCACACTGTAAGAATAGTAATCATTTTCGCTTTTTGTGTTGGTTTTTGCATTGGAAATATCCTGAAAAGTATTCCCTGCATCTGGCGCCGGTAGGCTGCCCGGTGCTGTGTATGTGTGTGTGCGTGGGGGGGGGGAGGGGTTGACACACCTCGACCATTCTCTCTTCCGGGAACGACGTGCTCGCTGCCTGGTTGCCCCGATTCTGGGAAGTCCGTGAATAGCTGACAGCGGCCAGACTTGCTTGCGTCACAGACCTTCCTCTCCCCACTGAAGAAATCGACAGGAGGCTCAAGAATATTCTGGAAAATAGGACACTCGGTGCAACTCGGGAACCGGAAAATAGGACACTTGGGAACCAGAGAAATTTCTGGATGACGGCCTACGACCTATAAATACAAGTCACGGCGGGACTGCGGGCAGTCTTTTGCGGAGGCCATCTGGCCAGTGCGCGAGAGAAGTTTAGTTCTTGGTGTGTATGGACGAGATGATGTGAAACCAATGAGTGAAGCCTACTGTGCGCGAGGGCGCTCGGAGGATTCTAGAACATTGCGGACTGGCAGGGCATGGACTGAACTGAGGTGGGACTGACATCGACATGTAATACGGATTTTACTGTAAATACTGTATTGGAACTGTCAAATATGGACGCAAAATTTATAAAATAATTAAATAGAATGATACACTGTCTGTTGGGACTGATTTTTTATCATTTAATTTTATTGATTTCTTTGTGGTAATTATTGTATTAATTAAATTCATTATTTGTAAACAGTAAGTGATATCAATTTATTGTGAGTTGTTGAGTCGAGAGAATTTTGTTCGTAGTTAAAGTAAATAAAATTAGAAAATTATAATGAATGCTTTTAATTAATTAAAACCTCCATTCGTTTACAAATTTGTTTTAGCCCACTTAATTTCTAGAGAGAAAATGTAACATTATATTCACAATACGTATAACTATCCTTTAGGATTTATTTGCGCAAAGGAAAATGCAAAACCTTAAAAAAGTAACCATACTGGTAGCTACTTTTAAGTCACCCCAGTGTTATAGGTCATTTACATTGGCCAAAAGTAGTTCCAAAGTTATCCGTAAAATTCAAGTTGTTTTTCAAAAATATGCACCCTGTTAAGTGTACATACATTCACCACATTAACATTCGAGCCCGTCGCTCGTTTTCTCGGGAAGTAAATAAGTACACCCTTACACAAAAGTTAATACACGTATCCGTCCAAAAACTAGGCCTATGCGCTAAAAATTAGTTCACGTTAAAAATTCAATTTAGTTGACCAAATTTAAGAATTTACACTAGGCGACGACAAAGAGAGTAAGTGTTGAAATAGAGGCTATGTGTATGTGTGTGTATATATATATAGACACACACATAGTATATATATATACTATGTGTGTGTGCGCGTGTGTGTGCACGTGTGTATATATATATATTTTATATATATATATAAGTTAATACACGTATCCGACCAAAAACTAGGCCTATGCGTTAAAAATTAATTCAATTTAGTTGACCAAATTTAAGAATTTACACTAGGCGACGACAAAGAGAGTAAGTGTTGAAATAGAGGCTATGTGTATGTGTGTGTGTATATATATAGACACACACATAGTATATATATAGACACACACACACATAGCCTCTATTTCAACACTTACTCACTTTGACGTCGCCTCGTGTAAATTCTTAAATTTGGTCAACTAACGTGAATTAATTTTTAACGCATAGGCCTAGTTTTTGGTCGGATACGTGTATTAACTTATATATATAAAATATATATATATATATACACACGTGCACACACACGCGCACACACACACTAGCGACCAATCAACTATACCTTTACAAACTTTTTCAGTTTTTCTTGACAACTGTACGTTCACCTTAGAGGGTAACACAGCAAATGTAAAATTTTTCTGTACCTTTTGCGAACAATTATTTGGAAACAAAATTTCCAAAGATTTTCATGTAACACTACATCTGATATATTGTAGGTATATTTACAACAAATTATTCCAGAAAATTTACACAATTGTGTCTGTAGCTCTTTTTTTACAGTAAAGTTATAACCCTCAACGCTTGCTGTACAAATACTAGAAAAATGGAGCGTAGAAGTCACAATAGCACGACCAAAGTGATACGACAGCCCAAGATGATGTCAGAGATTGATGAAATGTTATACAATATTGTATTCAGTATTCACAGTACCCCAACGATACTTATCCGAAAAGTATTGTACTTTGCTTTTGGAAAATCACAAAATGGCAAGGTACGCATATAACATCTTGAAACTGCGGTTTAAAAGTCACGATAAAGTGAATAATGCTTCACTTTTTACCATATTCTAATCCCTACCAAAAATTACTAATTTAGAAAATACAAATGTGATTTTGACGCCGTCTGTGTATGCACGAAATTTTGTTTTATTAATCTGGCATTCGCATCCTTTCACACTCCAACAAGTCCGACACGACCAAAAGTAGAAATATAATCTACTTCTGTAGAGCTGATGGAGCTGCGATTCTGTCGGACTGACCTTGTTTCCTATTGGCTGTTTTAAATTTTTCGTCGTTCGGCGCTGTCGTGTCGTGCTTATCATGGTAGCATGCTCCAGCATTGGAGTACACGCCAACCAGAACCCGTCGAATGTTGACACGGAGATGGACAGGAAAAGTACAAATGATGTGGGAGAGAAAGGTTTAGGCGGCCCTTAACAGCTAGGTCTTGGGAGTCGATGAGGGTGAAGCGAGATGAGCATGGAGCAGCGCCGGAATGCACAGGTGGGGAAACGGGGAGATACCTGAGAATACCCACCGACCAGCGGTATCGTCCGGCACGTTTATCACGAGCAAAAGACTGGCAGTTGCATCCTACCGGGAATTGAACCACGTTCGCCTCGGTGGGAGGCAAGCGCTCTAGCCGTTGAGCTACCGTGGCCCCCAAATCGAAATAATTCGAATAAAAAGTGTACTAACTCTTTGTGTAAATGTGTCACTTTTTCCCATATTCAAAGCCGACTGGATTATTTATCTGAAGGCAGCATTTCAGCGGGTAGTGTGGACGCGAAAGTAGGACGTTGCTTGAAGGTAGGTAATCACGTTTGTTCTTGACAACATATTTTGTCAGCAGGTTGGATTGGAGCCAGATGGTTGGCAAGAAGGCCAAAAAGTCGTTCACTCCAAGTTCTGGAAGACAAAGAAATGGCAAAGTGTAGAGAATTCACCGAGCTGTAGGGAACTGCGCTGAAACATTTTTCCAAGCAGAGAAACTTTGATGTTTTTTTACGACTGTGATTATAGAGGTGTGTTTTTGTGTAGCTACATAAAACACATTGTTTCGACTCTTGAAATAACAAAGACAATTTCTGGAACTTGGCAGAAGCAGCAGTTCCTTTTATGGAAGTGTCTTTACATTTCTCAGATGTAAAATATAGTATGGTAGTTACTTAGAAGGAATAATAAATATTTCTAGTCAGCATTTTATGTAACGCTTTAATTATTCTTCATAGTCCAGTTTGATAAACGACATATTTCATCAAAAGATTTTATTTTTGTCATTGTATTTACAATTATTTTTGGCGTTATCCTATTCCCTTGTCTGACAGAAACTTTCCAAATAAAACAACACACTCTGTGAACAATGCTTATTATTTAAGTGATACCAAGTAGTATATTCAGTTTTCTCATTCTGATTTTTATTGCCTCCCTCATGCGCCCAGAAGCACTATTACTGGAAGCTATTCGGATCAACTAAAAACGTTGGATAGAGGAAGATCCAAAATGTTACCTTTATGCAAAACGTTGCTTCTTTTGTAAACATTTAAACAAAATAATTACTGTTTCGTAGATAATGCATAACTACAAGTCTAAATAAAAAACAAATGGACCTTTTTCATGTTAAACTTAATAGGCATTATATTTAGTCAAAAACAAGGCAGTGTTTATACGTGCAAAATAAAGGAACATTTACATTGTTCTCTTTGTGAGTTTTTGAAATTTCTGTAATGTTTGCTGACATTAGAAATATGCTGACAATATTTTTGCTTAATTTTTGGAAGCTGTTTAGCTCTCTTCGCTTCTTAGGTTTTAGCGGCAGTTAAATTGCCTGACATATTTATGTACTACATATGCACACACAATTATATTATCTCGTAGTGACACAACATGTAATGTCAAAAAGTTGAAAACATACGAACAAAAGCATAAAATATTAATTTTTTCTCGCCTATAACCAAACATACGTTTTAACACCGAGCATCAGGCCAATCTTAGCATCTTTAGCCGATGAAGTGCAAGAAGTAATTTCTTTAAGTTTCAAAATGTTTCCTGAGATAATGATTTCAATAACTTTGGTACCAAAAATGAATGCGTATCTGTAGGAACGTAATAACTCGATAGTATTCGAGGACAGGAAGATGACTGCATCATTTGTTGTGAAACACACATCCAAGGGGAAGCAAATTAAGAATTACAAAATTATTAAAATTATATTTATATGTTTAAACTAAACTTTGGAATAGTTGTATAAACACAACACAATGCTAAAATATTTTCAGTAAAAAACTTAATTTCTTAAAGAAATGATACTTGAATAGAGTATTGCATACAACGCCAATGGCAAAGTAAACAACTGGTGTAAACAAACTCACATTTAGCGCTAAGTATTTATGAAAGCCCGCGCAAAACGCCACGATATTGCAATACAACGCTGCCACAGGCATGAGATACACTAGGAAGTCGTTCGAAACAAATACATACACAGCTACACTGAAAAAAAAATTTGCTTTAAACACACGGAACTGCCCCACATCTGGTGGTTGAGATCCCAATTTTAAAACAAAGCAAAGCAAGCAATAACCAACAAGCGCGAAATGTATAATAATGATAGAAGCTTGGCGCCGAGTGTTACGAAAATACACACAAAATATCACAATGTTGCAATACAAAACTGCTACAAACGTGAAACAGGCCAGGGTGTGGTTTGAAAATAACAGAAGAACCACTACATATAAGTTGATAGAGATCTCGGTGAAACAACACAGTGTAGCATGCGATAATCACGGCCTCCTTTAGTTACCTGCACAGCGTGAGACCGAACAATAGGGACGAACTTCAGGAGGTGATTCCTGAAAGGGAAACAAACAAATATCAACATATATGTGGAAATGCACAGAAACGCTGTAAAAAAAAATCAGCTGGATATGGGCATGGGCTGAAAAGCAGAACAATCAAGGTGGACTTGAAAAAATTAGAAGGAAAGCGGGAAGGGTGTAATCGTCAGTACGGAGATCGCGCCACTGGTCGGCCCGTGGAACACCGCCCGTAAGGGGACTATGTGGCTGCGAGGGCACACTAACACGGGCGACACTAACACACACTTCTAGGGCCTCATCGCTCCTACGCGCAAGGCCGTGCAGTGTTTCCGTCGTAACGCTTTACTGTGTAAATTAGATCTGTAACGTAGGGGTTTTATTACACGCGATGAAAGTTCGCAGATCAAACTACCTGCGTATAATCGTACTTTTCTCTTACCGCTTAAAGAAACTGCATAGTCAAGCATTAAAAAATGCTATATTTGACCACATTTGCACATTTTTTCTCCAATAATAGACTTAGTAAGATATAATTACAAATGTAGGGGCATAGACAATAGTTTTTCCCCCCTCCTTTCTTGCAAAACTTCGTATTTGCATAACTGTTATTTGCCGAGATACGCATTTACACGTAAAGAACGATTTCACAGAAAACGTTTTAGTACGTAGGACCCTTAACGCACACACAGCGTGTTAATGCGTAGTCTTGGAACAGCTTGGTTAGTGAGCGGGCGAGTGTTGTGCTGTGCAGGTGAATGGCCCGTTATTCATACCAGGAACAGGCCGACGTGATCCTCACCTACGCCCAGGCAAATGCAAATTGTCGAGATGTATCATGGCTGTACCAGGTGAGGCCCTCCTCACAATCAGCATCCCATACCCCTCAGACTGTTTCAGCTGTGATTCGGGGTTTATGTGGAATGGGGTCCTTCGATGGCACGCGTGGCCACGTTATGAATTTTGGTGTATTGTAACATTGTCATTTGCACTTATGTACTCGTGCACTACTCTAATCACAGTGTTTGTTGTGGATTTTACAGTGTTTTGGTACATTTACTGACACATGTTGATATGGATTTCTTTGTTCCTTTCCTTTTGAGGAATCACTTCATGAAGTTTGCCCCCTATTCTTAAGCCTCGTCTTTTAATATGCACGAAATGGTGACAAATGAAAAGAAGAGATATGATATATAAAACTGCTGGAATATTTTAATATTATAACCCTTTGCATCTCATTTCTTCCTCTTTCTTATTTCCCCTGTTGGATTAAATAAAATTTTTCTTATGGCTTAAGAACTCTGTTCACGGAGAGAAGGAAGGGGAATAACTTTGAGTTTATGTCTGTACTTTGAAGTTTTCATGAGAAAAAAAAAAAACATTTTCTACCAGTATTAATCAGAGATAATACACAATTATCTTGCCTTTTGAAACTAAAGAACGACGCTGATGCCCATAGATTACCGAGTTCTGCAAAAGAGAAAATTCCAAACACGTCCACTTTTTCCCCTTCATTAAAAATATTCCCCTCTCCAAAGTCATACCGGAAAAATAGTTTCATATTGCAAAAGGAAATGATAATAGCTTGGGAGTTCACAAAAGAGGATAGAAACGAGGTGAGTCACGAATACTTAAGAGAGACGTTATTTATAAACCGCTATTTAGAACTATTTGGCAAGAGCAAAGACAGAATGCGCCACCGACGGCAACTATAGAGGGCGCTCTCAGGAGTGAAGAGATGGCGCAGCGTAATCATTGATATCTCACGGAACCATAAAATGTACTCAATACGTAAGAAACACATTGTGCTGTTAAACAGCTACGAACTTTTGGTGTACGATTTCTAGCAAGTTCGAAAACACTAATGACGTAATTTGTTTCCATTCGTCGTGCGTGATGTGAATAGCTGACATTTGATTGTTTATTGGAAGCGTCTGGCATGAACACGAAGCTATAAGTGAATCCCTCTTAAATGTTACAACTCAAAGACAATTTAACGTTAACAATAACAATATTAGCGTACAAAGTTGTGAACTGACTAAAAAAATAAATTCATGCTGTCGTTCACTGAGAGAACATGTTTATATTTGGAATACTGAGCGAACTTCTGATTTGCTCCCTGGTACGAAATATTATAAGTATTTTGGATGAATCCAAGATAAAACTCTCACCACGCTGTTATGGATTGCTTCATTTTTTATATTTATTCTCGCAATTTACACTTAGGGTCTGAGAGGCTAGTTGATGGTAAGAGCAGCTCATGTGAATATATAACTATAAGAGAGAGAATTACAAAGGATAAGTAGATATCTACGAAACATTACAAATCTGTACAACCGTATTATTCGCGGGGCCACTTATGTAACTGAGCAGCGCCAGGGTTCGTGCTGCTTCAAAGGATTATCACATTAAACTGACACCGAAGGCGAGTGCGGAGGTCGACACGTCGGTTTTCTCGGCTGTCCGTGGTCCATCTTGCAGAGAACATACCCATTTCGAGGTGTTACGGTGTCCGATACCTATCTTCATAACATCATACAATCTTCCACTCTTAAAACAAAAATTACTTTTAAAATTTACCACATTTATATACTATAACAACCGTTCGTTTTCAGCGAGGTTAAAGGCTCGCCTTTGCCAATTATGCAGAAATTCTTCGCTTTCGTGTCATCATTTCAGTTTCAGAGGTATTACTGGAAGTGTTCAATTATAGAATATTTTCAATTTAGTAGCTGTTTAATATTTTTGTATCTAATTTTCACGGTGAGTTATTCCCTGCTTGCAAAAATGTAAGAACTTATTGACAGGGATACCCGAATTTCGCGAAGAGATTTCCGCACATGCTAGATTTCACACTGAATAAAAATATTTGTTAGCGGCTACAAAAACTTTTAAGTTGATGCTTTCCAAGGCGAAATTTTGTTGTTGTTCAAAAAAAAACAGATAGCAGTACCCAATAACACGTAGATTGACTAGTACGGAAGCTATTCAGTGCTCACAGACACATTTATTTATTGAAGAAACGTTTACTGGCTGCCACGAAATATTTCGTTGCCAGGAACAGTATTCATGTTATCCGTAGTAAAACATTTCGCTGCGACTGCAAAACTACATGTGTTATGTTCTACGCATGCGCTCTGGCGTATTCGAAGTGGCCACGTCTGGCCACGACGCCGTGTATGTCTGTGCCCGGGTCTTTGCATCAGGTAACGAAATAATTCGTTAGGGACATTCTTAAGTATTTATGAGCGTGTTATATATAATACTTTCATTCCAAGTACGTAAATGTTACACGCAAATGATTCCAGAAAACTAACTTTCCCTGGATGCAGTTTGCAAGCGTTGTCGTGTGCGCTGCAGGGCCGATTGTTAACCAAACACGGGCCAATATTACAGCTGGAAACACGGCGAACGAGGTCTGTGTCGTTGAGACACTGCACCAGGAAGACGTCCAGAAATGGGGGGAGTGCCGTCCGCCGACATACGTCTAGTCATCAGCCTGCGGCATCATGAACAAGACGGCGATGTTCCTTAGAAACTATTCAGAGTGGATATATAGAAATAAAGCAATTAAACAATATTTAATTATAACCAGTAACACAATGTAACCAAATGAAACAATAAGAGCTCCTCCGAGTTAAAGACTAACTGAAAGGTTTGTAAACGAGATGTAGTTTGTATGATTTCAATACGACGATAATGAGGTAAATAGTGTTCACCTTTGAGTTACGCCTAACCTCAAACGTGTGCGTTTAATATAAACTATAAAATAGTATACACAATTTTATAAAGAATAACAATCCGAAATTATAATGCGAAAATGAAGAATGTCTGCAAAAGGGGTGACGGAATCGAACCTCTACAGAGGGTTGTCCAGATATTAATATGAAGTTCTAGGAGACGAAAGTTGCGAATCATCAAGGAAACGTTACACTACCGGGTTACTTAGATAATAGAAGCGATGCCGTCACATTAAATAACTTTCTTCGGCTGAACTCGATTCTAAATTCAAGATGTTAATATTTTGTTTGACACAATTTAGCCAAGCTTCGCTCTCTCCCATTAGCAAACGGCACACACCCACACGCACCACTTATTAACACTTTGTAGACTATGCTCGAGTGTAGCTTGAGCACAGCTAAATTTGAAAATATTTCTCTTGTCCAGAACAAAACTCGCGTGGATGTGCAGTCTTTGTTCGGCTAGTGTTTAACATGACCTCACAAGAACACGACAGCACAGTAACAATGATATTGCTGAGAGTAGAATTTTTTTTTTATATAGCGACTCGAAGAGACATGATTGATTGTAAATCATTTTTTACGATAAAAGACATTTGATTGCTTCAATATCAGCTTGGCTCTCCATTGGTTGATGATCGGCCAATAATAAATCTCACCTTAGGAAGACTAGGCTTTTCACGGTAAACTGAGCACTTATGTAAGTCGTGCTAAAGATCTACTTGTATGCACATTGTGTATTCTTACACCATATAATAAATTAACATTGCCACGGGCCTGATCACTATATTCATACATTGGCCAAGTAAAACATCGAAATTAATACACGCGTAAATATATTACATATTTGCTAATGCACTTATGTGCATTAAAAAACCGACAGCAAAAGAAACCATCCCGGTATAAAGGATATTTTAATTAACACTTTTAATTAAAATTTAAGACATGGAACTACTTTATTTCTGTCATTACAAACTTTACTGGGCGCATGCGATTCAAAGTTTTCGTTTAGATATATGCAGAGAGGGACAGTGAAATTATTGAAATGTTAATTTCAAATTTGCTCACTTTATCGTGAACAACCTTCAAGTGAAATAAAATTTTTATCTTTTTGTAAAAAAAAAAAAAAAAAAAAAAAAAAAAAAAAAAAAAAAAAAATTGAACGGGGTCTAAAACTATTTTTCGCTGTGGGGACCAACAAACAATGTTTCGCCAGTGATTGGTTTAAAGCCTTTTTCACTGTGGCAGGGAGATTCGTGGGTAGGAATGTAAAGAGATACATTGAAGATTCGGTTAAAGAACTGCAGATGTTACCTTTCTTGGCGTTCAGCTGATGTACGGGTCGCGCTGTGGCATTGGTAATGGCAAGCCAGCGGCAGCAATCAGTACCTTGAACTCGAGTTGTGCTGATGTGCAAATATTCAAGCGCACGGCCCGCTGGCGAATCGTGATATCGTCAGCCTGTTTTGCTTCGTTCACTTTTCACTGTCCCAGGTTGTGTGCTGAAAGTATCTGTGGCTCTGGGTGGCAAGTTAGCATTGTTTAAATTGTATTAATTTTCGTTCATTGCCCCTGTAAGATTTGAATTACAAATAAAACTACTGATTAAATGAATTTACAGTGAGTTGAAACTAAGAAATATAAAAAAATAGAATAGTGAAATACAATATTTGAACTCGCCGGTGAAATATTATTATAATAAATGTTAGAAGCAATCATTGAGGTTGGACTTTAGGTGTAGAATAGGTTATATCTTAATCTACCTTAATATAATCTGCTTGAGCTCACTGAGAAAGGGGAAACTAAAATTGTTGAAAAATAGGAGATATTTTTTTACGTTACAAAAATGAAATAAACCACCAGTGAAATACTGCAGCTGTGTCTTCCTTTGTATCAGCTGTGTGTATTAAATGGTTGCATACCTTGATGTTAACTCATTATATTGCAGGGTTATAGTTACAGGAGCACAAGTTGTATTTTCTGTGACTGTATGTGAACGACACTTTTAATTAATTGTGATACACTGTTACAATTTCTCTGTCGAAGTCAGTGGACTGAACCACGTTCGTTAAGGGATGGAGATCTTAAATAAGAATTAAATATAGTTTATTAATTTAATTTACGTTAAAGAAAAACACCGAAATCCTCACAGCAAACTGATATCACTTGCTGTTTATAACTGATGTATTCAATCAATACAATTTACAATTACCTCAAGGAAATTAATGTAATTAATTAATTAGAAATTAGCCCCAGTAGCCAATTTATCAAAATCTGTTCAATTATTTTTATAAATTATTTTTCAATATTTTACATTTGCAATATTTTTAATAAAATCCGTATTACATAGTCGTAAAGCCCTACTGTCTCCGTGTTACTGTTGGTCCAACACCATACTGAGTGTATCCTGCAAGTGTTGGTTCCGTGCAATAAATGCATGGTGTAGTACAATATGTTGATGTTTTCTGAATACATACTACATACAATGTCCTGTGCCATCGCCCAACTTACGTGCCCCTTCGATGGCTCCTTAAGGGGGAACAATTTTTTTTGGCAAATGAGTGTTTATGTCCCTCGTCCTAATTTTTTACATATTCCTCGTACTGAATCACGCCAGAGTGGGTGCGATACATCACCAGTCCTGCCTCGTAGCCACGCGAGTGTAATGCCTTAGCTTTCACGGCCACAGGGGAGCCAAGGTCAGGGGAAAAGACGCAGTGTAGGCGAGGTAAAAGGGCTTGACATTTTCCACGTTGCAGTGCCATCCAGTGGTGAAGCGAAGAGAGACGAAGAGGGAGTTCCCCCCATTTCTCGCGGCTCTTCCCCAGCCAAGGTCATTCCGGCATTTTGCGCGGACAAAAGAGGGTCTCAGATACGATCAGCGCTTCCGCGCTTCCGGCCAGCCTTGCCTTGGCTACAACGTATGTGCATTTCCCCTCAATGTTCCCACCCGGGGCCAAGGTGACTGAGCGGTTAGCCTGCTCGCCTCCCACCACGGCGATCCGGGTTCAATCCCCGGCCGGGTCACTCCGGATTTTAGCTTGTGTGAATCGGGCCGGACGATGCCGTTGGTCAGCGGGTTTTCTCGGGAATCTCCCGTTTACCCCGCCCCCTCATTCCGGCGCTGCTCCATACACACCTCAATCACCCTCATCAGCTCTCAAGACCTCGATGTTAAGAGCCGTCTAAATCTCTTCTCTTCGCATTCCCTTCCGGGCGCTGCAAGTCCTAGAATCATCCTTGCTTTCACCTATATCGTATCAGCTCACTGTAAAAAAAATTCTGATAAACTTCTTCCCTACACATTTGACTCTTTCTTGAGCATCTATAGGAACGTTACCCTACTTGTATGAGAAAATAATTTACCATTCACGATTTTTTTCTGTACGTATACACCGATATGGTAAACTTGCAAATAATTTCTTAGTGTGAGGAGTTTTACTGGGGTGCATACTATAGCGAATTTCTACATTAAAACTGCCCAAAAGCAAGTTTTTTTCTAGTTTTTTATAGTATTTTATAATTTTGTGAATTACGATAATTTCCACTAAAAAATTTTAATCGTACAAATTTCAAGGCAATGTTTTGTTTCGGCGAAAGTTTTCTTTTTATTGAAGACACACGAGCACCGTGTTGCAATTTCTTTAAGACTAGACACTTGGATTACCTGTGATAAGAATTTAAATTTTAGATCTCACGGCTTGAAATTGTATCTCAAAAGTTAGAACTGAAATAATAGCAAACCGCACAGCAAAATCCTAAGGAATATTCTTCACGATAATCTAATATCATGAGTAATCACTTTAAACTGGAGGCTAACGCAATATTACATTTGTTAAATTTTAAATTTTCTACTAATATATATATATATTAGTGTATATTATAGGAATATATATATATATTCCTAAAATATATATATATTCCTATAATTTTTTGTGAAGAATTTATCTCCCGCCAATGACACATTTTTGCCAGACTGTTACGTCATGTCACAACGCAAAAGTACGTCATATACTAAAAATGTTGAAAACAATTTTAGCGCCTTGAACGTCCTTAATGTTGTACTACGGACACAGACCAACAAGCAGCTCCTTCAGCAGTAGCTGTGTTCGTAGCGGAATAATTTCTCAAGAACAATCCGGCTTGTTTTCCATCGCAGTTTTTGTAGATGCGCCTGTGCAGTACACTGACAGACCTGTCACTACCGCTTAAAAAGGAAATTTTTGTTTGCAACATTATAAACAAACGAAAGACGCCTATTATTATTGTGCCACAAAAACTGTCATAATACAGGGAAACACAGTTATTTAATTGTATAATTATTATTTATATGAAACACAGCTTTAGTAATTCTCCTGGGTAATTTATTTTGCGAATGTAGCACTCCGCGTTGAAAATAAACTTCCTCCTTATGTGACGGAGTTGTCTCCATCACTAAAATGACGAGTGTATTTTCTCCTTACGATGTATTTTTTTTTTTAGGATATCTGTGCCTTTTTGCGTTCGACCCCTTGTGTCGTATCTGTGCTGCATTACTGAAGTGTTTGGCTGGTGGTTTCGAGAAGATACAAGGGGGATATTGTTTGTAGGAGGATATTAGGCTGTATTTTTTCAAAATGTCGAAATAAAGTGAAATTAAATAATAATCCTCAAACCTTGTTTTATGTTAGCGGGATCTTCAACCTAAGATCAAACTCTCATTAATATCGCCACTCGTAATGAAAATAACACGGATGGCCACCGTCTATATCAATAATGAAATAAAACGTGACGTAATCAAATACATGTAACATGTTCTTGAAAGAACCTTATGATAAAAACAGTTTTTAGACGTTTCTTTCATTCCTTAAGAAAAATTCACCTTAAAAATTATACCTGCAATTTTCTCTTCGATGGTTGCTTTAGATTCATTTAATCCATCATTTATTAGCTTTTTACATTTATAAGCTGTTCACGGTAAGATCAGTACTATTGAAAGCCCTGTTTCAGATCTACTTGTATGCACGTTGTGTAATCTTCCGCCTTATGTAAAATTAATATTGTCATGGTCCTCATCACTTTATTCATGCTTCGGTCAAGTGAAATTCTGAAATTATTAGCTAAATAGTTGTTTCACAAATCATACCATTTTTTACATTTCGAAGCAGTAAAAAAACCAGAAAGCGAAAGAAATAAGCTAAAGTATCACAAAGGGTTACCTAACACTTTTTATTCGTCGGTGAGATACGGAACTACTTTCCATCCATCGTTACCAACTTTCCTGGGCACATGTCACTCAGTGTGCCCGTTAAAATATCCTCAGGCAGGAGCAGCGACTTTTTTCTGCGGTCGGTTTCGAAGATGCTCACTTTATCGTGTACAGCCTTTAATAGAGCTTTTTCGAAATCAGCCTTTGAAAAATGTCACTGCCTCTACCTGTTTGTGTTTTAACGGTCATGCTAGAGTGGCGTGCGACCAGTGAAGTTGGTAACGACGGAGAGAGAGTATTTCCATGTCTTCACGTCAAAATTAAAAGTGTTAGATCAACATTTGCAAATACCGAAAATATTCGGTTTGCTTTGTGCTTTTGTATATGCATGTAAGCGTGAGAATAAGCCAATTTGAAAAAATTTAGTTTTCTAATAATTTTACCATTTCACCTGGCCGAAGCATGGACAAAGTGACCAGGCCCACGGAAATATTAATTTTCCATAAGGTGGAACGAAAACACAATATCAGTACAAATAGATCCTGAGCAGGGTTTTAAAAAGTGCTCAGTTTATCGCAAACAACCTTTATATAGTGTACATGTACATTCTAATCGTCATCTTCCTCTCGTGTGTTTGAATCAGATTTTACGAAACTATGCACTGATGTGGTAGCAGTATCTTAGATTACTTTGTTGTCATCCAACTTCTCGCTAAGAGAAAGTTCAATATCGATTCGAACAATCAAGATCGAAGCTAGAAGCGGCCGTGGTCTGAAGTAACAAACCATAACAAACATTCGATTAGAGAAAGTAGAATAATTATGCTGAAGTTGTGACATGGGGATGGGGGCTCGGAGATTCACAGCTGTTCATGCTCTGTCATTGAGCAATGCATAAACAAATGACAAACGAAAAACCGAGATCGTTGCATACGATAGAATAAATAGGTGAGGGGTGGTGGGGTGTTAGTTTAAAAAACATAATTTTTAATAATTTTTAAAATAATTATTAATAATGTCTAATATTTTAAATAGTTTTTATTAAATTCAATTTTTATAAGTTTCTTACACATTTTTCGGAATTTTTAATTTTTGTTTTTTAAGGTCAAAGGTCGGTGTCAAGGTCACTTGGATACAACATGGCTGAAAAGATAGCTGTCGGGCGATCGGAATGACAGAGAGACTGAACAGCTCCGACGCTCAGAGCTCTGGTCCCTTGGTTCCAACTTCGGCATTATCATTCTACCGGAGAAATTTCTAGTAAACGTGGAAGACCAGAATCAAGATGGCCGGGCCCGAAAACTAAACCATGTTCTCTCCCGAATGTGAGTTTAGTGTTACCAGTACACCACATCGCTCGCTCAGTAGTGTAGAGTATGTTCAATAACAACGCGCAGAGGATCGTGACATGATTGATTATTAGGCTCGAGCCTGTTACACAATAATCCGACAAACTTGAAAAATTTACTATTCTGCTCTCTGTTACAACTTTGAAGACGTTTGAACATTTTTACGGCGAGAGCGAAGACACTGGCGCTTCATAGGATGGTAAGGCAAGTCATTATTTCGATGCGTTTAGTAAAAAATTCCCTGGAGTGTAGGTTCTCAGATAAAAACGAATGTAACCTATATCCTTTTGTAAATTGTGTTCCTGGATAAGCATTCTTGAGGGTATGAGATGTGGCTTAAAACGACTATCGCATTCTGTGTTTGTAAACAAGTAAATTCACTGAGATGATAAAAGATTGATTGTTTTGAACGTGTTGGCATCATAAATTGATGTATGTACATATAGTGTTGATAATGTTAGCAGTATTTTGTTAAAATAATTAACTAGTTAAGATTCGTATAAGAGTTTACCCGGATTTCCTCGGTGTTTCTTTTGCAGTAGTTTATTTATGCTTCAAGTTTGCTTTATGAAACAATTATGACTGATCTCTTACTCGACGGAATAAATTCAGCGGAAACCACAAGAAAAATCCTTGGAAACCCAGTTACCAAGAAAATCATTTGTAAATCTGCAAAGAGGTTGTTTCTAAAATCTGCAAGACATTTATTTGTAATACTACAAATGATAGCCTTGTATTACAACTGACATTACTGAGAAGTGTACATAATTTTTTTTTCTTTTAGAAAACAAATGTGATAAATTATTAAAAGAGAATAACTAAAAAATATGGAAATATAATTACACTTTGCCAGCACGAGGAATAGAACGCACATCCTTTGTATCATTAGCCGACACACTTACCCACAAGACGAACTTGACTTACGAGTTTAAAAGTAATTTTTACATTAAATATTGTGGCAAATACCTACAAAATATTAATTAAGTTATTTGATTAATAAGAATAGGTACATTTTTAAGATTTATTTTAAGAGTTCTGTTGTTGAGTTAAAAGATTTGGACGGCCCTTAACAACGAATTATTGAGAGCCAATTTAAGAGTTCAGTGCAGCTAGGAAACAATAACAGTTAATGAATAGTATGGTCAAGTTGTATTGAAACTGTCGTTTTATTATGATTATTTGAGTTGCTTTAAGTGTTTTACGTTATTCAAACCTGAAATACATTTTTTCTTGTACCCAGCTACGCTTTACATCGCCTATAGTTTTTGCACAAACAGCTAAAAACGGTTTTACGTTGTTGAGTGTCCGCTATTTTGCTGAAGCTCGTGGAAACGGGTCAGTATAGCACAAACATTTCTTGAGGTATATTACAAACACGGCCCTTGTAGTTCTGCATCGAGTAGTTTTACAATAGAAATCTTTGTACTGTTACATGCATTTGTAAACTTACAAAATAATTCTCAGTAAGAATTACACATTTTATTTACCGTACATACTTCTGTAGAGCCTGTCTTCAGATGCTACCATCATTGTTTCTCATAGTCAGTTTTTAAAGTAGCCAATGTGTATCACCCGCTTGCAAGCGCATACTTCCATCGAAAATGCCACAACTTCGACTTGCCATGCCGAGTTATACTATGCACAGAGAGTGGTTTCTCTACAATACTGTTGAGAACTGACATTTAAATTGATACATTTTATGGTGCAGCTTTCCCAGCGTTTGTGCTGTACGAACAAACCAAACTCATATATGGGATTTCTCAGGCATTTTTAAGTTTTGCCTCTTAGTCGCAATAACATGGTTCAATTAACGCACAATTAAATGAAAATTTACTAGTTGGTTCTTAATAATTATTTAGAATTTGCATCTGATGATTATAAGACACACTGCTTTCCGTATTTGTATTTAAAAAATTATATTAAATTAAACTTTAAATAAGTGTCATACTAACGAAAATTTGAGACACGTCGTATTTCATACCATTATCGTAAAGCAACTTCCTTGTGAAGTAATTTTAAACCCCTCAAGGGTTACGTCTGGCCTTAGGGAATTATCGCAACGCGCAATGGAAAACAGCATAAACCATATTTGCGTGTGTCGTTTCTCCTCAGAATATTAGGCGGTGGTTATATATAGGTTTGTATTACAGCAATCTGTTCAGAAATAGTACTGCATTGCCGCTGTAGCATAAAACACTGTTGTACAGAAGAACAACTGTCGTAAGCAGCAGCGGCGTGTATTGAGTTTTCTTTTTACAGGATAAGCAATATAACAGTCCCACATATTTGAGTGTTTTAGAAAACATTTGCTAGTGCCGGGCTGTGGTTCCATTTTCAATTTCTACTAACAAACGCGACTTCCAACTTTACTCGCCCTCCGCAAGTAATTGCCGTTTTATAATACCTAACATTAGTAATAAAAACGGAAACGAAATGAATGTGATAATAATCATCGTGAATATTATTTAGAGAGCATATCACAAATTCCCGTTTTCCTGAAAACTTTCATCCACTTTCCAAGGAGACTCGAGAACTGGGGGACGCAAACAGAACGACTGCTTACCCTGCCGAAGAAACGCGGCAGGGTAACTCGCTTGTGAGTTCGATTCATCGCTAGTCGCTCCCGTTTGTGGAAATAAATACTAGATAGCAGCACTATCCACGTACAGTACGGCAGTTACGAAAACTCTGTTTCTCGAATCGGAAACGGGAAACTCAGAACTAAGCGTGTTTAAATTTAATATTAAGGCGAAAACTATAAAGGGTTAAACATTTCCAATATGTATAGGGTAAGCATTGCTTACCTTGCGTCTATGGAATAAACGCCATTGGTAAACAGAGACTGGCTACTTACAGTGATAAACGCTAACACATATCTACAATTTTCAACAGCCGTATTATGTTTTAAAAATCAAATTTATGAACTGGCAACAGAATGTTGACTTTTATTTTGATCCTGAAAAAAGGCTTACATTAAAATATTAAGTACTAGCGACCCGCCCCGGCCTCGCTCGGATGCGAATTACAAATATGGCATTGTTTAGGTTTACAGCAAGTATATACACTAAATGCTTAAGGTAACTAACACAGGATTAATACTGCGTTGTTCACAAATTCTTTCGAATACATGGATATAGATTTTAAAAATTAAAATAGACACAGCCGCTTATGATGAGGCCCATTGGACAACTAGGAAGGTGTATTAACCACATTAGTGTAGTTTGATAATCAGTGATTCAGAGTCGAATAGGGAATGGAAATTCCGATTACATTTAGGGTCACCAGATCTGTCGGTCATTCTGTCGAACGGCAAATTTGATGCCTTTGCTGAAGGCAAGTGATCAAACTGGCGACCCTCCGCGCCACAACTGAGGACGGAGGTTATAACCTTTCCGTCGTCACAGGAGGAAGACGAAAAGAAGGAAAATGAGAGCGCGAAAAAAGAAAAGGAAAAAATGTTAAGAAAGTGGCGAAGCAGGATATTGCGAGGGCCGAAGGAAATACCAGCCGGGAACACGAGAATACACGTTGGCCAATTGACCTTCCCCAAGGAAAAGCCATCATCTCCTTGAGTAGATAGAAAATGAGGGAGCTGGGCCAGGGGTGTAGGGTGTCGAAGCCCTGGAGCCATATGGTATCTGGCAGTGGACCAGTAGTGCCATCTGGCAGAGAACCAAAGTTGACCTTGACTTCGACCTACATTCTCAATCTTGGATGAACTTGATCTCTGACCTTGATCTTGACTTCAAATATACTGTTTCCCCAGAAAAACACTCAATATTTCTAGAACTCCCCTCAAAATTTCATGAATTTATCTCCAAATCTGCAAGATTTCCTGCAAAACGTTTCCCTACCCAAATTTTCATAAGTCACTCAGACTGCAGGTTTCGAAGACCCGGTACCATCCGCCATATTGGATTGCGTCACAGCCATATTGGATGACCTTGACCTTTGATGTTTGACCATGATCTTCACCTTGGAAAACACTCAAAATTCCCGGGACCTTTATTTGCTGAGATACGTGTAAACACGCAAACAACGAATTCACAAACTCTATAAGGGCGTCGGCCTCGGGAAATTTTGTTATAATATATTTTTAAAAATATACTTTTCAATTTGTTGACATTTTAAAAAATCGAATGGTTTTTTTTGCATAATGACTCGTCAAAGTCAAATTTTACTGTTTTCTAATGTACAAAAAATTAATAAACCAAACTATCTGCAGAGAATTTAACAAGAGGAAGTGAAAGATCTTGTTGAAATTCATTGTAAGGTATGTATACCGAAAGTTATTTTCCATAATTTTTGGGCCATCCACAAATAAAAATAAGCAAAAATTTCCTTTATTTTCCTTGTACATTATTAGGTATATAGACGTCTCGAAGTAGCTCTTGGCACCTCCTTCCAGTGTGAATTATCTTATTTACGTACATAAGATTGTTTTCATTATTTGTACATGTTTAAACAGTAAAATTAGGATTTTGACACGTATTTATGCGTAAACTATGTGTTAAAAATTTTTGATTTCCGGGAGAAGAGTAAACACTGATAATGTCTCAAAGTTGAACATTTCTCCAGGCCAACGCCCTCAAGACTTAGTTTCAACACTTTTTGCAGATATTCTAAGTTTTCACGTCATAACTTAGGATTCATAGTAATTGCTGAAAAATTAAGATCATGTGAAAAGTAGAAGGTAGGGGGATTCTAAATACAAAAGAAGTCGCCCTTTGATTAATCGGAATAACCCATTGATATCAAATTAATTGAAATTTTAATACGGTTAAAACATTCTTAACCCGATCTTAATCCAAATAAAAATTTCTTAATCCGATCTTATCTGATCAAAAAAATATTTTCATTTATTTTTCTTCATTTTGTGTATTGGTTTATACTTTATTTTTTTTTTCTTTCTATTTGGAAGGGGGAGGGGGGTATCAGGAGCTCTGTACGATGTTAATGATGTGGTGACCAGAGTGGTGGGTTGCAATGTGTTATATACATGTTGAGTTGAGTGCAAGAGTGGGCTAAGTGTAAATTTTCTTATTTTTTTCTAATCTTGATGTGTTTGTGGAGATATTGGTTATAGATAGGCGATTTACACAAATATATTCAACACACGAGAGAAATTCAGAGTCTTTGAACAAGTTCTTCATGTGAATAAATTACACGAATCGAATCGGAAATTTCAAATGACTACGTGAATAATAAGTGCAATTATGTGAGTCTTAAACGTAAGGTGAGTCTCGAGCTTAGAAATATAATTTACATGAAAGAGAAGTATAACACAATTATGTGAGTGTGGAATTAACAATGAACAGAAAAATACGAAAAGGAATGACGTTAGTATATGATCTGTGGAGACTTATAAACTGTTACGTTGAGCGCGTCCCACGTCCGTCCACCTCGGAGGATAGTAAAGGAATGGCGTCAGTGCATGACTTGCGCTAACTTATACACGTGGAGCTTGCGGGCGAGTTGAAATTACAACAAAAAAAACTCCGAATGCGATTTACACACTACTCATACACATTGTGAATTATATCTAGCAAAAATGTATCCCTACCAAGCACTGCGTGCAATTTAATTAGCGAAATGCACTACTAAACTCGCATTTTGAATTTTAAACAGGCACAATAGAAATGGCATCAGGAGCTCCCCGAACACAACCTACGATTTAAAGTAGACACTATAGTGTATGTCTATTCTGATAAGTAAAATGTAACGATCAACAAGAAAGTAATCAATGATACAAAATCTTACGCCAAATGATTTGTTCAAAATAATCAATTTGCGTCGAAGCATAGAGCTCAATCCCACATCATTTTATATATAAAGGAAAAATGCACAAACATCCTCGAAGAGAAAATTATTTTTAAAATAAGCACGTACTACAAATTTCCGTTAAGTGTGGTAAATAGAGCGCACTAGTTAACACAAAAGGTATTTTTAAACTGCTACGAAATTTCGTCTACCGAACACAGAAACGGGGTTACACGATAAATGCACTATCACACCAAAATTTTCATTTTTTCCTGATAAATTAAAAAAAAAAAAAAAAGTTTTGCGATAAAATAGTTTTATATTAAAACACGTATATTATAAAACTTTAATCGCGGATATCACTGGAGATGAAGGGATGTGCGATGGTCGCTGGACCGTAGTTGCGGTAACCCGTGATCATAGCCTGTCGACCGCCAAGTTTCTAGAGGTGTGGTTAAGATGATAGAGAGCTGGTGAGGTACATGTCTGTCTAGTCCAAGCTTCTATGAGCAACTGAAGAGGGCGCCGAGTGTGCAGAGAGCTTCAGATCGGGGGGTCTGCCTGCCACCCCCTCCTACCTTACACCTCCCACCCCTCGGAAGAGCGACATGTTCTGGGGTTACTCACCCCTCTGCTCTCGATTGTCAATTTTTTTCGGCAATGTAGCAAGATGGCATCAACTACCTAGTTGCGTTCAGATCAAGAGGTCTTACCTGCTTGTAGACATCCCCTCCCATCACCCACCTCTCGGCAGAGCGATGTGTCATGGCAAACCTAACAAGCCTTGCGGGTTGGGGAGCAGCTAGGTGAAGCACGAGGTCGTAGCGAGTTCGTAACCGGGAGGGGTCATCGCTGCAGGCTGCCGCGACTTTGTCCATCTTTTTCCTATCCTGTAACAGACCACTAGCCGATGAGGGACGACCTCGCTCCTTTGTCAAGGGAATGCAAGAGCCTGGCGAACTGTCTTCAAACGACCAGCAGAACTCTCGCTGAGGACAAGAATTGCTAGCAATGCTTTATAAATGTCCTGAACACGTTCCAGCTATAGGAATCCTACAGGTTTCACGCAAAGTATTAAATACATTTGCTTTCTGAATGAAGACATAATTAACTGATTTACACAATAAAGACAGATATTGAGTAAATAACATTTCTAGGTGTTTTAAATATCACATGAAAAGCATCAGTGTTTGTTAAACTTACTAACTACATTTTACATTAGTATTTAAAACTCGTTTAGTATAAGTAAATTATTTATTTCGTCTTGTTTTCTGTTAAGACACAAAATCGTTAACTCATTGTGAATCTCCATAATCTTAACTGTGTTAGATATTAACGATTCTGATTTTTTTTGGTGATATTCACGCAAACTGATTTCACAGCGAGACAGTATTGTTCACTGTTATGGAAAGCGCTCAAAGTGATTCGTCAACTATTGCGAACACAGCCGTTAAAGCGACTGAAGGAAAAAGTACGTATTCAGTTCACATTCAAATATTTCTGCTCATTGAAAACATATCAATTAATCAGGTAATTTTTACTTTTTTTATGTTGAAATACAGTTATCAAGATATATATGTTAAACAAAGGTCACACCCACGAACAAATAAATGTTCTTCACACAAACCAAGCTACAACCCTGGTGGATAAAGTAATAAATGTTCTTCACACAAACCAAGCTACAACCCTGGTGGATAAAGAAATAAATGTTCTTCACACAAACCAAGCTACAACCCTGGTGGATAAAGTAATAAATGTTCTTCACACAAACCAAGCTACAACCCTGGTGGATAAAGTAATAAATGTTCTTCACACAAACCAAGCTACAACCCTGGTGGATAAAGTAATAAAATATATTTTTGTGAAAACATTGACTCACTCATTTCTCTAAGATATGTTTTATAAAACTCAGGATTTACAGTTTGCAGAAAAATCAAACACACATTCACTTTGAAATACATTATTAATATATCTCATTTTTCCAACAAACACAATATTTATTTATATACACAGAAGTCACATTCTTCTTAAAAATATTTATTTATATACAGAAAAACACTCAATCTTCTTTTTTGTGGAACGAGGTTGGTAACATTTGATTGATGTTGTAGAAAGATGAACTAGTTGCTCTCAAATCTGTGTGAAGTTGTTATTCACAGCAGATTCTAGATGAGGCGTTGGTTGTTAGAATTTCAGATTAGTTATTTTAAGACACTATCTGTCAGTTGATTGCTTTGCTCTGAATATAGCCGACACATCCGAGATTGGATGATGAACTTTTCACTGAAGCTGGAGACTTGGAAATCAAATTACTTTTCATCCCTGTATTAAAATATCGAATTTGTGGAGGTAATTCAGTGAGTGGAGCTGGAAATGTTAATTGCGGAGCTAACTGTGGAGCTGCCTTAGGATTTGGAGCAGATTGTGGAGCTGCCTTAGGATGTGATGCTGTTTGTGGTGTTTCCTTAGGAGATGGTGTCGATTGCGGTGCCAATTGCGGAGCTAAGTGTGGAGGTGTCTGAGAAGCTGCCTTAGGGTATGCTGCTGTTTGCATAGAATCAGTATTACAACTTCTACCATGTCTCTTCAAAATCTTGGCTTTGAGAAAATTGTCTCTGACAGAATTTGCATTTAAACTGCTTTGTTGAATATTTCATTCCACAGCTACTTCTTTCATGTCGGCGCACGCTGTGCAGAGCTGTGAATTCTTTACTGCAGAAGCCACGCAGCAAAGACATTATCCCTTACGTACCATTCCAAGTTATAATGAAACTGAAAGGCGCACATATTTTATAGGTAGTTATAGGAAATTCTAGGAAGCAATTCTATTACATTATTCGTTTTAAACACAACACGTCTCAATTGTAAAAGGTGTTAAATATGTATTCTTAAATATAAGACATTTTAGTCTTAGAATGTACTTTTAAAGAGTTTTATGTATTAAATCACTTTCAAATTACTGAAGGTTTATTTAATCATTGTACCCCACACAAAACTTTATGTGCATTTAGATATGAATTTTAAATGCATGCAAACAAAGTTTATGTAACATTTGATTGTCAGAATATGGGAAAATTACAATTTGTGAATTTGTAAAGTCAGTAAAACAGAAAAATAGTTTTAAAGCAATCAATTCATTACATTTGCTTGCAGAATACATTTTCTTATCACTGTGTGTTTACAAAAAAATTACATAATATCTTTTCCATTCTCTCCTTGGCAATATTTATAGTATTCTCATCTGTTTGATTGTTATAATTTTTCGTGTATTCGAGTGCGTGTAATATTACACATTCTGGTTATCAGGAAAAGTTTCATAAAAGTGCGAATACACTTCTTCGATGCTCGGTGGTAGACTTGTATTCGGACACATATGGTATACAGGACGTTTTTCCAGATCTGGACCAGATATTAAATTATTACATTTTTCACCCTCTAGGGGACAATTGGATATTTTTAAAATAAAACAACCCATCGCATATCTCTCCAAAACGATGTATTATTCCATTAAACAAACAAGAGTAATTCACACTTGAGTTTCCAGGCATGACAGAGATGTTAATACCAGTTGCGTGGAAGAAAGACTTGTTTACAGTAGGAATGTCACTAAGATATGAAACTATTTCTTTCCAAAACAAAGTCGAAATGTTTTACTCCAACGTGCTAATAACTTGCTGATATTCAATTTACATTTTGATTTCTGTATACATGAGCATGTGATTTCGTTGTCTCGTTGATCCATCTTTACAAAGTAGTGGATTACGTACAAGCAAATACTTTTTATAGTAAATTGCACTCATTATTTCTCTCATTCCAAATAATGGCATATGACTAAACTAATATCCACAGGTGATTCGGGAGGAGAATAATAAGAGTCTGTTTACCCCAGTAAGTCACATCGTTGCCCAAGTTAACATTAATTTTGAGTTTTCCTCTGCAGAGAAAAACATCGAATTAGAGCCATATGTTTTACATAATTGTTTGAACGAGGGGCAATTGTATTATTTTTGGATATCTGTTACTTTCTAGTTATACACACTTTCGAAAATACATTTTTGCTCGACTCCACCTGCATATTTTTCACAATTATTTTGGTAATGTTTGCAAATATTTTCAATATTCTCATACTCTATACGCCCACTTTCCCAGGTTAAACACATGGTGATGCTTAGTAACACATCTATTAGTTTTCTTGTATTTGGGATATAGATATATTTCCAGCCAAATTGTGATTTGAAGCTGAATACAGTTGTATGTTCTTCCATATCAGTGATAGCTAATTCTTTAATGATAACTTTTTTTTTCTGCAGACTGAAACCCTTGCACATTGCAAAACATTTTGTTGTAGCCGTGGTTCGTCATCTACTGACTCTATTATTTTCACCAGCTTATCTCTTACATTGTAACTCGTAACTTGCTAATCTATTGTGGATTATAAGAGCGCAAGCTTGCGTATTTGCTGGAATTGATGTACGTGCAATAATTTCAATTCGTGAATTAATTACGCCTGTGGTAATTCTGCCGTACTGTTTGTTTACACCAAACACAAATAATGTTCCTCTGGTTTTAAATTATTTGGGTTCTAGGATCGGTGAACTGTTCTTGTTATAATAAATTTCCTGAAACTTTGAGTACATATGATATGAAACAAGGAATTCCACATTGGCAAAGTTCATATTTAAATCCACATAGGGGTATGCTTGACTGTTTAGACACAGTTTGATATTTTTCATAGCACAATTATCGAATACTGATCTACCAGATTTTAAATTGTTTTGCCGATTTGTTTGAAAACAAATGACAACATGTCTCAGTTTTTCTGGCAAAAAACTTGATTTCACATTCCAAATTACTTTTTGTGATATCGGTAGAGTTGGAAACGTCTCCAAACCCCACGATCTGAATGCAATGTCTAGATTCTTCCCTTTTCCGATATATTTTAAAAAACTTCACACATTCACAAGTGTTAATCTCATTATGTAGCATCAACCATTCGATACTGTTTAATTCAAATGTTACACCTTCCTCATTATTAGCTATATCGTATGTGGCATTCAAATGCGTATTGCCGAATAGAATAACTAATTCTTATTTAGCATATAATATGACATGTTTGTAGTCTTCAGCAAAACCCGAAACCATACCTAATGGTATGACAACTTCGTATTTTCCACCTGGGTTTACTTGCAGTGAGTAATCACTAGCATTGTTCCACCCAGCCATAAGCCCTGTATAAATATCGTTTACAGTTCCTGAGAGATAGTTCTATATCGTGGAAGTAATTACAACATCTTGTGTTTGATCGACTTCCACTCCATTTAGCAGATATGCGATTCTGTCGATTAAATGAAGTATTCCATTTGTTACAATTTTTGTAGTAACTGAATTACTTGCATAGACTGTCTTTTTAGTTGTTCTGCTAAACCTTAAACTATATTTCAACATTAATGTGTAAATATCATGATTTTGTTCGAAAGCCTTCTTTCCGAAGGAAACGTGTATGGACCTGCTCGGAATGGTTCACACATGTGTATTTCCATATTGCTACTTGCATTTTCATAAGTGATCGGTTCTTCAACATTAATAAGTACGTCTTCCATTTCTATTAACAGTATATCCTATTTTTTTTTTAAATACAATTCGTTGAATCGTGTTAACTTCACGGGTATCTTATTTGAAGTGAGCATTTTATGTTGACATTTACGTCTTTTTATACTTCCTTTCTTCGAAATACGTTCCCCAAGTGACATATTTCTTAAAAGAACCGTCTACTTTACTATTATACACAATACCCATTATGATTGTAATTCGCAATGGAATGCAAGAGTATATACAGCATTTTTAAAAATGTAAATGAATGGCTATTTCCTTGTCTCTAAAATTAATAAGTTTATGGTCTAGAACGACAATTGTAACAACTATTTCATCAATGCAATTCACTATTACTGGAAGATATATCAATGTATTAAGTTTTTCAATTATTTTATATCCTGGAGCTACAACACACGTGAATTCATGTATTGTATTTGTTGGTTCTCCATTCAAAAAGAAATACCTATATATTAACATTTACACAACGTACATTTACCGACATTATATTATGACCTGTTTTGATGATTCGTGCAATTCATTAGCTGGATATACTCTCCGTTCATAATCCCACATAACCCCGAGAAATCGATATCATCATTACTATACATTGCATTAGTTAATGTATTTGGATTTACACATAATCGAAAATGTACATACATCTTCAGGTAATGCGGCTTTGGTGAATGTTTCAAGGTCATCCAATTCATAAGATTCTACCAGTATCACAATTATGTATGTTTTTTTTTTTTTTTTTTTTACCAATATCAGCACTAAGTAATTGGTTATGCATGTCAATGTTTGGTATGCTGTTGTAAGTATCGAATTCGTTTGCACTTATTTGCCATTCTCCATCTATCTCCAACACAGGGAAATATACCGCACGCAATTGCGACGAATTTCCACTTAAATTGACATATTACTAATATGTTTTACTTTTACAATTATTTGTATAACCTATTTATAATAAAAAATATATACATAAATGTCCACAATTGATTATATTTGTTTATTGCTCCATTTTGTAACTATACCATAATTGCATTTTTTTAAATAATTACGTATTTCATTTGGAGGACGTAAATCGCCGAAACTGTCATAATACAGGTATTGATTTACATTTTTAATTAATGCAACCCAATGCATTCCTTAATTTTGTTTCGAATATAAATTAACAATCATACATTCACGAAGATTTGGTTTCTTTGGTAATCGTCTCTCATATACACACTTCAGAAATAGGGAATATTCAAATTTTTTGCAAATACATTCATATCTTTGTTTTTTAATGCACGTTTTGGAAGACTATTTAGGACTTTCCGCATTTGTTTTTTCCATGTTTGGAGTTCTTTCGTCCTTGTCCAACTTAATAAGGTTTCAAATACGTTCCTTTACCTTTTGAGTTAACTGCTCTAATAATTGCCGAAACCCCTCCGAGGAGTGATCCAAGAGCTGTTAATGCTGGAAATATGAACGGAATGATTCCTCCTTTCTTTGTTTTTCTTTTAGTTTTACATTTTACACCCATGCCTCTCTTCACCTTCGCACGCATAACTTTATCGACAACCCAAACATCAAGCTTTTCACCTGTAGCTGTAGATGGATTCTTCTTTATATTTGCAGCTTTATCGGTTAGAATTGTATCTGCTATATGTATTTATTTCAAATCGTTTAATCGATCATAAACTATATTGTGTTCTTTACAAGCATTATCCAGAGAGTTTATTCCTTGATCGTTCCGTGCCAAACATTTTGCAAGTGTAGTACCTGGTCGGCAATAATTGTATTTCAGTTAATGTAATTCAAATGGTAATTTATTAATCACTGTATTCCATCCACCGTGTCCTTTTTTAATACTTTTAATATGAGCCATTGTTTTCAACTCAATGCGAACCTATATATATATATATATATACACATACATTTATAGTTTTATGTTAGTATGTCACATAAATTTTATATTACTATGTTATGTCAATATGTTACAATACATTATGTTAGTACATTATATTACATTACAATATGTTATGTTGGTATGTTACAATACATTACATTGGCATGTTACGATATGTTACTAGCGTTATGGTAGTACATTACGATATGTTGTGATATGTTGCTAACATTATGTTAGTATGTTACAATATGTTACTAACATTACATTGGTACATTACAATATGTTACTAATATTACATTGGTACATTACAATATGTTACAATATGTTATACTGTCTATTTGTTTAGAAATGAAGGTTATAAAACAAAATGTACATCTGCCGGTAATTGTAAATACGAAAGAAAACGTTATTGAACACAAACATGGCATTCTTTCACCATCAAATATACGTTATATAATAAATTGTCCTTCATATGGAAAAATTTGTTTTATTATGTCACTGTTGGAGGATCCGAATGGACTTAAATTTGAAAATGCATTTGTGTTTTCTAAAATAATACAACAGAAATATCCACTATTAGCAATCATTTTTTCGTTAATTGAAGGAATGAAATACTTCTCTTTTACAAATAAAGAAGATATAGTGCCTCCGAATGAAGCATTTCCCAATTCCGTATTTATTTTTGACGATATTTGGTGTGAACCATAGGGTGAAATACAGCAATATTTCAGTTATGGTCGACATTCAAAAGTTGATTGTTTTTATCTGTTGCAAAGTTGCGTACATATACCAAAACATAATTTGCGCACTAATGCTAATATGGTAATTGCATTTAAAATGGATAATATAATTCTGCAACATATTTACAATGATCATGTTTTAGGCGATATGATGTTTGCAAAGTTTAAAGATATATGTTTTTACTGTTGGAAGGAAAAATATGCTTTTTTTGGTGATTATACCAACACTTCCCCTACATAAAGGCAGATATAGGTATAGTATTTCAAAGTTTGGGCCTAGCGATATAAAACGAAATCTCTAGAATAGCTGTTTAACGAAAAATCGCGATGGGTATTGTAATTTGAACGGACATATATTCCGTAATATGGGTATGGCTGTGAAAGATAGCGATGCAGTAGATAAATTTTACATGGAAGACTTAAACACTATTATGCTTAACATATTTAAAATCACAATCAAACGATATGCAAAAGAAATTAATAAAGTTATTTGATTTGAATGATAATGATTATAAAACATTAGTGTAATTGCAAACATTTTAAGCAATATTAGCACTGATTTGCAGAGTAATGAATTTAGAATAGAAGAACGTTTAAAAGGATTTAGTAAGGATTTTAATGATATGACAAACATAATTTTTACAACACAACTTACAGAAATAAAGAAAATTTAAGAGTTGTGATTAATGATGTGGTAAGCACTACCATTAAAAAACAACCTGAAACACGAATGTATAATGCAATCTATTAGAGATGAATTGATTAATATATATTTTGGTTTAGTTACGCAAACAGATTTGAGAAAACAAAATAATGATTTGGAAACACGAATCAATTATTTTATTAATGATTTGAAAGCTAAAAGTGTAAGTAAATTAGATGTTGTTTTAAGTAAAGTCGATAAGATTGAAAAAGCCCAAAGTAATCGACCTTCTACATCAGTTAGAAAAGCAATGACTTAATATATAAATAGTTTTAATTCAATGTAATATATTCAAAACATCTCTGCCTCTGCTTCAGAATTACTTAACGCTATATCTGCTGTGAAAGAGAAATATTTACAAGTCAAATGAGACCACGTGGAATGGAATGTTTTAAACGAAGTAATATTTAAACTTGTTACAAGTAGAATTGATACATTGCATTCTGTGTTGAATAAACCTAAAGAAAAAGCTTTCGAAATTAAATCGGAAAAAGAACCTTTAACAAAGAAAAAGCAACTACTTTCTCAATTAACCCGACATTATTTATCTTTACAGCATTTTTCTCCTCTGCGCGATACATTCGGTGTTTATCGACATGAAAACAACTGGTTCTTGGGAGATTCGGTAGTTAGATTTTCGCCCGACAACAAAATAAATATAGGTGATTATGTCACTGATGTGAGCCAAGGATTGTTTGAATTATTGTTTGAAAAATTTCCAAATGAATATTCCGACACCGATTTACAGAAATATAACGAACTTATTCGTCGAACGAATGCTATATATTCGTTCAGGAGATGAAAATCACCCGAAAAACATTTAATAGGCGATATAGTCGTAAGTGGAATATATAACGATGAAATTGGCCTCCGCTTTTCACCTGCATTTTGGAATAATCCTAATGAATTGGTCTATAGATTAAGACTTCTCATAGCTTCGAGAGAGTCTGGGAATAATTCACATACAAATTAGATTTTTTTTTTTTTTTGTTATTGAAGAGTTGGTAATGCGGTTATACTACCAATGAAGTTTAGTAAGATTTCTCAAGAGCTTCACGCTCCTGCAATGATAAGATATCCTAGAAGAAGAGTTATAACTCATGGTTTGAATGATCTTTTTCAAGCCAATTTGTGTAAAATTAGATTGCTTTCCACATACAATAAGGGATACAGTATATTTGAACCATAATAGACATTTATTCGAAATATGGTTGTGGTATACCTTTGAAAAACAAATCTGGGAAACAGGTTACCGATGCAAAGAAGACTGTTTTGAAAGAGAGAACGCCCAATTCGCTCCAAACCAAAAGAGGATCTGAATTTTTTTCTGCCATGTTTCAGAAACTAATGACCGAACATGGTGTTAATCACTATGCAACATATTCAGAGCTTAAGGCTAGTGTTGTGGAACGTTACAACAAATAGATTAAGACATTAATATATAAACGTTTCACATCGAGGGGGACTTACAAATCGTTTGACTTTTTGCCTGAAATAGTTTGTAATTCTAGATATCATAGAACTATCAAATTGGCTCCCAAAGACGTTACGGATAATAGTTTGGTGAAAACTATTTATAATAATGTTAAAGTCATCGACAAAAGAAAACCAAAGTTCAAATTTTGGAATTTATACGTATCTCGAAGCAAAAAGGAATATTTGCAAAAAAACTACAGTGAATTGGTTTTTTTAAATATTTAAAATTATTTCTATTAGTCAAACACAACATATGACGGAGAACCAATAAAAAGTGGATTTTACGAACATGAACTACAAAATTTCAGTTCTCCAAATGAATATTTGGTTGATAAAATCATTAAAAGGAAGAAAGATATGTCCTTGGTTCGATGGAGAGAATTCTCAAAAGCACACGACTCCTGGGTTAAGAATCAAGATCTTAAAAGATTGTAATACAATGCTTGTAAAAATTTATAATACTAAATAAAATATTTTTGTTTATGTTTGATGTGTTTTTTTTTTAATTTACTAAACCCCTGGATGGGGAGTGGGTGTAAAATCTATTGTGTAATTTGCAAAAATCGCCTATGTACAACCAATACCCCCACAAACACATCAAAATTAGAAAATAATTAGAAAATTGACACTTAGCCCACTCTTGCACTCGAATCAACGCCTATATAACACATTTGCAACCCACCACTCTGGTCAGTCAATCCACAGCAATCACAACAGTGTTGCCTTCGCCTTCGACTAAGGAGGGTGCGTCTCTGCTTCTTCTGGGTGTATACGACTAATAGCTTCGCGGCACACACCCTGTACAGTGTGATCGGCCTGGAAACAGGTCATCTTGAGCCTAGCCCCTAGTGGGTCAGCGGTCATACCGTATAGCACCGATTTAGGTACTTTTCTAACAACAATTTCTCGCAATTTGCAAACAACACCACATCGAGAGTCGCTCCACACAGAGCCTACCCCTCCCCCACCACCCTCTCGGGTCATGGCGGCGGGCGGGGAACCGACTGAGCCGTCGTGGATGACGGGAACTGGCCCGTACTCCTTACAGTACCTCCGGGAAAACAAGCGATTTTTAGAACTGGCAAAGAGACGACCTAATCACCAAACTGTTTACGACATTTTTCCTCATGGCATCCCCGACCACATTGACATACTCCTGGCTACTCTTACAGAACCAACGACGCCAACAATCACCACACCAACTTCCTCCCGACCGTCAACACCGGCCTCAGGAAATGAAAAATTTGAAATGGAAAACGACTTCCAGATAGTAAAACGAAAAGGGGACAGAACAACCACGCAGGAGAACAAGCGTCTCCATTCTGTGTCGTCTGAGGCACATACAAACACCATTCTTATACAAAATAGGTTTTCCCCGCTTAAGGAGGTAACAGAAAAAACCTCAACAGTTAACCATCCCGGCTCTTTAAGCATCTCCACCCACAAAACACAAACGGCTGCACCTGAAACACGACAGAAAAAACAAAACCAGTACAGATTAGTGGTTCCTGACGCCACTAAACACAACTTACTTATTCAGAAACTGCGAGCTATTAGTAGGGACGGGTTCTCCCTTCTTCCCACAGCTCGGGGAACGCAAATCCTCACTAAAAACCTTGATTTTTTTCACAGCTGCTCGCACAATGCTAGAAGCGAACTACATCCATTACTTTACTTTCTGTCAAGCTCCCGAGCTCCCACAGAAAGTCGTTTTTGACCTCCACCCCACAACCGACATTGCGGACATCAAGACAGACCTGGAATGTGCCGGATACTCAATCCAGCACATTTATCAATTTAAAAAACGCATCCCTTACCAAACAGACCCCACCAAATTCACGTTGGAGCCGCAACGTTTTTTCTGTATCACGGCGGCGCAGAACACTTCTATCCCTCCTCTGCACTCTGTCACGAGAGTAAATATGACAATAGTTCATCCCCGACAATACCAGAAACGGCCGACAGACGTGGCACAATGCCGCAAACACACCAAAAATCACTGTTCAATGCCGACAAAATGCACCCACTGCGCAGGCCCTCACCCCGAGAGTGCTTGCAAAAAAAAAAAAAACGAAACCAACTCCAAGCCGACGTGCAGTAACTGCGCAGGCGAACACACAGCTCTTTCAAAAGCCTGCCCCAAGTTCCTGGACTTGGTGCAGAAAAGAACTACTGCTGCTGCTACGAAAATCGCGCCAAAAACTGCAAAACAACCTCCTGCCCCGTCCAGGTTCACAGTCAGGACATTACAGCCCGGCAAAACGTATTCGCACGCACTCTCTGCTTCTATTCACAAACCAGCTCCCACTCTAGACACCCCTGCAATGCCAAATACACAACCTCAGTCCCGCCCTCGCCAGCGAAATTCGCCAGGAGAGATGCGGGGCGTAATGCGGGATTTCCATGAACTCATGGAATTCCTTAGAGCATGCGACTTCGCCTCGCTCATGGCTCATTTCCACCCCTACATACTAAAACTCCGCAACATCACAGAAAAACATGAGAGAACCTGGCTACTTCTCGAAGCCATGGCGTCATTTGCGGCCCCCTAGTCCGCCAACTAGACCCGCATATGCCAATTTCCCCTACTCTGTACTGGAGCGACTCCGAACAATTTACATTAACATTAATCACTATGACGAGAGAAATAATCGCGTATATTTTCTAGTCGTACACAACTGAGCATTTTAAGTTTTGCAGCACCAATTATTTATTTAAGACGATTTAATAACTTTAATTACAACCGCTTTTAATTTATTTAAATTTTTTCCGTGTCAAATAAAAGCTGTTGACGGTAAATTAACGACCATGCTGCCATCTCTCGAGCAACTTCATAAGCCCCGCCCCACCAAGTTCTCTCGGCCAATCAGAGCCCTCTGGCCTATATTACTGTTTAACTTCACTCACGAGGCGTGTTTTCATGGCTCTGCTTTCGAATTTTGCAAGTCTAAATAATTATCAATACGGAATATAGTTCAAAACAACTTTAATAATATAAATTCACGCCCTCAGCGCAATTAAACCGCCCGATTTCATAGAAATAAGGCCCCGAAACTGGCCGGAATTTTCCGATCGGTCCGGACAAAAATCGACCATGTTTAACAAAACTAGTTGGCGCTAGCATCGCGCCAGCCATATCGCTCTCGGACTTCCCCGAGTTAACATGTTTTACTTGACTTTTAGCCGCTCGTCACGGTACATTCAGACATGCATTTACACACCAATCAGATTATTTAATGGTTTTTAACATTAACTCATAAGATATGAAGTAATTACTGAAACTGAAACAACTACACTGATTTAAATTTTCGCGAAACTTAAATTCACCACTTCAATATACATATAATTAATTTAATTATATAAACCCTTGCCACTCCAGTCATGGGAAAGCTATTATATCGAAAATTTAACTTCATTTGGCTATTAACCTCCGCTTTTTATACCAAACTGTCGCTAGCTCTCTCACAGGGAGCTCGTGGCAGTACTTCACAAGTCCTGAACTTTAAAATTCAGCGCTGGTAAACTCAATTAACTTCACCACTCTCTTTTATCCCGTACAGGCAGGGGAAAAGAGAGTAAAATTCAGCTATGGAAACAGCTCCCAGGCGCTACCCTGGGAATCCTGTACAAGAATGCTAGCCTTGCAGCATAAAATATGTTTGATGGGGGAGCGGAGGGGGGAGGGGTTAGCTTCTCCCCGCCTCCGCAATCTAACTGACAACCAACTGGGTGGCCAAGGTCCCTCACAAGGGACCGATCTACCCCCGCGCTGAGGGAGTAGCGTCCCAGTGATGTAAAATGGCGGTGGGGACTCTGGTCAGTCACCTCCAGGCAACATCCCCTTGAGAAGAAAGCCCCTTCACTGTCGTCCCAAGGGGTCCTGGCATCTGGTAGTCCGACCGCCCGGCATTCCAGACACCCTCGCTCTCGACTACCTGACCATTTCAAGCGCAGTTCGTTGTGCTTCACAGGCAGTGCGGGTGGCTATAAAATAGCGTAGCCTACAGTATAAATTTATATTTAAGTTCACATACTTAAAATATATCATGCAGTTTCGATGTTGTGTGCCGAAATGTCGAGGAAATTATGAAAACGGCCCAAAAATGTCTGTGTTTGGTTTTCCAAAGGATACGAATTTGAAGCATAAATGGATAGCAGCTATACACAGGCAAACGTTCCAGCCCACGGACAACTCCAAGGTAAAATCGGTTAAACCATTTCTAATCTTCTCGTACACAAAACCATGCGATTTATGTACACCCTTGTTGTTTCTTTTTAGCGTAATCGCGGACTTAAAAGGAGGCATAAGAAAATTTTTAATATTAAAATCGAAAGAATGTCATCATTGTTTTTTCACGCTGCTCAATTTTTTTATAATTGCACATGAACAGCACTTTATATATGTATTGGATAATTTTAATACTATTTCGGGTTTAAAATTTTTCAAACATAAATCTCAATTTTTAGCTAGAGCAGCAAACTTAGGCTGATGCAGATGTATAAAATAATACACTAGCCTACATATATTTACATAACAAAGATATGCGAAGAAAACTGATATGTTAAAATGTGACAGTAGAAAAAAATATTTACGTATGACTAGCATACAGTATCAAGTGCCAAATTTTATGTTACTTGTTAAAAGTTGACGATACAAAGTGTGTATATTTCTACGTATTCATCACGTTGATAATTGCTTATGTTTGGATGTATGCATGAATGTATGCATACATGAATGCATGCATGCATGATTGCTTGTAGGCCTATGTAGGGCCATTCCATAATTTTAACTAAGTCAATTCACGTAAATAACAATGGGGTTTGTTGTTATATACTTATTCGCAATACTATTTGTTATATTATACACTTTTCAATTATTTACTTGTTGAAATAAAATTGGCATTTGATATTTAAAGTTCCTTATACATAAGCAATATTTCATTAATATAAAATATAGAATATTATACATTTCCGATCTTGTTTTAGAATTTTCTGAAAAGTGAGGCCAGGATTTTACAGATCTTCAACGCGGTCTTAATTTCTGTTGTACATTTTTAACACGAAGAAAGCTTCACAAAATATTATGTAGTTACTAGACTTCCAGAAAAGAAAGAAAACGCCATGCTGGAAAGCTTATCGGATAAAAATTTATTACAGGTTCTCATAAAATTGAACAAAATACATTAGTTTTGAATAGGAATATTTTAAAATACATTACTGAAATTGTTACAAATAAAAACCCAATAACATTACGAAATATTACACTTAGATATCTGTTGGTGCCAGGAAATTATGGTTTGCTTCATGTTAGTGAAGTCTCGCTCCGTGGTAACAGTTGCTTACTTTTTAACACCTTCTACGTATTTTTAAGTTTTATTTGATATGGTCAAATTTCAATTATGGCGGAATTTTTTAATAACTTTATTTTTACTTGCGAGGCTTTTTTCAGTCTACGAAACTACTTAAATACATGGAAAGGCATTGATTGCGACGCAGTAATAAAAGCTGCGCAAGAAATCTTGCAGTAACTTAGCTTTGTGGTGAGTAGAAGTACCATCCCGGTAACCAAGTTAGCTGTTAAACTAACAAATTAATGCAGTCTGCTCGAAAAAATTGTTGCTAATAAATTACCTGGAATCTATCATTTTATTATTTCTCCCCTGTATTGACGAATGTATAATTTATCTTTTGACTACCTGAAAGATCAAGCTGGTATTAGCAAAAGAAATTTTTCTGCAGATATCTGGTATCACACGATATCTAATTCTTACAGGTGGTACGGAGAAATTGTTTTATTTTTCGTATTTTATTCGCAGTGTTACTATCACTCAGGTAGGCTACTATAAACTGATGTATACGACTTTTCAGTTGTCATGTAATTTTCCCATAGTGTGTATGGATATTCCCTTATGGTATTTTACAGCACAATTGTAAGGCATTTCCCTTACAACTATGGTATTCGTGGTAAGATTTACCTTAGAATTTTGTGGTAATATTCCCTTACATGCATTGGTTTTTCTGTCATTTATGTATCGAGTGACAACGCAATCAACCACCGAGCTTCGTCTTTTTTTTTCTAGCAACAGAGAGCTCAATATTTTGTATTTTGTACCCTCATCCATCAGATCCTAGGCTGCCTTTGTTTTTCTTAATAGATTCCGTTCATGTATTCAAAAGTGCGAGAGATAATTGGTTAAACCAAAAAAATGAAGGCAAATATATCATTTACCCGTCTTTCAGTTCAGGAGAACAGCAGAAATTTCTCACTAATGTCGCTTCTTTTGAAACACTGAGAAAAATCTTCAACTTGGAATTTGGTAATCTGATTAAATACGCATATACTTTTACTGAGAAAGCGCTGTTTCCAACATCACTAGAAAGGCAACATGTAAAGCTTGTGCTCCAGATATTTAACAATGCATTGGCAGAAGGACTAGAAATCGCTGGAACAAAGTATTCCTTATGTATCATCTACTGCTGAATTTATTAGAATTATGTTCAGATGGTTTGATACAATGAATGTAGGGCAGGTATTTAAGGGAAAGCACAAATTAAATCCGTATCAAGAACCTCTTACATCAAGTGATAGTGACATGGAAGCAGCTTTCCTGAACAACTTCATAGATTGGCTGGAGAACTAGGAAAAATGTAAGCCTTCTTCAGGATTCTTTTCCAAAGAAACATTGTTGGCTCTCGAACACACCTCTTACGCTACCCTTGAGATTGCAAGATATTGTTCTCACGAGCTAGTGATGAAATATATATTGACACCAAAATTGCAGACAGATGCCTTAGAGAATATGTTTGGTCGGTACAGGCAGTTGGCAGGTTCGCAGTACCACATTTCCGTCCTACAGCTTTACGAGTCCGAAATGAAGCTGCGCATTCAAAGATTTCTGCCTCTAGTGCTGAACTCCTCAGAGCACGGAAAACTGCCGGTCTCTCCAATTGAAAAAGTTGACTGACGATTCCCCTACTGATAACGATAGCACATGCAGTTTTCGAGATAAGATATCAGCAAGGAAAAAAGATTTGGCGTGTTTGAAGGACAGTCTTCCTTGTCTAGCTTACATTGCTGGATATTGTGCACGTTCAATATTTAAAAAGCTTTCATGTTCACACTGCCGGGACAGCGTTATAATTGATAGAGATTTGGAGGTGGAAGGCAATATCGTGCTCATAAAGTCGTTGGATAGGAGAGGCTTGAAATATCCTTCCAACATAACACTTATTGTTGTTTGTTACGCCTATGTAATTATATCGAAATTGCTCTGTAGCGAAAATGAAGGAGAGTTTTTAAAACTTGGAAATCAAACGAAAGCTGCATGCAGCATAATATTAGAAGTAGTAAATGACAGAGAGGAATTTATTTTAGATTCCAGCTTCCCGAATTATCATGACCCAGAAAACATATGTAAAATGATTATTTGGGCATCCTGCGACTTTTTTCTGAAGAATTATTGTAAAAAAGTAAATGACTCTTTGGCGTCGAAAAAAAATTGTGGGCAAAAAATGAGAACACTAACAAAATGAAACTGGTGTTTTGTCCTGAATGTAAAATTTATCTGCAGTATGTGTAAAAATGTTTGTATTTGAGTCTTTTTAGTATCAGTTGCAAGTGTAAATATGTATATACATGTTAGCGGGCGTCATGGCTAAATATTTTTTCATACATTTAAATTTCTTTAATAGCGAAAGCAATTTGCATTATGTTTTTGTATTATCACTAGGATAAAGACTTGCAAGTGATATTTTGTGATTAATGCATATTTGTTTCAAATAATGCAGAAAGAAAATTTGCAGCATTCAAATTAATTGTTGTTTTTAATTACTTTTAATTTTAATACATAAAATTGTCTTAATTTAGGATAGTTGTGAATGCATTTATTGTAATTATTTTTTTTTAGTAAAGTGAAAAGTATTAATAGTACAGTGAAATAGATTTATATCATATCTGTATATAAGTTACTGTTTTTTCAATACTAACATCCAAAACACCACGTTCATTTTTGTCAGTTTGTGATTCTAAGGAAGTGGTGTAAATGTTGACCTTGAAGTGAAACTATCACTATGAAAGCATTTTAATTTGAGGGAAATTAATCATTGCACAGAAATATGATATTATTCGACTATCAGTAATTGCTGTTGAGAGTATTTGTGTTAAATTTCTAATCTAATGGGAAGTTTGTGCTTAATTTTATTGTAACATTAACAACGAGGAGAGCGGACAGCCAAAAAACACCTATGAAGGTTTCTAAAATCACTTATTTTCAAAACACAGGCCCATAAAATTCATAATTTATAACCCCGTTTATGGGACATAATTTGTACGTCTCAACAACGCATGATCTCAGTCACTGGTACGTAGATATACTCCAAAGAAAGCAGTTGGGGGACATACCTGACTGTGCGGGTCGGCGGACTACCTGCTGTGACGTCACGCGGCTGTGAGACGGCTTTCATCTCTAGGGGGTGTTGCTCCAGGGACACCATACCATCAACAACATACAGAGCTCCTACTACCCCCTCCCCACCCGAAAGGAAAGGAAGAAAATATAGGATACCCATACACAAAATCAAGAATTTTTTTATCCGATTAAGATCGGATTAACCAATTTTTAATCGGATTTAAGATCAGGATTAAGAATTTTTCATCGGATTAAAATCGTATTAAAATTTAACTCTTTATATTAACCCTTTCAATTAATTTTATATCAAAGGGTTAATCTGAGTAATCAAAAGGGGGCATCCTTTGTATCTAGAAGTGTTGAATTAGAGTATAAGCGCGGCATACTGCATTTGTGTTACAAGCTACGAAAGGAACAAAAACCACTTTTCCTCTACAGTTTATGGTTTAAAACTATTTATAAACCCATTCATACCCAGTGTACACAATTGTGCACATTACGCACGTGTAGGTAATTTCTGGTCTGTACTGCACACTGAAAAGCCCAATGACCAATGATCTTACTTTTGAGTAAATGATTCGAAAACCGTATTTCTGGTCTAGGTCATAATTGGTTCATATTACTGTATTCGAACATATGGCCTGCAGCTCATTGGTTGTGACAACGAAACAGGTATTGTGTCGACTTAAGTACAGCGCGCATCATTTTTTTTTTAAATTTGCAACACCTGGAACCGTAAATTAAAGTGGTTCTGAAAGGGTTTAATGAATGTTAAAAGTTTCGCTTGAATGAACGAAAATATATTTACGGCAAGTCTGGCCCCTATTTTCAACAAAATTCAGAGTGATAATACTCGCTCACCATACAGATTGAATTAAACGCAATTTTACTGGGGGGGGGGGGGGGGGGTAAATCTAGGAGCAAAGCCTAGTATGCTGCAGAATTTGGGAAATCAAGACTTTTGAGTGTTATATTTTGAAAACTACGGTGATTTGACAACTAATAACTTCATTACGGGGGCACTTTTCGATCTGATAAAAGAAAATGCGAAATATCACCTTAAGCGACATCGCCGACGGAGGTGGCTGTTGTATGTCAGGGAGCGCCTGCCTGCACGCGGGGTTGAAGCTCCGGGCCAGAACGCGGGCGCCTTGATGAACGCTGAGCAAACAGTGGCTGATGCTTGTTCGGGGAGGTTCGCCAGCTCGTGTGTGTCGGGGAAATTGGGGGCTGGGGCCGGGGGTTGACGCAGGGAGTGGGGTTTGGGTGGTGAGAGGATCGTAATTGGTGCGGTCAAGGGGTCACCTGGAGGTGGTGGTTGTTGCATAGCCACTCCCTCTCGCCGTCGCGCCGCCTGTGCTAGATGTGAGGTTCTGTCCACGGGGCTGCCTCCCGGAGCCGAGGACCGCCGTTTCAAACCCGGGGACCGCGGTGTCTCCCGCGGGAATTGTTGCAATACGGGATTTTCCACCACTCTAAAAAGAATTTCTGGTCAACTTCGTGAACATGAATCGGAAGAACTTAACACTTTGAGGACTATACTCGAGTGTAGTTCGGGCAAAACTTGTTTGAAAATTTAATTTCACATAAAAACGAAAACTGATCCGGGCATACTTACATCAATCAGTTCCCTATTTCATAAAGATTTCAAATAGGAACTAATACAACATCAACAACAATCTTCGTAAATGAACTACAAATTTTAGTATGTTTACGGAAATCAACACGATGGGATGTACATTCTGTTACATACGAAAGAACATTTGGTTGGAAAACGGTGAACTCGGCATTCCATTGGTTGGTAGCCGGCCAATACGGAAAGACTGGCGTCGTTTTGACCAGTAGAATGGCGTTAAGTGACAGTAGGGACCAATAGAACATGATTTCCTGCAGCGATATGGGTATAGGTGACTAACGTCTAGCTTGTATTTAAAGCTAGTAAAAGTGTGCCCACCGTGTTAAACCATATATCTAGGGATAGGAAAAAATTCGCGAATTCCTTTCAGGACAAAATAGATTTCAAACAAGTGTATACTTAAGTCATATTTGCAATTGGATGGATGAGAGTTTATTATACACGCCCTGGACGACTCCGTACCAATAGCTGACTTGCGAGGGAACAAGACGCGAGCCCCGTACACTGTCAAGCGTGGAGTAGCAATGGGGACACAGCAAATGAACAAACATCTGTGGTTCGACTATAGGAAGGATTGTGGAGTCTAGCATACAGGCCATTGAATTTTCCTGTCTCTACATATATCGTATTGAAATAATACCACATATCTAACTCACTAATATGGAATCTTTAGCGTCGCTGCTGTACAAAATTGAGAAGATTTATACACATTTGACGTTTTCCTGACATAATGTAAGAATGCTTGCATGACTGTATGGAAAACAACTTTACCATTCGCGCTTTCTCACACTACGTGTACACTCGTACAGTAAATTTGCGAACAATTTCTTGGAGTGCACGTGCATATCGTATGCTTGTGAAAGTTTTTTTTTTTTTTTTTTTTTTTCCCCCCCAATAAATAATATGTTGATTACCACAAATACTTTGTAGCACTACTTTATTTAATGTATACCAGACTTTTTCTACTGCTGTGATACTGTTAATACTGAAAGTACTCAAATTTGGTCCGTGCAATCGTAATAAACGCTTGGTAATTTTAAATTTAGTTAACAGTCGCATATTTTGCATGTTATCACAGTCACAAGCCACCCTAGGAAAAGTGTATTTTCCAGTGAAAACATTCGCATACCGTAGTTAGAAATATTGTGTGAATTTTTTAAAACCCACAAGTAATTCATTTATTTTCAGTGTTAATACTAACGTTTTTCTGTAGCGGAACAAATGCGTCTCTTGTAAATCTAAAAAGGTGAAAATTTCAAAAAAGAAATTCTTTTTGTTCTTTAGAAATCTTTATTATTTATTACCAAAAAAAATTATTTGACTCCATTCTTAAAAAACCTCACGATGTGTATATTAAACTGTCGAATGCGTTGTACGTTGCGGAAGACGCTTCAAAAATAGCTGTGGTGTGGGTTTGGCAAGTTTTAGCATGTGTATGTGGTTAAAATCAAATATAGCGGAAGTTGCGTGACCTCAAACTACTGCAATAGTGTCTTACTCAAGATGTAAAGCAGTTAAATTCGTCAACATACTAAAAAAAAAAATGAATGAAAAATATACGCAATGATTACCCTGCAAACGTTACATCACCTTTTTTCGTCCTGGTAGCTCATATGTCGATCTGAAGCCGTGTTCCAATTGTTGGCAGTACAAAATGGTCGCGTGACACATTTTGTCTACACAATCTATGAAATATATTTTGTAATTCACGTTTTGCGTTTTGTCAGCTTCGAAGCTGACGAATTACAAAATACCACCAAACAACCCCCATATTAGTTTGTCTGTTTGAAACGTTTAAATGCGTCATATAGACGAGGTCACTGGACTAAAATGCATGCTGTACTCACAATATTTATTTCAGAAAGCAAGTTGCTGAAATATTCTTGAAATAGGTATTTTCTCATAACAAACAATTTTTAAGTAACAATTTTACATCACGTTGGTTTCATTTCGTTGATTTAAAATTTTAAATGGCCCTCGAAAAACTTTCGCCAATAATTACTGTTTATTTTAAGACTTCGTGCACTTTTCATTTTGGAATAATGATAGCGTCAAAATAATAACAGCATGGCGTGCTATACAATTGAATGTCGTGATGTTCCGAATAACCTTACATAATGCTAAATGCAAATTACGAAAAACGAAACTCGAAACTAATTAGAACACGGCCTGAATTTAAAGACGTATTAACGTAAAAATTGTCCACCCTGTCCCATAGATAATAAATACATCCTTATCGTTCCCTTACCTCCACACCTCACCCCTTTGGATATCAGTTGTGCTAGTGATTTTTCGCGAAATAAATGACTACATGGTAGACTTCAATACTATATAAGCATCCAACGGCAGTTTGTCTGTTGCCATTGGTTGCTGTCTGCTCGAGAACGCGTGTCCATATAGTGTCTGTGAAAAAAAAAAGAAAATTTGTATCCCGACACTGTCATCAAATCCTTTGAGACTGCGCGGACGAGGCGCTGCGTAATTAAGAGGATATTGCTGTTAACGGAAATTACAGTTCGCAGCTGTGTGTTCGGTCACTTTGTTGTTCTCCACGTGTATTTAAACCCTCTGCTAGCCACCCCCTTTTTTTTTAACGGTATGATGTTCAGAACTCGCGTGTCTCATAATATCTAGTTCTAAGGCCGCCTGCGCTTACGTATTATTGCTGGACTCGTATATCTGTATCATCTAACAGTGTTGACCCTCTTGAGGTGTTTACAGCTGTGCTTCAAAGCACTGCGGTGCGGACGACCGCTGGCTGCCTCGTGTGGCATAGCTTTTATTACAGTCGCCCGTTTAACGCGTTTCATCAGTCAGGAAATGGTCCACGGTGGCCGAGCTGTGAGTTCGCCGGCCTCCCACCACAACGATCCATGTTCGATTCCCGGGAGGATGGGGGGGGGGGGGGCACCTCGGAATTTTTTTCATATGAAAAAAAACATGACGGACATTGCCTTTATCCGGCGGGTTTTCTCTCTGATCTCCCGTTTCTTCACCATAGGTTTTCGTTCTGGGTTGACCGGCGTTTGCAGAGATCAGTCCCCACCACTTATAGGCTGTTCACGGTCAAGTGAGCACTTCTAAATTTTACCTTTCATACAATTTCCAATATCCTGCTGCTTTTTAATATAAATATTGCAATGTGATCAATAAACACAGTTTATACATTTCACTACCCTCGCAATTTAATGCCCTAAGGCTGCAGTAAGATATATTTATTGGTTGTTAATGCCTGTTGGGAGCGCCTTAAAAAGTGCTCACTTTACCGTGAACTGCCTATACACGACTTTTTATTTGTGTCACAACATCGGCACAGTCTAAAGTAAACTTTAACTCACGTTGAAACGAGCTCTAAATTGTAGTGGTAGCACAAACAGGCAAGGAAGAAAGTAAAATTATTCAAGCATCATTGCAGTCATAATTGCCAGAGTGATACTGAGCGAGAGAGAAGTGTTCGCAAACGTACTTAAATTTTCCACTTTACGAGTCGGCAACAGAGTAACGGAAACTAAACAGTTTTTTGTCACACGTGCGGTTGAAATCCTGGCCAGTTCGCGCATCATACTTAATGAGACCATGGTAATACATTAGTCACGATTGTCGTATTTTGCAAGGTCAAGTAACAAAATCATCCGTCATTTGAATTAATCGTCACTGCTCAGGTACGCAGATTATTGTGAAATCCAATCTTATGCAAAACTGCGGCATGGACTTAATGAGTTTATTTTAAACTTTGCAATCTTCGCTTATGGATTTGACTCGTTTATATCTAACATCTCCCTCAAATGTTTCGGGAATGACTACGTTCCACTTTCTAGGGAATTAAGATAGATCCGTAAATGCACTATTGTTTGTAAAAATTGAAATACCCAGAAAGAATGGCCCGAATGAATCCAAACTAAGAGGACGTGTAGAAAAGTGTACCAGCAATGAGTGATTACGATTGCAGAGAGATGGCGTACATGTAAGCCCAGCAGCGCCCTCTCTTGTGCGGCCAGAAAGGTCCGTGTAACGCCAAACTTAGTCAGTGAAGAGCCATCAAACGAAGTGCAAGCAAGTGCCAGTATGCTTCGTCGACGTCAAAGGGAGCTATATCAACGCGAGATTGAGTTCGAACAGAGCAGAATGATTGGTCTCTGGGAAACGGGTTCGTCATATCGTGACATTTCGGCTCGTACAGGACATGGTGTTACGACAGTGATGCGTGTGTGGAACCAGGGGGCAGAAGAAGGTCGCACGCAGCGACGAGCGGGTACTGGACCACGCAATCTGATCACAGAACGGGATGACCACCATCTTGTCCGCATGGCCTTAACGGACCGTACAAACTTGTCTTGGCTCGACACTGGAGCACTGCAACGGGTGTGAACCTGTTTGCGTCGACGGTTCGACGTCGTTGCTGCAGACTGGACTGGTGGCACGCATGCCATTGCGTCGGCTTCCATTGTCCAGAAACCACAAACGCATCAGACTGCAATGGGCACGTGAGCGCCGTCGCTGGCGTGCTGAGCGGCAAAATGTAGTGTTTTCGGACGTAGTGTCCGCAATCTGGCAGCCTGCATTGTGGAGCGGCATAGCGGGCAAAAGCCAAGCGTGATGGTTTCAGGCGCCAGTGGATACAGCATGCGATCTCGACTCCTACGTATAGAGGGCAATCTGAGCAGCAACCACTTCACCAGGGAGTTTTTAGAACCCGAGGTACTGCCCCTCCTTCAGGCGACTGCAAGTGCCCCTATTTCAGCAGGACAATGCCCGGCCACATGTGACGAGGAAGGTGCAAGTCTTCTTCAGTGAACGACGGGTACCACTGCAACCCTGGCCGACACGTTCTTCTGACATGTCGCCCATTGAACATGTCTGGGATATGGGTGGTCGGTGACTTGTTCGTCACGGTCATCCAGCAACCACTGTTGATGTTTTGTTGACTCGCATACAGACCGCGTGGAGGGAGATTCCCCAGGAACATATCCAGGTTCTCTTTGATTCCATGTCGCGACGTTTAGGGGCTGTGATTGCAGCACGCGGGGGCTTCACACCACACTGAATTCTCATGTACAGAGATCATGTGCAGTTCTGTAATCCTAATCAATTGTGTATTGTCATGTACCGAATCTGTGATATAAAGATCATTTCAATCACATGCATCCTTCATGGTGTTGCATTTTTCACAACCGTTAGCGAGGTCAGATGGTGTCGTTACCGAAACGCTGTAGAAAATAACCAATTCGAAACTGCCAAAAACTAGGAGCTTAACTTTTCAATGACCAAAGTTCACAAATCAGTTCCAAACTTTTGGTGATAAAGTATGGCAACGTAGGGAGAGGAGAGTTATATTCTCTATAACTCTGCAAAAAAAAAAAAAAAAATATATGTTGTCACCGTTTTCCTGGAAGCAGTTCATTTTTACGTTTATGTCACTTAACATCTCTTCAGGGCATCAGAAGCTGGGACGACAAAAACAAAAGGGAGCTTTTCAATTCACTTTTCTCGGAAACCGTTGTTGCCACGGGGATAAAGAAATCCTGCCCACAGGCTGCGTTCAAATGATGGTCGGAATCCTTCCATATTACATGCAATACAAAGATGATCAATGGATTGAACATATTCACAAATACATTGCAATCGTGGAATGAAATGAAATGAAAAATAACTCCCCCCCCCCCAGCGAAATAGGACTGCCGAACAGAGTAAACAGGGAGGAATAAACCAGACTTGCAACAAATACATTGACTGGTTTAATGAATCTGTTAAACAATAAAAATATTTTTACTATGGGATGATACGAACTGCGAAGTTGTTACGAACTTTTGTGAGTTCCGTTGCTTCCGCCGTAATGTACGCCTTGACTGTTTCACCCACTATAATCGTTCCATTGCAGTCAGACATAAAAAAAAAAAAAATACACTCCACGCTGTATGACTACGAATAACTCATACGTCTGCAGTCAGTCGGAATCAGTAATCGGTACGCCACGTCTCTGGTCATGTCCTTCAATGGAACAGTCACGAAAAATACGTGAATTACTGCTGTAACGTCTGCAGCATTTGCCGTCAACTCGACGTTCACTTTGCCAGTGGTTTCCGGTTCGTAGGAGCTGCGAAACTTTATTTTTTTCCCGGCGTATTTTGACGCTGAATGTTTGCATTTCCGGAGACGTCTACGAATGAAATATTTTTAATTTTCTTCTCCTCTGCCATTGCTGCGAGTTAAGCTGTTGATTTTTAGAAACATATTCTTCTAATTTATTATATTGAGACACGTACGTCTAAAAATATATACGTGGTGTCTATATTTTCTCCTAAGCCCCATTCTGCTGGCGTTACAACCTGTTCTACCTGCAACACGTACCTCGTAACGAACATTTATGTCAACGGAAAATATTTTATTTGGCGCTGCACAGCACGCAAAAACACATAAAATCTATTTAAATTTATGATGGTACTTACAATTGATGCCTTTCAAACACTTACATGTGCTTGAAGATCACCGTTGAAGTGCAATTCACAGTCCGATGTAGCACATGAACATAAAATTAAAGTATTCACGAAGGAACGACAAGCAGCTATGTTTTGTTTCGACCAGCTCATAGAACACTGTGTAGGGACGGTCATGCCGGAGCGGAGTGGAGCTTTAGCGCGTGCCCGATAGAGGGCAGACGTGTTCCTTCTTCAAGTGTACCAAAAAGAAAACTTCAATATGATTGGTTGGTTCAAATAGTCGGACTTGACGTCGTAAATTGCGTATTGTTCTGACCCCTCTAAGGGGGTATTTGTTTTCTCCATAGAGACCAACGTATTTTCATTCTACCAGATTGTTTGATAACATGTGGGAGTTGTACCCCCTCTAAGGACTAATGTTATCATCACACCTTGGTTCGCTATTGGTGAATGATTTGTGTGACCCCTATAGCCAGTCAATGGTCGTTTTCTGTATTTATACGGCCTGCAAATCCAAGAAATTTGTCAGACACTTGGAATAGAGAGAAGGCTTCCCCGTGGAGAAACAGGTCAGGTAATTTGGTTATTTGTTATTTCGTAACGTAATTCCTTTCAGAATGCAGACGCGTCACTTTGACGTTTTTAGTAATTTATTTTGCAGTCAGGATAATTTTGAAATAGAGCAATTTAATGATGCCTACTCAAACTTATTGGAATCAAGCTTCATTTTTCTTTGACAAAGTCAGTGTTTGGTGAAAGGCTTGGAACCAACTTATTTACTTGAAATATAATGTTAATTTTCTAATTTAACAAAAATTTTGTTTGTGCTAGTTCTCTGACATTGTGGTAGATTGAATAGGGGCAGCAATGGTTTTGTTAAGCCCACCATTTTGGTAGGGATGTTAAGAAAATTAATGTGGCTTCGGCCAGTTTAAACTTTTCCTATTTATTTCCTTTGCAATAATATATTGATTTGGAGGTACGAGGCACAAATAATCCCACTGAAGTTAACCAAAAAGTATTACAGACCTGTTGCAGTGGCCACGTTCACCTGAAATGGCCAGTAGAAAAAAAAACCTATGCCTGGTGTTAATTATGTTTTATTGCGATCTTTTAATTTAAGTAATTGAAGTAATGGTCTCAAGGATAGGCAGAGGTTTTATTGGTGATAAGATCATGGTAATTGAAATATGCGTTTTTATGGAGGTGCAGTAAAATTTGGATTCGTGCATGTAAATATTATAAATGTTTGTATATGCACAAATGGCTCAACACTGTACCTGATGTTTAAGTGTAATCCGATATTGTGGTTAAAGGGTAAAGATAGCTTAAGGAGATGCACATATACTAGAAATGAGTAAATTTATGGTGCCACGTGGAATCAATTTTTCATAAACGGGTATTAGAGTTGGTGTCAGATGACAGACACCAAGATATGATTGAATTCAGATAGCCAGATAGCCAACATGCTTATATTATCCCCAAAAGTTAGAGTGACTTGTTATAATCAGGCATTGAGTGCATAGGTGATGCCACGTATGTTTATTTGCTCAAAAAGATAATCGGGGCTTGGTGGTCTCATGTATGATAATTGTTGTGGATGCCACGTGCATTTAAGATTTTATGTAAGTTAAGAGTTCTCTAAATACAATTTTGAACTGTTTGTATTTTGTGTGATATGATAAAAGATAAGAAGCAGTATTAAATAAAATACAATTATTTAAAGTTGGTCTTTCATCTGTGTAGGGTAGTGCTAACCTTGTTTATTTCCAGGCGATTTTCACTGTGCTTGTTATGAACGACTACAATCTTTTTGATTCTGTTGGTTTCTCCTTATCTTTACTATGCTAAAAGAAAATACTGGTTGTTAGTATTGTTTTGAAATTTGTGTCCTTGATGTGTACTAGGCGATTACCCGGGGGCTCAATGTTATAGTATTTATTTGGACCAACTGAGTAATGCACTCAATAATGGATCTGTAATAATGAGCGTATTTAAGAAACCCTACGAATTTATAGACTTTGCTATCAATGATGCTTTACAACATTTTAAAGATATATTCATTGCATTATATTTTGGTAGTCATAGTGGTTCTGCTGAGTTCTTCTATAACAAAATAAAATGCAGTACGTGATTTGCACTAAAACATTTTTAATTGCTTACGAGTTTTGCATCGGTAACGTAACTAACAAAACATTAGATATATTTTTTTTTGTTTAGACTTGTAGAATACAGTACATGCGTTCAGATAAGACAGCTTCCAAGTCAATAGAGAATGATGTCTGGAGATAACAGATGATAAGCTAGGTGTTGTTCGTAACTGCCAAAAATAGTTCCGTTGATGGCGAACAGTCTGTACGCAAGAAGGAGTCTACAGTCACTCGAGGTTTTCTCGTAATGGGGTCACGGCCGTGCCTATCCACGCCATCCTCACAGTCACTTCCCATTCTCGATCTGTGTAGAATGTCAGCTGCAGAGTTCCGCTGTGCTCTTCACAGCAAACTTGGCAAGTGAAAGCAAACAACTCAAGAAAGTCGGCAGAAGAAAGAGGAAAGAGGAAGGAGGTTAATTCTGAATGCGGCTAAGACAAGGGTGGGTATTTCCGCTCTCCCCTCATCGCTGTAGGGTGAGTGTCAGAGTGGCAGCATCTTTACAAGAAGGATATTATTACAATATTTACTTTTCCCTAGTGGCATACGAAGGATAATAACTCATTTATATACTGGTCTCATAATGTTTTTAGTAACCTAAAACGCACATATTTTAAAAGTTTTCTAAGACTGTGTTAGTTGTGATGTGCACGACTCATATTTTACTCCACCCACTCGTCTCTTCCGACATCTTTAGTACAGAACACAAGGAAAACAGGGGCAAATCTTTTTACTACAGGAATTTTTTCCCGGAGAAAATACTTATGAACCACCTAGTATCTTCAGGTGATTTTCGGAATACTCTGTGGTGTATTATACGTCGTAATTATGTGTAAAGAGAAACTATCGTACTTTCCTGGCGTCGGTGTAGGTTACTAGCGAGCTTCGTGACGTCACCAGAGCAGTGGTGATATTTGGAAGGTGGTCCATAGATTAAAGATGATGTAGACCGATCTCGCTGGCTGCGCACAGCCAATCTTAGTGTCCAAACACTGAACTACTTTTCTGCCAACACTTCTAGAGAAAACGGAATGGATTCGATTGGGGTTATAAAACTGGTTTTTAAATAAATGCTTCGCCATGTATGTATACTTCCTCTAACCAAGTTGTAATGCAGTTTGATTAAATTCAAACTGGTAATAGTGTTTTATTTGTATAATAGTGGTTGTCATCTAAAAATTAAGATGTAAACAAACACGTTCATTACTGTTGACCATATGACTTTGACAGTTGTGTTGCTTTTGGGTAGGTCAAAGTCGGGTACGTGCGCAGAAGACAAATAATCGGTCTACCTCATTTATAGTCTATGAGTAGATCAAGTTCGGTAAGATCTCTATTTGGACCGCTCTTGACACGTGATCATTAGTTATGTTTAGTTAGAAGGTATTTTCATGATATCAAAGAACCCCGTAATGTACTCAAGGTGAAAAACACTAATTTAAATAATTTTTAGTGTCATAGACAAAAAAAAATTAAAATGATCCGTACATTATTCTCATCCCTAATAGTACTACGTCAGAATTAGAAAACTAATCTGAAATGAAACAAAATAAAATGAAAATTATTTTAGAAATATCCTTTTTCACCAAAGTTTACACAAAATCAATATAAGCTAAAATGTAGTACACAATTATAGAAAAAAAACTTTTCCAAACCGACTAAGTACATCACAAAATCTGTGCTCGAAATATTTTTAATCATGAAACTCAAACAAAACGAATGAATTCACTATCACACATGGCGATTTCTCGTGCTTGGTTACCAGTAGTCGCAAATAATTCAACTGCCGTTTTATCAACTGGATGCAATCAATGCAGTACCACCAAAACTTGTCGTTATCCATAGTTTAAGACATTATGATAAATAGGTTCACATATGCCACCGCACGTAGCCTCTGTATTCCGAATTGCCTTTCGCAAGAATGGGTCTTTAGTTTCAGGGTGACAATAGCACTACTAATGGCGCTTATGTCGGTAAATTCCACCATCGGTATTTACGAACTGCACCTGCGATACTAGTTTCCATCGTGGCGTTTTTGCAATCTGGACACATAAATCGGGCACGTGTAGTGACCTTGACAAACCACTAACTGCTTAAGAGGTTAGCCGTTAACTGTAGAAATTGAATAATTTCATTTATCCTATATTACTTTCGTTGAGGTAAATGTGACTCCAGAAATGAACGCCTATATGTAGGGAAACGAGAACGGATCCCTTGTAGGTACTACAGAAATTATTCTTTATCTTGCGGTAAATTTTAACTTGTGTAACCTCAAACAAATTCCAAGTTAGTTTTTGTTGCTGTACATTAAACTTACTGCAGTTATAAGGTGATTTGAAATTAGCTGTCGAAACTTACAGGAGCTGTTGATGGTCCTAAATTAAGAACATTTCATTCACAAACCCATATTTTAATGTGTGATTCATCGTCAAATTGTTTCGAAAATTGCGTTGCGCATCGCTTGTCGTAGCAAACCGTCTGTATGGGTGAGCTGTGCTGATTGATGATCTTGCAGACACCAGCTAGTATAGGCTGTTCATGCTAAGGTTAGTACTTTTTAAGGCCCACCTAACAGCCATTAACCACTAAAAAATATATTTTATTGAAGCCTCACACGTTAACTTTTACGAGTGATTAAATTTATAGACAATGATTATTTGGCAAATTGTAATGTTTGTATTAAAAAGTGGCAGAGTGATATAAATTGGCTGAAAGGAAAAATTTAGCATTGCCTTAAAAAGTGCTCACTTTACCGTGAACAGCCTATACTTGCAATTACACTAGCACGCTTATTTCACTTATAGATTAAAGGTGAGGTAGGCCGATATTCTACTACGCATGTCCCAAAAAATGACTTGTCAGTCATATGGTCAGAAATGATGAACGTGTCTGTTCACATTTCGTTATATACGGCCCCGTTGGACACAACCTGTCGCAACAATAGCTATGAAGGGAAGCCACAGGGAAGTTTACAAAAACTGAATAACCAGAACAGCGAGCCGGGATGGAATATCTGAATATCGATAGCAAAATGCAGGGAACAAAAGAAAATGTGGGTATTCCTGCCCAGACTCAACAAACTATGAGCAGACTCCGCCTCCAGCGCACAACGGGAGCCAATCAGAAATCATTACAACACACACACACACACATGTAGATGGGTGTGAAGTGCGCACTGGACTGCGAGGAAGGAGATCGTCGCAGTCGGCGAGTGTCCAGGGGAATGATCAGCAGACAGACGAGCTGGTGGCGATCTGAGCAGAGGGTCCGGAGTAGGAGACTGGGTGAGTTACTCACTAATGCCCGGTTGCACCAACATCATCCCCGATCCGAGATCAAGTAACCCTAGTTCCGAAACAGGATCCAGTTTGATCTTGGTTCTAATATAACAGTGTTGCACCAACGAAATTTCTTGATTCCAGATCTCCGATTCTTCGATATTGGTTCCAAAGTGAGAGATCAAGTATGAGACAAATTTTCCTATTGGTTCGTAATATATGATGTTATGGAAGTTGGTGTCTTTTTCACTATAGATATAATTAGATGTGGGATGATTGATCTGTTTTAAGTGAATTACTGTTGTACGAATTTTAATGAATAATATTTAAGTGCGTATATTGATTTTTTTTTTTCCCCCAAGAAAACAATCGAACGTAGTTCTATCTGTTGGCGTATTTTCAAACTACATTTGTCGACAATGGCTGCTGATCTCGGATCGATTTTTGGAACCACCAATTTCGGCGGTTCGAAAAGAACTTAATCTCGATCTCCAGTCCAGCTCTGAACTCGAATGATGCAACATTTTTCTGTGTCGATCTTAGATGTGATCTAAGTTCGAGCTTCGAACCACGATGGTACAACCGGGCATACGTCATGGTCACTGTAAGGATATCGTTTCCTTTCTTCCAGTCTTTCGTAGATCTTATAACTTCATTTCCTGTATTGATGATTAATACCTGTTAAACGTGTTAAATAAATACTTTACTTATCCTTTTTTAATGAACTTCTCTACTGTTATACTGTCTTATACTAAATTAAACCACAAGACCTCTGCATATAGCATGTATAAATAACATTGCCTTAGCTTGATGATAACATCAAGCAACACTAGTGCTGCATAGCAGCCGATGACGACATCAAGAGACACCAGCGCTACCCTAGTAACTGAGTTCAGAAGTAAGATGGCGGTCGATGACGACTTCAGCGCTCCTAGCAGCACTGCACTTCTATGCATCACCCTGCCTTCCTTGTACCAATTCCAAGTAGGAGCTGGAACTTGCTAATTGGAATTTTCAAGAGACCCAACACGCGATTAAGCTACTTTGACCAACTTGAATAATTCATCTGCGTTAAAACAAGAAGTGTGCAAGCATTTCGAAACATTCACTTACATGAGCAGATTTCTAACTTTAAATTCTATTTACGTTTTTTCTGATAGTGCTATTCGCAGAAAAACAGTCCGATGTTGCAGCGCCGTGAGTATTTGTGCGCAGCCGGCATGCGCATTCTACACCGATTGCCCTCTACATTTTCACACGAATGTCATTTGACATTAAATCTCGGTTCATGTGTGTATATATATATATATATGAAATTAGGTATCCTGTATGACACGGTTCATGGTCATCTGTACGTAAACAGCCTTGGCGTACACTATTACCATGAACCGTGCCACAAAGAATACTTATTTCATATCAATACGTATACGTTCGTTATGTACAAGTTTTTCACTCTGAACCGAGCTTAACGCTTTGAAGAATATATATCCGAGTGTAGTTCGGGAAAAACTTGTTTGAATATTTCTTTGCACATAGAAAACAGAGTTGTTCCGGATATACTTACATCAAATCCCTACTTTATAAGGATTTTAAATAGGAACTAACAACATATCAACAACTATCTTGGTAAATAAACGACACACTTTTATATAGTTATTGAAATGAACATGATTATATGTACATCCTGTTACTTACGAAAGAATATTTGACTGGAAAACGGTAAACTCGGCACTCCATTGGTTCACAGCCGGCCAATAGCGGAAATGCTTGTGTCGTTTTGACCAATTGGATGGCGTTAAGTGAAAATAGGGGCCCATGGTACCCGTGCAACGATGGATATAGGTAACTAACGTCTAGCTTGTCTTTAAAACTGGTAGAAGTGTGGTGACCTCAAAGTGTTAACAATGATGCGGGAGTCAGGCACCTGCCAGTCGGGTTACAACCAATTAATCAGTTCTTGTAACTTCTCTGGCTTCCGCCCTAAATCGAACGGGTGTCTGGCATGCACAGTGCCGGTTCGGCTAGGTGGGAGGCGAGTAGTCTAACCACCACAGAACCGCGACCCCAGCGTAGTTTGTCGCACTACCACAGTCAATAATTTCGTGGCCTGACTGCTGCCCCGAGTGTAGGCAGCCACACATCTCAGAGTTTACGAACTTCCTGACTAGGATGTACAAAAAAGAATCACGACCTTTAAGTTTTCAAGATGAGATGTAGCATGTGTAGTAATCGACAAACAAACTATTATTGCTAAAGACTTTCGCAAAGAAGACTCGTGATGGCTTGGTGCATATTTACAAAAAAGAAGTTGTAGTAAAATGTAAGTCAGGAAAAACAGCAAAAAAAAAAAAAACTTTCTCGTGCATAAATTATGAGTGGAAGAAATTCAATTTAGGGAAATCTTCGACATTACATATTCTGTCTCATATTGGGTATCGTACGGGTTATTTTATTTTATTTTTAAGGATAGAATTTGGCATAATACTAAAACATTATATTTCGTACAATTTCTTTCTGTTTCCTTTGTCGACACAGAAGTGTTTTTACCTCTGGGTCAGCAATGGTACGCAGTAGACTGAAAATAATATAACCAAAAATACCGAAGTGCCACTTAACCATCTAGAATAAGCTTCAAATTGCTGGCGGAAGCAATTTTGCTTCCAGAATTGTTGTCAGTATATAAACGGCTACGAAGGAGTGGATCCTGTTGGTACAATTTCCACACAGGTCCTAGTGGAGCTTAAGCGTTTTTTTTTTTTTTTTTTTGGCGTGTGTTGCAGTGCATTACAAATTGGTGAAAATGTAACGGCTGAATATTAAACGATTTCTTGTGAGCTCAATTCACGTGTACCGGAATAGAAGTTCATTACAAGCTTTCCCAAAATATTCACTCAAATGGCAAATACTTGTTATAGGCTGTTCACGATAAGTGAGCAGTTTTGAACTGAAAAAAAAAAAAAGAGTCACTGCGCCTGCCTGCTTATATTTTAACGGGCGCTCTGAGTAACATACGCCCAGTAAAGTTGGTAACGATGGGTGGAAAGTACTTCCGTTTCTTAATATCGAATGAAAATGGTTAGGAAATCATTTCTGATAACTTAAATTATGTCTTTCCCTTTCTGTTGTTTTTTTTCTAATGCATTGAAATGCAAAAATGAACAGATTTGTCAAATATTAAATTTTCTAATAATTTCACAGTTTCACTCGACCGAGGCACGGATAAAGTGATGAGGCCCGTGGAAATGTTAATCTTACATAAGGCGGAAGAATACACAACGTGCATTCAAGTAGATTTTAAGCAGTGCATTCAAAAGTGTTCATTTTACCGTGAATAGCCTATAGAAAGGTAAATGTTTTACAGATTTGTTTGATCCTATACTTAAATGAAATAAAATGCAGAAATAAAATTAATAATTTTAGTGTTTAAACATGTCTAGCCGACACTTTCAATTCAACGTTAAATCATGGAACTATTTTCCTTCCGTCGTTGCCAGCTTAACAGGGCGCATGTGTGGCATGTAGTGACAATTTTTTGAAAGGTTGTTTTGCAGAGGTTGTCAGATCACCGCGAACGGCCTGTATTCGTACGTCGCCCTCTCGTGATAGCGCGGGGTTCATTGTCTCTGCAGGCGGATCGCGAGCCTAGGCCGGGGTGGGCCGGGCTCTCGTTATTTGCCGAGGGACCTACTTGTCGCTCTCGCATCCTGGAGCAGAGTTCCACGGTGATGCAACCTCGCGCTCGGCCAAGGACGGTGTTACGTCACCAGCCGCTGCAGTTCCGATTCCCGCGGCCCAACGAGAGAGAAAGAGAGAGAGAGAGAGAGAACGTATCTCCCTCCTTATACTCGCTACGAGCATGGGGAGCGGCCGGGCGATATTACGTGACTTATTAAACATATTTCCAGTTTTTTTACACTCAGTCCGGCACAGAATTGAACAGTCGCCTAGGGGGACAAAAACATTTTGCAAGAGTGAGAGCGTGCGAGTATAGCAAGACGTTCAGTGTTGCCAACTTTGATCTTTCCCGCCAGATCCTACTTTTTACTGGAACTCGCGCGCGGGTTAGAAAAAACAACCACGCCACACTAATAACTGTTTTAATTCATCTGATGGCGATTTTATTCTCGGAATAAACTCTTAAATCCGACTCTCAAATCTAAGTGCACAACTAAAATCGTGATTCTGAAAGTCGTTCAAAGATACTGCAAACATTTTCAAAAGTTTCTTCTTCTCGAGCGTGGCATCAACGATAGTAGGCGTATGGCTGGCTCATATTTAACTTATCAAACTTGAAATAACGTTTGAAAAATATACATGCATAGTCATTGTACACCTAATATTACAACTTTCAGCGGCGAATTAAAAATATAGTGCAATTTTTAACTGGTTGCAATTGTGATCGATTGGATTTTGTTTTGTACTCGTTAAAATTAATATCAAGGCTAATATTATTGCAAATAGTCAATCATATAAACGGTGTCACTTGACAACGTTATGGATGCCAGTCTTCAGGTCTGTAACGATATTGAATTTATTTGTGGCGCAAGGGTTATACAGAAGACATAAGGGGGAAACTGGGTACTTCAATCTAACAGACGTCGCCGAGGAACGTCAGGATGACATTTTGCTGTCTGAGATGACTAGGGATAGGAACATTTCGCGAGTTCATTTCAGAACAAGATAGACGTCGAACACGTGTAAACTGGAGTTAACTTTGCGATTGGATCGCAGTTTATGAGACATGCCATGGCCAACTCTGAGCCAATAGCACAGACTTGCAAGGAAACAAGCAAGAGTGGTGCCATACTGCCGGGTGTGAAGTAACACTGGCTACTCCATCGGACAGCAGCCAATGGACAAACATCTGAGGCTCGAGTATACACAAGACTATGGAGTCTAGCCTACAGGTCATTGAGCTCGGGAATTTTTCCTATCTTTACTGATGACTTATTCTGTATTATGGATATTTTAACTGCCACTAGACACGTTCTTGGTTATTGTATTTCTTTCTTACATAATTCATTTGATCTTCTTTTTATTGTCAAGTGAAGTATTCGTTGTTCTTCTCTATGGTATTTTGGCTGTCGATGGTTGTTTTGGAGTTGTTGATTGAAATATGTAATTATTAATAGTGGCTGCTTGCGTAAGCGGCATGACTTCAGATTGTGCTACGTATTTCCCAATTATTAATAGTGGCTGCTTGCGTAAGCGGCATGACTTCAGATTATGCTACGTATTTCCCAATTATTAATAGTGGCTGCTTGCGTAAGCGGCATGACTTCAGATTGTGCTACGTATTTCCCAATTATTTGTATTCGTTACTGAGGTATATATTAGAATTTTGCCCCGGTTCTGATGTTTAGCTTACGCCATAAGTTAGAGCTGCAATGAAATGCGTTTAAAGGCTGTTCACAATAAAGTGAGCACTTTTGAAATGAACCTTTGTAAAAAGTCACTGCCCCTCCCTGCATATATTTTAACGGGCGCACTGAGTGACATTCGCCCAGTAAAGTTGGTAACGATGGAGGGAAAATAGTTCCTTATCTTAGCGTCGGATAAAGAGTGTTAGGTAACTGCTTGTGATAACTTAAATTATTTCTTTCCCATTTTATTTCAATGCATCGAAGTGTAAAAATTAGCATATTTGCTAAGTATTTACTTTCCTAATAATTTCACTGTTTTAATTTACCGACGCACGAATAAAGTTATGAGGCCGATGGCGACGTTAATTCTACATAAGGCGGCAGAATGCACAACGTGCATACAAGTTTATCGTAAGGGGCTTTCAGAAGTGCTCGTTCTACCGTGAACAGCCTGTACGCGCGTTTGTTCTCCGTTCACCTCGGGCTGAGAATGGCGCCAGTCAGCAGAACGCATCTACTCTTGTGTCGCGGTTTTCTTTCCGCGTGCCGTGTGTGTGTCTTCGGCGTCACTAACTAATCTCCTTCTCATTGCGCATATTCGCACACGTGCACGTGGGTTGTAAGGCTAGCTGCGTCGGTCGACGATCGCCTGACGCAGTACGCACGTGTAAGTCTCGCTCCACAGTTCGAAATTTATGCGAGAGTAGTCATGAGAAGACCATCATCATTGGTGTTAATGTTAGGAAGAAGAAGCCGACATGTGGTACGTCGCGATTTTCGATGTGTTTTCACAGTTAATGCGCTACGACAAAATATACATATATATATATAATAATTGAGAGGAAAAAAATAGCATAACAATCCTGCAAAAACACGGAAGACAGTGTAAATTTGTAAGTACTCATTATTTGACCGGGGATTCCGGTGTTTTGTTTTTTGCTATTAGTCGATGTATGTGCGTGTGTGTGTGTGTATATATATATATATATATATATATATATATATATATACACACACACACACACACACACACACACACTTTTACGGTAGAATCTGTCACACTCAAAACATATTGTAACAATTTTATCACCGACTTGCACCTGTTTTCAGTTCCGAGTCTGGACTGGACGCCAACTACACGCGTGCGTAGCTACACGCAGGCCGACCAGAAAATCCGACCATTGGGAAATCTGACAGACAACTGATAAACTCAGTTCCGTAAACAACTAAGAATTTCGAGACGGTTCCGCGACACTTAAGAAAGATTCTGATTTTAAAACGCAGCAAGTTTTATGAGCCATTACAAATGTAAGTTCAAGGTAGCCAGCCATTAACCATTCTCACGTAGCATGTGTTCGAAATAATCCTACTACCGGAGTTACAAAGTGTGTTTCAACTCATGTGTAAATCGGGATATAAGCATTTATAACGCAAATATGTAAATTTCTTCCCTTATGTAACAATAAAAGTATTCGTTACAGTTGGTAAACTTAAATATTTTATAAAAAGTAAACTTTATTTATTAATCATTTTCTGAGGCAAGTTATCAAAAATATGGTTCCATAAGTAATGCCAGTATTTTACAAGACTTCTCACATAAATAAGAAAATTATAAAACTACAAAACAAAATAACTTGATAAAATAACATCAAAGTAATAATAATTAGTGAGTACCATTACTTTTTTCATTAAAGTTTCTCTTCCATTATTTTCTCTCTTACATTTTCGGTAGGGAAAACATAGGCAGGGTAAGAGTCAAAGAGGTCTTTGAATGCAGAAGAGAAAGGTTTGGATATTTTGTAAAAACAACAGGGTGCTTGCTAAAATATACGTTACGTGGTAAATAAATTTTATATATGCTGCTCATGAAGTTTAGTTTTATACACCGAACCTTTTCTTGCTGTTACTACTTACGTATTTACTAACATACCGGTAAGAAGGTAGCCACTGCTTGCATAAAAATATATTGCACAATTTAATAATTGCAGCACTTAAATTTAAATAACCTCTATATTCTGTATGAAAAGAGGCTAGCAAACGAGTCAAGAACTAAATATAATGTGTATTAGGAAGAGAAAGCAGTTTTTATGATAGTACGCCAGCATAAAAGCTAGTGGTCAGGGCATGTTTTCTGTACACTCTTTGTTTGTATGTTTTACGCGTATCCCTAGCATATAGAAATCCTGGGATACAACGTTATGCCAGAAAAGATTTTTAAAAATATAAGTTCGTAAGGTTTAGTTTTTATCATATCAATTTTATTAAATTTAAATAAAGTTGTGAAAATTGGGGGGGGGGGGGGGAGGACCGCATTTTTATAGCCTGCTACCCAGTTTCTTTGAGAGGCCCGTACTATCGTATAGTTAAATGAAATATGTTTGATTTCAACGTGTATAATAAATATATGTACACAACACTCAAAAATTCTTCTTGGAATTTTCCAGTGTTGCACACATACATTTAATTTCTCGTCGATAGGTTACTTGTCTTATTTAAGTATTTTGTCGTGTTCAGTTCTATTTCCCCCCCCCCCCCCCATGAGAGACATCTGAATCGCAACGGCGAATTAAAAAAAAATCTCCATCTAGTCATTCACCCCCAACTGCACTATTCATTCAAATATAGCGTGTAATTAAGTCTAACTGTTACATATCTGATTTACCCGTTCAGCGCCTTGTGCGTAAGTGCGACGAAGGCGCTTAGTGCGTGTTTTATTGTCGCCACTATTGTTATTCCTCGAACGCGAAAAAATAAATCTTGGGCCCATATATGTATTTTTACTACGGAAGGGAATGAACATGGGTGAACCGTGATATCACATGCCAAACATATGGTACCAATCATCTATGCTGTCTACCTTATCGTCTCTTTAAACCATTACGTATATAAAAGCAGGAATTTTATCATAACCATTCGATTAAAAATTATGTCCTCGAAATACCGCCATCGTGCATCACAAACATTTTGGTCTCGCCACCCGTTATAAATAATGGCCGAGATGTGTGTGTGTGTGTGTGTGCGCACAATTCTGAAGGAGGGGTGTGGCGGGAAGAGCAGAACACTTCCCGGAAGATGGAAATGACACGTGGTAGCGATGTAACATAACGTTTCTTATCCAGTACCGCCCTCCAGCCCGTGGCGTGAGCGTGGGCTGAGGTATGAACTCCACCCCTGCTGTTGAGTTATGCGTGGCTTGCGCGAGAAATTCCGAACCATAACTCAAACAAAGACTCCTTCCTTTCTCGCCTCCCCCGCCGCGATCCACCCTCTCGATTCCACCCCGCCCTACCCCCCCAAAACCCAGCTCCCGACCTGTCAGATTCTCGGGAATTTCCTTTCATATCCTTTCGTGGTTGAAATGTCCCTTCGCCGAAAAAGAGAAAAAGAGCACATTTATAGCTTAAATATTTCGATACTCAGGATCGGTATTGCTGTAACTTTTCCTCCCTTCCCTGCGGAAACATATTTTTTTTCCGAAGTACTCGCAAGAAAACGTTGAATTTCTGACGTATTTGTGGTTCTGTATATGTAACAGGTTTACGCGAGTATCCATGTCGTACTGCAGAAGAGAAGAAAGCACTTCGTGAGAAAAAAAATTCGTCGTTACGAGTTGACAACCAACCTAATTCGCTGTAGTATAATAATACAATTTTTTTTTATTACATCTTTATTAGTTATAATTCACATGTAATAATTTTTTTAATGAAAACACCAACAACTTTACCTTTAGCAAAGGTTTGCTCTCTCTGTATTAGAAGGTAATCATTAGAAACACCTAAGTGCAACAATTTAGAAATATGTTACAGCTATAGCAAAAATAATAGTAAACAGCGGCATTCCAAGGATTTTTGCGTTTAATGAAGTTGGTGTTTCACTCTAAAAAAAAATACACGGGACCACTAATTAGGTTCAACGAGCGAGGTGGCGCAGTGGTAACTCACTGGACTCGCATTCGGGAGGACCCGGATTCGATTCCCGATATCACTCCAGAAGAATGATGGGATGGGTCCCAAACAAAGGCCTAACAAAGACCATGGCCGATTCCTTCCCCATCCTTCCCCCAATACCTCTTCCCTGCGCAACTTGCACCGTCTCTAATGACCTCGCTGTCGACGAGACGTTAAGCCCAACTACCTACCTACCCAATAGGTGCAATGCAGCCCCTTGATGGGAAACGCAAAAATGGGGTCTTGATGTAAGGCGATTTCCTCACAAATAGCACTTGTAACTCCAATACTTCTCAAAGGGAAGTATCCAAACGTGTTGCGCGCGACTAATAACACAACTGAAATAGACGTGGTCTTGTTCGATCGTGTGGGCCAGTGGCGATTGGCGGGAAATTTGGGCGTGGGCGAAAATTCCCGAGCGAAATATCTCGCGGCTCCGATCTGCTAGTGCGCTGATTTTGGTGCCAAACGAAAGATCTTGCCCAGATCTGTGGATTTAAGCGGTGAAAGACAAGTATCATTTTCGTTACATTAATTTTATTTCCACATTTAAATGAAAATTTTACCTGACAACGCATACGTGTTCGCAGTGAAACCTACGGCCATATCTCAGACACATACCCACAAATAGATGTTTAATATAGGCTGTTCACGCTAAAATGAACGATTTTGAAAGCCCTGCTTAAGATCTACTCGAATGGACGTTGTGCATTCCCCCACCTTATGTAAAATTAATATTGCTATGAGTCTCACCACTTTATTCATCCGTCCGTCAAATGAAACTGTGAAATTATTAAGAAAGAAAAAACTTTACATATCTGCTCATCTTTACACTTCGATGCATTGAAAACGGAAAATAAGGAAAGAAATGATCTTAAGTTGCCACAAATGGCTACCTAACACTTTTTATGCGACGTTAAGATATGGACCTACTTTCCATCCATCGTTACCAACTTTACTAGGCGAATGTCACTCAGTGTGCCCATTAAAATATAAGAATGTAGGGGCAGTGACTTTTCTCTAAGGTTCATTTATAAAGTGCTCAGTTGATCGTGAAGAGCCTTTAGTTGTTTATTAACACCCCCTCTTTACATTGGTACGTATGCCTAAATTCCCCACGTACTAAGCTTAAACTTTTGCATAACGAAATACACATCTGCAGATAGCAGATATCGAACCTGACGCATTTCTTTCATATTCCAGTAATCTACGTCACCTATAGGCCTAGTATTGCTGACATCCAATTATCAAAGCGACCGTACTTGCCTATGCTCTCCTACTTAGTATGCTGTACTTTCCAAGAACAAACTAATGCCTGTTATAGAGTTGTCACAGCTGAACATTCAACTTGTCGCTCTGTCCGATGCAGAAGATTTCAAACTATTGCATGCCCGAGAAAGAAATTTAAACTCATTTTCTCATTGTGTTTTATAACATCTAAAGAAATATTAGTAATATATTAATGAATTTTCCGTTTCTTTTTAATAACCTAAAAAGGAAAGGGCAGATTTTTACAACATATTGCGAGTATTACTAAAATATAGTGACTCCTGCAAGAAAGAAGCTTCGTTTATTGTTGAGTGCCTTAGGGTGCGTTTATAGTGGAGCGGAGAGCAGAGAGGAGAGAGGAGCGGTGAGCAAAGAGGTGAAGCGTGAGGGAATAAAACCAATTATACCGGGCGAGGCATTAAAAACAGGCCACCTTAATGTATGGGCCACTTGCAACGATAGAATAAAAGGTTTCAGACAAACGTTGTTTGGGGTGAAAGGCGCCATAATGTTACGTTAGTAAATAGGTGTGTTGTACGTCGAGGGGTGACGGAAATATGGGGGTCAACTGCGGTATGTTAAATGAGACGATGTGGTCTAATAATGTTCACCTTTCTAGTACATTTGACAGATGGTTGCATTGATCTTGCGAAAAGCTGTCCAGAGACGTGTAATAAAGTATGTCATCCCATTTACAACACCGACGTTGACCCCCATAACTCCTTCACCCCTCGACGTAATACCAAACTATTAACGTCACATGATGGCCCCTTTCACTCCAAACAACGTTTGTCTGAACCATTTTCGTCTATCTTTACAAGTGGGTGATTTATTAAGGTGGCCTGTTTTAAATACCTCACTCGGTAGACATCCTTCCCCGCCCCTACACTGTACGCGCATCCATTACTTTACATTGGTTTGCCATCACGCTTCACCTCTCTGCTCACCGCTCCACTATAAACGCACCCTCAGTAGTGTACTTCAATAAGAAGGCGAAAGGCGCTAGTATGTGCTTCGTTACATAAAGCACGAAGAGTAAGTGTGCACACTCGAGCACGCAGTAGCCACAAGATTTTATAAAGTGGCTCGGCAAACTGCGTGGGAACACCCAAGCTTCACGTGCTCAAATATGTATGCTCGAAAATTCCCTGCACCAGAAGAACCTTGTTCGTTTGTTCTACGCATGTTTGTCGAGTGTTGTGCGAGCCCAACGAAGCCGCCGGCCGAGTTCTTTGCCCGAACTGCGGACCAGAGTGGCGCCGAATCCAAGTCCGCGCGGGCTCGCAGTGGTTTGCCGAACCGCGCGCGGAAACTTAAGTGCAGTAGGGGGCCGCGGTGGCCGAGCGGCTAGAGCGATCACCTGCTCACCGAGGCGAACCGGGTTCGATCCCCGGCGAGATCGCTCCCGGGTTTTCGCAAGTGGGCATTGTGCCGCACGATGCCGCTGGTGTGCGGGTTTCCTCCGGGGTTTCCCCTGCACTCGCATTGCCGTGCTACTCCATACTTACCTCGCTTAACCCTCATCGGCTCCTAAGAGCCACCCAAATCTCTCCACACACGCTCCACAAACTTATGTGACTACAGCTTTATGATTGGTAGTCTGGCTTCGCGCGTAACTTTCGTGAAATGATGTGCATTGTATATATATATATATATATATATATATATATATATATATATAACCTATTCACTGTTACTTCACACTTTCCTGAAGCACTGCTAAAGTTCTACTTCCAGGATGTTCCTCCACCTCATGCAAACGAAGCTAACCTGAATCTATAACATTACACCAAAGGAATAACGCACCGAATTCGTGCGCACTCAGTTGTAATAATATTTTGCATTAGAACTATTTCTTACCAGGCGCTACCAACACAATGTTTTCTCACTTTTTTCATTAATATTTATTATGAATGAAATATTATAATTTAGAAATAAAATATAGGTAAAACTTCAATGCAATGAAAAATGAAATAATTTAATGTTAACAGAAATATATGCAAAGTGCTTGTGATAAATAACACGTTTAGGAAATAACTAAACACGTCATACATGGGCTTGATTCAAAAAGTATGAAGAAACTGTGAATAGACTATATTCATTACTAATATTTAAGTTCCAACCTAGTTGGAGTGCGCTATGTTCACTTGGCGTTAACTGTTTCCATTTTTTCTTTATACAATCGAATCTTTGTTCACACCACGGTTAAGAATGGCTCGTGTTCAAATTGCAACCCAGTCGTTTCAGATATGCTGTATCTAGGATCAGGAAAAGACTCGTCCGTATATGTGTAGGTTTGCACCTATAAAGTCATTTGCGGTAATTGTAAGTATAGGCTGTTCACAGTATAATGAGCACTTTTGAAGCCCTATTTACTTTTCCTTCCAACCATATTTTATCTTTTAACCAATTTTTTAATAATAAGTATTGCTATATAAGTAATAAACACAATGTGTGTATTCCACTACACTCAGAAGTTAGCGTCTAAGGCTAAAATAAAATATATTTAGTGATTATTATTCCGAATGAGAGGGCTTTCACAACTGCTCACTTTACCGTGAGTAGCCTATATGAACATTTGTTATAGTAATATGGAAAACATTTGCATCTAAGTGCTTATAATTAGAGACCTGGAAAATTCGCGAGTTCAATGACCTGCAGGTTAGACTCTACAGTCGTATGTACAGATATGGCGATGTCAACTGTGCATTGGTTGTCAGCTGTCATAGTGGAAAGCGACGATTGGGCCACCCTACTCCAGGAGGCGTCAAACACAGTGTGGACCAATGGCCAAAGTTAAATAAGCACGCATGTTTTGAAATCTAGCTTGTCCAAAATTAATCCGCGAATTCTTCAGGACTCTACTTGTAATATTACCTCTGACCTATACAATATAAACTTTGGATGACCTTGAACTAAGAACTTCCACGTCACGGCGTTCTTCAGTGTGATGGCGTTAGCGTTTTATCGACTGTACGGCAAGTGTTTTAATTGTTTATACATTTGTGTGTTTATCCGCGACTGCTTCCTATTTGGTTTGTCCCAGAACGTGTTATAATTGCAACTTACTTAACCTTTTCAACAGGCATTAATGATCCGCACTGTACACAGCAGAACACACCGTCCAATGAAGAAGGTTCCATACATGTGGCAAACATCATCCACTGCCGAAACTATATTCTGCGGCTTTGTAAGCCGCTGCTGCCAGTAAGATAGAGCACTGATAGATCTTTATAGGTTTCAATGTATGACAAAACGTCGTATCGTTATCAGTAAAGTTCCGAACAAAAAATTTTGTTTCTTGAGACGTCTAAAATTATAGATAGGGCCACGTATTTTCCGCGAAAAGATATATGCTCACGCTATACTTCAGTATCCTACATCCAGAACCACAATTTCATCTGGTTATTGGTCGCGCGTTCACGTGAGAAGACATGTTCTTGTTCGACTTGGCCAATCAGAATAAATTACTCCGATACGAATGTCCATTATTCGCCTGGCAGGCACTTGAGACACGTGACATAATGAACTAATGTGTTTTGGAGTATAACTGGTCTCGAAATATTTTCGCAAAAAAAAAAAAAACACGTGCCTCTAAATATAGATTTATCTATGACTGAAAGAGTAAATTGAAGTTGGGGCGGATTGCATGTCAGCCATTCGCACACGGAGAACCTGCGCAACAAGACTGAATATTTACGTTTCGCTGGTCATTCTATTTGCAAAAGAAGAATGAAGCCAAGAGCCTCTATTTTGCTCGTTCGCGAGTGACGTAGATTTTCAGTTTCCAGTTGCGGCCAGCGTCATATTTTTCTACTACGTCAACGAGATTTTTTTTTTTTTTTTTCCCCGCGCGCACGTTATTTATGAGTGGGCTTGAAATTCACCACATCAGTGCAGCAACTGGACGAAATATTGTAAGCGTGAGTGCTATCGCTGATTTTGGTTCCAGCACTTCAATGGTGGAATTTTTTTTTCTGTCATAGTATAATTATTCTTTACCAGTAGTCCTGAGAGCAGAGGATGGTTTTCACTGAGCTAGAACCGCGGCAACCACTCTTTGGGCATGTCAAGCTTTAAACATTATCATCTTTAAATAAATATAATCCAAGGCACAAACGACAAATTCATACTTTCTTGAGAGATCATAATTTGAGAATAAAACCACTCAAATACAACAAATATTACACCTGATTGACGCATATTTTCGCCGAAATGTTTTCTTTAAGCTTAGAGTATTTCAACTCGTTAAATTTTTATCATACAGACACACACAAACGAAATTAAAATGATTACGGACTAATGAAAACAAAAACTCGTTTCGTGAACCTAATCGATTGAAACTACGCTGCGTTCACTTTATGTTGAATTTTGGTCAAATGTTTGCATGGATACAGAAACTTTAAATTACCCTTAATTCAATGTGAATGCACTACTGTGCGGTGTGTATCAGAACATTACAATTACGCAAATTAAACGCTACGATCTCCATTATAACCTCAATGGGAATTGGACTTACTTGAGTTGTTTTCTATTTTTTTTTTTTTCGATTTATCACACTAATATTATACTGATTTTTAGCAGTACTTAAGATTTATTTGTTTTAAGTTTGCAACGTAAATTTCATCAGTTGTTTCGAGTCAACCTCGCAGGTGCCTGGCAGCTGGTGAGTAGCAGTGGCGCGAAGAAGCGAGAGATTTTTATAAAGAGTGTTACGATTCCTCATGTGTGTAACATCATGGACGGGAAGACTACAGATTTGCAAGCGTCCAAAATCCGGCAGTGACTTCTTCAGCTACAAGAGACTTTCTAATTATTTGTACATTTTGTTGCGGCTGATGCCAGTTGTTGGGGTCGACAGGATTTAAATTCAGATTTCCGTATGTTAGAAACGTTGCCGACGTTGTTGTAGGAAGGTAGGTTTCATCTGGGCGATCCTGCCCCCCCCCCCCTTTTTTCATCGCATTTTTCCCGCTGCTACATTTTCATCTCACTTTCCATAAGATGATCAGATGTCAAGACGTCGCTTGATAATCACTAAACGGATCTTTATTTCTCTCGCACACTGTTATAATCCATTCACGGTCACTTACACTTTTCTGAAGCACTGCTGAAGTTATGCTTCCAGGATATTCCTCCACCACACGTAAACTAAACTTAACTAAGATTAGAAAATTACATCAAAGGACAACACACCGAATTCGTGCGCTCTCTGTTGTAATAATATTTTGCATGAGAACTATTTCTTACTAGGCGCTACCAACACATACGATTTCTCGCTGTTTTTATTCACATTTATTACAAATGAAGTATTATAATTTACAAATAAAATATAGTGATTCAGGGATTATTTATGTATATATCTCCGCCCCGAGACCAACTGTTCTATGGTGATATTAGTTTAGGCCATTCGAGTTGATCGTTTCTACTTAATTTGAGCTGAAAGCCTTCTGATTGGCTGGCAGGTTCAAACCCTGCGCTAGTATTGACTGGAGAGATAATACAGGGTTAGTTAGCGCCAATCAGTTAGGAGGATCGCTCTCTCCGCTATCACCACCTGAAGAGATAGGACCTAAGGCGCACTCTAAATCTGAATCAGTGAGTGTTTCACTGTTTCAATTACTCAAAAGTATCTGACTGATACATCAGTCACTCCAGTGAATTTAACTAATGAACCAGTGAAAATATGCCACATTTCCTTCACTGATTGATTCAGTGGCATTTCCCACTGATTCGACAGTCATTTTTTCCCACTGTTTACTCAGTGGCTTATTTTTTGGCTGATGGATCAGTTCAACATTTCAACTACTTCTTCTCCGTCTCTATTTTTGACTTATGTATAAGTGAACTGCGTGTAAAAATGGCCGTCGTACATCGTTTAAAGACGGCCGTTTAATCGCATGTATTAACAAAGAATACAATAATAAAACTAATACAAAATACTTTCTGAAGTGTGTTTCATCTTTCAAAACGCCATTTTACGAGTGAATATGAACTCACAGCCTTTCACTCCGTTTGTACGTCTTTCATCTCGACTCCATGTAATCGTCACAGCGCTCTGTTTGAAGTTTTAAACTGTGTTTAATGTGGTGAAGATAGTGTTTTTATGTATAGCTACTATTCGTTTTAACAATCCTAACGGCACAAATAAACCCAAACACGAAAATTATGAGCATACAACTTCAAACTACACAATTTTGTAACTCATTCTAAAACATGCACTTTCCTTCCGTAACTTCAACTTAACGTGGCAGCTCTAGAAAAAAAGACGGTAAGGTATCGGCCTAGAGTCGAAAGGTACGCGAGTTCAATCCCTGCCAGCAGTAATTTTTTATTTTTTTTTAAATTACGGTAGATTCCACAAAATAAATATTAAACTATCGTAAATATGTTTATTTCACGTAATTATTTTGCTACATTCACTAAAAGCAATATTTAATTCGCCACTGCAGTCGGCCGCCACTCATTCAATCAGTGTTGTTTCACGTCACTAATTCAATGAGTGAAATTTTTTTCACTGGAACAATCAGTGGTTTCCCACTGATTCGAATTTAGAGTGCGGGACGCTCGTCCGGAGTGGACGAAGCGTAGGAATTAAACAAGCTTTTTAGGGTGTCCGATACTGCCCCAGTCTGCTTTTTGTAGGATTCAAGTGAATCCACGGTCATGATGCCTGCCTTTAAGCCGCTTTTGTGTTGCAGATATAGGAGGTGGGTAGTATTGGTTTCGACGCTGGCCACTGGACGGCTGGTCCACTTAACGTAAACGCCCTACACGTACTACGGTTACTGCAGTGGGAGAAGCCCACTTCCCTATCCCGGTCCTGCAAATAAATTGACGTGTTTAGTTACTCCCTAAATACGTTCTTTACCACAAGCGTTTCATACTTCTGTTAACATTAAAGCATATCATTTCTCATTCGATTGGAGATATCTTACAAAATTGTGGGGAAAAAGAGGGCCTTGTAGACATGTTTGATAGTTGTAATACACGCTACTGCGTGTAATTGTTTCGTAGATAAGTATAGGAAAAACAAATGTTCCCATGACCACCATTTTAAAAATCAGTGTCCGTTCTACGTGCATGGTGTACTGTAGTATTTCTCGTTTGCCAAATTTGGCATGAATCTTTTGATTGTTTGCCGAGATATATTTTTATTTTCATGCGGTGCTATCTTACAGGATTCTTGACAAAAGAGGCAGTCTATGAGAAGATTTGATGTTTATAGTTGATCCTTTCAACATACGAAGTTTGGTAGAATTTGGTTTTTCATTGTATTCATGCTATATTAACCTAAAATTCTTATATGGCGACCATGTTAAGAATAAGTTCGTTGTCCATTTATCGCATATTTTAACGTGGCACAGGCAACCATAATGTTAGATACCTGCCAGTATGCAAAGTTTCATTGAAATTAGTTTCATCGTTTCATAGGAGTAGCCTTGTAATCAGAATGTTTATAAGGCCGCCAGACCAGTTTACATGGTGTTCTTTAGTATACCAAATTTCGTAGGAATTGTTTATTTGTTTCGCTAGCTACGACACAAAAACTTTATTCTTGTGGCACTGTCTTAAAATATGGTTGATAAAAGAGGTTATGTATTAGCAGTTTTAATGCTTACTTTCAGCATACCAAATTTTGCCGAAACTGCATTAATAGCATGGTATAAATACAAAATTAACATAAAACATATATATCGTCACCATGTTGGAAATAAGTACCTTATCCATTTAAGTCATATTTGATAGCATGACCTATCAAAATGTTAGGCCTAATTACCTGCCAAATTTGGCGGGAATCTATTAGTAGTTTCCGATATATTACGCAAAAACGTAATATATTCATAGTGCTGTATACCAAAATGTCGCACTAATAACAATACGCTCCTCTAAATTAAAAATATACATGGTAAATTGTCAAAATATTAAATTTCGTCTAAATTGGTGATTTAAAATAGTGCCATAAGGGTAAAAATGGACGGGAAAAATTTCAGGTGCAAATAAGTAAACCGAAACCTTTCCGTGTATCCCACGAAAAAATAGGAATGCGCGGTAAAGTTTCACCTGGAAAGATTCAGATTCTTGATAAAGCCTGTTAACGATAAAGTGATCCCTTTTGAAATCAACCTTACAAAAAAGTCACTGGTCCTGCCTGCATATATTTTAATGGGCGCAGTGAGTGACATGCGCGTAGCAAAGTTGGTAACGATATATGTAAAGTAGTTCCATATCTTAATGTCGAATAAAAAGTGTTAGGTAACCATTTGAGGTAACTTGAATTATTTCTTTCCCTTTCTGCTTTTTTAATGCATGTAAATGTAAAAATGAGCATATTTTTAAGATATTTACTATCCTAATAACTTTACATTTTCACTTGACCGACGCACGAATAAAGTGCTGAGGCCCGAGGTAATGTTAATTTTACTTAAATGGAAATAAGACACAACATCCATACAAGTAGATCTTAAGCGGGGCTTTCAAAAGTGCTCATTTTACAGTGCACAGTCTATAACTGAAGAACCTGAAGATATAACGATGAAATAACTAACAAAAGAACTCGCAGCAAATTTGAATTGTATACGTTCAGGTTAGTGCACGCAAAGAAAATTAATGGAAGTGAACCAAGTTTCGAATCGTGTTTTTAAAAAGATAACAGAACAATTTGAATGGTGGCCGAAATCGGAAACGATGTTTCCAATAACAGTGGAAAATTACAACCTGAAGAAGGCTTGGCAATGGCTAATTAATTATGATTACCAGTTGCCTTGCTTTCGTATTTTTAAACTACTGGGATTATCCTGGTGTGATAAAATTAATGAATAAATGAAAGTAGCGTAAAACTGAAAGGAAAAACACGTTCTTTAACACTATGAGGTCAGCAGACATTTACAATGCAACCAGGACAAGTTAAAAGTGAGTTTCTTATATACTCTGTTTCATGTAACTTCAATAAAATTTGACAGACGTTGTGGCCAACCTACACAGCACGTAAACAGTAAACGCCTCCATTTCCAAAGTAGCCTACTGTGCCAGCTGATGCAGGATGCGTGTTATTAGGTTGGCGCTCTTGGCGATGATTGTAAAAGAAAATAGTACTCGGAATTGAAAATTATAATATGGAAAATTAATGATAATTACAACATTTATGGTTAAAATCACGCTCATAGACTAATACGCAATTTTTCTTAGCTATAGAGCAAGGGCTTTAAAAATATTTAGAAATATTATGGTAGAGCATGTGAACATCACGGTTATGTGAAAGGTTTCCACCAATCTCCATTGATTCTGTTGTCTGTGGTCTCCACCCGCCCGGTGAAAAGCCGTTGTTGCCATTGGGCTCTGTTTGCTCATAATTTATCTATATGCAAGAATGAAGTTAAAACTTTTGAGTTATAGTAAATTGATTGCAATTTCCGTACGAACAAAATTTTCTAATGCATCATCAAAACAATGTAAGTTCCAAGCTCCACTCTCTTATAAGAAGAACCACAAAAAAATGTTCTCTTGAAATACGTAAAACTGTAGTTCCCCACCCCACCAATAAAATAAAACCGAACCCTAACTAGTATATTATGTGATAATAACAAAAATTAAACAGTTGGAAATGGCAACCAGCTATAGTAGCCTAATTACTGGACTCTTCGGCGGGGAGTAATCTACGAAGTAGCTCGGGATGCTGACCACTTCATCTCTGGGGGGTGGCAACCCTTGGAGGCTGGGGTTGAATGGTGAAGTGGTGGAGAGGTGAAGACGGCAAGAAGGGTTTGCACGGTCGAGCGCAGCCGGAAGTGGACTGCACAGCCCGAGGGCGGAGTTGTGTCCGAGTTCCCGCGTGGTTAGACGACAGTTGACGCAAACAGACCCTCGGGGTGGGTCGTACATGCTGGCTCAGTTCTGCGAGTCTTGGGAGGAGGAGGGAGAGGAGGAGGATGAGGAGGAGGTGGTGGTGGAGGAGGAGGAGGGGGAGGAGGACCCACAAGACCGCAGCAGGCTTCCCAGGCTCGCCTCATGGGGGGAGCAAGAAGAGTTCGCACGAATTTATTGTTTCCACTCGGGGAGATTTTCAGCAGGGACCCCACCCTCAAAACTACTGGCGCGGCCGTTTGCGAGGGAAAAAAAAAAAAAAAAAAAAAAAAAAAAAACAAAGCAGAGAGTTACTGAGAAGTTTATTGTGGGGTGCCACAAGGCGTGGGCTTGGGTCATTAAGGCGCCTGCCTACCTGGAATCATTTTGCGAGTTTACGGCACACAAAACCACATATCACGACGTATGTCGAGCGGTACGTCTTCCAGAAGTGCTGGTAAAAAGTCTATCTGAGGAAATGGGCGTAAGTCTAGCCGGTCGTTGTCCAGCTACACACTGCAATGCCACTTACTATAAAATTACAGGTACTGGTGCTACGCTGCTATAAGGAAGCGGCCCCACCAGGATGAGTCACGACGCGTGTTGCTTGCTTACATCTGTGAGTGCAACTGCAAAGTAAGTTTTTTTTAAATTTTATTTTATAAACGAAACTATACAAATTTTTGCTCGCGCTTGCATGTGTATTGTTACGTAACGACCCTCTCTTGCAGCTCACCCACACAAAAATTTCACCACACTCCACTGAGTGATTATTAATTTTATTGCAATGGTTTGAATCCTCGATGTTAACTTAAATCGAAGCAAATGACCGCTATATGTATTTCTTCTGTGTAGTCTCAAATGATTATCAGGTATGAGTGTAGAATTCACTCTGTGTAAGCAGTAAGATACCAGATGAAAATGGTTTGTGGCACTTTGCTGAGTTAGCATAAAAAACAGAATGTCGATTGATCAGACAGTGCCAGTCATTGGAAAATGGAATGATCTGTGAACTTTTCACCTTGTTAGTAATATGGGGTGATATCCTTTACAAGGTACGCCGTATAAGTAAAACATGACAAAGTTAAAATGCGAGCTTAGGTGTGGTAGTTAAGAGCCTAAAAGCTTTCATCAAGTGGCTCTAAGATTATCGTGAAAGTGGATTCTCGTCAGCAGTAGCGACTGCGAGGGAAGTTGAGGAAGAAGTAGGCTCTAAAATCACGTTCAAGATCATCAGAAATTGACGGAAAGAATGACTATTTTCTCCTACAACACGGAGGATGAAGCTTCTGAGATTCCAACACAAGATTATTTCCAAACAAACTACTTCAATGTCATCGTCGGCGCCGTGTAAGTGCTCAAGTAACTTGAAAGCACATTTGTTTTTATGTTGCCGAATTATGGACTTTCTGACAATGAGGGACGAGGATTACTTTTAACATAAGAGACAAAGACAAACACGACGTAGAAATATTACAAATATATTAAGAGGTAATATTATTTAATAAGTATTCGAAGGAGGTAGACACGTCGTTTCCGCCCTTAAGTATGTCTACATAGTTCAAAACAGCCTATGTGAAATTTTCCCGAATATCTGTAATGAATTCAGAATAATAGCACCATTTCTGTTAGTGTCGTTTCTGCAGAAAGGAGCTTTTCAAAGCTGAAGCTCACCTTGACATCAAGATGTTAAGACACAATGACTCAAAAAACGGCTGTCAGCAATTCTTCATCTGTCAGAAGAAAATGCGACATCTGTCCTGCACTACAGAAACATGACTGATGACTCGAGTCACAAGAAAAGTCGCAGATTTATAATTGAAATTAACTGCCATCTTATAACTATACAGTGGAGTTATCCTGGTTTATTTAGTAACTGGGAACTTTTATTTTGGGTTGCATTATATTATTTCATATTCACTTTTTCATACAAACAATAATTATATTGTCGTTATGAGATTTAGTACGGTTCTTTTCCAGTATACTACCTGCATTTAGTATGTTCAGCTTTACACAATATGGATTCCTAAGTGTGTTAAGGAACAGAGTACCATAATACAACGTGTTTGATTCACATAATTCTAATACAATTACAAATTAGAAACTTTTTTTTGGGACTGAACGAACTCAAAGTGATAGTTTGTTTGAGAATAAATGTAGGACTGATTTACGGTCTGCTCAAGCATAATTTAATTTAATATTGAGATGGTTTATGATTATTACGATTAAAAAGTGCCCCGTGAGGATCCATCGTCTAGGGCCCACGAAGACTAGGGCCACCAATGCCGCTACCTCCCTCGCAAATGTCTTGGGTGACGCCCGTACAATTTTCCTGGAAGCGAACGTGGAAAAAGCCATCATCCATCACTGAATGGTCGCAGAGGACGCGAAAGCACACAGATATTTGCGCTGGGAGGGCCCGGAAGCAAACACCCTCGACCTGAAGGGCGCGCATGCAGTAGGTTAAGGGCACGCCCGCTGAGGGTTAAGGGCGCGCACAAACAAAAGAAACCCTTGGTGTAAGGTTGAGGGCGTCAGTGCAGGATTTCCCTCGAGGTTGACCGGCAACCCGGCACAAATAAGGAATGGAAGGCAAATATTTTTCGACGACCTTCCTCCTCAGAGTTATTGCTTCTTGATATAATCTGTTGTTCAAACATTGTTTGGTCACCGTGTCCTATCCCTCCCCTACTTTTCCTGTTGCATATTTCAACGAGGAGGAAGGACGTGGCATATCAAAAATTCCCACAGCACCGCGACAAAAAAATTACGGTGAAATTTATCTCCTTTTGCCTTGTCAAGATGTCTAGGAAGATCGGAAAACACAGCAAGGCATGTCTTGTTCCAAGCAGCACATTTTCATAAATCCGTTGCAATCTAATTTCGCATGTAGCTGAGACGAGCAATGCAGAATACAGCTTAAAGTTATTCTTTTGGGATTATGATTCACTTGGACACACTCAGCCTGGCTCGATAAAACATGCAAAGGTAAATTATTGGAATAACTTCATGCAGATTCACCATTGAGAGGAAACGTCCGCTAAAAGACACATTTTGGGAAAACTTCATTGACTTCCTTATGTCTGGCTTTTCAGATTGGCTCCTAAATACACTTAAGTCACTTCGAAGGTGTTTAGCATTAGAAATAAAGGGGTCCATCCAACCATTTTTTCCGCATATTTTTATTAGAATTCATGAAGGGAAAGTATGGGAAGCTTGTAACATGTTGACACTGTTGTTACAAGACACCAGAGGGGCGTATTAGGGTTCGTGAGGTATAGAGGTCTTAGTAAAAATAAAATAACTGAATTTTGTTTTAATTTATTCACACATATATTCTTCACAACGTTAGATTATCTATCTCCACTATTAGTGTTCTTATTTCCAGTGAGCGCAATATTTAATGTCTATCTCAATTCTAATTGAAGTCCTTTTCAACGTCTCTGTATTGACAACAGTCACTTAATTTGCACTCATTATCAACACATGTTCAGCCTATCTTTTGCCATAATTTGAAATGCCCTACACTCACGCATACATAACATAACATATGTTTGATATTGCTCCAGTACCCAGCTGAACACCATCACTGGAGTTATGATGTAAAATTCTTAATGTTTGAGTATTTGTTCTGAGTATTTGTTCAGATTCGTGGAGTCTTAGCGAAGTAAAGTCTGTTATGTGCCTACCATACTCTGATTACTTCAAGGGTAAGAGATGTTATTATGATATATTATGGTATCAATGATATTTATTGCGCTTGTCAGAGACATAGATACTCCGGTTGCGACTTTCAAACCACCGCACCGCCAGCACGAGTCCTTTCCCACCGTGACCAGGTGCCAGGAGAACACTTGACACAGGCTCGGAGGTCACCCCATGCTACTCATTCATTTCAACGTCTCTATATTGACAATAGTCACTTAATTCGCACACGTTATCAACACATGTTCAGCCTGTCTGTTGCCATAATTTCAAATATCTTACACTTACGAATTCATTCCAATAGTCCCGCCTGCAGGTGTCTCTCTCTCTCTCTCTCTCTCTCTATATATATATATATATATATATCTTGCCACTGCACTGATGTTCGCAGTCCGCAAATTATACTTCCACTGGTTGCTTTCGCCACTGCTCGACGCCCTGTTGGTTCGCCGTCTATCGCTTAAGGTCGCACAATCCTCCAACTCCCAACTCTCAGAAACTCTCGGCTCGGAGCACATAGCAGCAATCTCGGTTTTCACCATCTGGAATGTTCCCAGCACCCCGAGTCTTACTGAGAGAGCCAATTACAGTGACCCAGAACATTCTTTCAGACATCCGCAGAAATTCAGTTTGTTGGAGGTCATGAGAGCATGAGATGAGATAGGGATATCGCGGCGGCACGCAACGGTACACGTGGTGGAGGGCCTTTAAAGATAGCCGTGGTCTTATTACCTTACAGCTCTCACCTTCAAACATTCCTTTGCTCTCGCAGGCAGGACGAGGCACTTAAAGGAATGCGCTTCAGACCAGCGACACGCAACATTATGTTTAATGGACGTTCTGAACAAATCGTAACTTATTACGGATTTTAACTCAGAGTGTTTTACAAAATCGTTGGTCGTGCTGTCCGAAATTACCACACATGTGTGATTCAAACTAAGCATTATTAAGCAGTTTAAAGAACTTTAAAGCAAACAGGCGTGATAAATTAAAAGTAAATTTGAGATTACGCCGAAGAGAGGCTTCAAGCCAAAAAAAAAAAAAAAATATCTCTACAGCGAGAGTTCTGTTTGCCAGCAGTAAAACCGAATTTAAGTTGAGGAAATTGTATGAACTCATGTATTCTTTAAAATTTGTTGATAAACAACTTACGTGCGAACATTTATACGTAAAAATATACCTGTGCGTTTTTCTAGGTGCAGTACTTGATCTTGCAAACAGATATACTTAAATTTTGAGTGTCAATGAATTTGAGAGGTAGCGGCAACTTGTAATTAACAACATTTTTGTATTTTTTTTTTTGTCTTGTCACTCCGTAGAAAGCTAGACGAAGTAAACATGTATGTTAGTCTCACATTACTTTTTCTGACGTTCATACTATACACACTCTATAGTCCATTCCCCACTGGAAGAAACTTTCTCGGAGTCCTGCTAAATATCTACTTGCAGGCCCGTTTCGTATCCTTCCGCCAAATGAAAACAAGCATCGCCATGAGACTGTCATGTAGCATCTGTCAAAATCAATGTTTACATTCCATTGTGTGTGTACATTTGTTCGTATACTTTCGCTGCACCTAAACATAAACATTGAAATGTGACTTCTACTTTTGTACCTGTAAAATGTGTTGTTTACTGTTTACAGCTTTTCAAAGAATTCTGTCATATTCCAAAAACCATTTCGTACGAATATTCACAGTTTAGGCCTACAACATTATTTAGGTCAGCTTTATAACCTTTTGTTATTGATATATATTGGGTTATTTCCTTAAAAGGACGGCCTCAGTTGGAATACATATTAAAACAAAGGAACAACCAGTCCAACGAAAAAGACACATTAAATTCAAGCACACAACTCGTGTCGCTTATTTTTTGTCATACAAACTTAAAAGATAACTGTGAACATGCACACAAAAAGCGCTCATATTTCTATGTATTGCTGCTTACTGTTTATTAGTTTTATTGCGATTTATCGGACTGGGCTTAGTATTTTATTGGGACTGTGGCCAATCACATTACACGACTGTTTCAAACACCTAGGACAAAGGTACAACGTTGTGATAAATAAACAGAGGTGGATGTAAATAATTAAATTCACCGTAAAAACAGTTCACAGTTAAAACGTATAAATAAGGCACATCAAATATTTGAAATCACGCGCACACACACACACACACAAAAGGCCAGCGTAACCACCACCACACAGCAACACCACGCCATTTCACACGCAGTGGTTAACGAAACACACGTAACAGTATATTTATTACTGTCGTGGAAACACAGATTTTTCACAACATCGTAACTTGCCTAGGTAGGTTTAAAAAACACAATGTCTACAAACGTGATGTGGTAGTTTGAAGTATTTTTCTGAGTAAGTATAATTTACGATTCGTTTGGCAAAACGGAAACGCCATGTCATGGTTCGTTACGTCTGCCAACGTCACAGATGGTAACCGCCCTGCCATAATATCTAAATATATAAAAATACTTATTCAAACATTAAAATCTCTTTTCAGTTGTAAATTACAAATTCCGAAATCATTATTTTGCTATAATAAGTATGAAATATGCTACAATTTCCTTTCTTACTAGTAATGCGAAACTTCCCGAGTGTGAGAGAGACAAAAAAAACAGAGAGAGAGAGAGAGAGCGACAAGCTTCGTCCAGCCGACAGTTGCTTCCTCAGTCGACAAAACAAACACCGAGCCACTACGGCCTACGCAAGATATTTTGCGCTGTTATTTTAAACTGTAAAAATGAAATATGTTGACATCGGGGCTACCTAAAATTTTTAATATTTCATAGACACAGTTTAATTTACAAATAGCATACAAAAAAATTAGGTTAAAATAATATTTTAACTGTGAACTATTTCTTACCGGCCGTTGCCAACACGTCGCTGCTCTCGCTTTTGTTAATTCATATTTAATACAAAATAAATATTTCAAGTTATAGGACACGTTAATTTTATTCAGTAGTAGAGTTACACATTCGTGGAATACAAGTTCTTGAAAAAACAGGTTCACATGTTACGCCTAGAGTGATTTTTCAAAGGTTCGTTTTCAAAAGTCTCTTCCAGTCGGGAATGGACTATACATGGCTTTCAACCAGTAGTAAACAATTGTCATACGAATGGTTAATTCTACATACCCGAGTATAACAGGAGAATGTATATTATTATAATATATTATTATATTGTTACCAATGTATCATATTATATTAATTATTATTTATTATATTTTATATGTTTATTGTATATTTTGTTATATGTAATATATTATTTATATATATTCTATATTATATATTATATGTTTTAACTGCGGCAGCATCCAATGCACAAATGACCTCTGGCATTAGTCTCAAGTTAACCGTAAATTTTAATACTTTACCATGTTGCAACGTGAAATGATAGAGTCTCTAAAATATTACGCATTTCTTGGAACAATGGTGGAGTCGCAGTGGTGTGGTGGTCAGACTACTTACTCGCTCGCATCAAGACTGAGCTAAGCCACGTTTCCAGACGTTAGTATGACTATCCCCCCACCCACCTTTTCGCCATCACCACCACACCAGACCTCACATCCTACGCCTGCGTCAGCTGAAAGCCGGAGCTGCGCGGTTATCCCGTGGTTCAATTGCAGCTGAACACGATTTCTGCTGGAGTTCGAGGTCGGGATACAATGAACCGGCGATCTGCCGTTCTTCTTTTGTTTCTTGGGAATGCGGTCACGTTCGGACAATCGAGGCACTTGGCACGTCTGTCTGGACGGTATTTGCCGGTCATTACGTCGCCGTTATTTACAGACGATTTCAGACAAGTCGGTCTGAATTACTGTAACGCTTAATTGAGCCGCGTCAACACTGTGTCGGATTTTTTAATTTTTTATAAAAATTGTAAATTTTATAATTTTTCATATTGCATTATCCTGGAGTAAAAATAAAGATTCCTCAGTTTGTATGTTTAATGATTAATTACTAAAAAATGACGCAATTTGTACGAATAATTATACCCACATTAACAGCTTGTGGGTGGATAGTGCGCAATAAAAATGTATACGCCAAAATTCGTCACAGGTTTATGGAAGCTTTCTTAAAGTTACTATGTTAAATGACCTTAAAACAAGTAAATGAAAAGTTTCGCGCCATGACATGACACAAAAGCTCTCTATATATTTTATCTCGCAGTATTTGAGCGATGTAATTGAAGTACGGAACACTAAAAAATAAGCAACAAAAAAGCCTGCAAAACTGTGAAATTTTTGTAATAATAAATGTATTATTTTTGCATAATGTGATATTGATATAAGGAAACACACACTACACGAAAGATGACATGGAAACATTCTCAGTATTTCGAAAATACGGACCCCTTTTCCTTCAGGTATACGAACTTTGCCGAGACAACATGAAGCGTTCGTTGTTACTGCAAACAGATAAAGATGGCTCCTGTTGAATTTAGGACACTCGCGTCACATCTGCCTGTTGAAATATTCTAAGTCAGCGCAAATTGCTTGAAACAACAGGCAGCGCCGCTTTAAATCCCGTTACTACGTGAGTTATTGAAAATCTGTATGCGATTCACCCTAGCTCTAAATATGCATTTCTCAATGCTTGCAATACGGACATTCTCAATGCATGCAGTATGGACATTCTCTGTGACTGTAACCAGGATATCAGCCTTTTATTCGTTTTAAAATCTCTGCCTATAGAAACTGCGACGCCCTAGCTATAGGGCGTGGCAACAGGGGCACTCAAACCAGCCCAGCATCAGAAACAAAATATTACAAACATTGGAAAAATCCAAAACAATCCCTTCAAGACAAGCATACCCCAAAAACCCCAACAGCAAAACACATGAACAACTGTACTTTTCTTTTATTTGGTAAATATTTCGTTTCTTTACTTTTCAATGTAAAAATATATATATATAATTTTTCTACACGAGCTTTTTTTTTTTTTTTTTCAATACGCACCACATAAAAGGCGCAATATCATCTAGGTAATACTGATAAGTATAACTTTTATAATACTGTTAAAATTATACCTTTCCAGAAATCTAGAAAATTATGCAAAATGCTTACAAAGCGCAGTACAATTTAAGCAATACTGATGTTTTAGAGTGTCTTCTAGAATATTATATCTGAAATTCTCTTAATTTCCTTGCAATCTGAAAATAACCATTTCTGGCTAAACAAGCAAAAGCAATGCTTAAAAACATCTTCATCTTTCCACGTACAATAAAATCATGAAAGTTTCATTTTAGGAATTTTCCCTACAATTGGAAAAATCATACGATTTCTGAGAGACTTAAAATACTAGAAAATCTCAAAATTCAATAATGACTTATTTTCTTCCCAAGTGGAAATAACGATGATCAATTTCAATTCCCACGTAAAGTTACTGGAGAATTTTAACCTCTTATTGCCATTCCTACACAATCTTTGCTATAATCGAGCAAAATTACAAAATTAGTTGTTTTCATCAGAATTAATTTACTGGCTGTATGAAGCACATAATCAGCCATTTCACATTTAACTTTATGAAGCAATTTCTAAAATTGTATTTAGCCTGCATTTTGCTATATCCATGCAAAATTACAAAATGAGTTTATTTTTCAAGAATTGATTACTTTCTGTATAATTCATATCGTCAGACATTGAACTTTTACCTGTGACAAAAGTTATTATGCAATGGCTAAACAGTATTTGATTTCTGCTATAATCGTGCAAAAATTACAAAAGTATTTCATTCTTAGGAATACTTTGCAGTTTCTCAAAGATATTCTTACAATTTGCTCAATTGATTTCATTTAAAATCCCTATACCAGAACTATTGGCGAACAATCTGCGCCCACTTTTCACAAAAATTTTGGTATTTTTAAAAACTGACATTTTCAGGAATTTTTAAACATTACGACAATATTTCTCTTCATTTCAAACTCCGCATTTTTAAAAAAAGAGAAATGGCAAATTTAAAAGGTTTTCATGCGCTTTTGACATAGCGCCTATTCCTAAGGAATCCTAAATAAGGACTTTTAACATGTCCTTCCTTATCTGCGACCTTAAGGGTCGTTCTGAGAATCAATCAATTTTTACAAACTCATACTTAACTTTAGTGAAGCTCCCAGGCTGCAGGGATCGCCGATGAGCCTACTCCCGGAGCTTAGATACAAGCGAAAAACCCAATTGTATCCTGGAGGGATACCTCACAATAACCGGCCAACCATAGGCCGTCGAACAGTCGGTAATGTTCTTCCATAAACTCAAAGTCTTTAGCGCCGGAACTGGCTAATTGGAGCTGCGCGGGAGGCCAACGTGATCACGGGCGCCTCTACCGGCCACCCACAGAGGCTCTCAGTCGAGAAAGACCCAGGTGTGATGGCAGTCGTGTTATTGTTTGCTGCTGCATCGTTCGTCCCCTTTGTCGTTACAAAGTCCAACACAGACTTTTCAGGGTTTTCAGGAGTTTCAGGTTAGTGTTCTAGCATAAGCGTGTTTCAGTTTTTCGGTGATTTCAGGTGTACAACAAGAAAAGTAATCGTTTCCCACATTCATTTGACCATGCTAGTTGAATAATCCGTAGCACGGCTTGGTAGTCAGTCGAGCCCAGGTGAAATTGAACCGTCGATGTATGGGCAAGGGGGGGGGGGGGGGCTCTGGCAGAAAATACGAGAAAATGAGACCACATGTCTCACAACTTTGTTTTATTTAGTTATCTTATACTTTGTATGCTTAGTATAAAAACCACATAATAACATTATTTAATAAAACTAGTATATAACACAATAAAAATATCAGAAAATTGATATGAAGTCCAACACATTTACGGAAGCTGTTCTATTAAGTTGATGAAAATTTACGCAATGCAAGATACATGTTAGGCTGCAACTAAAAACTAAGTGCGACACTTTTACTAAAAGATTCCGATATCACTAACAAGTTATTAGCGGCTTGGACCCACATAACTTTTTTCTGAAACATTTTCTTCTACCATTGAAATTGGCGGCTGTATCAGGTGGCCTGCCTTATGTGATACCTGATACTAAGATGAATAAGTTTTGCTTGTTTCTCTTTCCATATTTTTACGAAACTTTTGTTAACAGAGACGGTTCCTTCATTCAAATAACTTAAGTTGGGGAGTAAAGTTACTACGTGACTGTAGTTATACACATCAACGAAAGTAATGTTAATTTTATTCTATATATTATTGGTTTGCATACCAGACTTTATCATAAGATGTCACTGGTTGAGGAATTAACCGGTGAAATTTTATCTTTTTTTTTTTTTTTGTTTATTATGCAGGCCCCTGAGTTAGCTGTTACAAACGTTGGCTGATTTGCAACTTAACCCGTTATGACACCTTTGCATCGTTCTTCAGAATCACGAGTTAGCAGATGCGTCCTACATTAAACACCATCGCGTCATGAACTAAACAGAACGGGATGACAGTGTGCCGGCTCCGTGAGATAGCTCGTGTCATAATTCATGCCCGTGTCTGCATATTCGTTAAGGATTCCGCTTCCATCTCTTGATTGCTTCGCTCATCCGTGTCTTCCTTTCGTCGCATACTAACGCAGCACAAGCGCGAAACAATTGCGCTTTGCTTTGCTTTGCTTTGCCTTCTTCCCGCCCTCTTCCGTACAACACGGATATTATTTCTGATGTCGCCAATTACATTCGCATTTTGATTAAACCTAGTTGAAGAACGAAATTGTACTCTTTTCGTAGCCCTCCGGCTTTCCCTTTTATGTCATGACTTCTTTTTATTTGCCGTTAGAAATCAGCTTTACTAGTGTACGTTATATATTTGTGCGTTAATCTAACACAAATACTATAAGAATTCGCTGTAGAACGTCTTAAGACAATGAGGTTCCGGATTAAAACCCGGATGAGTATAGGATATGCAAGATGTTCGGAAATTATACGCCCAAACTACTGGAGGTGATTTATTATGAAAAATTATGTCGAAAATATATAGGACACCATATACGTAAACGGAATATTAAAGGAGATACGAGCCTGTGAATACTGGGTTTTGAAAAAGGTATTTTGGCTAATGCCTTGTACGACGCCTACAAAGTCGGTAGCAAAACGGCGACTTATGCTTCCCATATTGCATAGACACATGCGCAATGCTGGCCGTCCTCGGTCTGTGTGCACTGTTCGGCTTGAGGAAGTGATACGTCAGCACATCAACGACATGCACTCCACTAGTACACGCTCCATAGCGCGCCAAATGGGCGTGTCTCATTCGACCGTGTGGGGCACACTGTGGGTATATCACCACCAACCCTGCTGCTGGCAGACAGTACAAGGCACTCAGCGAAAATACGTTTCCAAATCCCAATTTTCACAAGCTCGTGTCTCTTTTAATATTCATTTTAGGTACACGGTGTCCTATGTATTTTCGACTTGGTTTTTTATAACGAATCTCCTCTCGTAATCCAGGCGTTTAGTATTCAAACATCGTATATAAGTTGTTTTTACATGTAGGACCTAAGCTTAGAATAGTTAGTTAAGTTTGTGAGACGCCTTACGTTTGCTTCCAGGGCTAATTATTTTATTAAAATTTATAAAAGCCCACATGTCTTGCTGGAAGGTAGAAGGGGGACAGGACACTCTTATAAAACAAATAAAACCTCTTACAGTCTCCAAAAATGGACCATTCACTAATAGGCTGCCACAATAGATGTTTGAAAGAAGAACACTTCACCTAAAGTAACGAGTTTCCACCTAACTTCGCCAATTAGGCGGGCTCACAGCGTGAATTCGAAAGCATTTAAGCATACAAAAGAAAAAAATTTAAACTATGATGCGAAGCCACTGAATTTCGTCTCGGATAAGACATTTTTTTCTCTTTGGTTTTTGTCTCTTTCCTTGGGATAGCTTTGTAGCGTTGGTATCAATGTGTTTTTATTTTTCCGGTAATGGATGAACTGAACTTCACAGCCAGTGCTTCTGAAACAGAGGTTTATTTCTTTTAGGAACTTCCTGAAATATCTGTAATGACGTTGCTTCTTTTTTGTAAATCAACATATGTATTTCGCAGATAGTTAAAAAGTTTTTAGATAGTGACCCCAATATTGGCGAAAAAAATTTTGCGACAGTCCTGGCAGTATCACTGAAATATTGTTGGCGGGAAAACAAGCGAGTCTCAGTAAATTTACACACTTTTCTCGAATACAGCCTCATTGCCTCGTCTTTTCGCATCATTTATTTGCTGCGGCTAAAAATCTCAAACATGGAAAGTCTCCTATGCAGTCTTGTACGGAAACTTTTTTTTTGTCTGGGACGTATAAAGCGGAATGATGAGGGGCTAAATGAACTGAGACGACATTTCAAAGAGCGTGTACAGGTCAATAAATTCGTGGAAAATGTCGGTCATCCCGTAGTATTTGGTTCATGCCGTGATGGGTTTAATCTAGGACGTCGTTCTCAGACAAATGTAACAGACGCGAACTGTATTTCGCAAGAGAGAAACTTACTGTATTATATCCATGCTCCAGAAAATGCTGTTTATGATTACTCAACTATATTTCAAGCCCACCACTTCTGTACTGCGTGTTACTACACTCTCAGAAATTATTCGAAAATTTACCACGCCAGTGTATACGTATATTGGAAAATTGCGAATGGTAAAACTTTTTCCAATACATCCATGGTAATGGGTTTACATTTGTTCAGAACACAGTTAAATGCCTAGTGAAGTTCCCAATTTTGAATAGTAGCGACGCTAAACAATACCATATTTACAGCCTGACTTTTGGTATTATTTCCATACTACGTATAGGTGAAAAACTTCCATTGCAATTTAGGAAGTTTACTAGAAATTTTTTTACAGCGTATACTGAGATATCACGGAATATTAATTAATATTTTTAATTCTTAATTATCTAAGTTTATACTACTCCACGTAAAGTATGTATTTTAAAATACATTGTTCTCTTATGGCGCCCCATTTCGAGCCCGCGCTTGCAGGAGGGGGTAGGGCAAATACCCTTATTTCTACCTCTTTTCGCCACCCCTGGGACATACTTATTAAACGCTGTTCCATTAAAGGATAGAAAATGGTGCAGATTTTCGTTGAGGGCAGTCAAAGAACATTTCAGCTGCATTAGTTCATTACTGAGCATTCCGACTTTTAGAATTCCAAACAAAAAAAAAAACCTTCGAAGCCGGGTTCTTCTCCTTGAGCGAAACCAATCTGGCGACGACCCATCTTTCGCCGCGGAGGATTCACGTGAAGTGAGACCGTAAAGCCTGGATTGCCATGATAGCGTGGTCTCTGCGTAGCTAGTTTCAGTTCAGCAGACCGCAACAGTGGGTTGTAAACTTGGTCGTTTTCCAAGAACAAGTGCGGTGACTCCACCGCTATTGGCCAAATTTCTTAGAACTGACGACTATATATATATATATATATATTATATATATATATATATATATATATATATATATATATATATACACACACACTGTGTTATTGCACGATGGAACAAGACGAAGATGATGCCACATATAAGAATGCAGTTCAGAAATAGAAAATGAAAACCCGAAGAAGGATTATAATAGCAAATCAAAATCGAAGCATTTTTTTTCAGGGGTTGTTACCGGAAAATCTATTTTCCTTTTTCATTTTTTTCAAGGATTTTAGAAAATAAGCATATATATATAGCTTTTGCATAATAGAAGCTGTTAATTATCAAATCTATACACTACAGGATACTGCTAGATCAGGTCCACTAATATTTCATCCTTTTGATGATAAACGTTGCCATCATAATAAATAAGGTAATGAATCACAGCAAACTTCAGAGAACTTTATAAGAATTATTATTTGTATTCTTCTCACTATAGAATATGTGTGTCCATCGGGCTGGATGATTTCGTTGCAAAGAGGTGTGCGTAGAGTGTCCAGGCGAACGCATGGACCAGGTAAGCAGAACCTTATGGAAACAATTGCTATAGGCTGTTCACGGTAAAGTGAGCACTTTTGAGGCTCTAGTTAGAATTCCTTTCAGCCTTTTTTTTTTATCAACCACCTTTTTAAATAAATTTTGCCTTGTAAGTAATAAACATTCTATGTATATTCTACCGCACTTGGAAGTTAACGTCTAAGGGTAAATTTAAATATATTTATTGACTATTACTCCAAATGAAATGGCTTTCAGAAGTGCTCACTTTACCGTGAATAGCCTATATATTCTTTCATTTGTCACAATTCGGTGCGAGTGCTTTGTTTGACTGCCAAGTGGGGCACAATTCTTAAAAACAGAGGCTCAACATGGAGTGCGTGGCGATGGAATGTTACGCAATCGTGACGGAAATGGGAGAGCGCCGAGAAAACCCGCCAATGAACGTCGACGCCCGTCACGTTGCCTACACGCGATATTTAGTCGATAATCGATCCCGAATCGCTGTGTTGCGAGGCCAATGCGCTAGGCACTCTTCGTTCGGATGATATACTTGTGTAGTCTATTCGAGGATTTCTTCGCACTTTTTGAATCAAATCTTCAAAAAAACAAATCACCCCATGTATGCCATGTTTAAATACTTTCAAAATATGAGATGTATCACAAGTTTGACAAATATTTTATTTACAGATTATAATGTTTCATTTTTAATAAATATTTATATAAACAGTGAGAAAACATGTGTGTTGGAAACGCCTATTAAGAAATAGTTCTCATTTCAAAGTATTATTACAACTGAGTGCATACGAATTCAGTGCTTTATTCTTTGATGTAATTTTCTAGACATATTTGAGCTTAGTTTGTACGAGGCGGAGGAATAATATGGAAGTAGAAATTTAGCAGGGCTTCAGAAAAGTGTGAAATAACCGTGAATGGATTATAGTCACGAATTAGCCAAGAGAAGAAGTAGTTATCTGTTTCCAAGTGTTTTTCATGTCGTGTGACCAGACGTCCTCTTTCATCCGAACATGTCATGTCCCTCCCTTTACTCCATCGTCCGGTGTCTCGCAGAATTTTATTCCTCTCTCTGGGAATGCTTTCTTCTCCGCTCACAGAGAATTCGGCAAAAATCTAATAACGCAATTCTTGGATCCGAGCGAAATTTAGGGCCTCTCGAGAGAAAATCTTGAAGGTGAAAATACAGAAAGGAAACGCCTCGAACAAATTTAGCGATGCTACGGCATGCCCGTATCCTGCATTTCAATATTTATCGTCTGTGTTGAGCGCACTAAGGTTTCGTCTATTGTACACGTGCGACGCGAACATGTGTAATTCTACAAATTCAGTTCAACAAACAAAAACAGAAATGCAAATTCAGTGACGAGTGTGCTGAAATGTTTCAAAAAGAGTTCAGTAAAAGCTCACTATCATAATTTGGAAGATGAATGCAAACATTTATATTTACTAACGCTTAAAATTTAAGAAAGCGTAATTTTTCTATATAGACTATTCACAGTTTGTTCACACTTTCTGAATCGAACACTTTAAATATCGTCTCAAGTATGGCGTATTTGGTTGTTTCCTAATAATGTTATGTATCACAAGCGTTTTTTATTTGTTTTAACATAAAATAACTTCAAATGTACTTATTTTTGTTAAAATGATAATTTGTGTGTATTTTGTCTATAAATTATCATTATTCATTTATAATTAAAATATATAAAACAGGGAAAAAGTAGGTGTGTTGGAAATAGTTCTTAGCGAAATATCATTACACACAGTGCGCACGAATACGGTGCTTTGTCCATTTGATGTAATTTTCTATATTCGGCTAAGCTTTGTTTGCACGAGGTGGAGGAATATCCTGGAAGTTGAACTTGAGCAGGGCTTGAGAAAAGTTATAAGTAACCGTGAATGGACTATAGTATATGTACTTAGATTAAAGACGTTTACTAACGAACTCATAATCACATCCTGATAAATACTGTATTAACCAACCCTATTTAATCGCTTTGGATTGTCAAGGCTTACAAATATAAGCACACTGACTGAAAATAACACAAGTAGGTAGCTATAAATGTTGTTCTTTTTGTAGGCTGTCGTAGGCAGAAACATTTTCGAAGTACTACATAGTATATACTTCTCTGCCAATTTTTGCAACCTTCTGCGTCATGCAAAATTAGCATTGCCTTGGATTATATCACTTTATTCATACGCCGACCTTGAGAAACTGTGCAATTATTGGGGATAAATTTATGTTACTGACATTCCAGTTCTTACTGCTACTTTCGTAAATCAAAAATCACTTTCATAAATCAGAAATCACAAAGAAAAATAATAATTAAGCGTCTATACATTTAAACGATTCACTTTCCACATGGCATCAAAACATGGAACATTATCATTCGTTACTGCAAGTTTTCCTGCAAGTATGGCGATACTTATTTTATTATAATTTTTTGTGGTTTTGTTTTTAAACATTGCTGAATGAACAGCGAAACAGCTGTCAAGTATACGGACACAATGAAAGAAAGGTTCTTTCAACCAACCAAATATTTGATTTTACTGGCCAAAAATATATTTTGTAAACAAATCTTGAAAAGCAACAAAATTAATTTTGTTCCTCTAACAAAGTGCATTCTTTAATAAACGAAAACGCTGTTTTGGGCCAAAAGAAATTAGACTGCCAAAAAATTACTTTGTTGAATCAACTGTATATATTTGTTTGGCCACTCAATTGGTCGTCTTCGTTCGACAATTCAATTCAAAATTTGATCGTATTGTTTGTGACAATCAGGATAGTAAGAGTGTTTGTTAGTGTATTTATTGATATAGGCTGTTCACGGTCAAATGAGCACTTTTGAAAGCCCTCCCTAACATCTACTTGTATGTACGTTGTGTATTCTTCCGCCTCATGTAAAACTAACGTTGACATGTGTTTCGACACTTTCTTCATGCGTTGGTCAAGTGAAATTGTGAAGTTATTAGAAAATGAAAATTTCATCAATCTGTTCATTTTGATACTCGAATGCATTAAAAAAAACAGAAAGAGAGATAAATAATTTAAGTGATTTAAAATTATTACCTAACAATTTTTTCGTCGTTAAGATATGAAACTACTTCCTCTCTATCGTTACCAACTTTACTAGACACATGTCATTCAGTGCGCTCGTTAAAATATATACAGGCAGGGGCAATGACTTTTCCTAAGGTTGATTTCAAGTGCTAATTTTATCGTGGACTGTCATAACTTAACAATGGTATAAGGATCCTAATAAACAAGTTCAATAAAGAACTACACAGGAGGCTGTAAAACTTGAAATATTTGTGTATGTATATTGCCCAGTATTTAAAATGTTTGTATTTAAAAACATTCCAAGTTCATCAGGAGTCACGTTAGATGAGGTTGCTGAAGTGTAGCGCTCGGGCGCAGGTGACTTAGGTTCGGATACCAGCCGAGCTCCCAATAATTTTTAACCGAAACTGTTTTATGTACTTAAGAGCCAGACAAAAATTTTGTTTGCACCAAACCCCCTAACCCCCTCCCCCCCCCCCCCCCCACCCGCACGCGATGATTTGTAGTTCTCACTCAACGTAATATATTCTTTGATCCTTTGGCAATCGAGTGGTGTAATTGGATTTTGAATGTAGAAGATAGACTCGGAGTTGCAATGGCAAACTGTATCCCCCGTTTTTGTTACCATCGGATTTTCTGGATTGCCTCCCCTTATGGTCGCAAATTTAAAGGCGTAGTCACTTCAAATAACAAAACACGTCATGCATGGGGTAATTTTTCAAATGTTAGCTTTAAAAAGTGTGAAGAAACCGCGGATAGACTGTACCTAGTAAAGTATATGCGTACTTCCGAATGTATTTTTAAATCATAAACAACCTAAAAAAAAAGAAGGATCCAATATTTGGAGGTGTGGAGCAGCACCGGAATGAAAGGACTGGGAAAACGGGAGAGCCCCGAGAAAACTCGCCGACTAGCAGCATCGTTCGACACTATTCCCACATGCGGAAATGCGGGAGTAACCCGAGCGGGGATTGAACCCGGTTAGCAACCGTGAGAGGCAAGCACTTAGCCACTCCAGCCCCCCTGGGAAGGGTTGGAGGGAAGTTTCCCGTAATCTTGATTTGTAATAATTTCCGTATTTATAAATCTCAATAATAGTTGTGTTGGTTGTTATGAACTGATTAAAACAGAAATACATAAATTTATCGCAATATAAAATTTACAATTTTTCTCGTTATTTTGGTGCAATAATATGTACCTTATGGTAAACATAATTTTTTTAAGGGTGCTTAAGTACTTAAGTACCCCTCTTGTAGGGCTCGAAATGTTTTCCTGTTGTGACGCACTAGGTTTTCCCAGAACAAGTAGTATTTACATATGCATGCGCTAGGAGAGCTCGTAATGCCAGCTCGAGACGTAAAGAATTAACGCAGGACCTTGCAAGCGCTCAAGACGCGTCAACGAAAATCCGCGGAATTTACGCGCACTCAGCGTGCAGTATTTCACGTCTCGTCGGGACATCGCGAAATGCGCAGTTGAAGAACTCCAAATGCGATTGTGTGCCCGCACTCCCGTTAGGCGAAGAGGATAGCACACCTGCCTCTTGACTGGGGTACGGCGTGTTCTACCCCCGATGTTATTTCCGATAATTTCACGCCGTATCATTCTGAACAGGGGCAATAATTTTTACCCCACTTTCCAAAGGCAATATAGGTATAAAATATCTCCCGTACAATTGAAAACATTTATTAATTTTCTTGGAGCTGCACCCGGCGCATGAAAACAGCTCGTGTCCCTGTTGATTGTGTTTGATTTGACGCAGATATCCTCGCATACAAGACTATTCCTGGGATTTACGCGAATTTGGCATCTACTTTGATGTTTACCTCAGGGTTATTTTTAAAAAGTTTTGTTAAGTAAAGGGTTTTACTTTCTGTAATTGCTTCGCCTAGCTATAAAAAGTATTATGGCATGTGATGCCATAGTACATTTACAAAATGAGCAGAAAACGCTGTCTTCTGAAGAAAAAAAAAATTGGTTTTTGATTTCTGACGTTTTACTACCAACATCTTAAGATACTTACTTTCGTGCACATTTGTGGCTGAGTTGCGTAGTTCTTGATTTACGCTCCAACTACTGTATGCTATGTAAAAACTGAAAATATGGAATCTTTCTTGTGAATGGTGTTAACTACAGAGAGCGTATCCCATTCTCTACCAGATCACCGCACCGCCAGAGTAGATGTGGTTAACGCGACCGCGAAACCCCTTAAAGAGCGGGCTTTCCCGGCGCTGAAAAAAAAAAAATATATTGCCTTCAGTCCAAGTCACCATCACGTCTTCCAGCGCAGCTTAAAAATATCAAATATGTTGCGTCCTTCACTCCTCTGAATCCGCCAATCTGATGGAAGAAATCGGCAATGATTAACTGAAATCTGATCCGCGTAATGGTCTGGAACAGTTCAATAATGTTCATTGCGTTTCGTTGCCTCAGGGTTAAATGTAAAATTGAAATCCAGAAGCGGACACGTTTATCGAATGATTAGCATCGATATGTCAAACGTTGTCGGACACGAACAAAAAAAAAATTGATATCTGTTATCGGATACATGATCACAGTAGGTCAGATTTGTTTACGTTAAAACGGTCTTCAGAACAGAAATACATATTATTTGCATATTTACGGCACGATAATTTTGTTTTCTATCACGATTGTAATCCGCTTGTTGAACTAGTCAATGCAATTGCTCGTTAAATCTGATGCCTTGCTTTACCAGTAGTCTCTCGCTTGTTTGGATGAAAGAGCTTTCCTCACTTTAATTCTATTTCCAATATAAACCTTTCCCCATTAATTAAATGGTTTCATTACCATGTTGCACTTTCGTTTCGGTAGTTTGAACGTCATTTAAATCTGGTCCACTAATTAAATTATAACAGTAGTGTATATCTGGAGATACTGGCACAGTGTATATTAAATGGGAGTGTGTGGCTGTGAGCCACCTAATGAGGATCGACTAGAATGAGCTCGGCAGTCTTCGACTAGGGGATTGTCAAATATACCCGAAAGTACTCAGCAGTTACGCCCAATAATTATTCAAGCAAACATATCTGTTTCTGATATTCATATTTGTTTTCATAGGCATAGGATATGTCAAATTGTAACAATATATTTATTATCCGATTTTAAAAGTTATTTTATTTATATTTTTTATATTGTGCCGAAATTATACCTAGGGTATTGCGGAAATATGCAGAAATTCACTCAACTTCATTTCCGGTCCCCTCTCTTGAATTCTAATTAATACACGATGCCAGAATCTGCACATTATTATCTGCATCGACTGTTTTACAAGCATAAGTATGCTACTCAGTATTTTTTTAAACATATGTATATGTGACCAATCCTAGTTCATCATATGAGTAACGACTATCTGAACAGGTAAGACATAATCATGGCATGGATCAGCAACTACTAACATTTTTAAAAATATAGTTGTCTATGGTTTACGAACCAATAGCCTTTGAGAATTGTAGTGTACGAGGCCATGTCGGGTGATAGTCTTACCTTTCGTGCTCTTCTCAAATATCAATCCTCCATCACAATCCCAATACACATCAATCCTCAACAATCCTCCGCCCCAATCCTCATTAATACTCAGGAATCCTCCGCACCAATCCTCAACAATCCACCGCACCAATCCTGAGCAATCCTCGCCAATATTCCGCACAAATCCGCATAAATCCGCACCAATCCTCATAATCAACCGTACAAAGCCGCGCCAATCCTCAACAATCCTACATACCAATCCGTACCAATTCTCAACAATCCTCCGCGCCAAAACGCGCCAATCCTCAACAATGCTCCATACCAGTCCGCACCAATCTTCATCAATCCAACAATACATATAAGCAACATATATCGTTCAGGCATGGCGTAGTGCCTCCACTCGAGACCCCAAACCATAAAAACATCAATTTTCTATCGGACTTAGAGAAAAAAATCTGCTGTTTTTACCCTATGATGGGAGGAATAATGAGGGTGAAATGGGAGTTTTAGGAGAATAATTCAGAGGTCGGAATGAAATAAGAGATTAGCAATTATATTAATTACACGAGTTTCGAATTATTTTTAACGAACATTGTACGTGATATAGTGTCTGTTTACGCACTTTTACGTACCTAATATACACATTTGAGCCCTATCCATGTGATAGGCAAGGCGTGGAACCCTCAGTTCGAGACCCGAAATCATAAAAATAGGTTAATTTTCTATCGAACTTAGAAAGGAATTTGCTGTTTTTACCCAGTGCTGGGAGAATGTTTCATGAATATATAATGAAGGCGGAATGAGAGTTTAAGGAAAATATCTAAAGCGTCGGAATTAAATTAATGGTTCGCAACTATATCAATAATGCGAGTTTTCGAAGCTTATCAGTGAGGTTCGTGCACGAACTTCTGGCTGATTACGTACACCCGATATAGGTCTAAATGTTTAAGCAATAACCACCGGTTAGGCATGGTGTAGGGACCCGAGTTCGGAACCCGAAACTATTAAAAATATTAATTTTCTATCGGACTTAAAACAAAATTAGTTATTTTGCTCAGTGTTTCGGAGAATACATTAGAAATGAATAATAAACGAGAGATGCAATTTTTAGGCATCGGATATAGAAGTCAGGGTAAGATAAGGGGTTCGCAATTCGATTATTGGCCCGAGTTTTGGAAACATTTTAAGCGATGTTATTACATTGATTTTTTACTGTTTAGTATCCATCAATAATTTATACCGAGTTGTAAGTTATCTCCAAAGGCGATGTTTTGTGTACCGACCAGAATTAGAGTCCTGAACAATTATGATATAATTTTCTTTCGGAGTTAGAAAAATCTTGGTAATTTGGTCCAGTGATGGGAGGGATATATAATAAAGGCGAAATTACAGGTTTTGAAGAATTATTCTGGAGTTGGGATGAAATATGAGGTTTGTAATTTTATTAGTAGATCAAGTTTTCTAATATTATTAGCGCAGTTTGTGCAATGCCTAGTATTCGTGCACAACCCGTAAAAGTTTTTAAGCAATATACCTCGGTTTGGCATGGCGTAAGAACCCCAGTTCGAAGCCCGAAAATATTAAAAAATATTAATTTTAACTCGGTCTTAAAAAATATCGGACGGCGTTTTCCGTGTGATATATAGAGCTGCGATGCATGCTGATACCTTAGTTTTTGTTTAAACGTTGGGAAGTTAAAATCGACTTGGACCCATTCTCTCGCTATACAAAGAAGTCGAATTGCAATAAAGAAGGCCTGCCGTTGAAATCAACGATCATGGGATCCGCGACCTGCATCATCGCTACCTGATTGTCGTCAGTGTCGATTCTGCGACAGTTTTTTCACGTTCGGTCAAAATGCTCGGCGACACGAGGTAACCGCGTGTACGAAGAGTCCTTTTTGCATGAGGAAACATTGTGATATCTTTTGAGAGCCAGCACGTGATGGCGTCAATATTCCCTGCTGCCTCGGTGGGTACTGATTCCACAGACGACTATGATGGGACAGTTAATGCTAAAGACGGAACGAGTGCAGTCGTGTCGGTTTGTGTGGAATGCGCGCTTGCAAGACTTTCACGCGAAGTCGACGAACTTCGAAATAAATGGTCGTCAGCTCTTAATACAGATGACCATACAACTCCTACTACAAAGTAAAGTAAACTGTAAACCGAGGATGAAACAGGAGGTGACGACGATCATTGAGACTACACTGATTATGACTATAACGACAGTAACGAAGGTGAAGATGATGGCGAATTTCTCGATGCTTTGACACAATCCTCTACTACATTTGAAACAACAAGCGACTTGAAGAAGGCGGAAGATGCTGAGAATACTGACTACCTATTTCCCTAAGACCCCAATGAACTCGCCGCTGATAGATTTAGACAATTGATTGACCTGCAAAAAGTGGATACTTCTCACGCATAGTTGATATATCTTCAATCATTAGAAAACTGAAAATGGGGGTTATATCGCATGATGTGATGAACTGCTTTCTTCTGAAATTGTAATGTGTAAAACCAGAATATATTTTTATGAAATTTTTTTTTTGTTTTTTCGTACCCTTTCATCCAACAAAACTTTAAAGTGGTACTATGAGCACTCAAATATAAAGGTAATGATCAGCTTCCATAATATTAATATAGATTTTTAAGTACAAGAAAAAAAAAGGATTGGTGTCGAGGTTTGTGCAGGATTGTTTAGGATTGATGTGGAGGATTGATGAGGATTGGTGGATACTGGTGCGGAGGATTGTTGAGTATTGGTGAGGATTGGCGCGTAGGATTGTTTTGTATTGGTGCGGATGATTGTTGAGGGCTGGCGCGGATTGGTGCCGAGGATTGATGAAGATTGGTGCGGATTGGTGCGAATTGGTGTGGACGATTCTTGAGGATTGGTGCGGATTGGTGTAGAGGATTGATGAATAGCGGTGCGGATTTGTGCGGAATATTTGCGAGAATTGGTGCGGATGTGTGCGGAGAATTGTTAAGGATTGAGCGGAGGATTGCTGAGTATTGTTGCAGATGATTGTTGAGCATTGGTATGGATTGGCATTGCGGTGAAGGATTGATATTTGAGAAGAGCACGAAAGGGAAGTCTATCACCCGAGATGCCCTAATACATCTCAATTCTCAAGGGCCTATTGGTTCATAAACCATAGACAAATATGATTTTAAAAATGTTGTTAGATGCTGATATATATACCACGATTATATCATACTTTTGAAAGGAGTCGTTACTCATATGATGGACTTGGATTGGTCACATATTGATACATTAAAAAAATATTCAGTGCCATATTTATATCTACAAAACAGTCGAAGCAGAGAATAATTAGCAAATTCTGGATCGTGTATTGATTTGACTTCAAGAGAGGGGAATGGAAATGTAGTTGAGAGACTTTCTGCATGTTTCCACAATTTCCTATGTATAATTCCAGCATAGTTAAATGAAAAATAATAATGAAATAAATTTTAAAATTTGATTGTAAATACATTTTTTTTCGATTTGACATAACCTATACCTAAAAAACCAATTTGATTGCCAGAAATAAACATATTTGCTTTAATACTTAGTAGGTGTAACTGCTGAGCACCTTCGGGTATGTTCCACAGTTCCCTAGTTGAAAGTTTCTAGCACTCCCTGAGTCGAGCCGAAGACTGCCGAGCTCGTTCTAATCGATCCTCAGTAGGTGGCTCTCACCCACAGCGACAGTCACACACTCCCATTTAAGATACATTGTTCCAGTATCCCTACATATACACTACTTACAACTTCGCGAGTATATCCCTGGGAGCATGTTCTATCTTGCATAATAACTGGCGAGTTTACTCTTTGCTGCGACCAGAGTTCGCGCAAGGCGATCTTCATCTCAATCTAGAGGAATCTCGTAGAAACGGTTCTTTCACGTTGCTGAAGGGAAGAAATTGAGCAGATTCACACTCTACAGTCGTGAAAGACAAGGTAGTTGGATCACCGCAACGATTCCGGCCTCTCTTTAATATTCCGTAGAAATGATGGATCGCAAAATCAAAATTTAATGGAGGTAAAACTAGAATTTGTTCGAATGTCCAATGGTTAGATACCTGAATCATTCGCGGATTCATTATGGGACGCGCTAAAATTCAAAACGCGCGTGTTCATATAACTTTAACCGTTGGTCCATACGGCATTTGACCCCTCCTGGAGAATGGTGGCCCAATCGCCGCCTTCCGCCGTGACAGCAGATAACCAATGCAAAGTTGACATTGGCATATCGGTACATACGATTGTAGACTCTAGCCTACAGATCATTGAAGTCGGAAATTTTTTCAGGTCTCTAGCAATGGTTGATATCCCAAGAACGTTGGTAGTACTTCTTTATTATAGTCATTTAAAATGTTACCCGTTAGGTGGAGCGGGAGTAGCTACGGCCAAGTCAAACGACCACCAATGACACTTGCTCACATATTAATGCGGAACCTTTCCAGTATGAGCATGCATGACATTGAGCCATCTCGCTCGGTGACTGCATAACTCTACCAGTAGAAGAAAGAAAAAAGCAAGAACTCTCGAAAGCCCACGGTTGACTGTAAACCAAGTTCAGCTCAGAAACGCGACCTTGAATTGTTGTACACTTGTTGCTGGGATTCCATGAAAGCAAGATGAATGATATCGGGTTGATGAGGGAGAGGGAGTAGCAGTTATTTCGTGATTCCCGGAAGCTGAAAAGCCAAAGGCCTAGTAAAGGCTGTTCACAGTAAAATGAGCGCTTCTGAAAACCCTGCTTAAGATCTACTTGTATGCACGTTGTGTATTCTTCCACCTTATTTAAAATTAACATTGCCATGGGCCGCATCACCTTATTCATGCGTCGGGCAAGTGAAACTCTGAAATTATTAGAAAACTATACTTTTTTATAAATCTTCTAATTGTTACACACCGAGGCGTAAAAAAACAGAAAGCGAAAAATATAATTTAAATGATCACAAATGGTTACATGACACCTTTTATTCAGCGTTAACATATGTAACTACTTTCTATCCATTGTAACCAACTTGAACGGACACATGTCACTCAGTGCGCCCGTTAAAATTTATGCACGCAGGGGCAGTGTCATTTTTCTAAGGTTGATTTCAAAACTGCTCACTTTATCGTGAACAGCCTTTAATATTATCGATCGGCTACAAAATCTTAGTCTATCAAAATGGCAGGCGGAAATAAGAAATTGAGACCACCCTATGAAGAATTCGGTTTAACAAATTTACGTCTGCGAGCCTACCAGGGGGATGGCTTGTATACCAAAGTGGTGTAACTTATACATTGAGAAATTCTTATATTACTTTTTTCAGATACGACTCGAGCCCGAATGGCGCCTGGCCGTCGAGCAGGTATTCTTACATCTTACGTCATTGGGAGAACAAGTAAATAGTTGCTAACTCTATCTGAGAGGCAGATTCGATAAGTGCTCAATCAACCCTTGAACATCTTACTAGTGACGAAAAGGAAAAGGGTGCACCGCTGATGAGGGTCGTCTTGGCGAGGAGCCAGCGGGTAATGTGTCACCACTAACCATAATGCGGTCTTGTATCATTTAAAGCTCACAATGGCTTAACTACAGGGCGAAGGGGGTGAAGGTGGTAATCAGGGTGATCAATCATCCCCTCTCTCATCATCCCGCCAGAGAACAGAGTCCTGTAGGCATATTCAGCGCTTCTCACTGGCGACGACCAGAGAGAAAAATTACATTGTCCCTTATAGAAATATTTTTATCGACGGGCGATACTTATTTCATCATAAAATTACTTGTATAGCATCATTTGGATGTTAACTTAAAAGAAAAGTTTTGCCAGGGGAGACTCCCGAACACCCTCCTATCAGGGGTATTACATAACCCCCCCCCCCCCCCCCCCCATCTACCCGTTACACACACTCTCCTGTAGCATATAAATCCTTCCAAAGCAGTTACCTAGTTACGCCACTCAAAACTCCGGCTCACTCACCACGTATTCTTTAGTTACTTGCCGATTGAACTTTGAAGACAAAATTGTAATAACTTTATTATATTCGGCTACAGTAAACACGCAATATCTGAACTATTAACACGTAATTATGTCACGGCTTGAACCATACATAGTTAAAAAGTAAATAGTTTACTATGTTGTAAGCAGCACAATTTAACGACAGCAGCTAATCTATAACAAATATCCTGCTTAGTTAGATAAATTCCTAAAGGACATTGACATTTCCAAAATTTTTTCTTAGAATCTCAAAGCTGCAAAAATCAAAATAATATAATACTTTATTACAAGTAGAGCGTATTAATCCGTTGTGTTGTGGGAGGGGGGGGGGATTTTTTTCAATAATGGTACACACCCACAATGCCATATCTGAATGAGCTTATAACAGAAACTAATTTAAAGAAAATCACCTCGCGACACAGGATACATAAATATTATTTCCCACGCCGCTGTTCCGTTGGTTTTCCAATTGTGTGATTTGCCGCTGATGGTTTATCGATTGTTGCGGGAGTTTACTAGCATCCCGCTGATTTGCTTTGAGAAGAGATGTAATATTAGTTATGCGTGCAATGTCGAAAACTGACGCTTTATTAACAAGAGCAAGTGAGGTATAAAATTGAAAATCGAAAGGGGAGGGGTGGAAGGGGAGGGATGCGAGCAGTAGCCATTCCATACCTTTCCGAATATTTGATTTGATTTGACAGTTCTCCAATAACACACCTTAATGTGACTTTAATGCGACTATTTCTTGCCCTCCGGATATTCAAAAATAGCGAAAATAACATTGTTACGAAATATTATTCTTCGACTTTTTGCATTGTGTAAGGAAACAAATCTTCGCCAGAGCGTATTTAAAATTAATGTTGTGGTAAAATGGTATCTAGACTAGATGTTGATTCGCATTGAATATCTGTATTTTTATGTAGCCATCTTACAGTCATTCAAATTTGCGTTAGTACCTCTTTATTCCCTTACTTAATCGGGTTTCTTCCTTGTTGATGGGGTCGGGGAAACAAATCTAGTACTCATACCTACACACCACAGATTGTGTTCATGTAGGACGTCCTTTAATGCACAAGCATACTACTATTCATTATATTTTCGATGAGTTTCGATTGTAGGTATTGCTATTTTGATAATATAGTTATGCACGCTCAGATGGTGCCGAATCAACCTGCAGTTAAAAATTTTCTTTCCATTTCACTTACGGGGAATGCCGTACTTGCAGTGTCATTAACCCTTTAGTTCACCGTGTTTCATATACGATACAACTGGAGTATTCGATTTTTGTTCGTATGTGTATTCATTAAATGATAATAATTTAAAAACCTATAGTAGGCTAGATATGCAAACAAGTTTATGTAAGCAAAGAACAACCTCGTTTCCACAACGGTCGAATATCGCAGTGGTTAGCGCTCTAGACTTGTGATCCAAGAGTTACGAGTGCGAATCCCGGCATATACACTTTGAATTTAAAAAAAAAACAAAGTGTACATGCTGTGAATTGCTCGATCACCCTTCGTCGGGGATAAAATACTATGATGATATATCGGAATGGCGAACCGATGTATTAGAGCTTTGCGAAGTCCTGTCCATTATCGACAATCGATTATAGCAAGAAAAGTCGTATGAAGTTGCAGCGTACTTTTTGGCTTCATGCCTGGAAATCCGCGGACTCCCTCCCCCCTTCCTCCCTGGGCTCACAAAGAACCAGAAACCTCTAGTCTGGAGCTGCTTTGAAGACTTAGACTACTGAAGTCACAAGGTTTTCAGTTACACCAAATTTATTACGGCAAAATATCACTATGGGCTGTTCATGGCAAAGCGAACACTTCTAAAATCAACGTTAGAAGAAAAAAAAATCACTGCCAGCCAACTGCATGTACGATACCGTACACACTGGCTTGCAGTCTCCTAGTCAAGTTGGCAGCTAATAAAGTAAAATAGCTCAAAGTCCGATGTTCTTCTGTTGGTGAAATGGTTAAATTTATGGCAAATAAATTTTTTTCTGTATATACATTCGAGTAGGAATTCATATTTTGACACTACGTTAAGGTTGCTCAAATATCTCCCATTTCACTTGACTAACGCATGAATGAAGACATTACACCCGTTTCAGTATAAATTTTACATTTGGCAGAAAAATACAAAATTAGGACATGTTGGTCTTAAGCGGGGCTTTCAAAAGTGCTCAGTTTAGCGTGAACAGCTTATATTGTAGCTACTCAAGCTTCCTTTCGTGATGCAGAGCCGTGAATGTATCGTTAACAAAGATGGCTTGAATATGTCATTCTACACCGTTTGCTAGGGCCTTTCGCGAAGGCTTGATGGCAATAGGCAACCTCACGTTGGAACAGTGGTTATCAACTCCGCTGGAAGTTAACTAGTTTGCAGTTACGATATGTCAGTGTCATTTCTCGGTAACCTTTCAAGACACTGATCACGCGACGTTAAGGAATATATTCGCGTGTGTGTGTATATGTTAATGCAACACTGTAAAAAAAAATACTTTCCTTAATTTTACTGAAAAGTGCTGGTAAAAATGTATCCAGAAATGTCCGTAAACTCTCCGCAAAATTACGGACACATTGATTTTCAGAAACGGACTTTCTGTAAATTTCACGGAACCTCTCCGTTAACTTCCAAGTCAGTTTTCTGTATTTTCCGTTTAAAATAAAAAGAGATAATGAAGATGTCTTTAATTCCAGTTATGTGGGTGTTCTACCGTGTGTAAAAAATGATATTAAAAAGTTAAAATATTTTATACTTAGGTGAGGTTTGAACCCGTGTCGAAAATTTACCAGTTCATGACTCTAACTTTTTTTTTTTTTTTTTTTCGTTTTTCCCTCATTTGACATGGTCGTGACATTTGATATTTAGGTAGCTCTACTGAGGCCGTCCTGCTGACAGATTCCCAGTGCGGAAGGCGAACTGAAAATCTGCCGTGTCGGAGGCACCGGGGCGCGAGCCCGCGACCCTCATACAGGTCGGCCACCCTACCCCTGAGCTATGAGGGCAAGGCAACCACTCAGTTACAACGGTGAATTAGTAATTGGAGTATAATTTTTCTATCTCTATTCGAAACACAAAAGCAAAACTTCAGTTTCTATTAAATTTTATGTATTTTTAGTGTTGCCAAATGTTACAGACACTTGATGCTATTTTTTAATGTTTGAAAGAATAGGTCATAGTCGCGTAGATAACCTTTACTGCCGCAGAAACTATAATTTTCTTATTACAGTGGCGAAGAAAGCTTCGTGTAGAATCGGCATTGTTTGTCCCCGTAGCTCGAAGCCAAATGGAATACGGAGACTTTCCGTATGTTGTATTTATGGACTTAATTCCATTTTCAGCCATTACGAATTGCCTTCCGTATATACACTGTACGTTTCCGTAAACCATTCCGTAAATATACGGAAATTTTTAACAGTGTACGTATAGATAATAAACCTAGGTTTGTTTATGTTACTGATACTGCTGAGTGAGACGAACACCCATGAATTTATAAGACAGCAGAAGGATTGTTGTCTTTTAGAATATAACAGTGAACTAAATTACGATAGCACTTTCAGTACATATTATTAGTGTTTCAAGGTTTTTATTACAAAATAAAATATGTTAACGTCTACACTGAAATAATTGTAATTGGCTTTTTAACGTCCCCCGGTTTTGTGCTGGATAGCTTGGCAGGGGACGGCTTACAGACTAACTTAAAGCCTAACTTAATTTAACACCCAGGCCTTGCCTGGGATTCGAACCCAGAGCCTCCCGCACCCCAGATCGGTGGCGCACCAACCGACTGCGCCACGGGAGGTCGGCTACACCAAAGTAGATGTCTCAATTTTTTTACATACCGGCATACAAACAACAAAATAGTGAATTATAATTTTAACACCTCAGAGAAGTGCATAACGAAGTCTTATCCAAATCGTCCCGTATTAATTCCCCTGTTTCGCTTAGCTATCTTGATTGTGTGTTAAGGCAGTTTGTGTCTTTTACTTATTTAATATCGATGATAAATAAAGTACTAACTTTTCCTGTTATTCAACACATCAGTCACGCTGAAGTAGCAAATGCGATATATTCCATACGCAGACAAGATTGAGAAGGTAAGATTCAACTATCAGTTAAAATTTAGGTCGAGTGCACAAAAATCTGCGCTACTATGCTTCAAGTACACACAGAAGTAGTACGACGGAAACTGTAACACTGTTTAAGTGGTTATTATTTTTACACTTCTGTGCTTCAGTGAGAAATTATGAATTATTTTGTGTGAGTGAGAAAATACGTGAGAAATGTGCACCAATTGTGCGGCAGTGAAATCAACAAACACAACAGCATCAATTACAAGATAATGCTTTAAAACCACGCACTGAAAACTACTCCAGACTACACAAATTAGTATACACGGAAAATAACTTCCCTCGAAACAATTTATTACTGCATTAAGTCTGGATCAAACTAAAAAGAAAATTCAAGTAAAAAATACTGTCCTGACTCTGGAGTGGAACAAATTTATGTTCTAAAGTTGGTTGAAATGGAATTATTTCAAATGAATAAAAATCGAATTACGTTCGGATAACCACCATCCTTACAATAAGTAATTAGTTAAAATAAAATAAAAGAAAGGAAAATTAAAAGATAATAAATTAAAAATAAATTAAGTGCTGATGTAACTTTAATCTCCTGTTAAATCACATCTCCTCGCAATTAAATCTCCTCACGTAGCTTTGTTGAACCATTAAGTACAAATGACAATCCTTTACAAAATAATTGATAATAGTCCCACAATAAAATACGTTTAACCGAAATCAGTTCTGTAAATTTTTACTTTAAATGAATAACGTTCTCTCAGATTTGTATTAGATTACTCTGGCGTAGTGACAGTCAAAGAGCTGGGCCACCTCGTTTTAAATGTCAAAACACATTAAATCTGAAGAAATTTTAAGTTAATTACGTAGAACTTCAATTTACAGTTCTCGATAGCAAGTTAGAATGCTTTTACACTCCCCTTCCCTCCCGGTATAGTAAACTGGACGGCGTCACCTGAATGAAACTGAGTCATTACTATGGGGCCTATAGCGCCTGGCACCGGTCGATGCATCTTCTTCAGAGAATTTGTTAAAAAAACACTTAAACAAAATTATTATTAGTAGTTATAGCCCTCTTCTTGCATGGCTAGACTTACTAGACTCTGAATATGCTTCTGGGACTCTTAATTATCCAACTTATTTATGATGGCGTCGGGGATTATAGGGATAGTTCCCCGACGTAAAATTTCAAGTCCGAAACGTTCGAAAGTCCCGCAAGAAGCTACTACTTCCAGCAATTACGTCAAAAAGTAGCAAAAATATGAAAATAATAAAACAAAAATGTAAGAAAATTAATTACAATCAAAATGAAATTGAAAAGGCGTTAAACACAATATAAATTCATTACAATATTATTACAACCACAAGATGTCTTTAAAACTCAATAATTTAAAATTTAGGTAAGGAATTACTGAAGTCATATAAACAATTAAAATGGATGCGTTGATTCTAATTACCATTAAAATTACGTTTATGCAAAAAAAAAAAAAAAACAACTATCTGGGACTAAGAATAGTATTACATTAAAAATATAAACATCAAACGAAAATTTAAATAAAAACAAACAGTAGGTTGTTAATTACTGTAGAAAATACACTTTAGTTTTTTTCTTTACTGAAACCAGTATAGTGTGAAATAAGTCAGCAAGAAAAATTCTCAGAATAGTTCTCTAATGAGATTCAGAGGTACAAGTAAACAAACTCTATAACTAGCATCAGAATGTTGTGTCGTTTATTAAATTTCTAGTTGTTCCAGTCACTTAAAGCTGCTCTGTTGAAGGAACTATTTTCATTCCAGTAAAAATAGATTACGCTCCTATGGTACATAAAGTTTGTAACAACAACGGAATATGGTAATGCAAAGCTAACAGAAAATAAAGCTCATAGTGTTTTTTTCATATAAATAACTAGGCTGTGAAAAATCAGCATCTGTAATCAGATGCTAAAAGCGCTAAACTGTTTGATAGCGACAGAGAAATAGTTCTAGCGAACGATATACAGTACTGAACCTGTTATGTAGTTACTACATGAGAACATTTGTTAACAGTTAGGTTCGTTTTGATACGTATATTTAGTAGCAATTAATGGTGCCAACAAACTACCAGATTGTTATCACTATTGAAGGTTTGGTTTACATAAATTTGGATAGTCAAGTGTAATTTTCCACGCTAGCTGAAAATCAATTAAGAGATAAATAACTTTTTAAATTTTAAAAATAAATTTTAGATCATCAAATTTTATTCCGAATTGCCTCGTGCTTCGTCAATAATCAGTAACATGTTGTATGAAATTATACGAGATAAAACAAAAATTAATTAATTTTATAAAAGAAGTTGTTGGCAGTTTTCCACTGCCTGTAATTATATCGTCAATAAATCACTTTATTTTTTTTTGTGAAATCACGAGCTACCCATCAATTGAAACAAACCGTAACGAACGAACGCCAAAGCTGCTGAATTTTTGTATCGTATCTGTGGGGACACCACTTTCAGTGTGAGTGTTGTGTTTCAACAAGCCGACTTTCAAGCACTCTTCATTCGAGTGTGTTAAACAGTAGGTACTTCTGCAGCGAGACACTTCCGCTGGTTTTCCGAACTAATGAGTGTTACAGTTGTGTTTATTTTTTCGTCCACTTCAACAGCGGTGTCGTCTGACAAAACAAAGAGGCGAGGAACTCGACGGTTACCCACGATATTTAACTTGGCGCGGGTGAGAGGTAATGTTGATTTTAGAGTGGCGCCATATTTAAATCAAAGAGAAAAAAAACTTACATGCGTGTGTGTGTGCAGTAAACAAATGTCTGGAATAGCTGTAAGTGATTTTGGCTGCTCCAACAGGACACTTTTTTTTTTTTTTTTTTTTTTTTTTCATAATAGAAATTAAAATACGCATTGCAAGAGACAAATACTTGAAAATGATAAATGGAAAATCATTAGGCGTAAATGAAAATACTGTTCAACTCTCATATGGTATCGGTAGTATTCTTGTTAAAGGCTGTTCACGATAAAGTGAGCGCTTTTGAAATCAACCTTAGAAAAATGCCACTGCCCCTGCATGCATATATTTTAACGGGCGCACTTAGTGAGATGCGCCCAGTAAAGTTGGTAATGAAGGATGGAAAGTAACTCCATATCTTAACGTCGAATAAAAAGTGTTAGGCAACCATTTGGGATAACCTAAATTATTTATTTCGCTTTATGGTTTTTTATGCACGGAAGTGTAAAAATTAGGCTGATTTGTATAATATCCACTTTTATATTAATTCCACAGTTTCACCTGTGTGATGCATAAATAAAGTGATGCGGCCCATGGCAATGTTAATTTTACATAAAACGGAAGAATACGCAAAGTGCATACAAGTAGATCTTCAGCAGTGCTTTAAAAAGTGATCATTTTACCGTGAACAGCCTCTTCTTCCTTTCTTCCTTGAACTTCGTCATTTTTTCTCGAACTGCTCATCTCTGTTCTTCAATCCACACTTTCTTGGGTCTTGGTTCCGGTCGGTCTTCCGGAAATTCTGCGTTGTCGATCAGTCGCCTAATGTTCTCTCTGTTGTTGAACAAATCTCCCGCTATCCCAACTTTTTCTGCAGCGTTCCTGGTCTCTACGACATCCATCCTGTTGTGAATTTCAATTTTGCTATGTAGTTGAATATTTTCTTGGTGAGTCTATTCTCATTCATTCTTTTTAGGTGTCCATAAAATTCCAGTTTCCTTTTTCTCATTGTGTCTGTAATTTTTTCGGTATTTCTGTGCAGGTCTTCATTCTTCCTCTTGATTCACGTGTTGTCTGTGTTTTTGAGTGGCGCCGAAATTTTTCTCAGGATTTTCCCCTCTTTTACTTCCAATTTTCACAGTTCTCCTTTCTTGTTCATCGTCAGGAAATATTTGCAGTATAGGTTACTGAGGCGTAGCGCTCGGACGCAGGTAGTCTAGATTCGAAACTCGGTCGATCTTGTAAACTATTTTTATATCGGCCCAGACTGTTTAATGTACGCGTAGCCAAACAAATCTTTAGTTGCACCAACCAACTATTACAGTTTGGGACAGCCAAATGAGAACAACAAAATAATTTGATTTTAGCAACAACATATTTAATTGCCCCTGTACAAAGGAATAATTTGGTTGCACACGAAGCAAGTCTTGTTTGATTCAACAAAACCTTTTTCTCAGTGTACATCTCATCCCAGCGGACTTGGTTCAAATCACTGAACCCGACAGTCGTGTGCTGTACGCCTATACAGTATTACTCAGCTGGGATGTTCACGCCAAATATCTTCCTAACCGCTGAAGGTATCGAAATTTTGTTATCGAATTCGTAAATGGCACTACGGGGCTCATGCGACACAGACAATGTCTGTTCCGGAATGTAATAAATTATTGAGATAGCTATATCAATTTTTGGTTTATTTAATGGGAGTATACACATTTCTCTCAAAAGCACTATATTGTTATTAAGCGACGAGTTCACTGACGTAATTATTTTGAAAATCAGACGAGCATTTTTAAAAAATATAATAGTGTGTTCGTAGATGTATGCATTTGACTGTAGCTGTGGCGGGGTAGGTTGCATAATCAGCTGGGAGACATCCAGCGGAGTGTTCCTGTGATGCATGCGCTATTGTTACGGTAACACAAAATTCAAACTATTACGAATCAGTTTTTAAGTGAATTCATACCTGAAAGGGCTTAAGGTTGTAGCTAAATAACGAGTCATGATTAGGAAGAGCACAACAGTATAAGATGGGGTTTATTGAACATATGGATTATACAAGAACTATTCACGTAACTATTGATCGGGGGAGCTTAAATGTAATACCAAATTGCTAATTAATTATAATACGTCTTATTACCGCACACCACTATTATTACAATCTAATTGGAAAGTCCCCACCTTGTTAATGTTGCCGTAGGCTGAGTCTAGGAGGGGGTCGACGATGGCCGGACATACCCATCTCCATGTATTCTAGGTCCGCCTGCCCGACGACAAAAAACGCCGCTCCCAGTGTTACGTTGGCCTATATATCGGGCACGTTGTTTAATATTTTCGGCCCCGTTTACTGGCGGGTGGAGAGTGTTTCTGCAACTGTCTTTCGCAAGGTGTTATTGCAATCACGCTCGTGCCCTGGTTCAATGGCTGGAGGTGTGATCAGGCAGGCCGTTTAGCTAAGGCCTGATCACTTCATAGCAGTTCGCATGCGGAGGGTTATTGATGTTACGGTCAAATAAAACGTGTGTTTAGTTACATGCCCATATCTTAATTACAATTAATTCACCGAGCTATCGTGTCTTTTTCACAGTCCACACTAATGCAACATCTTCCAACACAACACTACGTAATGCAGATCATAAATCCGTTCCATTGCGAAGTTAGCAGTAATTATTTTTTTATGCATTGACGTGTAAAGCGTAGTAAGACATTTGTACACGTGAGTGTTATCTGTTTCGTCGTCAGACGAATTAGGATTGCATCTGTTTGACATACTGGTATTTAACAATAATTTGAGGGTAAAACTTAAAAGCCTACTTTCTGTCTATAAATTATGCCTTCTCATCACAACTGGACTGCTTTATTTTATTGGAGCAGAGCCGAAAGAGAAAAGAAATGTCTCAATGGCTAGGGGCTTTTCCATTAAGTCAGAAAAATTACATAATACTTTATGGTGACATTACTTTATTCACGATGGCTACCTCTCGAAAATTTAAATAAATTTAATTTCAACACGCGTGAAGACAAATTTTCATTTAAATTTTATTCTACGTCATGTACATTGATGTAAATACGTTTTAATCTTCCTGATAATTGCCCTAATTCAGACCACAAACTTGAAGAAACTGGCTTTCTCATGGTTATAATTATCTCATTAAAGCGGCTGGGCTATTGTTTAAAATTTTTAACTTTGAAATTGTACATTTGCACTGAATGTAGTGTCGCTAATTTGATTAATTCCTACTCTAGTTGGGAATAAACGAAGTCGGTGTAAGTCAAACCTTTGAATATGAAGGAAAAAGATAATTACGCAAACATTTAATTGGCTAATTATATAGCGTACTCATTGCATGCTTCGTTAATGATCATTCGCCAACCTATGAGACTGGGAAATTAAAAAAAAAAACTCTAAGAGGCGAAGAAGTTTTAAAACAAACGCAGAGCCTAAACAGCAGATTCAAGAGACTGTACTTCTCGTCCCCTTCTTGGCATCCTCTTCACAACGAAGAAAATTTTCGTTTTCTAGGAATTAATTTTCTCCCAAAACAATTTTCAGGAAATGGTGGGAGCGTGGATAGCTTACTTTCTCAAATTTTCTTCTCGCAAAAATGAAGTAAGTGTAAACAAAAAAATTGTACTTTTGGGAAACTATACCTACAATCATAACCACTTGGTCTCAACGACAAGGTGAAACAAACAGATGACAAATATTTAAGTTATATAAGTATTCGATAGAAAAAGTTATTGATTTAAATATTACAATTTTCTCTTATATCATTTTATTCAAGTGGATTTCTAGGAGTGTTTGGTGACTCCTATAGAAGGGCGCTGTTCTTCTAACCAAATACCTTTTATTCCTTTACGAATAACTTGGCAAACACATTGGAGAACACTTTTACTAGCGAAAGTTTACAAGGAGCTTGTTAGAAATGGGAACCGTGAAAATTTCCTTACACTGCTAAAATGCGAAGGAATTTGCAAAACAAAAAATCAATAACCAATTACTGATGGATAAGATGAAAGTGTCGTAAGAACAGCGACGTGTGTTGTACTGTTGCAAGGTATGCTATGTTTTGCTCTGTGCTGTACCCAATCGTCTGCTAGTGTACACATCGGCCACTTAAATGCGGTAGTGCAGGTAACGTCACAGCACGTGTGTAATGGGTGCCTCGCCGCTCTCTCGTGAGTGGCCGCAGTACATTCAGTTAATCCTGGCTCCGCTCTGGTTACTGGTTCCTGCTGCGTGCTCCGAGAGTGTACAGCACTGCGTAAGCAGCAGCTTACCTTGCAACACTTCACCACACGCCACTCTGTAAGAAACACTAAGAAATGTAAATTTCTACCGTTTTATCAAACAATTCGATAAGGCATAGCTTGTAAATGTTTGCAATTATCGCCATGATTTATAAGCATAGTGTCAGGTACTGCAATGTGTTTGTTATAACTTGCTAAATATGTGCACAGATCGCAGACACTGTGCAACAGAGAGTTGTATGGTTCAAGGTGAAATTATATATCTTATTAAACAATTTAGATCATAATTTACATTTGCCAATGAAATATCTCAATGTGTCCTAGTATCGTTTTTATAACAACTTCTTATTTCGTTAAAGCCGGTTCAACAGCTCACATTATCGAAAAAATTTTAAGAAGAAATTATAAAATCTCGAGAGTAAATATTCGTGAATCAAACTATTTTTGATATGGTGCATATATTTTTCGAGTAATTGGGACTAGCATAATTCCGAGTTGTACTAAAGAGAAAGCAGTATGAGAACAAATTTATAAAATTAATCATTTTGACTAAAAAAAAAGTTGATTCACATTGAAACTCACTAATGCCACTTTTCATGCATCTCCGTTACGAATAAGTGGTTGCACAAAAGAGTTAAATATTATTGATATGGGTATAATGAATATACATTTCCCTAAATATTCTTTATAATGAGTTTTTCATCCAGTGCGTGCTTCCTAGAGTAATTACCAATTATGTAATTCAGGAGATCAAGTGAAGTAAGTGCGAAAGTTTGTTAAAAAAAATTTAGATCAAAACTCAAAATTTAATCGAAAAATAACGTCTTCCCTTACTTGAATGAAATGCCGTTTAACACTTTGAGGACTATACTCGAGTGTAATTCGGGAAAAACTTGTTTGACTATTTCGTTTCACATAAAAAACAAAACTGGTGCGGCTATACTGACATCAATTCCCTATTTCATAAGGATTTTATGTAGGAACTAATACACTATCAACAACGATCTTCGTAAATGAACGACACATTTTTGTATGGTTACGGAAATCAACACGATGGGATGTACATCCTGTTACATACGAAAGAACATTTAGTTTGAAAACGGTGAACTCGGCATTCCATTGGTTGGTAGCCGGCCAATACGGGACTGGTGTCGTTTTGACCAGTAGAATGGCGTTAAGTGACAATAGGGGCAAATAGAACATGATTTCCTGCAGCGATATGGATATAGGTGAGTAACGTCTAGCTTGTCTTTAAATCTGGTAAAAGTGAGCCGACCTCAGATGTTAGAAGAAGGCTCCTACATACAATGTCTAGAGCACGGTGGGTTCGCTCTTGGACTTTCGCTAGTGGGAATCATGCTGGGCGGCGGGTTTACTCGGAGGTCTCCCGTTCCCTTCTTGCATTCCGCTTCACATCCATCGGCTTTCAAGGCCCCGATGTTTAGAGCATCCGCAAATATCCACTCTACTCCTACACACAGTGACGTGTGGCGAAGTGTTGCAAGGTAAACTGGCGCTTGTTCACTCCTGTACATTCTCGGCGCACGCAGCAGGAACCGATAACCACTGTGAGGCCTAGGGAAACTGAATGTATTTTGGACACTCACAACGAGCAGCAAGGGACCCATTACTAGGGATAGGAAAAATTCGCGAGTTCATTTCAGGACAAGATAGACGCCCAACACGTGTACACTGAAGTCACTTTTACAATAGCATCACTGTTCATTAGACACGCCCTGGGCGAATCTGAACCCGTAGCACGCTTCCAAGGACACGAGTAGCGAGAGCCATACTGACAGGTGTGGAGTAACACTGGCTAATCTCTGGAGCAGCAGCCAATGAACAAACATCTGAGGCTCGCGTGTGCACAGGACTGTGGAGTCTAGCCTACACGACACTGAACTCGCGAAATTTTCCTATCCCTACCCATTACACACGTCCTGTGGCGTCACTGGTCGAACTACGTTTTAGTGGTGGATGTGTAAACTAGCAAGTAACAGGGTACAGCACACAACTAGCGACAGCTTACCGTGCAACAGTTCACCACACGCCACTGCCTACACACGCATAGAGAAAGAATGATGGAGTGAGAAGTGGGCGGGGGAAGAAAGAACAGTAGAGGGAAAAAAGAGGAAGAAGAGATTTATCTAATGCTGTTTCGAAAGGAGGAAAGTGGGCTGCAAAAAAAAATCCAAAGCACCGCCAAGAGACACCAGGAAGCGCCACTGAAGTTCCTGGTAGTGTAAAGGCTATTCACGATAAAGTGAGCACTTTTGAAATCAACCTTAGAAAAATGTAATCTCCCCAACCTGCATATATTTTTAACGGGCGCAGTGAGTGACGTGCGCCAGTTAAGTTGGTAATTATGGAGGTGAAAGTAGTTCCATATAAATAATGTCGAACAAAATGTGTTAGCTAATCATTTGTGACAATTTAAATTATTTTTCACGCTTTCTGTATTTTTTAATGCATCGACGTGTAGAAATGAGCAGGTTTGTACAATATTTACTTTTCTAATAATTTCACATTTTCCCTTGGCCGACGCATGCATAAAGCGATGAGGCCCCTGGCAATGTTAATTTTACATAAGGCGGAAGAACACACAGAATGCACACAAGCAGATCTTAAGCAGGGCTTTCAAAAGTGCTCATTGTACCGCGAACAGCCTATATCAGTTTTGCGCAACATTTTGCTACACGAGGCTGAGGCGGCGCTGAACGTCATGCGCGAGCTTTCTTCGCACAAAGTCGCCTCTCCGTTTGCCAGCTTCTCGCGACGCGTATGTTCGCCGTTCGTGCATGAACTACTTCCTGCTCCTTGGTTCACGTACAAAAAAAAGGCTGTTCACGGCGGAGAAAGGACTTAGAACTAACAAAATATCATAGCTAATAACCACATATGTGCTACAGGTTGTATCTAAACTACTGCAACAAACTTTGGGAGCTGATTCCTTGTATCAAAACAAGCAAAAATGGTCCTACGAATGTATGTTGTGCAAAGCTTTTTTACTAAGTTACCAAGCGTTACAGATGGCACTTGTGTACATTTACGCTATCAGCACGACGTGTAAGGTAAAGGAAGAGAGGTTGCAGTTCTGCGAGTGTAGCGAGTAGCGAACGGGGCAACAGAGGCTATGCCACTCATGCGTCGCCGGTGATGTGGCCAATGTAACTCACATAACAACGGGCTGTCGGACATGTGTTCATCAAAACATTTTTGCTTGTTTCTATCCCAGGAATCACCTCCAGATATTTTTTTTATAATAGTTTAGATACATTCTATAAACGGTGATTCTCAATTACACCGACAAACAAGGAAATCATGTGTGACACTTAATGCTTAAACCTAATATTACGGGAGGTGTGAGCCCTTAAAAAACGAGATTTTGAGCCCTATTTGTGCAAAATATCGGCTCTTACGTTGAAGGTCCCAATAACATACAATATTGTACCGAGAGTTGCCATTGTATTTTACTTCGTTAGCGATATTTCGCAGAAATACGGTTTAAAACCTCGTTTTTTTAAAGGTTAATACCTCCCTTAATATTTGGTTTAGGCATAAAGTGTCACACATGTTTTCCTTTTACTTTTTCATGAAGAATCATCTCCCGAAGTTTGTCGGTCTAATTGCGAATCATCCTATATATTAGTGTCACGTAGGCTCATAATTAAGTTGGCAGCGTGTGAAAAAAGATAGTTTTTAAAGCCCGTGCCACACTGTCAAATTTTTTCGTCAAACTACTTCCAATAAGTTTTGTCAAATAAAGTTGGACAGTTATGACGTCATCTAAACGTCATAAACGCCGCCATATTTGTCTGATTAAGTTGGATGGCTTCAGTTTCCATTAAACATTTGAAGATTGGACCGGTACTAAAATTTTTTCGGTGTTTGACGGTCTCAGTCAATCAGAATCGTGCACGACAAATATGGACGCAAAAATACTTTAAAATAACGAACAGTTGCTGGAAACGAAATAGGTTATGAAGATAATTAATTTATGTAGAAATGTCTGGGCATAAATTCTATTTTAAGTAAATATTACATGTACTATTACGAACTTAGAGGCATTAAATTTAATTTTGCAGGAAATATTTCTGATAAATAAAATTTTAATTTAGTAAAGAAGCGAAAATAAATTACAAAATTCCTTACATTTCTTCCTGTACTTGTCTGCGTGGAAAAACCAAAGCAATGCCTATCTCACCAAGAAAATTATTTTTAAATAATAGTTCAAATTTGATTCTCCCAGTGACAGTGTGACACATCTTCAAACACATTCAAGATTATTTGATAACATTTGTTGTAAGAAAAAATTTAATGGCCGTATTTTTTTTTTTTAAACTTTGTTTTCCAGTATAGTTGAAGACGAAAATTTGACAGTGTGGCAAGGGCTGAACGCTAGACGTTGTATTGTGAAGTGTAATATATAAATCTGTGGTCACTGAAAGTAGTATTTCTTGTTTTGTACACATTGAAGTGAGAATTTTCGTATCGGCAACACATTTACATTTATAATTATTCATGGCTTGCGCATGAATAAAATCATCATGCCCAGGGCAACGTTAATTTTACGTTCGGTGGAAGGATACAAAACGAGAAGGAAAAGTATGTCCGTAGAAGGACTCGCTAAAAGCTCAATTATCCGTCAGCAGCATATGACATTTTTATACGTTTTACAAACAGAATTTTGGAAACTGTTCACCGTTTTGTTTCTTGTAACACTATAGGTGAAATATTGCACCTTTGCACTCCACTGTCTTGTAACACATTAAAATTGTTTACATATCTCCAAGTTTATTATACACACGAAATCTCGTGTCCGCTTCTTAAAAATTAACATTCGTGTTACACATTGAACAGTATAGTGATGTGGAATTTGCCCTAGTTTACTGATGTTACAAAAAAAAATCTGAGAAACCAGTTCGCATTTTTTTTGTAAAAGTTTAAAAAAAATCAATATTACACTGACATGACAAAATTCATGTGAGAGCACTATGTGACTGAATGACTCGTGGCGCCACCACTGCAGAACGACGTTGCACGGCCTAAACCGATCTCAGTTGTGAACAAGTGGTCGTGTCATTCGGATTGACTGTCGTTTAATGCTCATGGCAAGGCGATGTGAGTTATCAGAGTTAGAAAGGGGCATGATTGTGGATGCCAGAAGGAGGGGGCATTCAATTTCAGAAGTTGCTGAGACTTTCAATATTCCTCGATCCACGGTGTCACGTGTGTACAGGGAATAGAAAAATCAATAAGGTATTGCGATCGACCGTGGATAACACAGTGGCTATCCAAAGTTACTTGATAATCGTGACCGACGGAGGTTTGGTAGAATTATTCGTACTAACAGAGCAGGAACACTCGCTCAAATCACAGCTACATTTAATGCAGAAGATGTCAGACGTGTATCTAGCAAATCTGTTAAACGTGCATTAGCTTCCATAGAATATGGTAGCAGAAGACCCACCAGAGTACCCTGTTAACAGAACGACACCGGGCACAACGCCTCACTTGGGCTCGTGAGGTTGCTAATTGGACCCTGGAGGACTCGAAACGTGGCCTGGTCCGATGAGTCATGATACAAGTTGTTTCGGGCTGATGACAGGGTTAGGGTATGGCGCAAACCCAATGAGGCCGTGGATCCCAGTTGTCAACAATATACCGTGTAGGCTGCTGGTGGTTCCGTAATGGCGTGGAGTGTGTTCACATGGCATGGGTTGGGTCAGTTTTCCTGACAACGATGGGATTTTCCAATGGGATAATGCGCCGTCTCATAGGGCTTCGGATGTCCAGGACTTGTTCGAAGAGCATTCTGGAGAGTTCCACCGAATGGAGTGGCCAGCACGTTCCCCCGACATGAACCCAATCGAGAGCCAATCTCACCCAAGATCCTTCACCTAAATATACTAGGGAACTTTGGGCAGCTATTCAGACAGCATGGCTTAACATCTCTCCAGAGGTATTCCATCCACTTGTGGAGTCCATGCCACTTCGAGTTACTGCATTTCTTCGGGCTAGAGGGATCCCTACACGTTATTAGACGGGTATCCCATGACTTTTGTCATGTCAGTGTACTAACTGCTTTGTTACAAATTTTCCTTAAATTACGGAAAGTACTGTAAAAAGTATCTTGTGTTTGATAATTTACGGACACTTCGTATATAATAAATCCGTAAATGTTCGGAAATTAATGTGTAGCTTTACGGAGAGATTCGTATATAAACTAAACTTTTCGTAAGTTTGCGGAATTTTAAATAATTCTAACTAGATGGAGATTTTTGAACATTCGCCATTGCTATGCATCACAATGGCGAATGTCCGAAAATATGCTTCTGGTCATTCACTTCCATTTCACTGTTAATACACAGATCACTTTAAATTATCTCTTTAATTTGAATCTGTTTTAAAATTAGTTTTATTTTCTCTATGAAGTTATATATATATATATATATATATATATATATATATATATATATAATATATATACATATATATATACACACACACACACACACACAACTTGTCTCGGACTGAGCTTCGAAGACGAGCAAAAGAGCTACGGGACAAGTATCTTGCCTCGCTAACTACGGTATTCTGGCTGTGACATTTCTGCGGAAAAAATTTGCAGCTATTTTTCCCAAAACTCTCTTGGTGCCCTTGTTTATGATCACTGTAAATGCTACTTAACTACAGAGAATTAAGTACAATAAAGTCTTCTTTGCTTTTCCCACCGCATTCGGTACCAATTAACGCGGGAGCCGCTTACCCGGAGCGTGAACTGCGTTGCAATGTGTTTTATATATATATATATGTTTGTATGTGTGTGTATAAGTTCAATTTGGTAAACGTGTGCCTAAATTGCTGATGTACGAGAAGAAAACATACAGACTAGACTTGTGTGGTAATTTCAAGACTTCACGCACACTAGAAACATTATTTTAACACTTCCAGTTCGCCACACTTTTACCAGTTTTAACGACAAGCTAGACGTTAGTTACCTATATCCACCGCTGCAGGTACACCATGTTATATTGGTCCTTATTGTCACTTAACGCCATTCTATTGGTCAAAACGACACCAGCCTTTCTGTATTGGCCGGCTGTGAACCAGTGGATCGCCGATTTTACCGTTTTCCAACCAAATGTTCTTTCGTATGTAACAGGATGTAGATACCATCGTGTTCATTTTATTAACTACACAAACATGTGTCATTTATTTATGAAGATCGTTGTTGATATAGTGTTAGTTCCTATTCAAAATCCTTATGAAATAGGGAATCGTGCAAGACGATGTCACTGGTCGGCGGGTTTTCTCGGGAATCTCCCGTTTCCCCCGTCCTTGCATTCCGGCGCTTCTCCATCCTCACCTCGCTTCACCCTCGTCGGCTCTCAAGACCCCGATGTTTAAGAGCCTTCCAAATCTGTCCTCCATTCCTCATTAGTGACTTACAAAAAATTGTGGAGCAATCCATAAAAATAGCCATTGAGCTGGTTAACGCGCGCCGTTCGTTCGCTAAGACGACTAAAAAGTCAGCTACAACCAACTAAGCCTAATGAAATGTACGAATACAAAAATAATTGACTGCGGTAAAATATTATGCAAACACCAGCAAAGTACTCAAGTAAAAATGACGAAAAAGAGCACATGCACAATAGAGATTACCGGTTTGGAAACATTTGACTATTCGTAGTGTCCGCATGCTCTGTCATTAATGTTTAACATGTCTTATAAACCAATTCTCTATAGCTAAGAACAATTGTGCATTACTATTAAGAGTTCATTTAGATCATAAGTTTTGAAATTACTATTAAATTTTAAATTACAACTAATAATTCTGAATACTATATTTCTTCGTGGTCATCGTCAAAGATCGCCAACATAACAATACACACACTGCGAAAACTCATCAGTTGGTACAATACTTCTCAAATGTGAACATTTGATGTTTACATACCGTGTAGGTTGGTCGCATTGTCCGTCAAATTTACAGCACGTACATTACGCAGTATAATACTAAACCACAGAAAGAAATCTCCCCACCTTCACAATTGTCTTCCACATACGCATCTGGGCGAAATTAGCAAGGACATTGTTCCAAGGTCGTCTTTAACTCCGCATTCGCAAGGTGCAGTTTACATCCGCGTTCGCGTATGTAAATATCGCTGCTCATGTCACATTACCATAATCTTTCAATACCAAGACACACAACGTTATGAGACGTTTTCAGTCATTCGTGTACATAGAAACATTTCTTAATCCTAAAACGCCCTGTTGTTAATTGCTCGAAATATACAACAAATCTGCATTAAATATATTAATATTATCTCTTTGTCTGTTTTGAAGGGAAGAGTAATTTGGTTTTACACACACATAAAAAAAATCTTGAAACAAAATATGAATAAAAAATACTTGAATGTTAAGCTAATTATTAAGAATTATTACAACATTAATATAATTATATATATTATTTTTTAATTCCCAAATCTCTTTAAGCTTTCTACCACAACACACAGACCTACTGGTAGGCAAATGAGAGTGGCAAACGAGGGCCACGCTTACGTTAAGTTGTTATGCATGTCTTTAACCCTTTCAGGTGTATGCACGTATATACTCTTTCCGGAGTCCTGCCTCAGAACTACGTTTATTTTTTCTGCATCCTTCCGCCACTCATGTAATTGACATTGGCTTGGACCTGGTCACTTTATCCATGCGCTATCCAAGTGGAACCGTGGAACTGTTATAAATGTATATGTGTTTCTAATATCCACATTCTTACAGTACTGTAATGTGTGTAAAACAATAAGTACCAACTTCATGTACCATAAACATAAAGGTTACAAACGCAATACTACTAGTGTTCAGAACTGTTTTTATTTATTCGCTGCCAACTTAACCAGATGGCATCATGCCAGTGTCCACTGTAGCATGCATATGTAAAGACAGGCAATGATTTTCTTCAAAGGTTTATTTCCAACGTGCTTACTTTATCGCGAACGGCCTGTATTTTTAAGTACGCTCTTATAACCTTTGTTTTTGAACACTAGGTATCATTTTCAATCATTATAAGCGTTGGATGGAAAAAAAAATGTTGAAAAGAGGAAGCCGTAAAACAATTCCTCCGCTTTTTTGGAGCGAGTTTTCTTGGGATATACGGTAACCAATGGCGCCATCGTCCAACAAGCCAAATCTCTTAACGCCACTTTTGGTGTGTCAGTAATAAAGGTGTGGGTATGCATGTGTTAGGGATTTCTACTTTCCTTGCAAGCAAAAATTAAATACTTTAACATTCTAAGCTTTGGCACAGTTGTACAAAATCTGCTGACTAGCATGTGGTATTCCGGCTACCCAAGTGACCAAAAACATAACGTTTAGAATGGAATTTTTTAACTACTTAGTTATTGACTAGGATTACATAGATAAAATGTACGCTATAGGTTTCAAACAAGAAACCACAAAATCTGTACATATGCAAAAATACTTGTTTTAAATGTATGCAATTTTATTGTGTAAGACTTAAAATTAACAAATTTAAAAAAACTTACTTTTAAACTAATTTAATTGTTTTAAACATCATTTTCTAAGAGGGACTTTAAAAGTTTTTTTCCTTCAAGATATATAAATCCCAATATCACAGTGCTGTAGATACAAGACAAATTTTTTGTCATATTTACTGAATTGGTTCATCTCACTAACTTTTGGCAAAAAGTTATCAACTTTTAAATCGAAAACTTTACACTTTAACATCCATTGTTCTATATGGCAATTACCAGTGAACTAATATCTTGTAAATAGATCTAACACCATAAAAATACGTCCAGTCAATCAAATTAAGTTCTTGATAAATATTTCGGGAGCTCATGCACTACAACACATTTCCATAAACATTTTCACAAGTGGGTTACGTGCCGGACAATGCCACTGGTCGGCAGTTTTTTTTTTTTTTTGGAAATTTCCTTTTCCCCGCTCTTTCATTCCGACGCTGATCCATTCTCACCTCATTTCACCCTCATCGCCTCTCAAGACCTCGTTGTTAAGAGCCGCCCGAATCTCTCGACTCAACACCATAATACTTAACGATAATTCTACTACAATTTTTTTTTCTCAGACCTCTAGTGTGGAAGGAACTACACGAAAAAATTTTTACAGGCAAATGGAACTGCTTCATCACCTGGCTTTGGATGTACCGTAAAACATGCATGCTTCTAAAGGTTGTTCACGATAAAGTGGGCACTTTTGAACCCATCCTCTGGAAAATGTTACTACCCCAACCTGCATATATTTTAACGGGCGCACTGAGTGACATACGACCAGTGAGGGTTGGTAACGTCGGAGGAAAAGTAGTTCCATTACCTTATGTTGAATTAAAATCGTTACGTAATTATTTGTGAATTTGTGAATACTGAAATTCTTTAACTGGTTTCCTGTTCTTTTTAATGCGTATACAGGCTGTGATAAGCTAATTCGTAAAATATTTAGTTTTCTAAGTATTTCATAGTTTCGCTCGACCGACGCATGAATAAAGCGATGAGACCTATGGCCATGTTAATTTTACATAAGATGTACGAATACACGACGTGCCTACAAGTAGATCTTAAACAGGGCTTTCAAAAGTGCCCAGTTTATCGTGAACTGCCTATATAACACCTACAAGGGATGTCACCTGTTGTAAATTTCATCAGTCGCCTAATTTATTAATTATAAGTTGACAGCAAAACTCTATCTACTTGCTATTATTCTCAGGCATTCATTAAACAACAGACACCGAGGCCAGATACCCCGAAAGCCACGATATCAATACGTAGAAATACTTACCAGATTAATAATAATATTTGATGTCGTAGATCCCTTGTTGGGAAAACAGCATTGGCCGGCTCACTTGAAACATTTTATCGAATGTCGAGGCGTCAGTAAGGCGGGGGAATGTTACCATTACAGTACACAGTACATGTATGTACACAGTATGTGTGCATATATGCACACATGCATCACCACACAGTAAAGTCGACATCCCGTGGGGCAGTCGGTCTCCTGACAAGCCTTCAGACATAACACCGGGGGACGTTAATAGAAGTTAATAAACCCATTACAATGCCATACAAAACACACACTTAATATACATTGGTGTGAATATGACCGGTACATTTTGTTACTTGAGCCTCACAAAATCCTTGAGTATAGGTGTATATATATATATATATATATATATATATATATATATATATATATATATATATATATATATATATATATATATATATAACGTTTGGTCTGACTACTTACCAAAGAAAGCTAACTCAGTGTACCTCAGACTAAGAAAGACTTGGTTTTGCAGAGAGTCTGAAACACTTTCTTATGAAATACTAGCGACCCGCCGCGACCTCGCTCGGGTGCGATTTACAGATATGACGTTGTCTAGGTTTACAGCTATTATATACACGAAATGCTTAAAGGGTAACTAACACGTGATTAATACTATGTTGTTCAAAAATTGTTACTGTGGGTCATCCTTAAAAGACACACACACATGTTGCCGCGGACTTTTTTTGTAGACCTTTTTTAGATACACAATTCTGTAATACATTAATTCGGTGTACCGATTATGGTTTAGTCATCGTACGCCATGCAAGCGCCCGAAAAGCGGCTTTTTCCTACTTGATTGTAGAATGTCGACATTTCTCTACTATCCTTACATTACATATTAATGTATTATATACGTTAACCTTCCTGAAGAAATTCTCTAAATGATGGTGGAAACCGCATCAAAATTCACAAAGTAGTTTAGAAGCCTTATCTGATTACGCAGACACGCGCGGCCGGGTGCGACTTTGCATTATATTATGTATAGATGTTATGTCTTCAGTTCTAATGTATGTCGTTGTAAATGCTTTGTTTCTGTCGAATTATTAATGATTGTGTTATTGGGTTACAGTTTTATTTTTTAAAATGCAGCTAACACATGTCAGTTTGGTGGGAAAGCCTCATCCACATCGTTTGCAAGGGGGAAAATGCGGCCAATAAAACTAGCCATGCAACACTTGTGGTGCATGTGCTTCCACTGAGGTAACGCTTTCAGCAAACACGCTGGACATTTTACCAACCCGACAAGCTACAAATGCCGTAAATGTCTGCGTTTGTCTCACCATAGATGTTTGCTTGTCAGCTGTGATACGGAAATTAGTACTATTAAATTATTTTTGAATTATTCATTAGACAGACGCATATCATACATCGCAAATTAGGACGACAGTCAATAATTATTAATCGTTTTTTGATTTTATGCCATAACTTGTTTAGCATACGTGTTTTTTTTTTTTTTCATAAATGGAAACGAATTACAAACAGCTAAGTTCCCCCTACAATTTTGATTCTCCTTTCTCACCTTTAATTTCTACTAGGAATAATTATGTTTAAGAGCGTTCACGATAAAGTGAGCACTTTTGAAATCAACCTTACGAAAACGTCACTGCCCCTACCTGCATATTTTTCTAATGGGAGCCCTGTGTGACATGCGCCCGGTAAAGTTGGTAACGATGGAGGGAAAGTATTTCCATCTCTTAACGTAGAATAAAAAGGGTTAGGTAACCATTTGTGATAATTAAAATTATTTCTTACTCTTTCTGTTCTTTTTAACGCTTCAATTATGTAACAATTGGCACACTAATAAAATGTTTACTTTTCCAATAACTTCGCATTTTCACTTGACCGACACATGAATAAAGTGATGAGTCCAATGGCCATGTTAATTTTACATAAGGCGTAAGAATACACAACGTGCGTGTAAGTAGATCTTAAGAAGGCTTTAAAAATTGTGCGTGTAGCTGGACTATGGTTACGTGCAATGAGGTGGAGGGGAAGGCCAAAAATTCTTGGAAGAATTTTGTACCTTGTACATAACGACTAACGATTTGCATATTTCGCATTAACACTTGTAGACTATGTTCGAGTGTACCTCAAGCAAACCCAACTTGAACATTTATATTTTCTGTAGACCAAAACTTTCACGGAGGTGCAATCTTTGTTCGGCTAGTGTTTAACATGACATAGCAAGAACACCACAGCACAGTAACAATGATATTGCTAGACCACTCAAAGGGACATGATTAATTGTAAATCCTTTTATACGATAAAGGATATTTAATTTGGTTAATATCAGCTCGGTTCTCCATTGGTTGATGACCGGCCAATAATGAACGCTGTAAGGTAGGTACAGGATAGTGTCCGGTGAGGTATGGACCAATACGACGATGGTGAGTCTAACACAGACACCAACAGAACCAGTGTTCTTGCATTAGTGGAACTAGGTGAGCTGCTGTGGTATGGACATCACGCTCGGAGTCGTTAACTCTCCGGGAACCTCCCTTGGATCCAGCGAAGGCGAGGTATAGCTGCGGGCGTGGTGGGACTGTTTGCAGCTCAGATGCGGCGCCTATCCGCAACTAGTCGAGACCCCAGATGGCTGAATGGGGATTCCCAGGTTCTGGGATGGCTGGGAATAATCAAATACCAGCTCGTGGACCAAGAGACCGGCTCGACAGAACCGTTGTCGCGGGCGCCGATTACCTGGGTGGCTCAGTTGAAGATGGCAGTAGCACGTTGGCAGGAGGCAGCCCAACGATCAAGGCGGGGAGACTGGGGGCAATACAGAAGTGCTGAAACATGCGAAGTTGGCGTACCACCTTTCTGCTGGATGTGTGAGGAATGGAATTGAAGAGCATCGGACCTCGGAAACACCCCGACGGCAACCTTCGCCCCTGAGCCAGCGGATTCGCCTCCACAGCTGGTAGCTCCTGAATGTCCCGCCGAGCGAGTCTCACGTCCATGACCGAGGGAGATTTTGGTGGAGAGGGGAGGGTGGCTCCCGACAGCAATTCTCCCTGCCTCCACCCATGGCGCGGAGTTCCTGGCATCGCTGTGGACGGGAGAAGATGGCGTCGGTGCCATGATTCAGCTGCCCAGGTTTTTTGACGCACTCTACAAGAAGCTGTAGAGAGGGGGGAGGGCTGGAACAAATACTGCTGCCGATGTTGCTGTGCAGGCATCCTGCGCAGGAAATAGGCGGCAGTTTCCACCTCAAGGGTGCATGTGCCCTCCAAACATGCGCCCACAAGCCCCGCCACCTCTCTGCTAGTTTCTTCTGTCGTATTAAACCAATATGCAGACCAAACCCGCTATTTCCTATGCATTTACATTAATGCTCCTGCAGTTTGTCTTTTCTATCAGTATGGGTTTTACCACGTGTCTGTGCGCGTTTTACCGTGTCTGTGCGCGTTTTTACCACACTCCTTCCAGAATATAATTACAGCTATAGGTACACTTAGGGAGGTAGTCATGGCCTTAATTCCTGGCCATGGCTGCCAATCTCTCTCGCCGAGATGCACGTCTCCTTGCATGAATTCCCTTCCTTTTAGGGCGTAAGGGGTGTAGCCCTGAGACGCAATACAAGCTGCTGTCCTACCGCGGGCGCACACTTAACACTTAGAAATAGGGAAGGCTTGGAAAAAAAACAGTAGTGGATATAGATGTTTGTTTGTTTTATTGCGCCCGTAAGATATTTTTTCGATACATTGCTGTACAAATATATTGGACAAGTTAAATTACAGTATAAAAAGTTTATACACCGGAAATAGAAAACACGCACACACCCTCACACACACACGCATATATATATATATATATATATATATATATATATATATATATATATATATATATATAAATATATATATCAGATTGCACGTACACACATAATATCTTTTCTTCCTAATATGACTTATCTTCTTCCAACATGCTGTAGGGAGACATCGTTTTACTGAGACAGATGAAACAGGTAACGAGAAAAACCGGAACAAGAAATACGTACAATAATGTTGTACAGTAATTTCTTAATTTTTGTAGTTTACATATTCATCTACGTTATAAAATGCACATTCAATAAAAGATTCTTTCAGTTTTTTTTTTTTTAAAGAGTTTTGCGTAGAGAAGCAAATTTCTTGAAGGTGTTGTGGTAATTTGTTGCAAAGTTGGCTACCAAGGTAGTATGGCCCTTTATGGACTCGTTTTAAGTTAACTGAAGCCATCTTTATTTATTTATTCTAGGGTCATGCTTTTGAAAGGACTAATTTTTCTGAAGTAAATGGCTGTTTTTTTGAACACGAATATAAGTATTGAAATCATGTACTCGAATGCAAATTTTAAAATCTCTGAGCTCTTGAAAAGGCTGAACTTAATTTAGGTAAAATATACGCAATGTGAGATTCTAGTTTAGAGAATTGTGTACTTTTAAGCCAAGAAACTAAGTTACCGATATTTTATTAATTTTGTTTCTCTTACTGCTAACATATGAAAGTGTTTTTTCTGTTTTTTTGTGAAGAAAATTATAAGATATATTTTATCTAAGCTGAGATTTAATTTGTTTGCAGTAAACCATGCATTTAGCTCTGTAAATGTTGTGTCTGTTTTTCTCATAAGATCATTCACTGAGTCTCCAGAGACTAAGATGCTAGTATCATTTGCAAATTGAATTGGAGTAGTGTCTGGGGTTAAGACACACGGATTTATATAAACTAGGATGAGTAGGGGCCTAATATTAAGCCTTGAAAATCAGCCAGGAAAATCAAACTTGGGGTCCCCCAAGTTTGATTTTCCTGGTTCAGAGTAGAATGAAGTAGTTTTTCCTTTGATCCGCACGTCTCGTTTTCTGTTTGAAAAGTATGAGCTTACTAGGTTATCGGGTGTGCCTGAGACTCCATATAACTTTAATTTTTATATAAGTGTGTTGTGATTTACGCAGTCGAATTCTTTAGTGAGGTTGCAAAAGATCGCATTTGCTGGCATATTTTTATCAAGTGAGTTAAGAATGCAATTTGTTAGTTTCAAAATTGTATCATTTGTTGAGGCGTTTTTCCTACAGCCAAATTGAAAATTTGATGCAATTTTGTGGTTTTCAAAATGTTGCAGCAATCTCCTGCAAATTAGTTTTTCAATTAATTTTGAAAAGGAAGTAAGGAGGGAGATAGGTCTATTATTGGTTACTTCGGTCTTGTCACCTTTCTTAAACGATGATGTTACCATAGGCCATTTGAGTCTGTCTGGAAACAATCCTGTATTGAAGATAGTATTGCAAGTACGGCTTAATAGAACAATGAATTCACAAGCAGACTGCTTTAATAATCTACAGCTAATGCCATCATAGACACTTGATAATTTTGGTTGCAAAGAATTGATCCTTTTCTCTCCTTTTCGAGTTGTATATGTAAAATATATAGCAGGGTATTCAGTACTCTGAAGGGTAAGAATATTTTTATATATTGTTTTATATTTTTGTTAACCATGTTCTCTACGACATTTAAGTAGTATGAAATAAATGTACCTGCGGCTAATTTAGGGTCTGAGGATATGCAGTCGTTTACTTTTATGTTTATAACTGGACATTGCTCTGTTGTTCTTCCTGTTGTGTTTTTTTACAATATCCCATGTAGTTTTTTTTTGTTTTGAGAATGATGAATTAGCTTACAGGAAAAAATATATATTTTTTGCATATTTTATGACCTTATTAAAATTTTTGCAGTATTTCCTATGGTGATTCATTGTGTCAGGGTTGCTGCTGGTTCTGGCGGCCTTGTATAGTTTTCTTTTGTTTTCGCAGGAAATTTTTAGTCCTTTGGTGAGCCATACAATTTCTTTGGATTTATGTTACTGTGGGTCAGTCTGGACGAGAAACATTTTTCAAAACAATTGAAAGCTTGGTTTAGAAAACAGCAGCATTTTTCATTTACTTCGGTGACAGTATATAATGTTGACCATTGCTCCCTGCTAAGCTCACTTTTGAATAGTAAGATATTTTCCTGAAAAAATTTCGTATTTTCTTATAGGAAATGCTTTTGGAGGACATTTTTATGGAAGGCATAACTAATATTTGTGCATCATGATCTGATAAGTCATTTATTATTGGGAGACAGTGGCACTCTGCAACTGTGTTACTATCAATGAAAATGTTGTCAAATGCTGTCTGACTGGTTCCTTTTATCTGGTAGCAAAGTTTGTTATGGATTTAAGGTTGAAGGTACTGAGTAGACTATTGAGATCAGTTTTTTGGTTGCTTTCTTTTGAAAAAATCAATGTTTAAGTCTCCACAAAGAATAATTTCTAGAATGGTTCTGTAAATGGCATTAAGATTTGCTTCAAACAATTCTAAGAAGGGACAATATATGTAATGAGGACCCCCACTTTTTTTAATTTGTCAGTTGTTACTTCCACACAACTGCATTCAAACACTTGATCTTCGCTTAATAAATGCATGTCATTTTTTAAAATTACATTATTTTAAATGAAAACCAAGGCACCACCCTTAGTTATGCTAGTTCTACAGTAAGCAGAACAGAGGAAATAACCAGGGATTTAAATTTGCTTAGCAGAGGATACAGTTAAATGTGTTTCTGTTAGACATAATATTTGTACATTCAAGTTCCGTTCTGCGGATAATTCGTCCAAGCACACGGAAAGCTCATCAATTTCGATTATTAAACCTCTAATATTCTAATGGACTAAATACAACTTATTTTCGTAAGTTATTGGGGATTTTTTAATATTTGAACAATTATTGAATATTTCTGGTATTGAGTGTGAGAGTAAAACTTATTTGTTACATGAATTAGGACTTATGGCCACGGCCTTCTTTAGCATTAAATGTTTTCTCGGTTTCCAACGATTACCTGGATTCTTTGAATATATCCATGGTCTGTAAGAATCCTGTCGGCAATGAGGTCAGCGAGTTTCCCCTTGCCAGCACGACTCGGATGCAGACCATGTCTCGTGTGGCCAGAACTGGTTATTTCCTCTAGTCCAATCACACCAACATGGCTCAGTCTGCCAGACCTTGCACAGCGCTGCAGGACAGCGTTAACAGTCTGCACCTTCCTTTGTAAGAAAGGCTTGTCATGCCATTACAGTTCCTCACAAGTAATTACATTGGTGTTATTAGTGGCCCTGGCAATGTTGCTGATGTATCCTCCAACTGAATAGTTTTTGTCCCGGTCGATGCTGTTGCATATTCCCCCAACAAAAACAACTTGATCTGACTTACGAAAATCTTTACTTAAGGTACTTATATTCTGCCACACTGCCAACGCCTGCATTGGATTTACAAAACGTGATAATGTCATAACGCTCACCCAGTTTGTCTTTGATGCGCTATCCTAGGCCTCTCGCGTGACTGCTTCCAAGGATCAACACTTTCATCTTGGGCCTTGCTGGGTTGTTGGACGCTGGGAGGGGGATGACCTCAACTTCTTCTTCCTGCAGGTTTACGAGGACAGCAAAGCTGTTGCTACAATGTGGTGTTGTCTCGGGGACCTGTGAACTGACAAGTGGTGGAAATGGATCTTTTTTTTTTTTTTGTCTTTCCTACAATTACTTGTAAAGAAACTACAATCACTACTGGCTTCTTGGGAGGCTGGTAATTCGGAGGATGAATAGATGTCTCGGAGTAAATCACTATTCTCCCTTGTTACTGCTTTCAGCTTGCTGACAGTTTTTGAGTGCTCTGTTTAACAGTGTTCAGTTTCATTTTTCATTCTTTCTCGTTCTCTCTCTTTCTGTTCCACTCGTTCCTGAAGCACAACAGCAAGCTGTTTTACTTCGTCCAGCTTTCCTTCAACATGACATTGAACACACTTCCAGTCACCCTCAGGAACAACACTGACATTGACTCTGACACAAAGATAGTGAAACCATCTGTTACAGTAATCGCAAGTGATACCTTCTTCAACAACAGACCCACAATGCTTACATCCATTTATTTCTAGAAATTGCTGCAATTTCATCTGCTCTGTTTCAATATCTACTAGCATGTTTAAATTGTGTCTGTCCCTGATGACGTGGAAAATATTTCTAGAAGCCATTGCCAGGTAAAATATTTTGTATAAGTGGTAGGCCTAATTATGCACGTAGTTAAAAGTCGTTACATAAACAAGTTATGTAAACAAACAATACAACAAAACAATCGCTTATACCTATTCTCCAATAAATATCAGAAAGTCCGATAAAAACTTGAAACGTTAGTTGTCTATTTTATGACTTCTTTCTAAGACTAATATTTTATAAGTGCCAGTAAATTTGTGCAGGCATCAAAGTGTTAATATCTTGAACATTGTTGTTGTTTATGTTTCCGTATGTATTAAACAAGGTCAAATTACTCTGGTATTATATATTTGTTACTAGTATGAAGTTTTCCAGGGCAACGTCTATCTGTAAGTCAGCAAATAAAGTTTAAAAAAAAATCGTAAAACAATGGAACCTCGCCAGAATACCAAGCTACCACCGAAGCTTCCAAATTAAATTGAGGTTTAAATAATCGAACAAAAACGATGTCATAATAGAATTTTCTGCATAGACCATTCACGATTACTTCATACTTTTCGGAAGCCATGCTTAAAGTTCTACTTCAAGAGCTGTCGATTGAAACAAAGTTTAACCGGGTGCGCTGTACTCGTGCGAGCTCAGTGTAACAATATTTTACATATAAGAGCCATTTCTTACTAGACATTACCAACACACATATTTCCTCCCTGTTTTTATTAATATTAATTGCAAGTAAAATATTATAATTTATAAGTGAAATATAAGTAAAAGTTCAATTTAACCAAAAAGTTGGGTTTGCCTGTGTTGGGGACACGGCCATTTGTTTTGCGTGAATACGTCTACGTTGATGCGTTCGGACGCCTTGGTGCTTATTTTACGTTCCCGGCACCGTTTCTCTCGATCATATGGGGTTTTATGGGTATCACTGGATTGCTTTTGAGATGCTCTTTCTAACCGTATGCTATTTATGTATTTTTACTTGGCTTTTTGACGAGTATAGGCCGACATTGTGTTAAGTTTTCTTTCTTTTTTTTTTTTTTTTTACAATTAACGCATACAATTTCACCATAATCACACCACACAAATGTTTTCATACACGCAATCAATTTATCATGACAAGAGCTGTCGATTGTAACTCAAACGAGCGTCGTAGCTTCTCCTAGCAAAAAGTTATACTACGCGGAAGTTATGAGACGCGGCGAAACGAACTCAAAATTCTCCCCACTCCTCCCTCCCCCCCCCCCCCTTCCGGGCCGTGCGCGATTGTTCACAGTCCTCACTCAACGTAACATATTCTTCGATCCTTTGGTAATCGAGTGGAGAAATTGGATTTTGAATGTAGACGATAGATTTGGTGCAGCAATGCCAAACTGTATCCCCCCGATTTTGTTATCATCGGATTTTGTGGATTGCCTCCCACTATGGTCGCGAAATTAAAGACTTATATACGTCAAAATAAGGTATTTTCATTACTTGTGATAAGTGGCATATCTAGGAGACAACCAAAACACGTTCTCTATGGGGCGAAGAAACCACGAACAGACTGTAATAAAGAAGCCAGTAGGGAAACAGAATACACACGGTCATGCGTACTGCCGCCGCACAATGCTGACAACATTCGGGTCTCGTCGCGGAATTTCGCCACTCGCGTTATCTCGGCTCTGAGGCGCGTGTTCGTTGTGATCCCCGCAGCGACGAGCTTCTCTCTCTCTCTCTCTCTCTCTTTTTTTTTACATGCACGCGTGTGGCGCCGCAGGAAGCAAGTAAGTCAGTAAGTGTGTAACCGCCACGAAAGCACGATCTTCTTCTCTCGGTCGTCCCCCTCGCGCTCTCTGTCCCGATTCGTCGACGCCACGATCGCGGCGAGCGTCGCCGACTTGTTCCTCGCGAACTGGTGCGCGTGATGTGCCGCAGAGGTTCAACCCCCGCGACCCCGTGTTGAACCGCGGGAGGGGGACGAGTTAGGGGTTCTTTTCCGCGCTGCAGGGAAGTGCTGTCCGGTGATTTGTGCTCCGAGAGAAACTTCCGTGCGTCCAGCGATTTCCGCCCAAGTCGAAGAACCTAAACGCCCGAGCACCTGTCGGCCGTTAACTTTACTCCGTGCGACAGGAAGGGTCGTGACGTCGGTGGAAATTTCTTTCGAAATTTGTTTAGGGCCGTTTTTGTGAAGTGTCCAGTGAGTTTTTTTTTCCCCCCCATCGAAGGAAACGTGTGCAAGATTAAAAATAATTTACGGTGACGCTTGAAGTGTTCACTGAACGTGTTTTGAAGGTCTTGTCAGGTAGGCCTACGTTTCTGATTGTTTTTTACTCAGGTAAAATTAGTTTAATAACACACATGTCTGTTCAACATCTTAAAAAGGTATGTGAAAACTCACAAGAGATTTTAAAACACCGCCCTATCAAAGCAATGTAATGTCTTAACGTAGTACGTAAAAACAATTATGTTTATAAAGAAACTAATTTTATCAGTTTTTCTTCTACTGAATAATGAATTAACAATAATTATATTCCAACATTTAACATTCAATTATTTATGCAGACTCCAAATGAGTGGTGATGTCTCAGAGGTGACCACAATAAATAGATTTCAGTAACAGAGCAAGAAAATAAGACCTGCCAGAAAATCTTTCAAAAATGTTCTGATTATCGTAGGGATATTAGTTATTTGCAGAAAACATAAATCACTATTTTATCTTCGTATTACAGCTATAATTTAAACTCTTCATAGGCCTATTTTATGTATGCCTCGTTTTTGTCGCGCGTAACTATGGCCCTCTAATTAATTTTACTCGGAAATTCAATAAGCTGATGAAGTGTTGCTCCACCGTTATTAGGTTCACAGATGACGTCGAGTTTAGAAGTTCCCCACCCCTCCCCCCTTTGTTTTTGCTGCAGGGTCTGTTTGCCACTCGTATTAGCCATTTAAAACGCTGTAATCACTGCTACGGGAACATTGCAAAAAAATATAACTTCACCAACGTTGCTTGATGTAGTACTAAAACACTGATGAACTTATGGCGGCCTCACAACCATCCTTCGTACCCGTCAGTCACTCGTCCGTCCGCCGGTCACGTGATCTTCAACTAATCGCAGGGTGACTTATTTTTTTCTATACGTCAAATATTTCTCGATCTTTAACTTTCGACGGTCGAACAGACGGGCCTTCTGACGACATTCTGCAGACACGAATAAGCACTTTGAAATAAAATGCAAGGCAGGTGGATATGTGCTAATTTATCTTAGGTAGTAAATTCTGGAATTCAAAATGTAAACAATAAAACACGTGAGAAAAAATTATTTCCCCAAAATGTTGTCCTCTTAAAAAGGTATTTCCTATCAAAATATACCTCTAAGGAAAGAAAGATCACGATGTTAAGTTGTCACTTTGAAATTTTGCCGTTCAGACGAATTGACGAACGACAGAACGCGAATCACTTTCAACCGACGGACGAAAACACAGACGGGTAAGTGATTGACGGACGGGCGACTGACGGATGATTGTGACTCCACCTATACTCTCCTATAGGGGGCATGCGAAAGAGCTATTTCTATTTGGTGGCGCCCTTAGCGAAGATGGCGGTGGAAACGGAGTGGAGGAGAATGAAGAGCAGGCACTTTACAGAAAACGGTACAATGTCGTCCCTGGGAGATACGTGTACGATAACTGCCGTGGTGTTCAAGGAAATACTATTTCCATCTTAATTTTCGAAAGTCCAATTTAAAGAAATGTCGAACTTTGAATGAAAGTACACTTTTTACGTCATAGAAAGGTTGTGGAATGAAATAAACGGCAAATGTTTGACAGAAACTACTGTCGAAATCCCCCTAACGTAAAAATTAAGATAATTTAAAGTATTTTTACACCACATAGTTTACTGCTGTAATGAGTAAACGTGGTTTTAAAATGACACTAGTTAATATGTGCTTATTTATTTTTTATTTTCAAAGTATTGTTTTAATTTATTAATATTTTTAATCGTTCGCCTTATTTTTGGTGACGCAGTTAAGATAAGAGTGCCTCTATTTCCACAGTAGAACACTGTAATTATGGTTAGACAACTATAAACCAATTCAGCCATAAACACAAATACAATAAAGATACAACAGAAATTGTTAAAACTTAAGATACACAAATGCGCGGACACACATAGTAATGTGTGCGAGCGAGGGAGGGTGGAAAGGTACGGTTACATTACTAGTACTTAATGAGTTATTACTGGTGAGCTACTTCTAATATGATTGCGAACGGGACTTTTATTAAAGGTAGTGACTGGCTAACTGCTGTCCACGATAAAGTTAGCACTTTTGAAATCAGCCTTAGAAAAAGTCACTGCCCATTCCTGCATGTACTTCAACGGGCGCACTGGGTGACATGCGCCCGGTAAGTTGGTAACGATAGATGGAAAGTATTTCCATATATTAACGTCGAATAAAAAGTGTTAGGTAACCATTTGTGATAATTTTAATTATATATTTCGCTTTCTGTTTTTTTTTTTTTTAACGCATCAGTGTGTAAAAATTAGCAGATGTATAAAATGTTTACTTTCGTAATAATTTCACAGTTACAATTAACCGACGCATGAATAAAGTGATGAGGTGCATGGCAATGTTAATTTGACATAAAGTGGAAGAATACTCAACGCGCATACAAGTAGATCTTAAGCAGAGCTTTCAAAAGTGCTCATTTCACCGTGAACAGCATATACACTTGCGTAAGACGCTGTTTGAAGAAGTTCCAGAGGCGGCAGCTATTAACAGCGAATGATCAGAAGAAGATAGTTCTGTGAGGAGGAATGTCGATTTTACCTGCTATACGAGAACGAGTTCCGTGATCGTGATAAGATGGCAAGAATTGGATTCGCGAGGCAAGGTAGAGAGGATGGGTCGGTTCCCAGCACTTTAAATAACAGGAGAAAGGTGTGAGGTTAACGTCTGCTAACTATACTAAGCCAAAATATTTTTTTTTGTAATATGGGGTAGTATTTTCGCTAGTTTTTAAATTGTAAATAAACCGAACAGAAATTATGTAATCTTTGCAGCCCCATGGAATGATTTGTCGTCAGATCATTATAAACATCACGATAATCGAAGTAGGAAAGTATCAGCGCTTTAACCAGTGTCAGCTTGTACTATTTAGAGAAAAAAATCAGGCACTGAAACAGATAACGCTAAGTACAATCTGTTTATTTTCTTTTTAAATTGCAGGTTTACTGGAATAGGATCATTGTGGCAGGACTGGGAATGCAAAGCAGACCAGACAAAGAGTTACAAATATATTGTTACATTTCAGACAACTCAGCTACTACTTTACACGTTGGGCGCCATTTAAAACATTTCAAATAAATATCCAAGTTGACAGTTGTTACTTTTAAGTAGCAATCATAATGTCGAAATTCTCGATATCTCAGATATTTTATTAAAGTCGTTCTTATTTTCACACAAATTCAGAAAATCATTAGAAAATCTCCTCAAACAACAAAATAAATATTCCTCATATTCAATCAATAATTGTTCAGAATTATTGTAAACATCTTGCATAAATTGTATTAAACATTAAATCATCAAAACTTTCTTATTATATAACTCACGTTCATCGTTGGAGGTGGTGAGAATTCTTCTACAGAAAAAATTAGTTCTTTATTTAATCGGCCTTACTTATGTTGTATGCTGTCCTCCGATTGGCTGTCGTCTGACCATGACACATCTCTCCGCCAATCAGTAATGGTGAGATAAGAGACAATCAGGATAATTTGATTTAGTACTGTTGTTTAATAAACATGCAATGCCGAATATTTTCTAGAAAAGAAACGATAAATAACAAACAAAATATTAATACTGAATACTGTCCAGAAACAAATGAAAATTGCTTACCCATGATCTCTATATCAATAAACTATTAAATTAACCAAAGACTATACTGTTAACTCATATAATTAAAAATAATTGTGAATAATCTTAAATGAAGTGATAACATAAGCGAGTACTTTTTGTTAAACATATCACCGAAAACCTGCACAGTTATAATATTGCTGCGTTGTATTTTTTTAATAGCCCCCTAAAGTGCATTTTAATATGAAAATTCAAGTCCTACAAACGAGAGAAATATTTTGTGTGAAAAGTAATTACAAATGTATTATAACAATTGATACTTCAGGAGAGTCATGGCACAAGAAGCATCCAGTTATAAAATAATTGGTATGTCAGCCGCGACCAATAGTATTGCTCAGGGACAGGCCCTGTCTGTATCTGAGGCTAGCTTCTGACTTTGCAAAGTAATGACAATTATTTTACTTACTTTGCAGCCAGCCAAAAGGGAACGAGTACACAGGGATAGTACGTTAAGTGCTTAATTGCAAAAACCGTTTTAAAACAATGGAGGAAATCAAAATGTGTTCGCGAAAGTTTATACTCGGAGGAAGAGATTTTGAAGACATGTTCAAACCTAATTTTGCAGTTGACGAAAACACCGATTTGACACCCTGGGACAAAACTAGATAAATGTTAGTAGATATATAAGGCCGATTCTGGCTCACCTCACCCCCTTATCGAAAATCAAGCAATTTAAGCCCATAATTCAAGCAATTTCCCATTTTCAAGGTACTTTTCATGTTTATAGAAGCTCCATCACTCACCAATTTTCAATTAAAAAGCAAGCATTATTAATCGAAAATCAAGCATTTTTGCCCCCAAACAAAGCGATTTTATTAGTTTTTTTAATAAATTCCCGATCAGGATTTTTTATACTATAAAAACAAGCGATTTTCACCGAAAATTAAGAAATCTTACCAAAAAATCAAGCAATTTCACCCCAAAATCAAGATTTTTTCGTCGAATTTCAACCCCCAAAAATCCTGCACGAATAGTGAACTCATCAAATCAATCAAATTTAGACTAAAAATGCAATAAATCAAGCAAATAAATAAATAATATCCAAATTATACAAAAATAAGCTAAAATAAAATGTTATCCTTTTTTTTAAATAAATTTAATTTTCTTACAAATAAAACGGAAGCGATGCTCGAAACGGAAAACAATAACATATCTAAACAATGCAAAAAGTGTGACGCAGTATTAAACATTCCTTGTTTTTCGCCACATAAATACAGATAAGATAAACATACTAACACCTGTAAAAAATACTTTCGAGAATATGTTAAAAATAACCATGTGGTAAAAAAAGAGAAAATAATGTGCGAATGTGGAAAATATGTTAATAGTGCATATCATAAACAGCATAAAAATACTACAAAAACACAATAAACATTAGATATTCTAAACGAAATTCAAAATTGTAATTATCCGGCAATAATTCACAGTATGCAATTAGAATAAATTATTAAAATTATTTTCTCATCATAAAACCACTAAGGACAAACAATATGCAAGAAATGTTATAATTAAAAATATCAGATCAATGTGCAAGAAATGTTATAATAAAAAATATCACCACAACAAGAAGTTAGACAGTTAAAAACGATTTCATATATTATCAATAATTTAAACATTTTTAGACTTTATTTTCCAATATATTTACTATTTTATAGCTCTTCACTATATATAAAAATTTTAAGTCTTCAATAATTTGTTTCCTTGCTAAACAAACAAAAAAAAATGACATCGCGCAATATCGCAGTAGAGTTTGGCGATAAGAGGTTGAGAGACTTGAGAATTATAGGTACAGATTTAAAAATTAAATATTAGTACAGGCTACGGCAAGCTAATCTAATTTCATTTATTATACCATTTATTATAAATCAACAAAGATAAAGGAATTTTGCAAATTTACCCTTTTCAGCTTATAAAATAACATATAAACAAGCTAAAAAGGACTTAAAGAAAATATTTCCCTTTTCTAATAATATATTTGTAAAACCAACAGATAAAAGTAGGAGGGTATCTGAATTGAAAACAAATAATAATTTTATAAATTTACCTTTCTCAGATGTCAATATCAGCGAAATATATAAGCAATACAAGAAATAATTAAAAGAAATTTCCCTTTATTCTACTAATGTATTCATAAGCAATAGAAATAGAAAAACCAATTAAAAATTAAAGTGTTAATACAGTTTTTAAAAGTAGGATATCAAAATATAACATTGAAAATTCCTTTAATTTAGTACAGCCTAATCAGTTTTAACTTCAGTAAAAAAAATTGTTTTTGAGACAATACGCTATCATCTTAGGAACTTTAGAGGGCTTAAAACTAGCATTTCATTATATGCAATTGTCCTAAGCAAGCTGACAATCAAGTAGAATTATTTACATTTCAATCACCCAACTATACAATATTGAATGAAGGAGAAATTATAAAGATTTATAAAATTTTAAAACAGCAAATACTTACACAATTATCTGAATATCAAAGAAGAGGTTCCGGATGGACTTTAGATAGAGTAATTGAAATACAATTAGTAATAAATAAGTATAATCCATTAAATGGCTCATCATATATCGAACTACCAGAAATGATTAAGAATAAAAAAGTATGTATTGAAGTGAAGAATAATGACCAAAAATGTTTTTATTTGGCAATAAATTAGGCATTGTATCCAGCAGACAAAAATTCGTACAGAGAAAATAAATATAAAAATGTAGGTCTTTATATTGATGAAGTAATATATAAATATGAATATCCTATAAAAATGATGATATACCAAAAATAGAAAATCAAATTGGCACCTCCATAATGTACACTTTTTAGATGACAGGGGAAATGCATATCCACTAAATAATAGCCACTAATAATTGAAGACACATATCACATATGTTACTTATTATTTTTGTTCAGAAAGCAGCCTAGATACATCTTTTATACAACAGTAGTATAATTTTTTATCGTCTTTGAAATAATGTAAATTAATATGCTTATCCTTTTAATTTTTGTAGGTTTTAGTCTCCCCGCCGTTCCAATCTGACGCTACTCCATACCACAATCATACTCACCGGCTCTAAAGACCTCGCTGTTAAGAGCCGTCCAAATCTCTTCCCTCTTCACTCGCTCACATGCTTCGGGTCTATATTCTGTGTGGCTCGTACAGGGCTTGACACTTCTGTACGGCGAGGTGCTATAATGCTGGTACTGTGTAAACTATTCACGGTAAAGTGAGCACTTTTGAAAGCCCTCTAATTTGGAATAATAGTCTATAACTATATTTTTTTTTAGCCGTAGGCGTTAACTTCCTAATGCGATGGAATATACACACTGAGTTTATTACTTACATGACGATATTTGTTTGAAATGGTTATTAAAGGATAAAAAATTGCTTAAAAGAAAAGGTAACCAGGGCCTCAAAAGTGCCTATACCACGTTCTTCTTTATTCCATATAAACCACTGATAAGTTATATTAATTGCTCTTTTGTCCTGCACGCACGTCAGGTCCAGAAGAGAAATTTTTCTCCTTCCGTGGTACACGCGAATATTTCTTAGGAATTGATTATAGATCATTCCTTGCCTGCTCCTGGCAGAAAGTCGTCTTGAGTGGGGGAGATTGGCAGAAAAATTCATCGAAACAAAGGAAGAGTAATGGTTTAGCGGAAGTTCGGGTTCCGAGTAGTTCCTTGTTACCGCAAGATTGCTGACACGTATGTAAAAAAATGTTGATGGCGCCGGTTGCGGAAGGTACGCCTCCATTAATCTCCTGTCAAATTGACGTTTGCGTAGCACTTCACAGCACTCTGCGTCCTACCTCCGACTTGGATAAGTGCCAAACATGTTTGATAATCGTGGGGAATATTTCTGTCAATCTCCTCACATTAGTTGGCCTTGGGATAAGTCATCAATTTTTCAAACGTTATAAATTATTCTATAATCCATTCACGCTTAATTCACACTTTTCTGAGGCCCTGCTAAAGTTCTACTTCCAAGATATTCCTCCGCCTCGTGCAAAGTAAGATTAACTAAGTCTAGAAAATTACACCAAAGCACAACGCACCAAATTCGTGCGAACTCAGTTGTAATGATATTTTGCATGAGAACTATTTATTACTAGGCGTTACCAACACACATGTTTTCTCACTGTTTTTATAAATATTTATTATAAGTGAAACATTAGAATTTATATGTAAGATAATGGTAAAACTTCAATTTACGGAAAAATCAGATACTTTCATGTTAACGGAGGTATAAAATGCTTGTGATACATGGCATATTTTGAAAATAACTGAACACGTCATACATGGGTGTTATTCAAATGTTTGATTCAGAAAGTGTGAAGGAACCACGAGTGCACTATACTAATGTCTTGTAGGAAGAAAATGATTCAGTGGGGTATCTTAGAACCACTTTGAATTTAGATGCATTATTTCAGCAACGTGCAGTTTTTGCAAATGATCTTAAACATACAACTTATAACGTGAACCTGTTGCCAAAAACAATTTCGGAAAACGACAATGACGACATAAACTTTTCTATATTAATCGAATCGAATACAATTATCCCTAACCAGTAGAATAAGACGGATTTTTTTTCCACACAAAATATGTACTAGTGGCTGATTACCTGCTGTAATACTTGCTAAAGCCATCAAAACAGTGATTACTTAATGGTGAACTAGACAATGGCTAACAAAAAACACAGTTGTATGGCACGACATATTAATGCATTTTGCTTTCTTCCATTGTGACTTAACATGGCAATAAACATATATACAATTATAGTGAAGTAGATACATAGTTATATATTTTTGTGCTAATATATTCACATTATTTTAGGAAAATACCAATTAGCTGAAGATTTTCAAAGTAATCTCCCAAAGAATGCAATTTAGTTGCAACCTTTTAAAAGCATTTCCTTCAAGCTTATGTATTTAGCACGATTTAATATATATTTAATTTTGGTTACTTTGTTTTCAGTGATTTTGGAAGCTTAAGAATTACGAATAACTTAAATGTAGTTTTATATAAAAATTTTCCTCATAAACAACTAAATTTGTTCCAGTGGTTCGTGTCTTTTTGTTTGCGAGTTTGGTAAGATAACACACAGAGATTTAAAATAAAACTGAACTTAAAACTATTTCTCTGGACATTGATTCAGTTCATGGGGAAGTTGCTTGAAAATGTATTAGTTAAATTATGTAGCGTCATTATTACAACCTTCATATGTTTAATATATAAACATCAACATTAATGTGTTCAAAACTTTGATTAAGTGTAGTAAGTTTCGAACTTGTGAAGAATGCGCGAGATACGCTGGAAATACAGGCATTCTGCAGTTTATGTTAAAGATTCTGATGTTTAAAACAGCTGAGCGAATCTTTAGACAGCTTTGAAAAGTAGACACAGCTTTTTATTTGAAGAATATATCTGCACTGACCTGCATAAGGGTAATTACAGCGTATGCGTTTTACATGTTACGGTATTATTTACTCAGCATTTCTATAATTTATTTATTTTATTTATTAGCATGCTCTGTGCGAGTGGAAGGGTAGTTTTTCGCGTCGCGCCTGGGTTCCCCGAAGTCTTGAAGGAACTGCATTATACTGCAGCCAGTGGTCACTTTGGTGTTAATAAAGACCATCTAAAGAGTTGGATTGAGATCTTACTGGCTTCATTGTCGGGAGGACGCCGAGAAGCGGCCACCTCCGGAACTACAATGTTGGGAGTCCAATTCGAGAGGATGGCTGTGGATATCCAGGGATCCTTGCCTGCCACAGAGCGAGGTAATCAGTATCTACTGGTGGCCCAAGATTACTTCGCTAAATGGCCTGAGGTCATTCCACTTCCAAACCAAGAAGCGAGCTCTGTGGCCGATGCACTCGTACAGCATGTCTAAATTATTATGTAACTCTGTTAGACCCAGTACAAGGTACACAATGCACGTTCGTGACAAAGTAGAACTACAAAATAGCGATGTTCTTTTGATTCCGTTTACCATAGAAACTGCACTGTAAAATGTCTTGATAAAACTAAATATTTAAGAAACATTCACAGAATCTTAATCGTAACGTATAGAAAGAGTTATCAAATGTCAACCTTTCCGTTCAAAAAATATAACTTTGTTTTTTCCTTATAGGCTATGTTACTTAGTAAGTTTTGTAATATTCACTTATAAGATTGGATTTGTTAAACCCGTGACTGAATAATTCTAATGTGGGTATGAAAATTTGATTTAGAACGCCATGGGGCTTTTATGGGGCTTAATAAAGCCCGTTATTTTATGACGGAAAACCAGTGGGCATCAAATGGCTTATCCGCGACTTGAACGCGAATTGAACCTTGTGATCAGTCCGCCGAGACCGCCTTTAAGGCTCATATGCACACAATTCGCCATCCTGAGGTTTACGCGTTATTGCGAGTGTTACTTACCGCCTGTCACGCAGGCACGTACACAAACAAAGATTTTAATGAATCCTATCAGGAGGCAGTGGACGCAATAGGGTTTCCACGATTTCAGCCAGCACACGCAGAGAGGTGTTCGAGTCTCTATGATTCTTCAATGTTAGAAGGTAGGTAGGAGATTGAAGAACAAGAGAGCCTCCCAATACGTCTAAAAGGAGTTCGGTTTACCTCAGTGAAACAGGTCGTAGAACAGTATTTCTTTATATGAATCCGAAAATGGATTACAAGCAATTCCCCTTGAAAATATATAAAAGTATAACTATATATATATATATATATATATATATATATATATATATATATACACAATAAGTTTTACATAACTTTATAAATTGGCATATCCCCAATTAATTAAAATCAGGAACAAAGGTTCCTCCTCTATAAATGCCCCAGCATGTCTCCCCTCACAGGGGAAATAAACAGGCTTACGTACAGAATATCAAGGCTTCCTCGTCCGGAAATGTCTCTGTTTGGCGTCGTGGGCTCTGGCTGGGGTCTCGGTTCCCATGGTTACGGACAGGGAAAGGGGGGTAGGGGAGGTGGAAGGCGAAGCTCCGCCACGCAGTTGTCGAGCTGCAGTCATGCGAGGCACAGCTGATGTGTGTTGATCAGTTGAACGGGTCCCGCAGCAACAAATCTTCGCCATGTCCATGGCCTTCAAAGTAGATACAGCTTTTGTAGGCACCAGAAACTTAGACGTAGGTTCGATGTGCAGGGACAGCCGTAAAAGCGTTTTAAGATGATATACCTGAAATTATAATTGAATGCATGAAATTATGATTGACATCAGCAGTGCGAAACTACGCCGGAAGTAGGTTTGGAAGAGTTCCCCAGGATTGCACGACTGTAGCACAGTTACGAGTAGTATAAGACGTGGGGAGGGGGGTGGGGGCATTATCATAATCCGTTCACGGTTACTTCCAACTTTTCTGAAGCCCTGTTAAAGTTCTCCTTTCATCATATTCCTCGGCCTTGTACAAACAAATCTTAGCCGAATTTGCTCAATTACAACCAAGGGACAACGTATCGAATTCGCGTGCACTCAGTTTAATAGTATTTACATAAGAACTATTTCTTAGTAGGCTTTTCCAAAACACCAGTTTTCTCTCTGTTTTACACATATTAATTATAAATGTAATATTGAAATTTATGGATAAAATATTTTTTTTTAACGAGAAATATGTTACTTTCATATTAAGAGAAGTTTAAAACCGCTGTGATATGCGCCGTATTTTGGAAACAACCAAACACGTCATACATGGGTGATTTCTCAAATGTCTGATACAAAAAAAAAGTGAAGAAACGCGAATAAACTATGATTGGTACCTGCGGATAACTCTCTAGAAAAAGTGAGGAAAGATTTGAGCGACGTTCTACAGCCGAACTCTCCAGATCCGATGTGCGCGAAGCGAGGTGAAGATGGGTAGCAAGGACTCAATTCAATGGTGAGGGAAAAGCGACAGTACCTTGAGAATGCCAGTCGGCTAACATCAACGCCCACCACGTTTCACGCATACAAAAATCCGAATTTTACCTCCACCGGGAATCGAGTATTGTTCGTCATGGGGGGTGGGGCCGCTGTGGCTGAGCGATTAGTCTGCTCGCCTCCCAGCATGGCGAACCGGCGCTGATTCATTCCGGCGCTGATCCATACTTACCTCGCTACCCCTTCATCGGCTCTCAAGACCTCACTGTTAAGAGCCACCTAGATTTCTTCACTTACTCACTCCCTCTTGTTCGTAATGCTGTGAGGTGGGTTGTCTTACACCACTTCGCCACCGCTATCCCCACCCTTACGAGAAATGTTTTATTGTGTATTAGACTTGAGCGGGGCAGACTGGACAACATTTAAAATTAAAAACACCAGGCGTCCATGACCTAAACGCGGATCGAGCACAAAGCATAGCAATCCGAAGGTAAAGGCTGTTCACGGTAAAGTGAGCACTTTTTAAGGCCCTGCTAAATTTTTCCTTTCAATTAATTTCTACATTTCCGCCTCTTTTTAATGTAAACATTGTAAATATGACTAATAAACACAGTGTATACATTTCATCACTCGCAAAAGTTAACGCTTGATGCTGCAATAAAATACATTTATTAGGGGACTAACTTTTACCCGCTACTTCGCGCGCGGCCCCACTATCGGGTGTTCTACCCACTGGGCTACTGCGGCCCCACTATAGGGTTCTCTACCCACTGAGCTACTGCGGTCCCACTATCGGGTTGTCTACCCACTGAGCTACTGCGGCTCTTGGGAAGGAATGCAAGACAATGCACAAAAAAGAAAGGAGAAATTTTTAACAATGCTTTTTTATGCAGTAATCCTTAGAAAAGTTTATTCCAGTACTTATGTACATCCCTAATCATCCTTTTTTTTTTTTGGAACCGTTTAAGATATTTTCCTGGGGTAAAAAGTAGCGTCTGTCACTCTCTGAGCCTCCAACTGTATCTGTGTAAAAATCACGTCGATCCGGTGCTCCATTTTGACGTGAAAGAAGAAGAAACAAACAAACAAACACACTTTCACATTTATATAGTCGTAAGGATAATGCCTTTTGGAAGGGCCTTGAAAAGTTCTCACTTTACCGTGAACAGCCTATAAAGCCTTCGCGACCTTTACAGAACACCTTACTTCGTAATAATACTTGCCTCTGGTCAACTGAGCTTTTTGAAAGTACCAACTCACTGCTCAAGATCAATTTTTCTCACTTTTGTATTCTTCCATCACATGGACCAAAATATTTCATACATGCGTCAACCGTGCGAAGCTGAAGTAATTAGAAAAGTGGACGTGTTTCTGATACGCTAATTCTCACTTCTGTGCTCATAAAAAGGAAATTAAAAATATATTCATTGTCCGGAAATTTGAACATCGCATTTTCAATTCGTCGTTAAGAAAGGGAATACTTTTTATTAGTTTTTGCCAACTTTACTGAGAGAACGCCAGTTGTTTATGTTAAAATATGTTCTGTGAGGATGGACTCGCAATAGAACGCCACATGCGTCATTCGTCCGTCCGTCCGTCAGTCATCCGTCTATCGTTTTCGTCCGTCAATTGAAAGGGATTCACAACAATCCGTCGTTCGTCAATCCTTCTGTAAGGGCAACATTTCAGTGTGACAACGTAACATCGCGATCTTTCTTTATGTCGGAGGTATATTTTAGTTGGAAATACATTTTTCAAGAGATAAACATTTTGGAAAAATAATTTGCTTATGTGACAAGAATGTAAACAGATTTTTTTTTACATTTAAAATTTTTGAATTTGCCACCTTCTTCATCTTCTCCTCAACCTTCAAGTTGATGGGTAACATGCATGTCTTCCAAGCGTTTCCTTTGTTTGCATGACATCTGCAAGTGGAAATAGGTGTGCTTGCCTTTAATGCTGCCTATAAAATTTACTCTTGGCCTTCCTTTTCTCCTTCTACCTTCCAGATTCCCTTCAAACGAGGTCGTGCACCAGTCAGAATGACGAAGTAAGTGGCAAACGAAGCTATTTCTTCTCTTTTTTAAGGTTTCAACCAAGGAAAAATAAACACAGATCCACCGCCATGCATTGTATTTCAAAGCGCGCATTCCATTTTAAGGAATGTCGTCAGAAGGCGGTGGTTCATCCGTCCGTATGTCGAAAGTTTAAGTTTGGTATATATTTGACGAAATGTAACAGTCTTAGTTTGAGACAGTTCAAGTTTATGTTATTTGAAGGGAAGCTAACTCAGGGGTGGAATACTTTGTAAGGCTTTGAAGTCACAGTATTAAAATGTATATCGTTTACATTATGATTTACATAATCATAAATTAATACTCTCGGGGGAGCTTGACGTGAGTTGCTGATATATTATTAAGTTGCAGTAATTTAAAATTTAAAGATTTATAGCGATAGTTCTACTCGAAGTCTAATTGTAACGTCATCACCTTAAGAGTCCTATACACTGAAACGTTTTCTGTGAAATCGTTGTTTGCGCCTAAACGCGTATCTCGGTAAATTAATGTTCTGGAAATACGAAGTTTTGCCAGAAAGGATTTTAAAAAAAACTATTGTCTATATCGCTATCTTTTTACTTTTATCATATTAAGTGTATTAATGAAGAAAAGATCGTGAAAGTTGTCAAATATCGCATTTTTAAAGCTTGCCTATGGAGTTTCTTTAAGCGGTAAGAGAGAAGTACGATTATACGCAAGTAGTTTGATCTGTGTACTTTCATCGCGTGTAATAAAACCTCACAGTTACAGATCTAGTTTACAAAGTAAATCGTTAGTACGGAAACACGGCACGCCTTGCGCGTAGCAGCGATGAGGCGCTAGGCGTGCGTGTTACTGTCGCCCGTATCGCTCCCTCGCTTCTTGACCTTGAACCCGCAGGTACTTAGGACCCTTAATGATGTTGCCAAAGGCTGATCTCGATCCTCGGCTACGGCGGTCGGTACACCCATGCTCGCTCCATCTTCACTCGGTGGCGTCTCGGTGAGGTAAAGGAAGCCGTGTCCGCTGCTCCGCTCGCCTTAATGATGTTCCGTGTTGATTAAACAACGTTCCTGTTATTGAAACTCCCGCGGCACGTGGTCTAATTACCCTGTTCGGTGAGGCGCTCCGCTGCTTCGTCACAGAATAGACGCGCGGATAGAAAAAAATTGGGTTTGGCTGTGTTGAGAACACGGCCTTTTGTTTTGCATGAATACGTCTACGTTGACGCTCTCGGACGCCTCGATGTTTTTGTTTACGTTCCCGGCACCACTTCACTCGATAATATGGGGTTTTATGGGTATCACTGGATTGATTTTGAGACGCTCTTTCCAACCGTATACGATTTCTGTATTTCGACTTGACTTTATGACGAGTATAGGCCGACAATGAGTTAAGTTTCCGTAATTTTTTTTAGAATAAACTCATACAATTTTACCATAACCACGCCACTTACATGTTTTTATCAACACAGTCGATTGATCTTCACGAGAGCTGTCGATTGAAACTCGAATAAGCGTCGTAGCTTCTCTTAGTCAAAAGTTACAGGCTACTACGCGGAAGTTATGAGACGCGGCGAAACAAACTCAATATTGCTCCCATCCCCCTATCTAGCCACGCGATGCTTCGCAGTCATCACTCAACGTAACATATTATTTGATCCTTTGGCAACCGAGTAGTGTAATTGAATTTTGAATGTAGACTATAGATTCGGAGCTGCAATTCTAAACTGTTTCCCCCGATTTTGTTATAATCAGATTTTCTGGATTGCCTCCCACTATGGTTGCAAATTTAAAGACTTATTCAGGACAGAAAGTTGTCCTGCGGTTGGTTGAAGATCCACGTGACCACCGGACGGACAGACAACCAACGGAAGGGACGGATTATTGTGAGTCCAGCCTTACAGGCAGGTACTCAGGAACTCCAAACGTTGATGCAAACAGGACCCGACCGCGACCCAGCAGTGATAGAAAATACGTTTCGCTGGTGCGGAATGAAATTGTTTCCAAGCTAGCGGAATCACGTTTGAGGGCGGGATTACAGTTAGTTATGCAACAGCAGGGCAACCGAGCAAGTCAGTGCACCGCGCGAGGACAAGTAATTAGTGCCGAACAAATATCCCTCTTGCAACTCGTCTGCCACCTGAAGTTGCAGGCTGGCAGGGCTGCCACCACAATCGTTCCGTGGAGATGCGGCACCTACACAGTTCTCCCCGACACCCGCGACGGAGGAAAGTTGGTAACGAGGTAGCTACCTCTCGAAAACGAATTTCCTTCCTGTATGCCATCGCGCCCTTATCTCCTCCACGTACCGGCAGTAAGGCGTAGAGCAGAGGGCGAGGTGATTATGTATACTTTACGTTGCCTATAAATGGCTTACGTTTAATACGTCTGCAGCAGGAAATGAACTAAATTTTTGCTGTGGGGGTGGGTGGGAGGGAGATAACTTACTTTTATTAGTGAACTAGAAACTTCGGAGTTTTGGTGTAACCACTATGATAGTACATATGATTGAAAGCTAAAATAACATTCAGATCATTTGTAAAGATTCAAGTTTCTCATAAGTTTTATATACAATATGCCTAGAGTAATTAAACTGACGATATCTAAGGATAAAGAATTACAAACCAACAATACAGATCCAAAAAGTATAAGTTATTTTTACCGATAGATATTTATCAGTATAATTTATGATAAGCAATGTAAGGCAATTCAACATTAACAACTGCACAAACTCATCCAGGATAGAGACCAATTCAAAGTAAACAAATTATATAATTTCATCATGTGTTATTACTCTTCAGGAATGCCATGGAAAATATTTTCTTCCGCAAACGTGATGTGAGTTGGCTAGCCGCCCAATGGCTTTGAGCTAATCACTGGCAATGTTTATGTCTGCTGCCATCTCGGAATGGATGAAGTTCAATAATTTCGCAGTTTCACTTAACCGACGCACGAATAATGTGATCAGGCCCTTGGCAATGTTAATGTTACCTGGCGGAAGAATACTCAATGTGCGTACAAGCAGTGATAGTGAGAAATGATGAAATAGTTGTTACAATTGTCGATCAAGATGGTAAACTTATTAATTTTAGAAACAAAGAAATTACAGTTCGTTTACATTACAAAAAAGCAATATAAAAAGTTACATTCCGTTCCACATTACAATCATAATAGGTATTGTGTACAATATTAAATAAGTTATTTTAATAACTATGTCACTAAGGAACGTATTTCCAAAAATAAAGTATAAAAAGACATAAACGCCAGCATAATAAGCACACTTCAAATAAGGTAACTCTGAAGTTAACACAAATAATGAATTGTATTTAAAAGACTGTTAATAGAAATGGAAGATATACTTAATGTTGAAGATCCTATCAGCTATGAAAATGCTATCTCCAATACGGACATACTTGTGTATGAACCATTCCAAGCAGGTCTTTAGCACGTTTCCTTCGAAATCATGTTTAATATTTAGAGGAACAATTAAAAAGACAGCCGATGCAAGTAATCCAGCAACTACATAGTAAGAAATGGAATACTTAATTTAATCGACAGAATTTCATATCTGCTAAATGGAGTGGAAATCGATCAAACACGAGATGTTGGAATTATTTCCACGATAAAGAACTATCTCTCAGGAACTGTAAACGATATTTATACAAGGCTTATGGCTGGGTGGAACAATGCTAGTGATTACTCACTACAAATAAACCCAGGTGGAAAATACGAAGTTGTTATATCAATAATGTATGGTTTTTGGTTTTGTTGGACTACAACCATGGAATATTAAATGCTTAACAAGAATTAGTTATTCTGTTCGGCAATACACATTTGAATGCTATACACGATACAGCTAATAACAAGGAAGGTGTAACATTTAAATTAAGCAGTGTGGAATGGTTGATGCCGCATATTGAAGTTAACAGACGTGAATGTGTAAAGTTTTTAAAATATATCATAATAGGGAAGAATCTAGACATTGCATTCAGATTGTGGGCTTTAGAGAATTTTCCAACACTGTTAACATCACAAAAAGTCATTTGGAATGTGAAATCAAGTTTTTCTTCAGAAAAACTGAGATATGTTGTCATTTGTTTTCAAATAAATAGACAAAACAATTTAAAAGTGGATCGATAAGTGTTTGAAAATGGTGATATTAAAATATTAAACTGTATCTAAACTATCAAGCTTGCCCCTATATGGATTTGAATATGAACTTTGTCAATGGGGAATTTCCCATTTCATATGGTATATACTTAAAGTTTAGGGAAATGTATTATAACAAAATCAGTTCACCAATCCTAGAACCCGAATAATGTAAAACCAGAGGAACATTATTTATCGGAGAGCTTTCCATAACAGTGAACAATAATGTCTCTTGCTGTGAAATCAGTTTGCATGAATAACACCTAAAAATGGTGAAATCGTTAATATTTGACATAATAAAGAATATGGAGATTCGCAATGAATTAACAATTTTGCATCTTAACAGAAAACAAGACGAAATAAATAATGTACTTATAGTATACTAGTTTTAAAGACAAATGTAAAATGCAGTTCATAGGTTTTAACGAACACTGACGGTTTCCACGGGATATTAAAATACCTAGAAATGTTATTTACCTAATATCTGTCGATATAGTGTAAATGACTTAATTAAGTGTTTATTCAGAAAACAAATGTATAGGACACTTCGCGTGAAGCTCGTAGAATTCCTACAGCTGGGACATGTATAAACTGTAGCATTGCTATAAGTCTTTGTCCTGAGCGAGAGCTCTGCTGGTCGTTTGAACACAGTTCGCTAGAGTGTTGCATTCCCCATTGACAAAGGAAGGATATAATCCCTCATAGACTAGCGCTCTTTTTCAAGACAGAAAAAAGATGGGCAAATTCGCATCAACCTACAGCGGTGACCCTTCCTGTTTAGGAACTCTCAACAACCCCGTGCTTTGCATGACTGCGATGACACCCCACAATGCTAGCTAGGTGATATCATCATCTATCTAGCCAGGATTCACACCTCGGTCGCAATCTCCATAGCAGTATTATTCGAAATATTTCCATTTTTCATATATTTAGCCCTGGTTACATAAAATGTGATAGGAGTTAGGATATTTTTACACATGTTAATAAATTTATTTCTTTTTTAATAATCATTAATTAATGTTTGAATTCTGTTTCTCTACTAGTGTTAATTACAGGAGTCACTAAGATTATATTTAGATAGCTTATAGTGTAGAAATCTTTTCCATTATTTTAAAGTTTGCGCTCGTCTATTATTTATTTTAAATAATCCATAACTCATTCGGCTAGGATTCGAAAATATGATTTTCCGAAGCTAGTCTACATGTGTTTACTATGAGAATTTTTTAAACAGTCCCTGCGCACAAAGGTATGAAGGTTGGTGCACAGCTCCAGGTATCAAGAGTCTTGAGGAAGGGGTGGTGGGGGAATGTCACAGAACTAAAGAGGAGAGGTTTTTGGGAGAGTCCACTTTTTATGCGTAATGCATAGTTTTGCAAACAAATAAAAGTTTAGGAAGAGTCCAACTTGGTGACTTGAGAGGTGTCTGGAAGGTGGAGTGTTCCCGAAGTTGTTGTTGGACAAAATATGTTTTTCTAGGCTGATGGTGAAAGGCAGGGGTCGGATGTGCATGGCCTTGGAGAACTTGCTTTTCATACAATGATAGTTTCTGGAGTAGAGGCAGTAGGGATTGTCTGGGTTCTTTTCCTCATGGCAAGTTCCTCTAGACTTGGGTCGGTTCTGGAGGCGAGTGGTGCAGGGTAGGGCGGATACGACCAGACAGCTCCTGATCTGTATGCAACTCATCAGTTGTCGCCATCTTGATTCAGTGTTGAAAAAATTGACAATCGAGGGCATATGGGTGAATGACACCCAGGACATGTCGCTCTGTGAGGGGTGCAGGGTGACTGGTATCATGGAGTCAGACTGGCTCTGGGGGCGAGGGGTGGAGGGTAAGGTTGGAAGGGGGTGGTAGGCAGTGTCCTCCCGTTGTGAACACAACTAGGCAGTTGATGCCATCTTGCCTTAGTGCTAAAAAAAATTTATAGTAGCGAGCAGCCTGGGGTCGTACTCTGGCGAAGGGAGGGAGGGGGTGTAGGGACCTCTGGAGCGAAGTGACCTCACCTACCCAGTCGTCGTCATCTTCAGTTTGTGTTAGATGCTGAGACTAGACTGACATGTACAGCTCTCTCTCTCTCTCCTTCACCGCACATCTAGAACTTGGCAGCCGACGAGATTGCAATCGGGTGTTACCTCAACCACCGACCAGCGACCATCTCTAGTGATAGCCATGATTAACGTTTTAATGTAAAAGTATTTTATGGGGAAAATATAAATTTTCGTGTGTCAAATAATTTTCTTTTTGGATCGATACACTGCATTTATAAGTAATTGATTTCATCATTTTTGTTCGAGGAAGATTGTATACTCAAATTGTTCGGTTACATCGTGATTATATTTTCACATTAGGTGTGTGCGGTTTCCATTTTTAAGTTACTCTTCGCCATAATTAATCTGAGTTTCCGTCGGCTTCGACACAAACCTCATGCTAATCTTCAATGGAAAGTTTTTTTTTTGTTAAATGTGAATCATTTTAAAATACGGCTTCTTACAATACAAAGATTTATTCGCAGTGGTAAACCAATTCCTTGGATACGTTGTTAAATAATGTGAGTTAATTATTTATTTATTTTTCCAAGGGCAGTGAAATTGTGATTTTCAAACATGGCAACGGGGTAAGTTTTTTTTTTAAATTTTATGTGAAATATTTGATGTTCAGGAAGACGTAATTAAAATTGTTAGTGGATAATATCTCAGTAATAGTAGATTGGTAGATTTTCTGGTAGTCGTAAATTTCAACTCAGTTGCTTGTCAGCCTCCAAATGCGCTCCGAGTATATTAGCAGGCATACATCATAGCATCCACTCATTTTTTAGTGACCTCCAAGGTGGGTGGACGTGCGATTTCGGGGAGTAATTTCACTACATATTTTTCTTAGGTCGGTCTACAAAAATTCCTAAAATACCATTTGCGTTAATACGTGTGCTCTATTTATGGAAATTTGTAGTACGTTCGTTATTATAAAAATAATTTTCTCTTCGAGGATGTTTGTGCATACTGACTAATTGGATTTCGTTTAGTGAGTTTGCACTTGTCTACATCCGATGTTAAAATTCTCTATCTTGTAAATTATATTTTTCTAAGCTCGAGACTCACGTTAAGTTTAAGACTCATGTAATTTCACTTATTATTCACATAGTCGTTTGAAATTTGCGATTCGATGTGTGTAATTTATTCATATGTAGAAAACACTGAATTTCTCTGACATTTAGTTGCATTCGGATAAGAGACCGTTTTTTCATTATTAACATGCAAATCGCATCTTTCAAAGTCACCATATACTGTCTACGAGCAGTAATTCCCCCCCCCCCCCCAAACGTTAAATTTTACTCTTAGGTCACTCTTAGAAATCGTTTAAATACTCTGAAATACTCTTGTATGTTAAATATATATTCTTAAAAATCGCCTACCTACCACCAACATCCCTCCCAACAGCTCAAAATTTAAAAAATTAGAAAAAAAAAGAGCTTTATCCCACTCTTACACTTAACTCTACACTTATATAAGACATTGCAACCTACCATTCTGGTCAATCGCCTCCAGGAGAGCACACCGTCAACATCGTATAGAGCTCCTGCTACCCCCACCCAAAAAGATTGAAAAATAGAAAATCAAGAATAAAAAATTAATGCCATTAAAAAAAAAACCTTTTATGATTAACCATTTTTGATAAGCCTTCAAAATAAATTTAACAATTTTAATTAAATTTAACCCTCCAATTTTTGATCTGATTAAAATCGGATTAAGGATTAACACTTTCGATCAAATCAATAATCCATCAGTTAATCCGTATTAATCCCACAGTGAAATGAGACCCACCCGCCACTACTACTCAATTGTTTAAGTATTCCATTGTGTAAAATCTTTAACCTTTCGTGGTTTCTTACATATTTCAAGTCCTGCCGAAGTTCTACTTTCGGGCTACCCACAACATATCCTTCTGGTGCAGCGTAAACACGTCTATAAGAAAACACCACGAAGAAACCAACTGATCATATAATAAATATTTCTTCATAACAATGAAACGTGCCTCAAGCAACGCGTGAACATAACAAAACATTTACGTTACGAACACCATGGAAAATTTAATAATATTTAACATCTTTACTCAAATTACATATCAATTGACGGAATATTTCAGCGAGAAGAATTTCGTCTATTGAAAGCCGCCATTCTGCATTATATTGTATTTTAGTTTTTTTTTTTTTTTTTTTTTTTCGCCTTTTCATAGCTTACCTTTATGAATAATTCAGTGCCTGCCATACTAAACAAGTTTTGAATAACTCCTCTGTGATGGGAGGCGAGGTACCCCTTTTTTTTTTTTCTCCGAAAAATAATGTTTGCTCTGAAAGGTGCCTGGTTTCTTATTTAAATATTCAATCAAAAATACTACACCATCTCCACCGAATCAATTACGGTCAAAAAAAGTTTCTGTCAAAACCTTCGATGTTTTATCGCCTAACACAGTAATTTTGTTATGCAGAAGTATGACATGTTATCCGTAAAACTCCAGCTAGTTTCGTGGTATATTAAACACTTCGGTGGCACTGATCACTTCTGATTGGACGTATTTGGTAGCCTTGAGATGTCGCGTCTTTCTATTGATATATTTTGTATCTCTCCGTTAAATTAAGGGCCCTGCTACGATAAAACTAATGGAATCCTCAATACTGTCTGACCATCTGAATAGTAATGACATATGTAAATAACATAATAATATAGATCAAATCAATTCGAGATTAATATATAAATAATAAAAATTTAATCTACCCTGATACAAAAGGTACAACAAAAAATTTACTTTAAAAGAAAACAAAACTAAACCCTCACTTAATAATTCTGACTTATTTTACTTTAACTTATTTTAACTTTATGTAAAAATGATACGAAAATATATAAACTAAGCATCAGTGGTAATCTTGGACGCTACCCTCTATAATTTAGCACACGAACCAAGTGAATTATTCAAGTCAGTTTTATTCAGTTTTACAGTTTTGTAACACCATTTAAATATACATTCATTTACATTTACAACGTGACGGTTCTTCAACAGTGCGCAAGATAACGTTTAGGAGATTATAATGAAACACACTCAATGAATTTTCGTATGTTCAATTTCTTCAATTTCATTATGAACTATGTCAGTTAATCAAGCGCCATATCATGTGGTTATGTATATTTGCGGGTATTCGTCACGCTGAAACATAACTGGTCTTTCGTAGATAATTGTGATGTTCTGATGACACCACAGACTAAATATGAGTTAGACCGATTTTATGACCGAAATATGAGTTAGACTTATTTTAACCTCGTATTGATACATTTAAGTAAAATAAACTATACTAACGACCATACCGTTTGAATATTTCGGGGTTTTCAACAATTTTAGGGGCTTTAAAAATAACTAACGAAATAGACTTTTCAAAGAATCCTATATCTATACAATTAGTACTATAAATAGCTATATATTTAAATGGTGTTACAAAACTGTAAAACTGAATAAAACTGACTTGAATAATTCACTTGGTTCGTGTGCTAAATTATAGAGGGTAGCATCCAAGATTACCACTGATGCTTAGTTTATATATTTTCGTATCATTTTTACATAAAGCCTGGGTATTTACTGGCAACTTATTTTAACCTCGTATTGATACATTTAAGTAAAATAAACTATACTAACGACCATACCGTTTGAATATTTCGGGGTTTTCAACAATTTTAGGGGCTTTAAAAATAACTAACGAAATAGACTTTTCAAAGAATCCTATATCTATACAATTAGTACTATAAATAGCTATATATTTAAATGGTGTTACAAAACTGTAAAAAAAAAAAAACACATGAGTATGATGATGTTACTCCAATTCAAGCACAAACGTGAGAAACGAAACAACAAACCATTTCCAGTTTTCACCAGTTTAAACGTCGCAGTTTTGCATATTTCACATTTGGCTACATCTTAAGTAACAAGTCGATTACATTCAGGAAACCCTCAAATTGCCTAGTATATACTTTCAAAGGACACTCTTGGACAATATGCCTGAGTGTTTGAAACTCGGCACCACACCATCATTCTGCATACGGTGTCATACCAGCGGCGTGCGGTGTTGCAAGGGAAGATGAATTTTGCTCCGCGCTATACCTAATCATTGCTAGTTTACACATCGGACACTTAAAGGCAGTAGTGCAGCTGACGTCACAGCACGTGTGTAATAGTTTCCTAGCCGCTCTCTCGTGAGAGGCCGCAATACATTCCGTTTCTCCCGGCACCACTCTGATTACTGGTTCATGTTGCATGCGCCGAGCGTGTACAGTACTGAGAAAACATCAGTTTACCTTGCAACACCTCACCACACGCCACTGTGTCTTACAACTTTGTAACGTGACGGTTCTTAAACAGTGCGCAAGATAACGTTTAGGAGATTATAATGAAACACACTCAATGAATTTTCGTATGTTCAATTTCTTCAATTTCATGATGAACTATGTCAGTTAATCAAGCGCCATATCATGTGGTTGGTTATATATATATATATATTTGCGGTTATATATATATTTGCGGTTATATATATAATATATATATATATATATATATATATATATATATATATATATATATATATATATATATCTCACGCTGAAACATAACTGGTCTTTCGTAGATAATTGTGATGTTCTGATGACACCACAGACTAAATATGAGTTAGACCGATCTCGCTGGCTGCGCACAACCAATCTCCGTGTCACAACATTGAACTGCTTTTCTGCCTACACGTCTATAAAAAATGGTGTGAATTTGGTTTGAGGTTAGAGCACTGTTTAGTAAACAAGTGCTTTTGAGATGTTTTTATACTTTCTCTTACCAATTTATATTGCGTTTTGATTAAATTTAAACAGTTAAACGAATTTAATTAATATGATAGTGCTTGTCATTTAAACATTAAGATACAAACAAACACTTACATCAATGTTGACCATGCGACTTTGACAGTTGTGTTCCTTTGGGGTAGGTTAATGTTGGGTACATGCGCAGAAAACGAAGATGCGGTCTACCTCATCTTTAGTCTATGGATGAGACAGACTGATAGATAACTCTGGCTACTAGTGCCCGAGATGGACAACAAGGCGCCTTTAGGAATTCTGAATATCCGACAGAAAATGAACATTCGTGGTGCAACAAAATTGCAGTCTTCAAAATATTCCTACCAGATCAAACGAATGCGTTTCTATTAAAACTTTCCGACCATCAGACTTCATCAATAGATACTTCAGTTTTTTGTTTTATTTTACATAAAAATCGCCACAGATAAAATTTAACAGGATGACACACCTGTGGACGGCGAGATTTCAATACGAATGCCAACACAGAGCAGTAAGATGGCTGCTATAATTAACACAAAGAAAAAATATTTAGTTTCCAAACGCGTAACTTCAAGCTGGTTCAGGCCCGGCGAGTCACGAACCTTCTTCATTTTTTCCAGCCGTGATCTTGTAATCCACGCCGAATGGATCTTCATTTCCTACCCTGGTGACGAAATCCGTCCCAACGTTCCTTTACGTTTGCCTGACTCCATTGAAACAAGCCTGCCTATTCCTTTTATACCCTCTTGCCAGGGCTTATTTCTCTTATCCTCTAGACCTGTGAACCCGCTTTCTCTCTCTCTCTCTCTTCGCAAATTCTTCCTTCCCTCTTCCAAATCCTGGTTCCATTAGCTGAGGTTCGGAAGCCCCTGTACGATCCGGTCTCTCTTGTGGAGGGGCTGCCATATACGCTTATCAATTTACAAATAGAATGAACCTGACGCGGAAGTTTATCGATGGCTCAGGCCACGAACGACTGCATGACGTTTTGTAAACATAGTAAAGGCTGTTCACGATAAAGTGAGCACTTTAGAAATCAACCTTAGAAAGAAATTACTGCCCCTGCATGCATACACTCTAAATCGGAATCAGTAGTTTTTGACTGCTTGTCAGTTCAAACTGCTCCATCCGAAATCAGCAGAAAAAGAAAACTATTCATCTCTTCAGTTAAATGAAATTCACTAATACAAACAGTAGAAAATCAGTTATTTATAGTCGATTAATAATGAGCACAAGGATTTAAAACCTGCATTACGGTTAGAAATAAATTAAGTACAATTATTTTGTCGCAAAACAAAATTGTTACATGTACAAGGAAATTTTGGAAATGGTTGGTATCGAGCCGCCACCCCAAAGCGCAACACATTTAGTGTTTCTTTTGGCTGAAGTTCTACCAACTCTGCTACTTTGCCACTGAGATAGACGGTCTCGCATTTGCGTAGTAACATAAACTTACAATGGCAAGCGGCTGTAAGTTTCGTAATGTGAAAGTACTTCATGTTGTCGAAATATACGCATTTTATGCGTACGTAGGTACATGTCTTTGTTAGGTTCGAAAGTCATTCTAAGTTAAGTTTAGTTCAGATTGTGTGCTTTAAAAGAGAAATATAGTGATTTTAACGCTGTTGTCGGTGTTTTCTAGCTATCTGTCATTTTACAATGCAACGAGATTTCACAGAATGAAACTGTTATTTTGAAGAGACATATTGACTAGTAATAACGGTGTTTGTAGTTTCCTCATTATTTGATCTGTTAACTTGCAGACCACAAAATTTTTGTTGGTGTAAATTCACCTTTGTTATTGAATCACTGCACTATCGAGTCAGTAAAATTATCACTGATCTATCTGTCACTAAAAATAACAGTTTAAATCTGCAGTGTCTCATTGCATTGTAAAATGGCGGATACTAGTTAACATCGATAACCTCGTGCATTCAAACCACTATATTTATCTTTTAAAGCACAGAATCCTAACAAAACTAAAGATAAATTGACTTTGGAACTTTGCAAAGACATGTACTTGTATTAACCAACTATAAATAACTAGTTTTCTACTACTTGAATTAGTAGATTTCTTTTAACTGATGAATTAGTGATATGTTTTCTACAGATTCCGGATGGAGCAGTTTCAACTGACAATCATAAAAAATAACTGATTCCGATTTAGAATGTGTATTTGAATGGGCGCACTGAGTGATATTCGCCCAGTAAAGTTTGCAACGATGGATGGAGGTAAGTAGTTCCATATCTTTACGTCGAATAAAAAGTGTTAGGTTATCACATGTGATAACTTAAAATTATTTATTTATGTATCTGCTTTTTAATGCATCAACGTGTAAAAATGAGCACATTTGTAAAGTATAAATTTTCTTAGTCATTTCACGGTTTCATTTGACCGACGCATGAATAAAGTGATGAGGTTCACGTCAATTTAATTTTTACATAAGGCGGAAGAATACACAACGTGTCTACAAGTAGATCTTACGCAGAGTTTTCGAAAGTGCTCATTTTATCGTGAACAGCCTATATGCACGCGTCCCATGGTTATTGCGGATTCAATGGCTCAGGTGTGGTGAACACAAATGGCCCAAGCATGGTCCATGTGCATGCAACAGCAGTGTCCCATCCATGTACCACTTCACAGGCACCATTTGGCCTACTGATGGCTAGCCATGCTTCTGCCATATGTCAAACACTATCTCTTAAAGATAATTATTTTTAGCGCCGTTCTCGATTTTTCTTTGTTTTTAAATTTCGTTTAATTCACTATCGAACACATAATAGGACATGAAGATCTTATGCTTACCGGAGAAGGGTATGGGATGCAAATTACGCCCCTTACATTGACAGCCCAAGTATGCTAACCATTACTCTACTGTGTATTCTTATGTTCAGATGAATCTAGAATATATTGGAAAGTGAATCTTTAACAAACACTTATATAATATACCAGTTACACCAGTTATTCCATGTACCTAAAGTTTACCATGCGAATAAATAAGTTTATAAAAAGGTGCAAATAAACAAAACAAATACTGTCGTTGAAAGAACATTTCCTACCTGAATCGCGATAGTAAGCCAAAAACTTGCCTTTAATGTAATTTTTTGTAGTATGTATGTCACCCGGATGCTATTAATGTCTTGAAATGCAGTCGGCGTATATGAATATTTTGGTGATGTGAAACAACAATAGCCCTTCAACGTTAATTCTCTAAAGATGGTTTTATATTGTTTCTTTTAACTTTTCATTTTAATTATATGCAGTCGTACATGTAAAACATTACATATGTCGAATTATTTAATACCAGTCATGAAGTCACGCCTAATACTCTATTTACAGCGTTTCGCCATAGATAATTCCATCACTATATATTTACAAAGAATCTACTTATTGTATATGATCTATAATTATAATAGACACTCGCATATATTCATATACGCGCGTGTGTGTAATTTGAAGAAGCTATCTGCGAAGAGTAGGTACCATAAAATTCCCACAATAAGCCAAATTGCTCCATCAGCGGTCCATCGATGTACCACTTCACAGCCAAGAAATGGCTTACAGATGGTTACCATTACTTTCACCAACAATAAGTAGAGATTATGTGCGGCCATTGCTGGAATACAGTTGGTAGGCCATTTATGGACGATTAGTAACTCACCTACTCTTAACCATCAGTTCCATTTTCATCAACGTTCCATCAGTGTGCCATAAATGGCATTCCAAATGTCCTAGTGGCAGAAGTTTACCATAGCAGGGCCAGTTGTGTAAACCCGTAAGTGGACATTACTTAGAAGTACTTTTACTAACGTAAAACATAATTAGATTGCGTAGTTTTTGCATCGTGTCATGTGGAAATTACAATTTAATGTTTTGGGACGCACAAATAAATTAATCGAAAAAATTTACAACAAATTTTTACAAGATTATCTGAAAGGTCATGTCATAATTCATTTTCAGGTATACTTTGCAAATTGTATTTCTCAAAAATTGACAGACTGCTACGAATGAAAACTAAGCAAAAGTGTCCTTATATTGAGTAATTTGTAAATAACTGAAAAAAATTTCATAGTGCAATTTTAAATATCTTTTATAACTCGCAGTATTTTATTTCAATGTGAATTATCTCATTTCGGTAAGTGAATTAATATTGTAATATTCTAATGTACCAGATACACTAAATTGTGCATTAGTTACGTCATTATGCAAAAATGTGCGTTCTAAAATAGTTTTATAGTAGTAAATAGCACTTGTAAGCAATGTCTACAAATTGAACAGCGTTTTGTACAAATATAAAATAATGAATTTTTTGGTGACAAACAGCATATTGGCTATTCACGGTAAAGTGAGCACGTTTGAAAGTTTCCTCGTTTGGAATTATATATATATATATATATATATATATATATATATATATATATATATATATATATATATATAATTTAACTTTGAACGTCAGCTTCAGAGTGCGGTGGAATATACACATACTGCTTTTATTACTTGCATGACAACATTTATTTAAAAAGGCGGTTACAGGATAAAAAATGGCCGAAAGTAGAAAGTAACTAGGACCTCAAAAGTGCTCATTTTACCGTAAACAGCTTATAACAATAAATACATATGTTCCTCGCGCAGGGGATTTCAGTGACTGATAGTGCATATCCATAGTGTAGCTCGTGGCCTTGAACTCTCGGTGGAGTTTGCGAGTGATATTCCTTTCAACATTGTTATCTGTATTTCTATATTTCAATTACCTTGACACAGATAAAGGGTGAACTAATGAAACAGCTCTGGTTTAATTTACTGTGATTTCTTTTAGACACGTCAGAACACATTGAAGTCGTCGCAAACAAATATTTAACTCTTGGCTGCAGGGCACAGCAAACGGCAGCGAAATTGTTTAAAGTATTTTATTTATACTGCCTGGTTTTCGAAAAGAAATTATGCAGAAGCCTCCTTTGTGTCAACAATGATATGGATGACAATAAGGCTGTATAACCTCTTATGCCACTTCAAACAAGTTCAAGGTTGAATTTCGATAAGGAAGTACTTTGTAACAAAGCAACGGGCTTAAAAGGGTAAAATATTTTTTTTTCTTTCCTTATTAGCAACGTGCAGAATAGCTTTTATGTAAAAAAAATGTATCTTCACAATTGTGAAACTCCTTGACTTTGATCAAAAGAAGTTAAAGAAAGACGCTTAGGTACAAAGATTTACACAGCAGTTAGTGGTGCGTTACACTATAGGAGCTGTCTTACTGGGGTCATATATTCGAGTGAAGGACCTCAAGAGCAGCACCTCATTTTGGTAGTACTGTAGCTCTTACACAAGTTACATAAATATACACCAGTCCCTAGAAAGATGTCCGATTTCTTTGCCCCCTCCCCTTCGCCACATAAGCACTATAGAAATCGGCTCCTAAAATAATTTTGGTTGCATTAATAAAATTTATGTTAATGGATAAATTACTGGCTAGTAATGCCTATTTTTATGTATATGTGACAGTAAAAATTTCGCGTAACATTGAATTACTTGTTTTCCTAGTATCGTCAATTTACCAAGGCACTGATAAGTATATGGTAATTCAATTCTACACGTACACAAACAGTTAAAAAGAAGATAGTTAATCTGGGTTTAACCAAACACCAGCCTCATCTTCTTTCTTCTTCTTTTTTTTTTTTTTTTTTAAGCCTGCCTGAATTTTTGGTTAGTTTCCTTACATAGTCACAAAATTTGAGAAAATAAGGCTAACGATCAACATTCAGTTTCCCACTTAAGGCCAACAAGATAAATGTATACTTAAAAAAAAAAAAAGCATTTAAATCGGCGTTTAATAAATTGCGATCACCATTTTACTTTTAAAAAAAATGGAGTCGAGTACATTATAAGCTTCGAACTACTTTTGCCACGATATATTTGTGAATTTATTGAGTATACAGTTTATCACTTGTATTTGAAACCCTTGATGACCGTTTAAAAGACATTTAGAGCACGAGACATTTCAAAATTAATATAGCTTAATATTTCTATCCGAATCTGATTATTAAAAAATTTGACATTAGTAGAATTTGGATAAATACAATATTTGTAAATAATAACATAAACGGAACCCATAAAATCCACTATCTAAACTTCAGTACAATTATAGTAATTAAATCTGGACTGCTGCGTGAAAAGATTATTTTTGATACACAACTGAGTATACACTTAAAAATGTATTAAAAGCAACGTTACTGTTAAAATTAGCCCAGTTTTAAGATACGTATATGCGGAACTCGCTCCGCAATAAAGTTTGTCGAAGATACCGTCTAGAAGTTTCAAAATATCGACTGACGTCTGGAGGAACAGTGCCATGCTTATGGAAAGATGGTTGATACGGAAACCAACGAGAGAAATAAACTGAGCGGGGTCGCAAGTGGAGGAAACAAACTCCACTCGCATGGAAACTCCGCGCGCACAATTCGCTGTGCTCTCGTTTGAATACGAACCTCCTCTAGAACGCAGCAAGAAATGTTGAAAGTCTTGCTCGACTGCGCCAGAGTGATCCAAGATGGGATGGCAATTATATTTTTTCATGCAAGAGTTTCTAATTGTTTTACTACGTTTCTCGAAATTAAAATATTTGATATTCTTTCTACTACAACACGAGATAGCTTGTTTTTCACATACCCAATAAATTTACTGAGCAATTTTTGTGATCTCAAATTAAACCAGCGACTTCCTTATATCAACATAATGAACGACTTACTGACCAACTGATCAACTCATGAAATTTCGGTTAAGTTATTTATGGGTGCACGGGCGGGCTGTTCGTCACAGTAGAGCGATTCAAGTACTCGCACTGATTTGCAGTGACCTTCAAGAGCATTATTCAGGTTTCACTTGTATTATAGCCTATTCACGGTAAAGCGAGCACTTTTTAAATCCCCCTCATTTGGAATAATATACAACAAATTTATTTTATTCTAGCCTTAGACGTTAATTTCCGTGTGCGGTCGAACAAACACACTGTGTTTGTTACTTACTTGACAATTTTTTTTTTATTGAAAAAAGTGGTTAAAGGATATAAAATGGCTGGAAGGGAAAGTAACTGGGGCCTCATAATTGCTCACTTTACCGTGGATAGACTATACCAGTAAGCACGTCTAAAATAAAACTGGGAATATGCGTTTCTTCGCTGAAATATTTATTGTGTATTCATAAATGTTACCTACCAAATCAGCCACTTGCCCGTCATGAGTTAAAAAATTTATGGCAAAATGTACTTTTAAATAACGTGTTTTTGAGATCATATTGCTATGTAAGTGCGATAACACCAAAACTTAAAACTCTGGAACTAACTGAACAGACGTAAAATAAAAACTATTAACGATATGCTCCCCAGAGAAATTTAATAGTGGCCACATTTAATTTCAATTATTAACACTTTAACTGTAAAATACATAATCCATGATATGATGTAACGTATGCACGTAATATGAAGCTCTAAACGACAGAATATTTTATTTTTCGTCTTCAATATCCATTTCTTTTTCAAAAAATTATTTTCGATTTTGTTAACATCAATTATGAACTATTAGAGTGGTAGCAATAATTTGATAAGTGTGACATGTTCCACTGTAAGGAGTCGGTGCTATGTAAAATATGGATTTTAGTACATAAGTAGCTTATCAGGATGTTCCCCCCTCCCTTCTATTAATTACTTTGTTTTAATATAAAACGTAACATATGTTTCATAATTTCTGTGTGGTATAAAACTCCAATTATGTAATATTAGCCACGCCTTAAAAAATATTTTGTGGCTGCTACAAAATATTTTTTAAGTGATCAGGTTGCCAATTTTTTTGGCAGTGGGCACAAAATTATTTATTCTACATCACTGAACTGTCGTGGAAACTGAAAAAATAACATTGTGGCGACCGCAAAGGAAACATGGCAGGGGTACTTACTTCCCTAAAAATATGTTTCTAAATGCGAAAAACTTAGCAAACGTTTCATTAGCTAAAACGAGATCCTCCATAATGTAGATAACGGGAGGGGGGGGGGGGAGCGATGTAGCGAACGGCGTGGTAGCCGCTCGAACTTTCGCGCACGTTTGGAATATCGTGCGGGCAGTGCCGCTGCTGAGCATGTTTTATCCGGGGTTTCCCGTTTCCCCCGGCCTTGCATTCCAATGTTGCTCCAAGCTCACCTCGCTTCACCCTCATCGACTCCCAAGACGTCGACGTCAGCAGCCGCCGAAACCTTTCCGCTCCGCTTAATAATATAAGTGCAGTCTTTTCTTTGCCAGTGGCGTGACTTTTCAGAAGTTTGAGTCTCCTCTCAGTCAAGTTTCTCATCGTTTTCCAAATGCAGTACGGGAGAGAGTACATTTATCAAGTCCTCCGTGGGTTGAAGACCTGCTTTCGAAGCTCATTTTCCTCTCTCCGGAGATAAACGGCATTCTCCGGAATTAAACTCAATTGTTCTGACTCTCGGGACGAAGCTGTTCCTATTAATCTCAAATGAGGGCCTCCAATATGACGATACTGTCTCTCTTATCTGTCATCTGCCTCTACCTTTCACCTCTCCAGAAACTCTAAGCTTGATGTTTGGCGGGGTTACGCGAGCTATGGAATTTAATTTTCATTATTGATGACGGTATTGCGAGTGTTTGCATGCACACGCACACGTAACGTGACACGAGAAGAGATTCAGAGAGGAAATTTTATTCAGAAACTGATTAACGTGGATGGTCGATGCCTGCCTATCAACAACATTTAAGAAACGTTTCACGTTCAAAGGTTAGCTTCCGTTTTCTATTTCCTTCTTCAGGCATGGTCTCACATTAATCTTTGGCACGAAAACCTTAGTACAGGATACATAGATGAGGGAAGAGACGTGAACCCCGCCTTTAAGAGGAGCGTGCACACCTGCGCGTTCAAAGTGAAGAAGCTAGGGAGCGATACGGGCGACACGAACACGCACACCTAAGTGCCTCATCGCCTCTACGCGCAAGGCGTGCAGTGTTTCCGCCGTAACGCTGTACTGTGCAGATCAGAACTGTACTAGTGGGGTTTTATTACACGCGATGAAAGCCCGCAGGTTTAACTACGCCCGTATATTTGTACTTTTCTCTTGCCGTTCAAGGAAATTGCATAGACAAGCTTTAAAAATACCATATTTGACCCATTTTCACAAATTTTTTTTCCCCATGAATATACTTCATATATTAAAAGTAAAAACATAGAGCCATGCTTTCTACCTTTCATAGCAAAAAGTCGTAATTACAGAACATATCTTCACGAGATACGCGAATACGCGCAAACAACAATTTCACAAAAAATGTTTCAATGCACACGCCTCTTAAATTTAACATTGCTCTACAAAATGACAGGTTCATCATTAAAAGTCTCGTAAAGGTGACTTTCCTACGAAATGACTGCATGGCATGCCAGAGATCAGTGCCTTGTGCGTGGCAGTCGTAATGATGCAAACGATGTGCGTGCCTCCAGCACTTGTAGTCGTCAGGTATGTAAAACATGCCTTGGAAGGCGTAATTTTCTTTCCGTAAAAACACAGGTTTGATGTTGAAGCCAAATGTAAACAACCGTCATGTTATTTTTGAAACACGTTAACTGTACATTTCTTTCGGCAGAATTTTTGAGTCAATGCTGGGGACATGCGCGGAAGACGAAAAATCAGTTTTCCATAATTTTTAGTTTGTACCAGAAAAGTTGTTGAGGGCAAAGGAGAGTGAGCGAAAGGAACGAGTCTCAACAAGTCAGCATCTTAGTACAACAGAGTTAAACTCAAAATATGCTAGTTTTCTGGAGTGAGAGTTTTGCATAGACAAAGTTCTTTAATCCAGCATATCATGAAGTTTAATCGGCTCAAATAATATTTCAACCATAAGTATACTAATCGCAAAACTTTTACACGTAATAAAGAATTCTATGTTGCGTGTCGTAGGGCAATAAGCTCAAAAATTACGATTTTTTGAGTTGTTACACTGTTGTACTTACTGAGGTATCGACATCACAGCACGGCAACTGATAATGCCCGGATGCACTAACATCTTCCCAGATCCGAGATCGAATGATCCTAGTTCCGAACCAGGATCCAGTTCGGTCTTGGTTCCCATGTAAAAGTGTTGCATCGACGAAATTTCATGATTCTGAGTCTCCGATTCGTCGATCTTGGTTCCAAAGTGAGAGATCGAGATTAAGTATGAGACAAATTTTGCTATTGGTTTGTAATATATGATGTCATGGAAGTAAGCGCATTTTTCACTATAGATAGAACTAGACGTGCGATGTTTTATCTGCTTTAAGTTAATTATTGGTGTACGAATTTTACTGAATAATATTCGAGTGTGTATGATGTTGTTTTAATTTCCCAAGAAAACAATGGAACGAAGGTCTATCTGCTGGCGTATTTTCAAACTGCATTTGTCAACGATGGCTGCTGATCTCGGATCGATATTTCGAACAGCCAGTACCGGGCATAAGTCGTCTGAATACAATCAGAGTCCTTACAATGAACACCATATCCATTATATAATATTGCTCCCACGACGTCCGTACAACAGCTCTGAAGAATCTCTGGGGCGGACGTCGTCGAGATCGGCCGCCCGGTATAATTAATGTAAAGACTTTCGTTCCCTCTCAGAAGGGATGATTCCTTTTAGTTCTTTCAGAGGTTCCGGCTATAAACACAGGGTTATTTAAATCAGTCCCCTATAAACTCTACACTTACGCACTTGAATTTTAAAACAGCTAACATTATTTGATTTAATACCAAAGAGGGTGCGGTGGAAACATATTAAATACGACTATCTTTACTCTGCTGTTGAACATTTCCGTTAAAAAATCTCTAGTGGGGAGTGAACCCAGGGCGAGACCCGTAGGTGCCCGTCATACCCGGGCATGACATGACATGAGACCCTAGGATGGAGGTACTCTTGACTGATTGAAACAGTGAAATGCTCACTGATTCACATTTAGAGTGCAGGTATATCGTAGTGATAAATCGACTTTGGATTGAGCTCACTTGCTTCGTCCATAATTACTTTATCCGTAGTGAACAGCAGAGTGCATTGCTACCTGTGGCATTCCGCTGACTGTTTTCCACATTCTTTTGAAGCGACCAAACCAGATTCGTCACACTTTCAAATTTGAAATATACATTATTGCCAACAAACCACATGATTGCATTCTGCATACATTTGGATGCTACATTGGAAAGAACTAATAAATAAATGCACAAATCACTTTGTACATTATCATTAGCAATAATTTAACGAATATTTTGAATTATTCTGTGCAGCAATTTGTTACGCTGTGCGAATGTTCGAGTAAAATACGTGTTCCAACAGAGGACCTATGAAATCTTCAGGATTGCCTGTTGATGGAATTTCCACAAATTATCTCGACTGGAAACATTTCACACTTCCATGTTAACTGAATCAAAGCATGTAAATTGCCTTTTTAATTATCTGATGGTCTAGTGAAATTGCTATTTGATGCGAGTACGTCTGACAGCGGCGTATTCCTTCTTTTATACGCGGCATGTCCTACAGCCCTTCAGTGTATATTTTGGCATTTCACTGAGCCTGTCCACATGTATGGTTTTAAATCGTCTCTTTAATTTATTTGTATTTGTCCTGCAGAATATTTAAAAAAATGTTTACAGTCCACGTTTGTTTAAGCATGTATTCTTTGTAGAGTTAAACTTTATTGCGACATTTGTATACACTAATGGCTAGGGACAGGTGTTTTTCGCGAAAAAGGCCATGCTATGGTTCAATATCCTAAGTCCATAATCATGACTTCCTTTGGTTATTGGCCGCGTTTCTACGCGAGAAGACATGTTCTTATTTGACTGGGTCAATCGTAATAAAGTACTCCGATACTGAACGTCCATGATTCGTTGGCAGACACTTGAGGCACGTGACATTTAGAATCATCCAACCAAGAAAGTGCATATGAATAAAAGTGTTTTGGAGTACAACTGGTATTGAAACCTTTTCGCGAAAAACATCTGTCCCTACTAATGACCCGATGTCGTAATCACCGCCACCATCGCAATCACTGCCGACTTCCCCCCTTACATCACAACCATCGCCACTATTATCATCACAGCTATCATCATCACGTTCACCATTATCCGCAAGATCATCGTTACTATCGCCATCATTACCAACCGAGCGAGGTGGCACAGTGGTAGGCAACTGGGCTCACATTTGGGAGGGGAAGGGTTCGATTCCCGGCAAGGCCATCCTGATTTCGGTTTTCCATGGTTTTCGGTAATCACTCTAGACAAATGCTGAGGCGGTTTATTGCTACGGGCCATGCCCGATTCCATTCCTGTCCCTACCTCTCTGAACACTTGCTCCATCTCTAATGATCTCCTTACCATCAACTACCACTGTCATAACCATTATTATCACTGTCACCAATGTCATTGTTTCCAATACCCACTAAGTCGTATTAATACCGACTGTTGCAGGCATCGCCGCACTGGGAAGATGGCATGAAGCAGGAGCAGTGACAGTGTCACCAACTGAGCTATGAACTCCACGGACTTCAACCAGACTCTGGAGGAGTACCTGCTGGAGGTGCGCGGGCCAAAGCACCTGCCCAACAATATCGTCATCCCCATCACCATCGTCTACGTGCTCATATTCGTGACGGGGGTGTTCGGAAACGTCGCCGTGTGCATGGTGATCGCGCGCAACGCGTCCATGCGCACCGCCACCAATTACTACCTCTTCAGCCTCTCCGTGTCCGACCTCACGCTGCTCATACTGGGTGAGTGTCGCCTCCTATTTTTATGTACGTAGCTGTACGTTCCAGCTAGTGATGCCTATTTTTTGTGCCCATAGCACTACACTCCGGCGAGTGCCGCTTCCTTTTTGATGTACATAACAGTACGCTCTGGCGAGTGCTACCTTAGTTAGAGCATACATAGATGTATGCTCCAGCGAGTGCCACCTTACTTTTTGTGTACGTGGTTGTATGTTCAGATTAGTGCAGCCTCTTTGTTAATATACATAACTTTACGTTCTGGCAAGTGCTCTGCTGTCGATAGGCGGTTCGTTGCGTCTCAAGCAGTAGTCACTCAGATAGTTGTAGTACGTGTTTTGAGATTAAAAAAAAAAAATCACATACTTAATGATATCACTGGTTAGCGGTTAAATAAACAATTTTAAGAGCAACATAAAAATATCCATGACTGTAATTGCATGTACCAAAAATAATAACTCCTTTTTGTCACAGGGCAATGAAAAGTATACTTCTCAACGTTTCATTAAAAGTTAAATGTTTAAATTGGTTTTTGGTTCACAAACATCTGATATTTTATTGGTGCAATTGTTACACATTAATATATCTGAAAAAATTTCATAAGTTGATTTCACCGATGTATGTTTACTAGTCATAGTGTACAAGGCTGAGTTAATGTGAATGTGTAGAGGAAAGTACACAAAAGTGGGTACAAGTTTTTCACAAGTGTTCATTTTACTACAAAATATCTGGAGAAACAGAAGGTAAAAATTTAATCTGAACTCGGTCACACACACAAAATGTTGACAAACTGACTTTAAAGAACGTTAGAAAAGACTCGTGCTACCGAGAAAAACATTACAAACTCCATTATGTGTAACGTTTTTTTAAATTTTTTATATTGTCGTAGGGCAGTTGACAACATACAGAAAGTAAATTAACGAGGATCTGAAGGAAAGGAGAAGAAAAGAGGTCCCCTAAACCATGTCATTAATAATATGTTGTTTTCTTCAATATTGAAAATGTAAACGATCTAGTTTCTTATGTTTAATGTCCTTATAGTTCCAGTGCGGTTTTTTATGAGTCGCCAGTTCATATTTCACCGTTTTTATGCTGGTTGTCACTAACCTTCTCAAAAATATTCAAATGAAAGTGTAAAATCTATCTTTCTAAAGAACCACTTTCATTAATGAATCTACCATCTACGATGAAGTGTTATCAATTTTCAGCATTTTGTATGTTAATTTTAACTGGTGGTTTATTTATTTTACATTATTTCTTTTAATCTTAGGAATTATTTTGCTATAAAAGTTCATCTCAAGGCTATTATAATTTACTTTGCTCCGTGTCATTACAGAAGACACATCACATTATGCTTCGAAGGCAATGCCGTGTTTCAAGATATTATCCTACGAAGATGTATCGTAATATTTTGCCTGTTAATGTGAATGTAAATAAAGAAGATGATTCATGGCGTGTTAAAGTGTTGTGAGTAGAAGGGACTTATATTCTCCTTTCATTGTTGTTTCGCTTTGGTCTTCAAGGTATAACTGCCAAAGCTGGTAGTGGAGTTTTGGAATTTTGATTCTTCAGGAAGGCTCATAACGCAAAAGGTCGTACATTTAAGGATTTGTCTGAATTAGAACCGTGAGACATAACCTGTTGGAAGACTATTCCTGTACACGAAGGTGTTGCTATAGGCTGTTCATGGTAAAGTGAGCAATTTTTGAGGCCCTTATAAATTTTTCTTTTCATCCAATCTCCATCTGCCTGCTACTTTATAATATAAACATTGCAATTTGACCAATAAATACAGTATATACGTTTCACCACCCTCAAAATTTAATGCCTGAGACAGCAATTAGATGTATTTATTAGTGGTTAAAACCTGTTGGGGGGGCCTTAAAAATTGCTCACTTTAAGTGAACAACCTATAATCAGAATACGGTAATAGTATGCAGTCTATACCTTTGCTGTTTTATCGGAAGCAGATAAAGTTCGATATTGGGGATCAAATTTGGCTTTATCGAAAGTTGGTTGGTAGCATTTGTAACATGCGCGTTATCGGACATGCTGAAATTCTGTTTTATCCTTCAATAACAAATAAAGATTTATGGGAATATTTCTTTGTTATTTGTTGTAATTATAGTGTCAATCAATACTTCGAACTTAACTCAGTGTACTGCGGATGACATCGAAGCCCGTGTTAAAAAGAGCGCAATAAAGATATGCCGCGAGGAAGAAGAAATGGTAATGAAGGACTCTGGCCGGACACTCGATTCGTTAGATCGTCCGCAGCTGAGAACGAGCGGATTCTGTCCACCACTCAACACATAGGCATTATATTGATATCTTCGTATTTGGCGTGGATTATGAACACATGAAAATATCCACATTCCATGATATCACAAAGTGTACATATGCAAGGAGCCTAGGTAAGTGAGAAACGTCTGGATCGATTATGGTTACGACCCTAACGGGCTTGCATTGCTAAGAAGCTTATATCTGGGTTGTTGCAACTTACATCATCAGCGTGATTGACAACAGTAGCATCGTTTCATTCATGTAACTCCTGCCTTTAAATGCCTACAACAAGTACGAATGTATCACTCAACAACTCATCAGCAGGTGTAACATTTCTTTCTACGACAACTTCATTCCTGGCTCCTGCTCCTTCCGACACTGACAGAAAATCAAACAAAATATTTTTTTTTGTATAGAGCCAAATATATATTTAGTTACCATAACAAAACATCGAACAAAATACATGTTGAGAAAACAAAATTTGAAAAGTAACAAAAATATTTTTGTTCGTCTAACAAAATCTATACTTGATTAAGCAAAATCTCTGGGTTGGGCCAAAAAATATTAGACAAGAGAGTTTTTTTTTTTTGTATTTTTGTGACGATTAGGATGGTAACCATGTTTTTTAGTGCATCTTTTGATGCTTAACAATCGTATAAACACATTAATAAATCAATGCAACAAGAAATTGACAAGTAAAGCTGTACAACTTGGAATATTTGTTTGCACACGTTGTCCAAAATTTGCAGTCCGGCGTTATCAGTTATCACTTGAGCTTAGAGAACTAAGGCGTAGTGCTTGGAGGTCCTGGTTCGAAACTCAGTCGAATTAGTAAAAACTTTTTATATCGGCCCAAACTGTTTAATGCACATGTAGCCAAACAACTTTTTAGTTGTTCGAACGAAATCTTACAGTTTGGGGCAACCAAATGAGAACAAAATAATTTGGTTTCAGAAACAAAGTATTTCATTGCCTCTACACAAACAAATAGTTTGGTTGTACCAAAACAAATCTTGTTTGATTCAACAAAACCTTCTTCTCAGTGGACATGACGACAGCTGAACCATCTGGGTCCACGAGTGTATCTTTGTGCAGAACTTCCACTGGCTAATCGGTGTCGCTATTCCTGCTAGGACTTTGCCTTCAAGTTTACTGTACGACAACACGAGGTTTATAAGTGCCAGAATAGTTGGTTTCGGGTTTAACGAAGAACTGAGATTTGTATAAGGATGCACACTTTACATGGACAAAGATTATTAATTTTGTAGTAATGAATTTAAAACATTTTAAAAAATCAAAAAATTATTTCAATTTTTTTTTTTTTTTTTTTTTTTTTTCACTAAATCTTTTTTTCCCCTGTTATGAACTGATTTTGATTTTAAAACAAGCACTATGACACAAATATTATTTTTAATTTAACTAATTATTATGTCTATAAATGATCGTAGGGCCTATACAAGCATACTTTCCTGAAACTGGAAATGATGTTTGCAAACTGAATTTCACGAGCCCGGGTCTACGTAATCGCAAATTTTAATCGCATATGTCCATAAATACTCGCTTACTTACAACCTGACTTGCGAAAATGTGGGGATGCTATGATTTAAGATCCAGACCCGACTGAAAAAAATTACGAGATCTTATAATACATTACTTACCTTTAAATAAAGTAAACAAAATCAGTTCCAATATATAGTATTCATGAGTCATATATGCATTGGTTGAAAATAAATATAACAAAAGGTTTAATACATTAAAAATTTCGGTAATTTCACGAGGGAATGGCAGCCTCTTAGTTTGGTGTCTATTGTAGCAGATTTAAGAACGCCGTCTTATCGTTAAAGACAGGTGTTTTTCGCGAAAAGATTTCCTGACTAGTTGTACTCCAAAACACTTTTGTTCATATGCAGTTTTGTGGTTGGATGATTTTAAATGTCACGTGCCTCAAGTGCCTGTCCGCGAATCACGGACGTTCAGTATCGGAGTACTTTATTACCATTGGCCCAGTCAAATAAGATTATGTCTTGTCACGTAGACATCTGGCCAATAGCCAAAGAAAGTTGTGGTTGTGGACTTACGCTATTGAAGTCTAGCATAACCATAAAGTTTTTCGCGATAAACACATGTCCCTACTTATTGTTGCTTAAGTAGCTCTGTTGTTGGAGCACTCGACTCCTGTTAAAGAGATGATGAGTTCAAAACCTCATCACTCTATGAGAGTTTTTTCTTTTTTTCTTAATGTTAACAAGTGTAATGGAAAAGTGTACAATTTATATAATTTAACCTTTAAAAACCGATTTTTCATTAAAAATTCATTTTTGATATATTAATAACATTATATAAGATAGATTTAAATTAAATAAATATAATTATTTACTAATGCATCGGTTCGTAGGTGTCTGATCTTTTACGATTGATTTGACAAGGTCAGCCAGCTGCCTGACCCCGCGAGAGCAGTGCGGGTAGAGGAGTTGGGCAGCAAGAAGGGGAATGTTTTGTCGTTGGGGGGGGGGGGGGGTGGTCCATTCTTTTTGTGATGGATTTGCTTTGCATTGGCGGGGGGGGGGGGGGTCATTGTTGTATGTTTAGAGGATGACATGTCTTGAGGAGGTGGGGCGGGGGGTTGCATGTTCTAGGGATGTGAGGTGTACGGTTGTTTGAGTGTCTTTGAAGGGGGGGGGAGGGGGGTTGAATGTATATAATTTAATAATAAATAATGTAGATACTTTTATAGAACAGAATGGGTTTGAAGGAGAAATGGAGGGGGGGGGGACAGTGGGAGAGGCGGTAAGGTGGGGTGACGAGATTGTATAGTGGTTGAGGTGCGAGTGGCGAAATGGTAATGACTTTTGAATATTACCTCTTTAATCCAATATGGTGGTCCTGACGTTGGGTTACATAATCGATATATCACGATAAAATGCGCATTGAAAGAACGACTGAGTGAGTGAAGAGGTTTGGGCGGCTCTTAACAGCGAGGTCTTCAGAGCCGATGAGGGTGATTTAAGTGAACATGGAGTGGCACCGGAATGAAGAGGTGGGGGAGACGGGAGATCCCCGAGAAGATCCGCCGACCAACGGCATTGTCCGCCACGACTCCCACTTGCGAAAATCCGGTGATCCGGCCGGGGATTGAACCCGGTTCTCCTTGGTGAGAGGCGAGTGTGCTACTCGCTCAGCCACCATGGAAATGGAATTATTATCTGCAGCGATACTGTAATCCGATATAATTATAAAAATTCCAAAGTGTCAAGCCGATACTATTAAAATTTTTTTTATTAATAAACCATTACTAGGGTTACGGGTTGCTGGAATGGCCGACCATGGTTGAGAAAAAAAAAGGGGAGTGATGAACGAGACCGCCCGCCCCACCTGTGACGTCATCCAAGATGGCGGAGTGCACCACAGCACCACAGCCCTCAGCCCTGCCACCGAACGAAGATAACATATATACTTATATTAAAACATTTCGAAGATGGTTAATCAAAATTTTCCTGGATTCAGAAGAAAATATTTCTTTAGTTACACTTAGAATCCTCATTGATAGATAATTATGTAGGTAAATTTTTACTTTGCGAAAAATATTTTCATCTATAAAAAAGTTTGTCACCGTTATTTTTAAACATCAAACCGACAAAGAATCTTATACTCCTAAACCATTCATACAGTTAATTATTAGTTGCAGAGCCAAAATATAAATTATTGCGGAAATATACATTCCCATTAACTGACTATGGTACTGAAAAATTATTTCTTCTCCTCCCTTGACGGATTTGTTTCAGCGGGTTAAATCTAAGAGAAGTACGGATATTTTTTTTATTTTAATACAATTGTCAGAGATTTCGCACAAATCCTGAATAATTTATGCTGCAAGAGATATACCTGGAAAAGGAAATAAAAGTGGGAAGATTCATAGACGCCGGAAGTTTCCGAAGGGTAGAAAAAAAAAGTTAAAAACTCTTATCCATTTTCGCGTCTTCTTTGCAAAGGGAAGTAACCTTGCGCATGGAACTTTGAACCGGAACGCTTTCCAACTTCCCCCTCTTGTGACAGTAGATTCTATTATGATAAACACAATTCAATATATATATATATTTATTTATTTATTTAAAAACTCTGGTACAATTTCCACTGACGTGTTACGACTCAGTGAGAAAAATAATGGTCGGATCTCAAACTTTGTTATAACAGCTGATGTATTAGTACCGCTTTTCTTAGATTTCCCAGAAATTTTTATACCCACGTTTGAACTGGATGATGTGAGACATTATTCTTTTAGAAAACTCAGCGTCGCTGAGATGTTTATAATATTTATATATTATTGTTTTCGCTATCTTACTGTATCTTCTCAGGCTTACGTGTTGGTACACTGTAAATACTATTACACGGGAAGCTTGAGGGGCATATCTGAGTTCCTGAGGGATGGAGGTCTTAATAAAAATAAAATATCTAAATTCGATTTCTAATTTATTCACACAGCTATTATTTACATCATTAAAATATCGGTCTCCATTATTGCTCTTTCCATTAAACAGCGAGCGCAATATTTAATGTCCATTTCAACTATAATTAACGCCCTTCTTGATGTGTATCTCTGTTTGATTACAGTCAATTAACTCGTACTCATCATTAAGACGTGTTCAGTCTATCTGTTACAATAATTTATATCTTTCACTCACGCATCTAGTCCAATAGTCCAGCCTGCCAGCCACATCCTTCATTGCTTGATAGGCCTACTCGCAGTCGCAGACTTCCCTTCCGCTGGTCACTTTTCTCCTCTCGTTCTTCTATCGCTCGGAACTCAGCCACTCATTCACACATCAACTACTCGGCTCGGAGGCCTGCCACACTTATATAGCGTTCACCCTGACCACCTGGTAGCTTCAACGCACCGCGAGTGACGCTGAGAGAACGAGGTCAGTAATCCGGAACATTCTTCAGATAAATGCATAAATCAATACTACCAGGATCAGCAGCGCGTGCCGCAAAAATTATTACCGTGTCGGCTCGCTTTCTGTAACAGATAAGTGGCCACAGGCTTATCACTTGCCTGTTCATTCAAAACAGTCCCCTGCTCCGTCGCAGCCGCTATCATATAACGACGCTCCGTCCCCCTCCCCGCTTCTTCGTGCGGAAAAGGGCCAACAACACGTAACAATACAGTCGTAAAATAACGAAAATATACACATAAGGGCGTTTGCCACGGAAAAATGTGTTATTTGTTTTATATTTCTACCACAAAATGTGTTCAAACTGTAAATATTATCTGCCACTACCTTTTCCTCGCATAAAATATTTTTAGGTAGCATGGTTTCTGCAAAACGACATGCCAAAATCAACATTTTACTGTTTTTTTTTTTGTAATGTACAAATAAAATAAACCAAACTATTTGCAGAAAATCTAAAAATTGAGTCTAAAATATCTTGTAATTCATTTTAAGGTATGGTGAGCAAAAGCCATTTTCTAAAAACTTTGGGGCGGCTAAGAAATTGCAAGAATTCCCTTATTTCCGGCAAATTTTATGAAATTGCAAAAACATATCCTTGTGCAATTTTATAGAAGTCTCTGAGTAGCCCTTGGCATCTTCGTTCAATGTGAATGATCTAATTTCTGGACGTAAGATGATTTTCATTATTTGTACATTTCTAAAAATATGTAAAATTATGATGTCGACATGTATTTATGCGAAAAATATGTGTTGAATGTTTTTTTTAATATAACGCATTTTTTCGTGTCCAAAGTCACGCAACGTAAACGCCGCCAGTAATAATGAAGCACAGGACCGATCTACACACACCACACAAGTATTCTCGGGCGCCGAGAAAGCTGACGGCCGAGGCAACAAGGATCATTCTATGCCCTACATGTGGAAATGACCGTTTCTGGGGCACTAAAGGTAAGTCAACTGGTACAAGATTCTGTAGATTTACGGAAACATTTACGGATATGCAGATATGATTTACGAAAATGCGCTCCGTAATGACGAATAACGGAAATAAGCTCCGTAAATGTAAAATACGTAAGCTCATTGTATTCTTATAGCTTCGATATTGAGACACGAACAATACCGATGATACCTGATGCATATATATATATATATAAAATCCTATTTTCACAATACTACTGCATGTAAAATAGTAGTAGGTGAGTGGCGAACCATTCATGGAGTCCCAATTCGTTTATTCTTGTTCAAATTCCGCTGCAGTACAAAACCTTCTGTATACAGAGTGAAACACGCACATGACGGAATAATTAACAGTTTTTTTCTGGTAACCTCGGTTTATAAATCGCAAATACAGCAAGCGCTCTAACACGAGTTGAAACTAAGACAGGCGCGTTCGACGTTTTCATGTAAAATCCATATTTCCGAAGGAACTTGTGCAAAGGTGTGATACGTGCTTTGCCCCCCCCCCCCTTTTGCACGGGGTCAGAGCGGCCGACTTGTAGTCGGAGGGCTGGGAGTTCGCACCCTGATTCCTCTGCTGCAGATTTCCAGTTCACATGTCGCACACGTGTGTAGTGTGAATTTGTCATCTGGTCGCGGTCCCACCACACGGCAACCTACACAACCACTGTCGAACGTCACACGCGCTATGTCCAACGGCAAATATATCAGTCAGTAAAGTCAACTATAAAAAAAGTATGTGAGTGGTTTTTTTTTTTTATTGATTGTTAATTGTTTTATTCGTGTTCAAATCCCACTACAAGACAAAATATGTAAACTTTTTTTTTTAATTTCTCCGTTATACACAGTGAAATATATTAGTAAAACTCTTTTTCCTACCGCTGTTTGTAAACCTGAAAAAAAAAAAAAAAAAAAAAATTGTGCGCACTCTTATATGAGTATAAACTAAGAGGTTCATGTATCATTTTACATAAATTCTTAATTTACAACACTACCGCTTGTAAAGGCGTGATATGGGAATGGGTAAGACGTAGAACTTACAAATCCCGTCACCAAACAAAACTTTAAATTTTTACAGTCATTTTTATGCACAGTGAATCACCCATAAAACAAAGTAAAACTGTTTTTGATACCCCTTTTTATAAAGAGCAGATTTAAAAAATACCTTTCAAGTTTGTGGACACGTTCCGTAAATTTACGGAGATTTATGCGAAACTAACGGAGATAGCATATTTGAATAAAAAAACGAAGAGACCGTACTTTAACGCAGATGTCTGCATCATTTGTAACCGGTATATTCCTTAATTTTACGGTCATCTATTTTTCTAACAGTGTACACATTACTTTCACGGAAAGTCTGAAGTGTTAACTGGCAACGTAAACCACTTATAAAACACGTCAACGTTTCAAACTTTTAAACAAGATGTGTAGTTGAGAAACTGTGTATGCTCCTTGTTACGAAGGTATGGGCGAGCTTTAGCTCGACGGCGCGCCTGAACACGGCCCCACACCTTCACATTAAACCAGGACGCCAGGAATTGCAACAACTTGCGAAAAAGCCGGCAGCAGAAATCCCTTCGACCGGCCTGCAATCGGCTACAACTTACCTAATAACGCGCCGATACAGGTCAGTGCAAGGCGAGGCGAGGCATCAAGGGAAGAAAACAGAATGGGTGTGTACGATCGCTGCTAACCGCTCTACTACAACAGCCTCCGGAACCATGTTTAAGGTGGGGACACCCGTCCAATTAGTTTGACGAAGTAGTGGCATAAGTAATCAATCAATCATAATAACGTAATTTAAATTAACATAATTCCACACAAGCTCCGCCGAGTGATTGATATTACCGTTATATATGTTACTGTATGTTCCTCGTGTGCGGGGTAACAGAAATCTTACTTCGTAAAGGCTGTTCGCGATAAAGTGAGCACTTAACGGGTGCACTGAATGACATGCGCCCAATAGAGCTGGTGACGATGGATGGAAAGTAGTGCCATATCTTAACGTCGAATAGAAAGTGTTAGGTAACCATTTGTGGTAACTTAAATAAGTACTTTCAATTTCAGTTTTTTTATGCATCGAAGTATAAAAATGGCCAAATTTGGTTAATTATTTTCTTTTCCAATAATTTCACAGTTTCGCCTGACCGACGCATGAATAAAGTGACGAGACCCATTGCAATGTTAATTTTACATAAGGCGGAAAATACATAACGCACATAGAAGTACATCTTAAGCAGGGCTATCAAAAGTCCTCATTTTACCGCGAACAACCTATAACATTCTGTATTCAACAAATGTTTCTCATTGCTAGAGACCTGCAAAATTCGCGTTATTATTTGAGGACACGTTAAACTTTAAACACTGTTACCTCCGCAATACGTTTTTCATTGGATTATGCTTACTTTTATACGCCCTGGGTATCTTTGTGGCAATAAATGAACACTTAACAATTTATTGTGTGCCTCCAATGACGTGTAATTCAGTCAAAAAGGGAGTGACTTCACATGCAGAGTGTATAGTAAACATGTGTACAAACTCGGGCACGTGATTCGTGACCGGAAAAGAGGAAGATTGGAATAAGACGCCCATGGTCGATCTCTAATCATAAGGGCTGTAGCAGCCCCTAAAGGCAGTGGGCGACAAGGACATTACATAAGATATTAGACAAAGTACTTCCTTTAGAAGAACACAAATTGGTATACGTAGCAAGTAAACCAAGATCTTGGATACACGGTAGGTATGGTCCGTCGTACATACCCCATCATGTAAATAATAGGAGTTTGCACCCTTTGATTGCATGCAACACGTACTCCGTGAGATTAAATTAATTGTGGATACTATGGGTTGAAGCAAGATGACATAAGTAGCAAATTGGCCCCCCTTGTCGCAACTCTCTAGGACCCACCGTTTCTGGTTAAATCACAGATGAAGGGTAGAGTGTTAGCAATAGCATGGCCTAGTGAGTAGGCAACCCTTCTGGCACCCCAGAGAAATTGAGCGGGGAGTCCCCGCCGAATGCGTGAGGATAGTATGGTGGCGTGTAACAGCGAGGTCTTGAGAGCTGATGAAGGAGATTGAGATGAGTATGAAGCTGCGCCGGAATGAAAGGGCGGGGCAAGCTGGAGAACCACGATGCGAGCCGGGTTCAATTCCCGGCCGGGTCACCCCCGGATGCTCGTATGTGGGCATCGTACCGGACGATGCCGCTGGTCGGCGGGTTTTCTCGGGGTTCTTCCGTTTGCCCGACCCTTTAATTCCGGCGCAGCTCCATACTCCCCTCAATCACCCTCATCAGCTCTCACCTCACTGTTACGTGTCACCACACTCTCTTCACGCATTCGGCGGTGACTCCCCGCTGAATTCCTCCGTGTGTGTGGGAAGTGTTGCCTACTCACTAGACCATGCTATTGCTACCACCGTACCCTTCGTTTGCGATCTAACCGGAAACGGTGGGTCCTACAGAGTTGCAACAAGGGGGGCTTATTTGCTACTTACATCGTCCTGCTTCATCCCATGGTATCCACAATTAATTTAACCTCACGGTCCACGTGTTGCATGCAATCAAAAAGTGCCAACCCCTATTATTTTCACGATGGGAAGGGGGGGGGGGTGATGTACGATGCACCATACCCACCGTGTATCCAAGATATTTGTTTTAATTCTTCCATATTCCAATTTGTGTTCTTCTAATGCAAGTACTTTGCCTGATATCTCACGTAATGTCCTTGTCGCCCATCGCCTTTAGGAGCTGCTATAGCCCTTATTATTTGAGATGGACCATGGGTGTCCTATATCAATATTCCTCTTTTCCGGTCACGAATCACGTGCCTGAGTTTGTACGCATGTCTCATATAGGCTGTTCACGGTAAAGTGGGCGCTTTTTAAGGCCCTCCCAACAGTCATTAACCACTAATAAATATATCTTATTGCAGCCTCAGGCACTAAGTTTTAAGGGTGGTGAAATGTATATACTGTGTCTATTGGTCACATTGCAACGTTTATATTAAAAAGCAGTATGAAGATGGAAATTGGATGAAAGGAAAAATTTGGAAGGGCCTTAGAAAGTGCTCATTTTACAGTTGAACAGACTATATGCAAGATGCATATGCAGCAACCAATGGAGAAGCGAAGCTGGTCCCTTTACATGCAGCACTGTGAACTTTAGCCTGATGTAAAATAATAACGGGAATTTCTCAGGTCTCTACTCATTGCACTATATACGGGAGTGAGGAAGCTGTAATAATTAGCAGGTCTCTCCGGCGTAGCTTGTTTCGAACCTGCAAACAGCACCAGAAGTTATTTTGAATCCCGAATAAGGCTTCTATATGAGCTTTATTTTGTCTACATTAGTCAATAGTAGGTCACTTTATAAGGTGATTGTTCAATTCGGTCTGGTTATAATAACCATACTAAAATAATAAACCATTAACACACCGATACTAACAGTGATAGTTTGTTCAATAGGGAATAAATTTGCAGGGAACAAATATTTTGGCTGTAAAAATAAATCTAGTACATTTATGTAGTTTTATATCAAAATAATTATGTTTTCTGTGTGTAAGATATAAATCCATGTGTGAAAAGCCAAATTCTGAGTCTTTCTTAAACACCTTTAGAATTAAAATTTAACTTTCAGGCGCCGCATGTAGAAACAAACTAACGTGTTTATATAGAAGTTCGTATGTTCATGTCAACTTCCATTAAAACGTTAAAGGAAAGATCTGTTAGTTCAAATAACGAATGTCCGTAAATTCACAAAGTTTTCTAGATAGTCGTTATCCATACTCAAATCGTCCGCCATTTTCCGATGAAATGTGGGCGGTGCGGTAGCAAATTGGTTGTGACTTTGACCACAAAAATCGGCACATTTTCATTCTGAAATGTGAAATTAAATTCCAACTCGGCTTGGCGCACATAAACGCTGAAGACGAATAGAGCTTACAGTGGACTCCGTACCACGCGGTAACTATGAATTGTTGGTCAAACCGAAAGCTGGAAGCGGACATTCGTTGGTTCGTCAACATATTTCAATGAAGGCAACGCCATGGTAATCACGGGCACTGAAAACGTTTACTAAATCAGTAAATGCGACCAAATTATTGAGATAAAGCATCGATTTTAGAAAGCGCACGAAATAAAATATTTTCATATATGACTCCTGCTTATAAAAAAGTCCAGAAATTCTCGCCCACTATCTATTTCCACAGAATACTGAACTAAATGGAAATGAAAATTTCTATGACAAAATTTTGCCCTACAGCAAGCTTACGATTCTGTGTATCAGTATGAAGGTCTTGTAAACTCGTGTTATACTTATTGCACTTTATTGGTGGTTAAAACGTGACTCAGCATCTTCGTTCAACTGTTTTCTTTCATTTAGCAGTTAATTAATTTGTTTTTGTTTGTCAAGTGTTTGTAAGTAACTTAATTTTTTTTTTCCAATTCAATTATTTTATTTACAATTAGCTATGTTTCCACGTTGGGCGAAAAGTGGAAGACAAGTAAAAGGATATGTTATTCGTTATACAATATTGCCAGCACGCGCGAGTAAAATTTCTTCGAATGTCTATATGATTATCATCTCCATTTGTTTCTCCCCCCACCCCCTCATATACCCTAATTCTAAGTGTTAGTTGTACGTCCGTGGTAGGGACGGGAACTACTTACGCCTACAGGGGAGGGAATCCCTGCAAGGAGGCATGCATCGCGGCAGAGAGAGGGATTGGGCAGCCATGGCCCACCGTTTTTGGCAATGACCACCTCCTTTAGTGTACCTTTAGTTAAAACTACAAATAAGAATAGCATGGGAAAAACCGGGACGGACCTTAAAAACCCATTCGACAGCATAGAATTCTAAATTATTACTCATGCATTAAAAAGAACTCCTATGGGAAACAGAGTGCGTGGAAACATGTTCTTTATTAGAAGTGATGAAAAAGACTAGCAGAGAGTGGGCGGGATCTTATATTTCCTTTATTGAGGTTGGCACTGGTTTAACCTCTGTGGAGGGGAAATTCCACTCTGATAGGGGGGGGGGGAACGTGCTATGGGGGCTGCCCCCCCCACCTCAGATACCATCATTTGTTCAAGGACTAGCGCAGGAGGGCGAATTCCGAGACTGCCTGTCTACGTTTTTCTGCGAGGTAGCTGAAGACGCTCGTGGCGGCGAGGGTTGAACGTAATTGAAACAATGTCCGTCAGGACCATTAACCTTGAAGGGTTTCCGAAACGAGCTCTGGAGGCGCCGGAGGCAAGCGAGCGTCTTGTTAACACAGCCCCGAGGGACAGCGCGCAACTGGACTGGGAACAATGACCGCGCTCATTCGGGAAAGGAAATATGTTTCGTATGCTAATTACCTGACGGAGTTTCCGACCTCTAGCCGTGGCCTCCTTCCTAGCCAGCGCGGTTGTTTCCGACCCAACACAGTGTTACGTTTTATATATAAGCGTGTAGTACTTTATAGTTTATATTAAACGTACTAGTTTTGGGTCACACTGAGAGAAAAATCGAACAAAATATTTGTTTCTATAGGGCCAAATATATATTTAGTTGCCCTAACCAAATATGTCGTTGAGCAAACAAAATTTGAAAAGCAACAAAATTACTTTTGTTTGTCTAACAAAATATATGTTTGAATGAACAAAATCTCTGTGTTGGGGCGAAAAAAAAAAAAAATTAGGCTGCCAAACAAATATTTTGTTGACTCAACTGTATATATTAGTTTGGCCACTCATTTGACTGCCTTCGTTCGAAAATACAGTTCGAGAATTTGTTTGTATTTTTTGTGAGAAATCAGTATAGTAACCGTGTTTGTTAGTGCATCTATTGATGTTTAACAATCGTATAACCCATTAACAAAACAATGCAACAAGAAACTAACAAGTAAAGTTGTAAAACTTGAAAAAAAAATTTCCCACGTTGCTCAGTATTTCCAGAATATCATTAACTGAGATTACGAAGGCGTAATGTTCAGGACGCAGGTGATCTAGGTTCGAAACTCAGTCGAACTCTTAGAATTTTTTTATATCGGCCCGAACTGTTTAATGTACGTGTAGCCAAACAAATATTTAGTTGCACCAACCAAATATTACAGTTTAGGGCAACCAAATTAGAACAACCAAAGCATTTGATTTCAGCAACAAAATATTTCATTGCCCCTATATAAACAAATAATTTGGTTGCACCGAACAAATCTTGTTTGATTCAACAAAAACTTTTTCTCAGTGTAGGCGTAACTCAAAGGTGAACACTATTTACCTCTTTATCGTCCTGTATTACAATCGTATAAATTACATTTCGTTTACAAACCTTTCAGTTAGTCTTTAACTCGGAGGAACTCTTGTTACGTTTACTTGGTTACTTTATTTGAATATTATTATGTACTTGCTGTTCCCGACGAACGTTATTCCGCCTCTTTCGCGTTCAATTTTGCTTTCTCAATGCGTCCTCTCTTATTACGTCTGTTACGTCGACCGATGTTTGACCGTGGTATCGCTGGCATTTTTCTCTTTTAGATCAACAAACATTTCGTGCAAGTATGAGCAAAACAAACCCATAAATATTGAAGTTAGACTCCAGCACCATCTATCGGAATGAAACATAACTAAAAACCATACTCGCAACCTCAATAACATATGGTGTGAATATGGTCTTCATTGGTCCACTGGTTTGTCAGTGATGATGCTATTTAGTCACGCACAAAGTATTTTTACATAAAGATTATTTAATTACTTAATTAAATTAAAGCCACTCTGAATAGTTTCTAGGAACGTCGTCACCTTATTTACGATGTCGTAGACTGATAACTAGACGTATGTCGGCGGATGGCACGCCCCCATCTCTGGACATCTTCCTGGTGCAGTGTCCCAACAGGCAGGAACCTGGGGGTAGCATCATTGCGTTTTTCACAGTTTCCCATTTGTAGGGCCATGAATTTTTCGCGAAAAGATCTATGCTCGTGCTATCCTACTACATTATCCTAAGTCCACAACCACAACTTCTTTGGGTTATTGGCCTCACATCTACGCGATAAAGACATGTTCTTATGTGGCTGGGCCAATCAGAATAAAGTACTCCGGTACTGAACGTCCATGATTCGTGGGCAGACACTGGAGGCACGTGACGTTCAAAATCATCCAACGACGAAAGTGAGCTAAAGTGTTTTGGAGTGCAACTGGTCTTGAAATCTTTTCGCGAAAAAACTTGCCCCTGCTCATTTGTGATTCAGTAAGTCTAGACGTATTTGTTTTACGAGTGTGATTTGACGTATAGGCTGTTCACGGTAAAGTGAGCATTTCCGAGGCCCTGGTTACTTTTTCCTTTCAGACATATTTTATCCTCTAACTACCCTTTTAAATAAATATTGCCATGTAAGTAATAAACACAGTATGTATATTCCACCGCACTACGAAGTTAGCGTCTAAGGCTATAATAAAAAAAATAAATTTATTGATTATTATTCCAAATAAGAGGGCTTTTAAAAGTGCGAACTTTACCGTTAATAGCCTATAAAGACTATTCATTTTAGCCTTTGAAATATATTTCTGCGCTTACCTGCGTATATTTTAACGAGCACGGTGAATAGAATGAGCCCAGTAAAGTTGGCAATGATAAGCGGTTCCTTGTTGTAAAGTTGAATTAAAAGCGTGATGTAAAAATTTTTGAATACTGAAATTATTTATTTTGCTTTCTGGTTTTTCAAATGCATCTGAATTTAAAAATGTGCAAATTTGCAAAGTATTCACTTTTCTAATATTTTTACGGTTTCACTTGACCGACGCATTAATAAAGTGAACAGACCCGCGACAATGAAAATTTCACATAAGGCGGAAGAATACACAATTTACAGAGAAGTATATTCCACTCGGAGCTTTCAAAAGCGCTCAGTTTGCCGTGAACAGGCTATATGCACGTTTTTACTCGAGCTCGAGTTGCATAGTTCTGGACCCACGACAGTTATAACTACACATACGACATTGATTCGAATACAATTATTTACAGAAATCACCTCCCACAACAGGCTTGGTGCGAAATGTCCATAAGTGCTTGTGGAGAGGTGAGCATTTCGTTGGCAGTTGCACTTTGGTGACGTCACGTCTTCCATGTTCTTGTCCACTTAGGACTCACCAGCAGTACCTAGTCCGCCTGCCTGGAGCATGAACTGCATTATAGGCTGTTCACGGTAAAACGAGCACTTTTGAAATCCCCTCTTAAGATCTCCTTGTATGCACGTTGTGTATTCTTCCACCTTACGTAAGATTAACATTCCCATTAACCTCATCACTTTATTCATGTGTCGGTCAAGTGAAACTGTGAAAGTATTAGAAAATTAAACGTTTTATAAATCTGCTAACTTTTACCCAGTGAGGCGATTAAAAAACAGAAAGCGTAAGACATGATTTAAATCATCACAAGTGGTCACATAGCACTTTTTATTCGATGTTAACATTTGGAACTACTTTCTATCCATCCGTTACCAACTTTACCGAGCGCATGTCACTCAATGCGCCCGTTAAAATATACGCAGGCTGGGGCAGTGACTTTTTTCTACAGTTGATTTCAAACGTACTCACTTAATCGTGAACAGCCTTTACAGAATGTTTGGAATCATGTTTTTTTTTTTATTTTACGAAACTATTTAAACGCGCCCCAGTTTGTTTACCTACAAACAGATATCACACCCTAGGCGAGGAAGGAATGGTACATTAAAGTTACCACGCATGCTATAAATATTATTTTGGAGCCCTCCAATATAGTTATAAACGGCTTTTTTTTTTTTTTTTTTCAGACCGTCGTGTCTTGAACCATATTAGCCGGACAGGAGCCAAACTACGATAGGATCCCGTATTGAACTTCGCTACAAACATTTAATCAATAAGGAGATAGGGTCGCCGCTTAATGTTTCATACGTACAAGTCGCCCTGCGAGAAAACTGCACGCCAGTTCAGAGTCCTGCGCGGTAGCGGAGATGGCGCTCCAATAGCGCGTGTCAGCGCAGCTCTATAGCTCCTCGCGCTTCGACGCCAAAAATTTGGAGAAGGAAAAAAAGTACGTAGGCAGGCGGGACTCTCCGGTCCGCTGAGTTCGGTGTTCACCCTGGTCGTTTTACTGGGTGCAAATCTCATGTGTCGTTTGGTCAGAAGTGTCCCTTTTAATAGCAAATTTGAAGAAGAAGAAAAAAAAAAGAAAGAAAAAGTTCGGAAGCTTAATTTACTCTGTGTATCGGTGATTTCGACATTCACCATAAGAGCGGAAATGCCTAGGCGAAAGCGTAAGTTATCTATTGTGTAAAAGCCTTTCCGTGCCCAGTTCAGCGGTCCCTCCGCGTCTATGGCACAGGGGATGAAAGGGAGATGATCGGATGCTCCTACACCCTGAAAGGAAGTTGCGAGCGCGTAAAGACTTCGCGATAAAGTGAGTACTCTTAAAATAAACCCTAGAAAAAAGTCGCTGCCCCGACCTGCATATATTTTAACTGGCGCAATGAGTGGCATGCGCCCAGTAACGTTGATAACGATGGATGGGGAAGTAGTTCCGTATCTTAACGTCGAATAAGAAGTGTTATGTAACCATTTCTGAAAACAAATTATTTCTTTCGCTTTCTGTTATTTTTATTAATCGAATAGTAAAACTTAGCAGATTTGTAAAGTATTTACTTTTCTAATAATTTCATGGTTCACTTGACCGACCCATGAATAAAGTTACGAGGCCCATGACAATGTTAATCTTCAACAAGGCGGAATAATACACACCGTACATGCAAATAGATTAAGTGAAGAGATTTGGGCGTTTCTGAACACTGAGGTCTTGAGAGCAGATGAGGATGATTGAGGTGAGTATGAAGCAGCGCCGGAATGAAAGAGCAGGGGAAACCGGAGATCCCTGAGAAAACCCGCCGACCAACGGCATCGTCCGGCACGATTGCCACATGCGAAAATCCGGTGTGACCCGGCTGGGGATTGAACCCGGTTCTCCTTGGTGGGAGGCGAGTAGGCTTACCAGTCAAAATTATAATAAAGCCAGAACAAATGCATAAGGACGGTAGCAGCGAAGAAACCAAAAGGGAATTAACACAATACGTTAAACCAAATGAAAAGAACACTAAAATAAATAAAATTATCAAAACAAATTCTCAAGACATAATAATTGAGATGCGGAATGGAGATTCTCATGCCATAATAATTGAGATGCCAAATGAAGAGCAAGTAGAAAAATTAGAAGAAGAAATAAGGAATAAAGAGGTGAAAATGAAATTTGACAGACTACAGAAGAGAAACCCAAAAATGATGGTACATGGAGTAAGAGCAAAATTAGGTAAAAAATAATATTTGGAAAAAATATATAATCCAAAATTGAGTGAATATTTCGACTTAGACGAACATCAAAAGAAAAAAAAACCTTCTTTGAAACAATGGAGGTAAACAGAACAAAGAACATAGTAATAGAGACAAGCCTGAAAATTTTTAAACGAATATTGAATAAGAAAATAATATAGTGCGGATGGGAAGCATACAATGTTAAAGAATTTGTTTCGCCTATGAGATGTAAAAAATGGCACAGATATGGACACACCGAAAAACGGTGCGACAAAAAGAAGAAATTTGTGGGAAATGCGGAGAAGAGGGACATACAACAAGAACATGTAAATAAGAACATAATAAACGTATGAACTGCATACGGGGACAAAAGATAGGAGAAGAAAGAAACCACACGGTATTCGATAAGGACTGGCCATTTTACAATTTGGCAAGAGAAAGAATACGAAAGGAAACAGATTGTATGGATTAGAGTGGTACAGTCAAATTTGCAAAAGGCTCATACAGTAACATTGGACGTAAATAATTAATTAATAGAAGATACATGCGAAATTGCATTTATACAAGAGCTTTATTTATTTAATAATTATTATACAAATTCAAACAGCAACTGCCAAATTATTAAAAACTTGAAAGGGCAATCATTAGCAGCAATAATAATAGCTAATCAAAATAAAATATTAAATTTACAACATCTAATAACGAAAGAAGTAGCAGTAGCAAGAATTATGATTAATAATGAAGAACTGACATTAATTTCAATATATCTGCCACCACAACGGGAAATAAAAGATATATTAAAACAATTGAATAAAATAATAGTAGAACTAGGTAATAATAAATTAATAATTGCAGATGACTTTAACGCAAAATCTGGACTATGGTTTTCAAAAATATCGGACACAAGAGGAGAAGAGGCAATTAAAATAATTAAAAAAAAAACAATTGGATGATTTGTAACGAAGGTAATTTATATACATTTGACATCAACGGAGAAGACAATATCGATTTAACTATAAGTACAAAATATATGGAAGGAAAAATTATAAATTGGATAGTAAACCATATTATAAGCTATCTCAACAAAATTAATTTCGAGATAGGAATTGGAACTCAACAGGAAATCAAGATAGAGAAAAGACTACATTTGAAAGTTACTAACCTACTAACTGGGAAAAGGTTAATGAAGAATTCAAAAACGTTGTTAAGATGATAGATGACAGAATGGAAGATGATACAATTGAAGAAATAATAGATAAATTCCTGGAAAAAATAGTTAACATATGTGATAAACAAGAAATGACAAATAAAACAAAAAATATAAACATAAATTGGTGGTGGAATAAAGAACAAAAAATAATGAGAAATAAAGTAACAAATAAACACAGGAAATATAGGAGCTGTTGTGAATGTAATGCTGAATTGATTTATAAGGAAGATTACAAAACAATTAGACGGAAACATAAAACGTTAATCAGGATAAACATGAATAATAAATGGATCGAATTTGTTAAAGAAGAAGCGAGAAAGGGACAACGTAATATAGTACATAAACTGGCAAGGAAGAAGTTGAGGAAAAAAGAAACCGTCAGTAGCATAAAAATTGTGGAAAAATACACAACAATTACGGAAACACATAAAGTTATAATAGAAAAACTACCTAATTGTGAAGGAACAGAAGAAGAAATATAAGTGCATGCTTTAGAATAATAAGAGAAAAAAGAATCTGAAGAAATTAAAGAAGGAAATATTCAAAATGAAATAAAAAGATGCAGCGTTAAAAAAGCAATTGGAATCGATCGGATATTAATACAAGTAATAAATAAAACCTGGTAAGAATGAAATCAATACTAACAAAAATTATAAATAAATGCTATACATTAAGCAGTTATCCGAAAATATGGAAAACAGGAAAGATAGCATTTTTATACAAAAGCAAGACTAAATTAAAAAGAGAAATTTCATCCTACAGACCAATAAGTCTCTTATCAACTTTGGGCAAAATATACGAAAAGATAATGTATAGCAAAATTAAATCACGATAACAAATTTGGATTTAGAGAAGAAGGAAAAAACAACCGAACAGATAGTAAATAAGGTATTTAATTTAATAGAAACACGTACAAGAAAATATTTGATTGGCATTTCAGTAGACATAAGCAACGCATTTTCAACAGTGTCATGGAAAGACATTAAAAACACATTAATAAAAAACTAATAATTAAAAAACGGAAATAAATTTTATGGGACTATTTGAATAACCGGGACATGATAGTAAAAGATAATCAGATAACGTTAAAAAGGGAAATAAATCGCGGTTGTGCACAAGGATCAGTAATAGCGCCAAGTCTATGGAATTTAGTAATAATTGATTACATAGTACAAAACAGTGAGGATTCGAAAGTTGAGACATTCGCGGACAATTGTATAATTTTGATGGAAAGTGATACAAGAAAGTAAATAGAAGAACGGACACAAAAAAATAATGGATAATACTATAATATGGATGAAAGAGAAAAAACTTAAATTAACAGTAGAGAAAACAGTTGCCATAATTTTAAAAGTAAAATTAAATAAAAGACCGCTAGTGATAAAGTATGACAAACAAACAATAAAAGTTAAAAAGGAAATAGTATACTTGGACATTATTTTGGATAACAGAATAAGTTTTGCCCGACATGTTAAATTTATAACCGAAAAAGTTAAGAATATATATTTAAAATTAAAACAAACGGTATGGAATATCAAAAATTATAATAATAAAAATATGAAAATAATATATCAGGCATTATACCGTAATATTATATAATATGCTAGCACATTTTACAAAACTAAAATTGAAAATACACATATTAAAAGAATACTAAGAGCATCACAAAGATACGTATTGATAAAAATAATGAATTTAACACCAACAACATCATATGTATCGGCGATAACTGCTAGTAAAGAAATCCCAATAGACTATAGTATAACAGGTAGGAATATGATATATCAAATCAAAAATGAAGTAGACGAAATAGAATACAATGGAAATACATATAATAAAATAGTAGAGCACAATAATATTTGGAGTGAAAAAAATATAAATAATAATACCTATTAGTTTAAAAGAATTAAAGAAAGAAATCTACAAACTAAGTGTTATAAATTGGCAAACAGAGTACGATGCAGCAGAAACCGGCCTATATACTAAAACTTATATAAAAAATGTACAACAATGGTACGAAAGTAAAAGCAATATAAATAATAGTGTGTTGAAAGTAATAATGAGACACTGTCAAATTAAACAATATCTAGCTAAAATAAATAAAATAGAATACGACAGTTGTCAATGTGAAAAGGGAGGTCAAACGGTATACCATATTCTGTACGTGTGTGACATGTTTAAAGAAGAAGGAAAGAATTAGAACAGAAATTAAAGCATTTTAATGGCAAATGGCCATTACAAAAACCTTATATATATATATATATATATATATATATATATATATATATATATATATATATATATATATATATATATATATATATATATATATATATATATATATATGTGCGTGTGTGTGTGTGTGTGTGCGTGTGTTATGTATGTATGTGTGTGTATGTATATATGTGTGTATGTATATATGTCATATATATGTATATATGACATAGAACTTGTAGAAATAATAAATGGAAGTATTAGTAAAATATATGATTTGGTAAAAACTATTAATGATGATTTAATTGAGCAGTCTAGGGAGCGGATGAGAGTGTGCTGGGACTAAGGGAATTATTGAGTGAGTGTTTGTGTTTGTCTAAGGTTTTATCGTTTAAATTAAATAAAAATGATAAATAACTCTCTCTTTTAGATAAGAAACAAGCTCCAAACACGTAAAAGTTATAAAGAAGAACACAAGATCTGAAATGAAAGCAAGAAGAATTGAAGGAAATGTGGAGAAAAATAGAAGAACAAGAATGAGGAAGACAAGAAAAAGAAGAGAAAGAGAAGGAAATAAAATGGGGAGGAGAACAGAGAAGGAAAGTAGATGAACAACAGAAGAGAGAAAAAGCTGAGGAGAAGCAGCAAGAAAGAGAAGAAGAAAGAAGATCTGAAACGGATGAAAGAAGAACGGAAGGACCTGCACATAAGAAAATCTAAATGAGGGAAAGATGTGATTTGTAATAATATGTTAGTTGATGCCTGTGTATGTTACTGTGTAAAAAAATGGGAGCACCCGTAGGCTCCATTCCCTCGTCCGCCGGGAAACTAAGGTCTGGGTGTCCAGAAGGGGTACTTCGATGTCCTGGACGATGCTTAGGTTGGAGCATAACGGTGGGCGATGGGGAAAAATAAAAAGAACAAAATAGAATAGTACAGATAGGGATGGGGCTGGGGGCCTTCGGGTTCGTGGGCGCAGCCATTCGACCGTTGGGTGCCATGGCAGACCGGCCGAAAGGCTTGTTAGCTGTGCGCGGTCCCGACAGCGTCTGGTCGCGCGGGCGGATTCGTGGGAATCCCGGTCCTTGGTCTGTTCCGGCGGGGGAGGCGAAACGGAGGGCGGCCGAAAGGATACCCGTCGGGGAGCTGTCTCGGTCTGGGCAGAATAGCTCACCACCTTCCTAGGAAGTGTGAATGATGCTTTTAAATAGAAATATAATTTGTAGCTTAAATTACGGGCGCCAAGACGAACAGCCACCCTCCCACAAAAGAAAATAAAAAATAAACATTTGGAATCTATGTCATTAATATAGTGTTTGTTAAATTGTAGTAGTCATGATAGAATTGAACAACCTGGATGGCTGCACTGCTAAGTAGGGTTAATGGAATAAATTTAAAAAATAATAATAAAATAACCACTCAGCCACCGTGGCCCCTATGCAAATAGATCTTAAGCTGGGCGTTAAAAATAGCTCATTTTCCCGTGAATAGCCTATACCAGCGGCTTCCCGGGTCTAGAACCGCAGTTATCTGGGTGCGAGCGACGCAGACAGTTCGTTTAATCGAGCGGAAAACTCGAATGGATATGTCGCGATTTCCTCCCCTACCGTACTTCCACTTCCCCGCCTGCTCCCCGCGGATCCAGGGCACTTCGCCAGGAAAAGCAGCGCTCCCATTCTCTGCGAGACGGAAGGAGCGTTCCGAATTGCTGGCGCGCATTCCGAGAGATTTTGCGGCACACGAGATCTGCGTTATTGCTGCGATTCCCCGCCATGAGAGCCGTATCTGCTGGAGATAATGAGCATGAATTTCGAGGCGCGGAAACACTGGCCCCTGAAATGAATCGTTTTCGCGGAGTCTTAAAAAGAAAACATTAAAAGACGACACTTTTCAGATTTTGAGTCTTGTGTAGGGACACCCGCATTTCGCGAAAAAATCTCACGACCAGTTGTACTTCATAACACGTTAGCTCACATATCCAATTCGAGATTGGAGGATCTAGGTGTCACGCGACTTAGGTGCCTGCCCGCGAATCACAGACGTACAGTATCGGAGTTACCTCATTCTCATTGGCCAGTCAAGTGAGAAATGTCTTCTCACAGGGACACTAGGCCAATAAGCAAAGGGAAACCGCTGGTACGCCCGTGGGGTATTGAAAATTAGTATGCGTGGATATCTTTTCGAAAAATTCGGGTGTCCCTAGTCACGTGTTACGAAATCATTCTCATCCCCGACTTTCGAGAAAAATTCATCTAAGTGTTAATGCAGCGTCTTCACAAGTCGCTCAAATGAACTCACACTGAGAGAGACGTTAGTCTGAACCAACAAGATATGTGTTTCAAACAAATAAGCACTTCCTCTAAGTAAATATTTTTTTGACTAAACAATATCTGAAATGCGACCAAACAGAGTTTGTTCGCCTAGTAAAATATACAGTCGAATTTCACCAAACCGTTTAGTTGGGCAAACAAAATCTGTGTGGCAACCAAATATTTGTTTGAATCAACTGCACACATTTATTTGATCATATACAAACAAAATGAATTGTTGGCTCGAACAAACAGTTTCCCTTCAGTGCAACATGACGATTTTTTTCAGAAAATATTCCGCAGTCCTATTAAAAATGTGTCCATAATTTCTAAGGCCTACAGGGCAGCGGTGACCCAGCGGCTAGAGCTCGCGCCTCCCACCTAGGCGAACCTGGCTCGATTCCTGGCGGGGCCGCTCGCATGTTTTCACAACCGGGAATCGTGGTGGACGATGTCGCTGGTTGGCGGATTTTCTCGGGGATCTCCCGTTTCCCCCGCCCTTCCATTCCTGCGCCTCTCCTTGCTCACTTCGCTTCAATCATCTCGGCTCTCAAGTCATCGATGTTAAGGGTGTTGGCCACACCGCATAGTGTTCAACTTGTAGAAATTATCTGTGACTACCTGTTCCACACATAAATTATTTTTAGTTCATGGGGTTTCTTGCAAAATTACACGTCAAAATCATAATTTTGCAGTTTTAGAAAAGCACAAATAATGAAAACCATCTTACGTACAGAAATAAAATTATTCACACCGGAAGAAGATTTCAAGAGCTACTTCAAAAGTCCACAAAACTATACAAGGAAATGTTTTTGCAATTTTAAAATATTGCTGAAAGTAAGGGAATTCTTACTTCTTTTTTTTTTTGTGCTCACAGAAAATACCTTTTGTTGAATATACCTTAAGATGAATTAATACACGATCTTTCAGAAGCCCTTTTTAAATTTTCTGCAAATAGTTTTGTTTATTTTATTCGTGCATTGCAAAATCAGTAGAATTTTGATTTTGACGTCACGTTTTTGCAAAAATCTTGCAGTCTAAAAATATTTTATCTAGGTATAAGGTAGTCGCAGATAATGTCTACAAGTTTGACAATATATGCGTCAAATATAAAATAACACATTTTTCCGTGGCCGACCAAACATCTCCACTTCACTCTAAGCCCTATAAATTACCTTCGGATCGTGTGTAGCTCAATTTTTAGTTAATTTTCAACATTGTTAATCGATAGAGCAATACTGCTGTGAAATACACATTTAGGATCATTTTTCCAGACGCGGCACTTGAGGTACAAACATTTTAGGGAAATACATTTATTCCTCGCCTATAAAAATATAGCCATCGCTTCCCATAATTTATCGTTGCGGCGAGGAGATATTTCCATTGGCTTGCCTGTGAAACCCTTGGTGCGATCTGTATCTTGTGTCAGAAACATGATGAAAGGTTTTCGAACGGCAAAGCCATTAAATTACAGATATTTCTAAAAGTGTAAGCCACAAAATGGGGCTATTAATATTAAACTAACGCTACTGACGATAAAAATTTCCTCTTCTCTCGCCAGGCTCATGGTAGATTTCTTTTACTAGTGTCGTGACAAGAGTCTATTATAAAAAAGAAACATGCATTCATGTGCGATGGTATTTCCGAAAGACCAGATTATGCAAGAGGGTTATTACAGGAAAGTGGCACGAACAGATTATTCCGTGCCTAATTCTTGCATTTGAAGGAACTGACTCGCTTTTTCGAAGTAATAGGCCTATGTCAATACATACTATTCTCAAAAATATATTTTAAGGAAAAACTTTATTTTAAAAATCAACACTGTGATTTAACACGCACGCGTTAAAGATTTCTTAAATCAAATACGAGTTCTTTTGTTTAGAGTAAGTAATGTTAAATTTATAAGTATTAAGCAAAGAGTTTAATTTCAAAATAGTTTTCTAAAGTTTGGTGTGACAAGGGATAACACAAAGTTGTATTTTTTTTAGAACTTACCCCAGGAATCATTGGAAATTATTGTTTTCTTTCCTGCAATGAATACAAATGTCATTTATACCCGCAGATGCCCAACTTAACATTCTCAAGCAATATGCTATATCTTATTCATTTACAAAAATAAATATGAAATTAATTCTAACACGGAATGTTTTGTTTAAACGAATAGTTTCCTAGAGAAGTTAATTTTAGTTGTGTATGCAAATATGTATGAATATTCATTATACATAATACCTTACTAAATTAATCTGCATAACAAATGTGTATAAGTATATATAGTGGTATACATAAATTCACGCATACTGTTTGTGCAGAAAACCTGCGATCTAATTTTAAAAACAAATACAAAGCGTGGGAACATCTATTTCACCAAAACTGCCATCGCGATACTTTTTTTTTTAATTATAGAACTTCTAGACATACTGTACCTGCAATCAAAAACATTTACGGACCAAATTCCTGGTGACAATTTTATGTCTCTGCTCTGCGTCAACGAGAAGTCTCTGGGTGTATAAGTGGGTTAAAATCACAAACCTGCAATGTAAAATCTGTTTTATCATAGTAAAGAAAACCTTTCTTTAAAGGCTTTATTGTTTACACATACCAAATACTGCTTCAATTCAAATAGAAGGTTATAGAAAGGTATAGGTCTACTGGTTACTAAGTGAAACTTAGGTTTGCTGCTAATTTTTCATTTATATATTTTTGTTTGATGCCAATATCGCCTTTCTTTGCAGAAAAAAATATTTGAACCTGCATTGTTTACAGTAAAGATATCTTGATTTATATACAAGGTAAGGTTCAAATGACATTAAAATTCTTTTTCGCGCACTTTAACACTAGATCGGCACACTTTTACCAGCTTTAAAGACAAGCTAGACGTTAGTCACCTATATCCATATCGCTGCAGGAAATCATGTTCTATTGGTCCCTATTGTCACTTAACGCCATTCTACTGGTCAAAACGACGCCAGTCTTTCCGTATTGGCCGGCTACCAACCAATGGAATACCGAGTTCACCGTTTTCAAACCAAATGTTCTTTCGTATGTAACAGGATGTACATCCCATCGTGTTGATTTCCGTAACCATACAGAAATTTGTAGTTCATTTACGAAGATCGTTGTTGATGTGGTATTAGTTCCTATTTGAAATATTTATGAAATAGAGAACTGATGTAAGTATGCCCGGATCAGTTTTCGTTTTTATGTGGAATGAAATTTTTAAAAAAAGTATTGCCCGAACTACACTCGAGTATAGTCCTCAAAGTGCTCATGTTTAGTGTATAACGAAGCTTGGTAAATATTAAGTTGCCAAATAATAAAGTAGCGCATTGCTTATATTGTCGGTATAATTGTTCAACTTTCAAAGTACAATAATTGACTATTATAAACCACACTGCTGAATTATTGTAACGGAACTGCGAGGTTATAATTGGCTTTAATATATGTGTCAAACAGAAGGTTTTTTTGGTGGCAAACCAACTTCACACTGGTTCATATTAAACCAAAATTCAATTTGCGGCAACAAGTCATGTATTGGACCAAGGGAGGTGTTTTTCGAGTTGTGTATGGATTCCCCAGTACGACTATCATGACATGGAGATCGTCAGCTAATTGTCCGCCGGGCTGAGCCAAGCTGAGCTACCACGAGACGAGAGTGAAGAGAATTGGGCGGCTCCTAACAGCGAGGTCTCAAGAGCCGATGTGGGTGATTCAGGTGAACATGGAGCAGCGCCGGAATGATGGGGCGGGGGGAAACGGGAGATGCCCGAAGAAACCCGCCGGGGATTGAACTCGGTTCGCCATGGTGGGAAGCGAGTAGTCTAACCGCTTAACCACCGCGGCCCCCACGAGATGAGAGAATGGCAGTTGGCTCAGCCAGCAGAAACGTAGGGCATAACTAGAGACCTGGCAGCTTAGCGAGTTGAAGCGTTGCTAAGCTCGGTTTTAAAAACTTGCAGGCCTACTTTGTTACTTTTGTGATTTGGCCACTCTCCTCGATAAACCCTCACTGTAAAAAAAAAATACGTTCAAAGCTTTTTTGTACGGCAAAGAAAAATCAATATTTCTTGGATGCGGTCTCATTTACACTAAAAAAAAATTGGATTTGGCTGTGTTGGGAACACAGCTGTTTCTTTTGCGTGAATACGTTTACGTTGACGCGCTCGGACGCCTTGATATTTATTTTACGTTCCCTGAGCCGCTTCACTAGATCATTTGGGGTTTTATGGATATCACTGGATTGCTTTTGAGATGCTCTTTCCAACCGTATACGATTTCTGTATTTTGACTGGGCTTTTTAGCGAGTACCTATAGGTCGAAATTGTTTCTTAATGTTTTACATTAAACTGATACAATCTCACCATAACCACACTACACGAAAATTTTTATACACGCAATCGATTGAGCTTAACGAGAGCTATCGATCGAAACTCAAACGAGCGTCGTAGCTTCTCCTAGTCAAAAGTTATACTACGCGGAATTTATGAGACGCGGCGAAACGAACTCGAAATTGCAGCTGCCCCCTCCCCCTACCCGACTCCTCACGGCCCGCGATGCTTTGCAGTCCTCAATCAACGTAACACATTCTTTGATCTTTTGGCAATCGAGTGGTGTAATTGAAATTTGAATGTAAACGATTCAATAGATTCGGAGAGCTGCAATGCCAAATTGTGTCCCCCGATTTTGTTATCATCGGATTTTAAGATTTGCCTCACACTATGGTAGAAAATTTAAAGACGTATTCACGTAAAAAAGACCTCGCTATAATTCGAAGGGAAGATTAAAACTACTTAGGTTTGATGTTATTATTTTTTATGTATTTTTATTTTTTTACGAAACGATTTTCTGGATAGAAAAAAAATACTTTGAATTTCTTTTATTTAAAGTAAAGAAATGTTGCTGTACAACAGATATATTTAAAGTTTTCGTTCGTTCATTATCGTTTATAGTATCTAGCAAAAACTCTAAATGTCACGTTACCAAATTAATCCCTTAGATCATCGACATAATGGTTTAACCTTCAAAATACAGAAACTGACCCTACAAGAAAGAATGCTACTGAACTAGTGTAACCACTATGCAAGGCTACCATTGCCTTTAATTGTAGATCAAACAAGGATTTTGTTTGTGGTGAACCTACTTTTCACTATATGCTGGTCACGGTAAAATGAGCACTTTCGAATGCCCTGCTTAGTATCTACTTGTAAGCACGTTGTGTATTCTTCCGTCTTATGTAAAATTGACATTATCACGGTCCTCACCACTTTATCCATACGTCGTTCTATTTAAACTGTGAAATTATTGGAAAAGTAAATATTTTAAAAATCTGCTCATTTTTACTCTTCGGTGAAAAAAAAAAACAACAAGCGAAGGAAATAATTTAAGTTATTACAAATGGTTACCTAACACTTTTTATTCGACGTTATGATATGGAACTACTTTAACTTCTTCGTTACCAACTTTATTGGGCGCATGTCACTTAGTGCGCCCGATAAAATATATACTGGTAGAAGTGGTGACATTTTTCTAAGGTTGATTTCAAAAGTGCTCATTTTATCGTGAACAGCCTTTAGTTCCTAATTAACGATAAAAAATTTTGCTGCAACAAAACAAGTTTTTGCAGCAAAAGCAATGGTTTAGACTGCTCCAGGAATGTGAACCAGTATGTAACAAAAGACGAATCGAATCACTTAGAATGTAGTATGCAGGATAAAGTGCTCATCATGAAGGCGCCAGTGAGTGAGTGAAGCGATTTGGACGGTTCTCAAGTTGTTGAGAACCGATGAGGGTTATTGAAGAGAATATGAAAGGGCGGGGGAAACGGAAGATCCCCGAGAAGACTCGCCGACCAATTCCATCATCCGGCACCACTCCCACATGCGAGAATCCGGAGTTAGCCGGCCGGGGATTGAACCCGGATCGCCTTGGTGGGAGGAGAGCGGGGTAACCACGCAGCCACGGTGGCCCCAAGGCGCCAGTCAACGAATCAGTTACAGCGCCTGTAATGTGTACAAAACTGTTAAGTTTGGCCAAGTCGCCAAATGAACTCGCGAAACTTCCTGCTTTCCAGGCATAACTAAGCTAAATCAAGGCAGTTGTTCCCAAGTTTGGGAACACACACACGGGCTACTCGTGCTAGTTATATCAAACGTTAATTTATATTGAAAGTCTGTTCACGGCAATGTAAGCGCTTTTTTTGAAAACAACAATAAAAATAACTCACTGCCCATAAATACCCATGGCTAGAGCCCCGGGTATTTCGCGAATCCATTCATGGACAAAGTAGACTTCAAACACTCTGTCTTTTCCCCTGCTATAGTGATTGGACGGAAGTTGTTTAGACTCGCCCCGTTTAACTGTGAGCCAGTAATAAGCAGGAAGAAGTAGTGTGAGTTAGTCGTTGAACTGTCCTCACTTGATTCGCAGCAACCAATGAGCAAACGACAATGTCTGGAGTGTGTAGAGAAGTGAGAAGTATAGCGTGCTGCCAAATGAATCCGCGAAATACTCGGGGCTCTACCCATGGCAATGTTAATCTTACATATAACAGGAAGATCCTACACGGGACTTTCAATAGTGCTCAACTTACTGGGAATAGTCTATAGGCTTACTTCTATTTTGGGTAATGTACAGCCAAAAACGTCAGCTGAAAAACTTACAATTTTGTTGAAAGTCCAGAGTCAAAGCAGTACGTAGGAGCTTCACTTAACAAGTACAGTGAATTATAATTTACAATTGAGAAATGTTGCTGGAATCGCAGTCATATAGATAATGACTAGACTTTACGTTTTCTCATGAGAGCAACGGTAAATGCAGTGGATAGATTCTCATGTGCCCATAAATAATCAGAATGCTCGTATTTTATGAACAATTCACTGTTAACTGGAAATGTTTTGGAAATAAATTAGTGCATTTTATTCGGAAATAAATTGGTGCAGGTGGAGAAATAAACAAGATCGTTTTCTTACTTTTTACAGTAAACATCTACAATGTTATGTTTCTTTTCTTTACGCAAATCCCTTTGGCAAAATTGTTTTACAAGTCCCGCATTATTATGTTTCGTCCAAAACAGCAGTGTACTTCAAGTGAAGACCAGAAGGGGAAACCATAATAGCTTTTTTTCCCCCCATTTCTTAGTTATGTAATTTGTTTGCTTCTAAACTGTGCCTTATAATGACGCTTAAGTCGAGGGGGAAAAGCATTATGAGACTCAAGATGCAGCCATTTTTAATACCAACGTACGGGGAAGACCCTAACAAGTTTCAAAATTAAAATCGCTCTTCTGTGAAATTAGCAAACTGTGCCTTCCGTTGTGGTGCCACCTCCGTAGGCGGGTGTGTCAACAAGCGAGTGGTTCACGGGTAAAGGAGTCTTCATCTCGCGAGTGTGTTCGCTTCGCCACAGCCGCGTCGAACAGGTTTCAGCACAATGGCTTTGACGTAATCGAGAAACGAGCTTATTTTTGCCAACCGGCACGAAGCTGGAGCCCCGATAACACTTGTTTTTCCTCGACGAGTAGCACTGTTTCGTTCGGCCTCCGTCAGGAAGACGGGGGGAGGGAGGAGGGGTGTATTAACCTCTTGAAGCACGTATGGCACGATTCCAGTTGAAAAATTTGTCCTGATTTCTGCCATAGGAATGGATTACGGACTCTTCTTCTACACCTTTGCTATTTTTTCTCCTAGAGATCCACTCAAAGCTGACTGGATGTCGTCCACTGTGCGACTGGTTGTATAGACGGCGAGAGGAACTTGATACTGCGATAGTTGAGGAAACTTTACCACGGTTTACAACTTCCCATTTTCTCCCCGTGAAATACGAAAGGGATTCGCGTCCGTAACTTGTATACTCCGTATAAATATCACGTGAGAATCGTGCGGACGATGACGTTGGTCGGTGGGTTCTCTCAGGGATCTCCCGTGTCCCCCGCTCTTTCGTTCTGGCGTTGCTCCATACTCACCTCATTCACGCTCATCGGCTCTCAAGACCCAAACAAATCTCTTCACTCGCTCTAAAATCGTTATTATTACAGCAGCTTATAAGTTCTCTTAACATACTTTCATTCATTTGATGTTTTATAGTTATTCGTAGAGCCCTGAGTACACTATCTACCAAAAAGTAATTGTGCATTTGTCCACAATGTTTGCTCGGCGGTTGTCATCACTTTAGAATCTCGTAGGGCCACCTCTTGCGGCTATAACAGCAGCCACCCTGTCTGGCATGCTCTCTACGAGTGTTTGCAGGACATCCACGGGGATTCGTCACCATTCCTCTTGCAACCATTCCACGAGTTGAGCAATGGATTTTGGCCACACCTGACGAGCCCTCACCCGCCGATTCAATTCGTCCCAAAGATGTTCTATAGGGTTGAGGTCGGTGCTCTGGGTGGGCCAGTCCAATCGGCGAACATTGTTGTCGGCGTACCACTGCATAGTAGCCCTTGAAACATGGCACCTAGCATTGTCATCCTGGAAGTAACACGGGTCCATTCCATAAACATGCCACAATGTTGGGAGCATTTCATTATCCAGATGATAATGAAATAGCATAGCGTAGCAAATACGTAACGTAAATTTAAAAAAAAAAATTGTAATACATATCGCTCCTGTGATTTCAATAAACATTGGAAATTTGTACTAATCGATATGTTAAGGTAAAAATGTTTATATTTTATCGTAAAGTTCTGTGAGTTATTTTTAATGGTGTATTTTTATTAAGGCTATCATTGATATTATGTCACGAAACCATATCCTCAAAACCTATAAGAAAAACATAACAATGAAGATTTAAGTTGCTCAGCTACAACATTTGAGTTGCATGGCAACATTGCCATGCAGAAATGATAATATAGTTGCCCTGTGTTAGGCCAGGAAACCAACCTTCAATAAAGCTGAATAACACCGTTAAAGTTAGACATCTTGTGCAAGAACGAACATCAGATGGTTTTTTTTTTTTGGATAACCTCTTTAGCCGATATCACAAAGATAAAACCGTAGGAAAGCGACTTGTGTGTGTACATTTTTTAAGCTTAAGCCGCCAAGCCCAAATCAATTTTAGCCGAAAGTGATAATACAATTAATGCTTAATATAACTAAAAATTATTAAATTATTTTTGCCTTCGTAGGCATGGATACTAAAGGCTTCTCCGTGTAACGTAACGCTGCTTCCTCTATGTTCTATCCTGTTTGGTATTTTAGAGCGACGCTTCCCCAAGCTTGCGAGCAAATAAACCCAAGCATCCCACTGCATTGCGGTCACCTCTGATTAAATACATGATTTTGATCAAGTAACATTGGGAAAATGAAGGTCCCCCCCCCCCCCCTTAAGACGAGTGTGAACCTGCGCGTCCAAGGTCAAGAAGCGAGGAAGCGATACGGGCGACGCGAAACACGTACGCCTAGTGCCTTATCGCTCCTACGCGTATGGCGTGCAGTGTTTCCGTCGTGATCCTGTGCTGTGCAAATCAGATCTGCAACAGTGGGATTTTATTACATACAATGAAAGCCCACAGATTAAACTACGTCCGTATGTTTGTACTTATCTCTTGCCGCTGAAGGAAACAGCATCGGCAAGCTTCAAAAATGTGATATTTTACCATATTCGCGAATTTTTTTCTCCATGAAGGTATTTAATATGTTACAAGTAAAAACATAGACTCATAGATAATAGTTTTCTTTACCTTTTCTAGCAAAAGGTCGTGTTTACAGAACATATGTTTACCGAGATACGCGGAGTAAACAACGATTTCATAAAAAGTGTTTCACTTCACACCCCTCTTAAACCGAAAATTTTTATAATGGCACAGGGCAAAGACATTCCCTTGTAATGATATTACACATATAATTACAAGCAGGATTTCATAAGATGAAGAATGAGTAGTAGAATTAAAATAAGAAGTAAAAGACAGATGTTAAGTCATCTGCACATGTCACAAAACTGACTCTATAACTGCCAAAGTAAGTGTCAAATTCACGTGTTTTAACAACCAAGGGTCGTTTGTTTACATTTAATTTTACAACAGAGTCTCGCTTTTACGAAGAATTACGCCTAAAGTCTATTCGCGGCTTCTTCGCACTTTTTTTTTATCAAACCTTTGGGAAATCACCCTTGGTATCACATGTTCGGTAGCTTCCAAAATATGTAATTTATCACAGTGGGAAAGCAGTTGAATTTTGGAACACGCAGCTGGCATGCGCACCCTACATCATACTATGGACGCTTACATTTATGATACAGCAGTTGCCGATGTCCCACATTTTCAAATGTGTTGAGCCGCGACTTGCACGGTTGTCGCCTGACGTCGGAGCTTCTGGCCCGGGGCACAACCTCGTCTTGCATAATCCAGGAAAGGATTCCCCCCCCCCCACCCCCCACCCCCAGGGAAACTTACTTCTCATCGGGGGTTGATATCCTCTGACGCCGCCAGACGTCTGCTGCAATTTCCTACGGCACATCCGCCTACACCCCCGCATCACAAGAGCAAGCAGCGACAGCTGCCAGGGTTTATATCATCACTGCGGTTCCCGTCTATAAACAAGCTCCAGCGTTGAGGTAACGTTTGCAGTCCTCCAGCATGCTCCCTCGCAGATGAGGTCTCAACGTCTAGGTACACTCTTGTTTGTGCCTTAACTTTGGTTCCGAGGTAACTATTGGAAATTTATCATTGCTAGAGACTTGAAGAAGTCGTGGATTCATTTTAGGACAAGATAGAATTCAAAACGCCCATGTCTATGCAACTTTAGCCATTGGTACACGCGGCGTTTGACGACTTCTGGGAGAACGGTGGCCCAATCGTCGCCTTCCACCGTCACAGCAGACAACCAATCCACAGTTGACATCGGCATATCTGCACATACGACTGTTGAGCCTAGCCTGCAGGTCATTGAACTCGCAAATTTTTCAGGTCTATTTACTCATTAACTTCTTGGCGTAAATTTTTTTCACCTATTTGGTAGTTTTCAAAAAGGTGAGAAAGTAGCGTGTGGTGAATTATTACGAGGTAAAGTGATGTTTGGTCAGTGCTGGACACACTCGACGTAGGCAGCAGTGACCATCAACCAGAGTGGAGCACGGAGAAGCCGAATGTATTGCGGCCACTCACGAGAGAGCGGCAAGGCACCCATTACGCATGTGCTGTGACATCAACTGCATTACCATGTTTAAGTGGCCGATGTGTAAACTAGCAAACGATTAGGTATAGCACAGAGAAAAACACAGTTTACCTTGCAACAGTCGACCACACGCCATTTAATATAATGCCGGTTAAATGCAGGGTAAAATAGACAGCTACAGCTCTGTGGTTACATTTTCTAAAGTAAATATATCAGAAACTGAAATCAGTAATAAATGGAAAAAAAAAAATTATTTTGGCGGATGGGACACAGCTTTAACAATGTAGACTTAACGTATATGTCGTTGTTGTAGCTGGTTTGCGTTATTGGAATAAACAGTTTTAAAATGATCCTTTAAGAAGTATTCTTTCCCGTTAACTACATGCATTCTTTCGTCAACACTAGGCTCGTTCCGAAGTCAAAGTGCGCGTTCCGCTGAATGAACTGCTGCTAGCGGCAAGGCTTTATTTAAAGGTGATCGTTTTTTGTTTATTTTCTGCTGCGTGGTGGAAGTGGTTCTTTCGGAATGTATCTGAGTTGCGTTTTATATATAAAAAATAATAGTAACACTCGTAGAACACAGAATTTTTTTTTTGCAGTATTTCATGAGCATTATTATTTCTATCGTACGAACTTCTCACATCGATTATCACTTCACATAATTCCATCAATATAATTGTACTTACTTATTTATGAAACCATCTCTCTACTCCTTGCAGCGAAGATGCAGCACGTGTTCGTGTTTCTTCGCAATGCAATCGCTTCCTTCCAGCGGCGCGGCTGAAAGACAAGCAAAGGCCGTTCACGATAAAGTGAGCACGTTTGAAGCCCTAGTTACTTATTTCATTCATCCAATTTAAATCCTTCCACCACTTGTTAATGTAAAACGTGCCATGTGAGTAATAAACACAGTGTATATATTCATCACCCGAAAACCAAAAGTCCGAGGCTACAATGAAATGTATTTATTGGTTATAATGTCTAATGGAACCACTTCAAAAAGTGCTCACTTTACCGTGAACGGCCTATAGCGTTAAATGCGAGATGGACCCCCAAATTTTCAGTGAAATAGTTGTTTGCGCGAATACGCGTATCTCTGCAAATACGACTTTTTGTCGGAAAATATTTAAAAAAATAATAATATTAATCGTGAAAATTGTCAAATACCGCATTTTTAAAGCTTGCCTATGCAGTTTCCTTAAGCGGCAAGAGGAAAGTAGGACTATAAGGGCGTAGCTTAATCTGTGGGATTTCATTGCGCGTAATACACCACCACTGTTACAGATCTGATTTGCAGAGTACAGCGTCACGACGGAAACACTGCACGCCTTGCGCGTAGAGGCGATGAGAGAGTTGATGCGCATGCCTCGGTCGCCTCTAGTGCTCTCACGCTTCTATGCTTAAGACGTGCAAAATTCCTTCAAACAGGAGCCGGCCACCTTAAACGTGCGACCAAAGCGCTGATCTACGAAATGAACGCACACTTCACACGAGGGCTGTTGAGTAAATTGAAAATGTCAAACACGCCAGAAACATCATTTCAGAATACTCCAGAACGGCTTTCTTCAAAGCGCAGTATATCAAAATATACGCATCAGATACATGCAAAAATATACACGGGACCTGCACTGACCTTTCTACCAAGAAAATAATACGGTTACGCTGAAAGTCCCACAGGTAAAGGCTGTTCGCTCTTCAAATCAAACTTAGAAAAAGGTTCACTGGCCTTAACTGCAAATATCTTAACTGCCGCACTGAGTGCCATGCGCCCAGTATAATTGGTAACGATAGAGATGAAGCAGTTCCGTGCCTTAACGTCAAATAAGTGTTAGGTAACCATCTCTGAAAACTTAAATGATTTCTTTCGCTTTCTGACTTGACCGGCGCACGGATAAAGTTATGACGCCCATGGCAATGTTAATCTTACATCAGGCGGAATAATACACAAAGTACATGAAAATATATCTCAAGAAGGGCTTTCAAAAGTGCTCATTTTACCGTGAATAGCTTATATACGCAGTGCAACTAGAACACTGCACGCCAGTTCAGAGCCTTGCGATTAGTGGCGATGGCGCACTTGATGTGTGTGGCAGTGTCACCCTCATCTCTCCCGCGCTTCTCGGCAACCGCCAGGTAGGCGGGGGCCTTAACCGCCGTAGTAGCACTTTGCCACTCCCAATAACACCAACCAGGGTGCTTGCAATAACGCTGGCGCAGATACAAGGGAAATAATCCTGTAACCTAAGCGCTTAGTAAAACTCTTATATTAAATTCACGACCACTGTGATTTGTTTGTATTTTTCTTTTCCTAACATTAACATAGGTATGAATGGGCACAATAGTAATTTAAAGACTTCAGGAACTTCACAGTGTGATTGACAGACTAATCTAGCCATTAAGTTCATGATAGTATTAATTATTTACGTGAGACGTAAGGATACATAATGGATATAAAATATTAATTTGCATAATGGGATATTGATCGCTCAAATACTAAATATTTAAGAAACATTCACAGAATCTTAATCGTAACGTATAGAATTGACAAACTAATCAAACCATTAAGTTCATGATAGTATTAATTATTTACGTGAGACGTAAGGATACATCATGGATATAAAGAAGCAGCGGGGCTTTGAAAAATACTCAGTTAATACACAAGGAAGCTGATCGCTGTGAGCACGCGAGGAAAATTATTGAACTTAGAGTAATCGGAAAGTATTAAAAATGTCAATCGGAATGGCGTAAACCTTATTTGCAGGCCAAATAAATAGTTCGGGAATTTTTTTTAGCGAAACTTATAAACGGTTGGGCGAAAATTTTGGCAATACTGTCGCAGAACATAAGATATCGAACCACATAATTAAACGATAAAGAGCTAGTAACTAATCACTAAGCTAATCGTGAGTCATTGTCAACGTTTATAGGCCATTAGTTGTTTATATAGAACTTTATAAAACCCTGCTTAGGATGTAATTTTCAACCCATTTGACACCCTTCCACGTAGATTTAACATTACAGTGGACCTTCTCAATTTGTTCATCCGCCCATCGTGTGTAACGCACGAAAGTGTTCGGAGGACAGATACGTTATAAATGTGCTACTTTCTACACTCGTGGGCATTAAAAAAAATAACTTAATTAAATAAATGCACTGCCCACAATTTTATACGCCAAACATTAAATATGGTGTTATGTTAAGAACGGGACTACTTTGACATCACTAGCTGGTCTGGTCGTTGAAATACGAGCAATTAGGTGTAATTTTTTTTTTTTTTTTTTTTTTTTTTTAAGTATATGATTTCGTGAAATTTTAAAACTTACTTTGACATTTACAACGTGCGGTATTCGAGTTTCTTATACATCGGGATCTTCAATTTTACCAAGAGGATTTGCTGTGTTCGAAAACCCACGATACAAAGAAAAGGCGTTCATGTAGTTTGTGGTAGTACCAAACTACAGCTTTGTATATTTCCACAGGAAATTTTTGTAGAAGGCGCTCTATATAGCTGTCGAGATTTTGGTATATGTTTGCCAGATAGAATCAGACCTGATTTTTACCTCAATATTTATTTAGTCCCCCTTCTGAAACTTTTTCGTATGTATTCGCAACGACGCCTGGAAAAGCGTTTTGCAGTGAGAAAAAAATGAACTACACGTAATGTTGCGCGCAAAATATATGACAGCTTACCGAGCTGTTACGGCGCAAAAATGAAGTGAAGTTTCTATGCCGCAGTGCAAAAGCAGCCGGTTATCTGGAGCGTGAACTGAACTGGGGAGAGTTTGAAGTGAACTTCTTTAAAAGAAATGAACATAAGAGTGCATTCCCAGTCCGTTTTACGGGCGGAAAGAATGCACACAAGAACACACACAACCACGCACCCACGCACGCTGCAACACAATTCTCAAGCACTGAAAGCCCGTTTACGGACCTCTTCAGCACACAAAATCTGCTATTTCCAACTGCTGTGTCTGAAAGCACACAAATAGGGTGTGCGTGCTGGATCTGTTTATGTGGCTGCGCTGAATAAAGTTATAGCATTCTCGCCAATATATATATATATTTTTTTTTGCGGTAACTGATTTGAAAACACTTTTACCCACGCAGCACGGTCAACATTACACGGGATTATTTTTAAAAATATAGTGCAAATATAGTGACGTGTTTTTTGACGTTGGATGATCTTTCGGCAATTGTCGGCCAATAGAACGCCCGCCAAAAATAAGCAAATGAAATCGATAACGTTGTAGTGTTCGAGTCAAATTTAGTTTAGTAGTTTTTTTTCCTCCAGCGCAACATATTTGAAGCAATGTCCACAGTGCAAGTATATATTGTATTTACACTGTAAATCTGAATCAGTGAGAATTTCACTGTTTCAACCAGCCACTTCAGTCTGCGTCTCTAGCAACTTGTTCCGTCTGTAATAATTTACGAAATAAAATGGGCGCCGGTAAACGTGTAATCAAGTAAAGTGACAACGAATAAACTAATATAACCAATTACAAAATACTTTGTGAAATGTGTCCACTCTTTCAAGACGCCATTTTACGACGTAATATGAACTCTCGGAATTTCATTTCGTTTTCAAGTAATCACCACAGCTCTCTGTTTGAAGGTTTAAGCTGTACAAAATGCGGTGAAGGGAGTGCACTCGTTTACTCTTCGTTTTAACCATCCTAACGGTACCCATTAAACCAAGAGTAAGGGTATACAATTTAATCGTCACAATTTTACGGTGAAATATTAAGTTGTACATTTTCCTCCTTCAATTTCAACTTGGCTTGGTAAGGTAACGATTTTACGGTGAAATATTAACTTGTACATTTTCCTCCTTCAATTTTAACTTGGCTTGGTAAGGTAACGGCCTAAAATGGAAGGTAGTACGAGTTCAATTCCACCCCCTAGCTATATTTATTAAACTTTTTTTTAATATCTGTAAATTGTACAATATAAATAGTAAATTATCGTAAATATTTTTATTTCACCTAATTATTTGGCTACGTTCGATAATTTCAATACTTAATTCACTACTGTGATTAGCTCATTTAAGTTTTATTAAAAGTAGGGTAAGAATTAACATTGCCGTAATTTTAGTTATTTTATGTAATACATTATTATTGTTTATTAAGTTATTGTCAGAAAACGTTTATTTCTAGAATTTCTTTGTATAAAAGCAATAATATGAAAGTAACTGCACAGTGCAATCGACTGCCTGTATTTTTTTTTTTTAATTTAGCTTTGGTTTGTAGTATTGATTTCAGACAAAGATATTCTAGAAATAAGCGTTTTCTGCCAATAATATAAACTATAAACAGCAATAATGTAACACATAAAATAACTATAAAAAATTTCATCACACCGAGATTAGAAATCTAAAACATAAAGTTTACGGGCCACGAACCCGCGTTTACCCACGGAGCTACACACACAACACACATCACACACACACACACACACAGAGAGAGAGGAGAGAGAGAGAGAGAGAGAGAGAGAGAGAGAGAGAGAAGAGAGAGAAGAGAGAGAGAGAGAGAGAGAGAGGAAAAAACACACACACACACACACACACACACACCTCTCTTTATATATATTGTTTGTGTGACAATAATTTTTTATGGAAAAAAAACTTGGAAGATGTTACAGTTATCACGTATTTTTTAAGTTATATTTATTGTTTTATTATGATCGTAGGGGCAAAACTAAACGTTTCATGTTACTTATGCTTACATTAAGTTTCAATTTGTACATAAATGCGTCTTATAGCACCCATAATTATTTCGTAAACAAATATATACAATTTAAGATTATTTCCCGGGCGTCAGCTATCTAGTCTGTCGCATAGCGGGGCTGCAGTCACGACGGCTAATGTGTGGCGCCACACGAATGACGGGCGCGCCGTAGTTATGTCGCCCGACGACGCTCTTAAATTCGATCCATGCTCGCTTTTTCACATAAAGCGCCACAGCAATGACATGTCGGGCCTATGGCGGGCCAAAATTACAACCATGCTCGCCCTGCAGCTGCCGTCCTAGGTGCGAAATGGTACATGTAGCTGCAACCGTTCATTCCTTTATTATTCTTCGCGCTATTAGCACTCTGGCACAATACCGTCTCCATGTGCTGTTCCCGTGATATGCTCCATTCCCGGTATTCCTCCGCCTCGAGCAAACAAAGCTTAACCGAGTCTACAAAATTACGGCGCACCGCTTTCATACGCACTCGCTTTATAATATCATCTTGCACGAGAACTATTTATTACCATCCATTACCTACACACCTTCTTGATCTCTGTTTTTATTCATATTATTCATAAATGAAATATAATTTGTGGGTAGAATATAAGTAAACGTTCAATTGAACCAAAAATATGGTATTTTATGTTATCAGAGGTATAAAACTCCTGTGGTAAGTAAGGGCGCGTTTACACGGTGATAGCAGCTATCACGAAAGTGTGTAACAGTAACTGCCATGATAGATCCAGTTTACACACACGACCGAGACATGCTGTGATAGTTAACATCAAAAGGGAAATGTCCAACAACACTTGTGTAAATACATTGATAGGCCCTACATTTATATCCTTTTGCCAAGAGGCTGATATTATTGTTGGGGTAGTTACATATCGTGACAGGATATTAATGACACGTTAACATATACTGTTCCCGTGGTTCATTATATGACAGTAAATATGCTGTCAATACTGTCGTGTCATACTTATATAGTAATATTCGTCCCGTCATACCGCCTCATAGTGTAAGAACGGTGGCAGATATTAACAGGATCAAAATAATTATGCAATGTCACTGTCAAAATGAACGCATGTACACATTTGTGACCCTCACTATCACAATAGTGATGCTACACGGTTTACACCACGATAGTTGCATGTTCTGTCACATCGGTTACTATTAACTATCTAGCTCGAGCTGCTATCCCGATAGTCTATTGCTAGTTTACACGGCGATAGTAATGCGAGAGTAGCTCTCGCGATAGGAATTATCGCGAATTGCTATCGCCGTGTAAATGCGCCCTAACATACCCGTGTTTAGGACACAACCGAATTAGTCATGCATTCGGGGTGATTTTTCAAATGTTTGATTCTAAAAGTGCGAAGAAACCACGAATCTAATGAAGAAATAATTACCCAGGCATTGTGATAAGGCACTACAGAAGACTTACACAGGTTAACCCAGCCAGATGTCTGTGTTCCACACCCTGCCCCTCAACAAATAGGTGTACACTGCTTAACGCTTATGGGGAATTCCTAGTATAGGCTGTTCACGGTAAAGTGAACACTTTTGAGACCCTAGTTACTTTTTCCTTTCAACCATTCTTTAAATCATTTAACACCCTTTTAAAATAAATATTGCTAGGTAAGTAATAAACATATTGTGTATATTCCACTAAACTCGGAAGTTAACGTCTAGGGCTAAAATAAAATATATTTATTGACTATTATTCCAAATGAGATGCCTTTCAATAGTGCTCACTTCATCGTAAATAGCGTATACACATTATTAAACATCTTAGGGTGTCATCCGGCCACAAGGAACCATTGGCGATGGAAAATAGCTAGATCTAGTGACTTTTCGCGAAAAAATATGAGTGCACGGTAGACTTCAATACTATAAGCACCCAACAGCAGTTTGTCTATTGCCATTGCTTGCTGTCTGCTAGAGAACGCGTTTTCATATTTGACCGGTCCACTCGGGAATTCGGCAACATCGGCACGAATTCGATGTGATTCGTGTGCAGACAGTTAACACGTGTTAAAAAGTAATCCAGCCAATCAATATAGGTGAAAGACCGTGCAGTGTTTTGAAGTATAACTTGTCTTGAAATCTTTTCGCGAAATATCGCTACCCCTATAAATAGCATATACGAACTTCCAGTGGGTTCTGCTGCCTCAGATCTTTAAGCCATGTCTACAGTGTTTTAATACAGCAATCTATTCGACGACCATTTTCCCTGCCCTGCGATAATTCATGATGATGCTTATGCGCGCGCGCACACACACACACACACACACACAGATATATATATATATATATATATAAAACGAGTGTCATAAACGCCCTCTTATATCGACAGGATTGGATATGCGTTCCCGCTTTCTCCCCCTTCTTGTGTAGCGTCGTAAAACACGGGGGAAAAATGTAGTGGAGATGGAGTAACGTAAATAACACATCTCGCAAATTCACTATTTTTACCTCGCGGGATTTCACGCCTCCCGCTTGATATGTAATTTCATTAAAACAAAACGTACTGCAATTTAATGGCTGCAGTAAAAAAAAAATTTGCCCCAGACTTTAAAACTAATTCCGAAAACTTAGTTATGTAAAACTAACAGAATAGTTAAATAAAAAAAAAAGGAATTACATAATACATTTAGTATTGTGTGATTCAAATTTCATGGTTACTTACATTCTTAATGTTTTTAATTGATGTATCTGCTACGGGGGGAAATTTTTCACTGTTTAAAAACTAGCACTTGACTCTCGGTTTATAGAAGAATAGGCTATATCCGAGACTAGTCTTTCGAAGATCTTGGTCACCAGGCATGTATTTAGTCACAGAATACGATTTACTCATGAAGCTATTAACGCGGCAAATGTCTTTATATATTGATGTTAAGAAAATACAGAATATGACCCAGGTGTCCAGGTGTAAATGTATTTTTCTGTTTTATAATTAGGGGATGCACTTACCGCCTTAATTTACTGTACTTTTACTGTCTCTGATCAGTCCAGTAATTTATGCCTAGGGTGCAGACAAATTGTATACAACAGGCTGTATATTACACTTAAAGTTAAAGAAAGAACGACAGTTTTACTCAAATATGGCATTGTTTAGTTTCATTCATTTCTGTCCTGAATTTCCGTATTGGCGAATGATAATTGTGTTCGTTGGTGGCAGACAGTTTCTTGTTACCCTCAAAAAATTGAAGGAGCAACACGTTTAAATCAAACTGAAAAAGCAGAACAGAAGCAATCAACATCGTTGTTGACCCACTAACTTCATCCCGTTATACCCGTTCAAGTTAATTTCACAGTTATTTTATGGTCTCGAATGACGTTTAATCACATATGCCCTGTGGCTGTACAGAATTTTTAACGGTGTACATTTAGCGTGGATTACGTGCTAGGACGTGAAAGTATGCTACTATACCGAATTGAGACAATTATTCGCCTAAAAATTTATATTACAGGAAAATGGTTGTATTACGCAGGTCATTCGTTCCGCCGTTGATATTTCTCTTTCTTTTACGTCGTTCCGTCACCTCCTACTGCAGGTTGCTTTTATTTATTTTCCAGATCTCCTATTACACAAACATTACACCGGAAAAACGACCACGTATCGTCAGTCGACATTGTGTGCGTATTCCACTGCTTTCGCCAATTTCAATACAAATGACTGCTTCGACAATACACATGTCGAAAATAATCGTTAAAACAACATGGTTAGTTACTTCCCGAGTAGAACAAAAGGCTTGCAAATTGTTAGGGTTCGTATTTTCATTTTTAATTAATATCTATTCTATAAAAAGGTAGCTCCGCCGCACGAAGCAGGCCTACTGACGCACACTAATTACAAATGGCGGCTGTAAATGTACGTATGCGTTATACACGGGTAGATGTCAACCATATCAGACTCACGCACACTTACAGAGAGAGGAGAGCTCCTTGTGAAATGTGCGTGCTTACTTTTTATCACCAATCCCGAGGGTGTCTGAAAAATACGTGACCTGCGTGGGGATTGCGCTCACGGGATGTTAAATGGAAAATCCTGTAAATTATTCTGTGCCAGAGAAATAATTACGACCGTTCTTATCAAGTTAAAAATTTTATTGAATAATTATGTATAAAAAAAAGGGAAACGGTTTATTTAATATAATACTTTTCTTAAAGTTAGTGCACTTATTAAGACACTGGCTGTCAACAAATTCAATTTTTTTTTTTTTTGGAAATATAACACATACTGTAATAAGTAAATGAAATTAGATTATTTTACAAATTTTCTACATTTAAGCAAGGTTTGATTCGGTTATGGATTTTTGAAAACCTCGGTAAAATCTATCCCATTTTCTGGATTAGATCATTTACTTTTTTTTTTCTTTTTGGATTTGTTGAATGAAAGAACATTTTTAATACTTCTAAACTGTAGCTGTACTTCAAATTTGCTGAAATAAATGTTGCCAGTAATATTTTATTTAGTACTGTTTAGCCTTCGTTTATACAGAATGTTGCAAAATTGCATGTCAATACATCGGGGAAACATTCATCACATCTGGAGAATGAATAAATGTTATATGATCATGGGTCCGCAAATGCTTCGTTTCTTCACTACAGCCCGTGATACATCACGTACAGTGTATAGCCTGTGGGGTAGATCATGATACTGTGGAATGCCATCGCAGCTGTACTTGCCAGCCCCATACCAGCCCCCGAGGAGCCCTGATTTGAATCCACTAGACTGGTAATTGTGGGGACATTTAAAGACACTTGTGTATATAAACCCCAGTGGACGATGTGGGCACCCTCCGTAACCAGAATTGTGGAGGGTTGCGAAACAATCAGGAATTTTCCAGGGATTCATCAACGCATCCGGGTGTCCATGCAATGGCGGGTTAATGCATGTGTTTGTGCTGATGGAGGGCATCATAACCTTTTCTTTTAGTGTCGACAATAAGCCTTCACACACATGTGTAACTACTCCATGTGCAGTTCCTACTGTGTTCCAGGTGTAGTGTCGTAATGTGAGGTGTCGTGTATCATGCAAACGAATGCTGCGATGACATTCCACAGCACCATGATCCAGCCCGCGGGCCATGCATTTTAGGTTATGTATCACGGGCTGTATTGAAGAAACGAAGTGTTCGCAGACCTATGTTCATATAATATTTTTTTCATCCTTGAGATGTGGGGAATGTCTCCCCGAAGTATTGACATGCAATTTTGCAACTTCCTGTATATTTGATACGAACGGGTTTACTTTAGGCCACGTAACTTTGCTGCTTCACAAACACATACACGCACACGTACGTGCAAATGTGGTTTATAGAAAACCTACCGGCCAGTAACAACATCCACCACGGTTTATCGCATGCGACCTCGCTGGAAGTCGATCTGAGGTTAGCGAGCTAACCGCTCAGCTAATATAGGGGTAGAATGCAGAAATTAAACATTTAAATCGTTAATTGCAGAAATCATTTTTTCATAACCGTGTAGGTTACTCTGTATTCGTGACAGTTAAAGCACGGAGGCATATTATGCATATCGTATATGCGTCAGTTTGTAATGTTATGTACTGCTGGCTACTTCCCGTTGTGGGCATATACACACAAAAAGTTTGCATGGTGTATATATGCTAATGAAGCTGTGCGCAGCGGTGATAGGAGCAGAATATTAATACATGAGATTTTATCAACAATTGTTTTCACTCTATTTCCTGCGCGGAGCACGTAGAGGCAAAAAAAAAAAAAAAAAAAAAAAATCTCGTTATGCGTAGCCTGCGAATTCCTGCTGTAGTCTGATTTTAGTATCTTCACACTTTCCAAATCTAACATTTGAAAAATCACCCTATGTATGACGTTTTTGGTTGTTTTTAAAATATTACATGCATCACAAGCGTTTTATAAACTGAAAAAAAATTTCTGGTAAACTTCCTAAACTTTATTGGAAGTTTTTAACCTATAGGTACAATATATGGCACTATTACCACACAACGAACTGCAAATGTATAGGAACATTTAGTACAATATATGGCAATATTACCACACACCGAACTGCAAATGTATAGGAACATTTAGTACAATATATGGCAATATTACCACACACCGAACTGCAAATGTATAGGAACATTTAGTATCACTACTATACAAAGTTGGGAACTTCTCTACGCGTTTGGCTATTTCCTAAGCAAACTTAGGAACGCTATCATGGATGTATGAGAAATAACTTGACCATACACTTTACCACTATACATATACACTCATGTGGTAAATTTGAAAATAATTTCTTACTGTGTACCTGTGTTAACATAAAAGTGTTATATTTGGTTAAAATTATATTTTACTTTTATTTCATCTATAAATTCTTATATTTTATTTATGATTAATATGAATAACAACAGAAAGAGAATAGGTGTGTTGGTAATACCTAGTAAGTCCATTCATGGTTTCTTCGGCCTTTTTTAATCAAACCTTTGAAAAATCTCCCCATGTATGGCGTGTTTAGTTGTTTCCTAAATACGCCCTCTATCACAAACGATTTATACTTGTGTCCATGAAAGTTACTTTTTTTTCTGTTAAATTGAAATGATATTCATATCTTATCTACAAATTATAATGCTTCATTTATAACTAATCTGGATAAAAATCAGGAAGAAAATAGGTAGGCTATGTTGGTAGCGCCTGGTGAGAACTAGTTGTCATACAAAATACTGTTATACTGAGTGCGCATGAATGTGGTGCGTTGTCCCCCTGGTGTAATTCTCCTGGATTGGTGAACCTTAGTTTGCAAGAGGCGGAGGAGTATCCTGCAAGTAGAACTTTAGCAGGGCTTAAGAAAAGGCTGAAGTAACCGTGAATGGACTATACGTAAAAGTTATTTGGCTCTTTTGGTGTAATTTTCTAAACTTTGTCAATCTTTGTTTCCGTGAGCCGGAGGAATAGTCTGAATGTAGACCTTTATCACGGCTTCGGAAAATTGCGAAGTAACTACGAATGGACTATATATGACGACCATCGTAGTTATTTCCATGCGCCATCAGTCGATTAAGAATTCAGCAGTTCCGTGGTGTTGGTTCGAAACAGCACACGGCAGGTCTCATAATTTCTGAATATTTTGACATTGATTTTTACGGGATGTGCCCCTACGCGGTAGGCTGTTTATCGAAAAGGTTTATTTTTTAAAATAATATTGCCGTATACGTTGATATTTCGACTGTGCTCGTTTGACAGAATGGTCGAATCGCTTACAGAGCTGGCATCGACGCACTATAACAACCTTTCTCGTCGAAAAATTTCAGGAGTATTGCGATTGGTTAAAACAGAAAATCCATCTTCTCCTTCGACATATAAAAATATATATTTCGGATTTAATTGGGGTTTCCAACAATGTGACTTGCGAGTCAGTGACCATTTTAGCGTACGCATTCAAATTGAAGTTTTTAACGACACACATATTACGTAATGTTTCTCCGCGTTCAGGTATCATGTAGTGTTATATATTGTTTGGCACGTACTAGATACGAATAAGGTTTGACTGAAACGTCAATATGTATGTCTATACTTATCTCCATGCATAAAATTGCTGTTACAAAACATGTTTCACAGAACGGCACACGATAGGTAAACAAAAACAGAGTTTATACACAGCCAGCATATTATACGGTTAAATTGATCAAACCCTTTTCAAAGAATATGAAAATGTAACTTTTTGACCAGAACCTTTGTGAACTAGGAAAATATTTTGTTGAAACAATTTCCGATATGTAGTTACAGCTATTCATATAAAAGTTTTTGTCTGGTCAATAGAATCTTTCTTTGGGTGCGCAACTCGAAAACTTCACGTAAACAAAACTCCCGTGGCAAACGTCTGTGTACGTATTTCCCAACGTTTCGGTTGGCCAACATTCGCAAGCTTAATAACGACAATCAGAGCATGACATACGTAAAACTACTGATACTCGACAGTTCTTCAGTTGGGCGTAATATCACGTTGAGGGAAGCATTAATTTTTGTTGTTTACTTTCGATGCACTCCATCGAGCGGCTGAATTAACCTCCTACTGTATGTAATAATTAAAATGTTTGTGTTGGTAGACCTGACAATGAAACTTAACTGGTCTTCCGCAGAAAATTGTGATGTGCTGATGGCACGGATTGATTAAGAACTTTTGCTATTCGTGGCTGAACTGGTACGACCGGGGAGCCGACAGGAAAGTTAAATAACTCCTGCGGAAAAACAAAACTGCTGTCTTCAAAACTTTTCTGCAGACACAAATGAAAGCACTGATATTAAAGCATTTCGATTCATCAGACACTATTACTATAGATATTATATATATATATATATATATATATATATATATATATATATATATATATATATATATGTGTGTGTGTGTGTGTGTGTGTGTGTGTGTGTGTGTGTGTATATATATATAATATGACTGACAGTCTAAAGTGAATCCTAAAAGCGGTACATATCTTTGAAGTTGGACCGTAAACACTAGTTTATTACAACTACTGCAGATGGAACACTAATGTGTAAAGTTGATTGTGACATACGGGTTAGTAAGCCATAATCGAAGTTCCAAGTATGCTACAGCGTCGTGGAGATAAAGTCACACTAAGAGTATTAACCGATATAATTTCCAATAAATAACTTAATGACAACCACAAACAGTTGTGGTGTTTGCAGATCTTTATCCCGTCACACATTACCCACACACTCAATGTTCCATCTTAAAAACGTTCTCCGATATTTGTAATGAATTAGTGTTTTAGGTCCTACTTCAAAGATATGTACCACCCTTAGGATTCACTTTAGTCTATATGTTGTATGCCTAAACGTTTTCTCATTCTTTTCCCGTGAATAATCCGTAGCCGAAGTTTGTCGGTCTAATTTTGAAACATTGAATAGCACACGAAAATAATATTCATCTGTCAATCACGCAACTTCAAGACGGTTCGTGTTCGGCGAGGCTGCCACACAGGATTACAAATTTACAATATAAATTAGTCTAATACAGAAGTTCATTTATGACTTAGGCACTGAGTTACTGCTCATTACAAAGGGTAAAAGAACGCCGATGACAGCCGCACGTTCCTCTACATCCCGTTCAACAGACGGATGGGTTTATAAAAGAAACGCGTCCCGTGGGAAAGGTACACCCTCCCGCGCAAATTAAACGGGCGGGACCCGGGGGAGGGGAAGAATTTCCCAATTACGCGGGACTATCGTCTCGCTTTGCCACGCGAATTCGGCAACGCTAGGTGTGGAAGTGAAGGGTACGAAGGATCGAGAGGAAATTCACGCGAAGGTCCCACGACGCAATACGAGGATCACTTTCAGCGGTATTAAACAAGGCTTGAACCAAATTAGACTCGTGCGCGCCCCACGGCCGTTTTAGCTCGCGATATCCGTTAAGCAGCCCGGGGGTTGCTTTGCCGACATGGATCGTTCAGCGTTGCGTATTTTACTAATTAACGGTATAATGTTCCGCTGCTATAACTATTACCGTTAATTGCTCCCCACTGCGAAGTACAAGCCCACTTGAGAACAAATTGAATAATTCGAGGCAAATACTTACTAGGGAGTAAAACTTTAATGAGCCATTTTCTCTTCTAACAGTAATGCCTTTTTTTAATTTATAGATAAGTCGAAAAGTTAAATGCCTTTACAAAAATTATTTTAAATCTTAAGATGCAATATTATTTTACTAAATATAGTTTGTATGACAAAACAAGCTCATGATTTTTTCGGTGCTCATTTCTGTATTGATGGGTTTGTGCTCAAGAAGTCTAAATGATGTATCAATAGTAGGATAGGTATGCATTATTATGTACATCATAGCTATAGGCTATTCGCGGTAAAGTGAGCACTTTTTAAGGACCTTCTATATTTGTCGTTTCACACAATTTCTATCTCCCTGCTGCTTTTTAATATAAACCTTGCAATGTGATAAATAAATACAGTATATGCATTTCACCACTCTCAAAATTTAACACCTAAGGCTGCAATAAGATATATTTATTAGTCCCTTAAAGACTGCTCACTTTACCGTGAATAGCCTGTAGAAGTCTTCGTCGAAAAAATATTACTTTAAATGTGAGGATAATTATTAGTGCATTCATCCCCGCAAGTAAAGTTAAGAGATAATCGAGGGGTCAATTTGCACGCACGTAATTACACTCACGGAAGAAAACTTTCCGACACCGCATAGAGTGCTGTCCAGTAGTTGCGTGTGGGAGGAGTGTATTTAAACAGATGAACGTTTCAAGGACATCGGCCAACAGATGGCGGTGTACCATTCACTTCATTGCGCCGTGTACAGCAACGCAGCAGACAGTATCGTGAGCGTCTGGAAGGTCGAGTGTTGAGTAAGTGTGTAGCAGGCAAGCCATCGCCATGCCTCTAAATATGGTTATAGGCTGTTCATGGTAAAGTGAACACTAGTTACTTTTTTCCTTTCAGCCATTTTTTTTATCCTTTGACTGTTTTTTTTTTTTTAAATAAATACTGCAATGTAAGCAATACACACAGTGCACTCGTAAGTTAACCTCTAAGGCTAAAATAAAATATATTTATTGACTATTATTCGAAATGAAAGGGCTTCAAAAAAATGCTTAATTTACCACAAATAGCATATACGTGCCCTTAACTGTGTACTTGCAGCAGTATGAGAAGCGGCGCATCGTGGAACTTCACCAGACGGGATGGACATATCGACGGAGTGCTGCACATGTCGGTCATGATGCATTCGTAGTGTTGCAGTTATAATCCATTCATTGTTACTTCTAACATTTCTGAAGCCCTGCTAAAGTTCTACTTCCAGGATATTTCTACATCTCGTACAAACAAACCTTAACTTCACCAGACGGGATGGACATATCGACGGAGTGCTGCGCATGTCGGTCATGATGCATTCGTAGTGTTGCAGTTATAATCCATTCACTGTTACTTCTAACATTTCTGAAGCCCTGCTAAAGTTCTACTTCCAGGATATTTCTACATCTCGTACAAACAAACCTTAACTTCACCAGACGGGATGGACATATCGACGGAGTGCTGCGCATGTCGGTCATGATGCATTCGTAGTGTTGCAGTTATAATCCATTCACTGTTACTTCTAACATTTCTGAAGCCCTGCTAAAGTTCTACTTCCAGGATATTTCTACATCTCGTACAAACAAACCTTAACTTCACCAGACGGGATGGACATATCGACGGAGTGCTGCGCATGTCGCTCATGATGCATTCGTAGTGTTGCAGTTATAATCCATTCACTGTTACTTCTAACATTTCTGAAGCCCTGCTAAAGTTCTACTTCCAGGATATTCCTACACCCCGTACAAACAAACCTCAACCAAGTCTAGAAAAACTACACCAAAGTGACAACACACGCTAAGAAATTATTCGTCGTAACTGTATTACAACAGTGTATGCCTACAGTTGGAAAGCTCCAATGGTAATTTCCCATACATCCATGGTAACATTCCTACATTTTCTCAGGAATGAGTCAAATGCGTAGGTAATTTTACAATTTTGTATAGTAAAGATACTAAATATTACAATATTAGCAGCCATATGTGTGGTGTTATTTCCATGCTATGTATAGGTTAAAAACTTCCATTACAGCTTCAGGAGTTTACAAGGAAATTCTTTACAATGCACCACATTCGTGCGCACTCAGTGTAACATAATTTTGCATAAGAACTATTTATTACTACCCATTACAAACACACTTATTTTCTCACTGTTTTAATTCATATTAATTATGAATGAAATAATAAAGTTTTAAAATATAAGGTAAATAAAAATTTAATTCAACCAAAAAATCAGGTACTTTAATTTTTTTTTAAGTTAACACAAGTATAAAACGCTTTTTATAAATAACTTTACTATAAAACAACCAAATAAGTCATACATGGGGTATTTATTATTTCAAAGGTTTGATCCAAAAAGTTCTAAGATACCGCGAATATGCTATATAAACGGTGGTCGGTTGAACATGCGCACACCCGTGGACCAGGTTCGTGACGGCTGCGTATTTCAGATGCACCTTAATATCGGCGAATCGTTAAGGCAGCACTGCACTCTAAATATGAACCAGTGACAAAATGCCATATTTACTTCACTGATTGATTCAGTGACATTTCTCACTGATTCGCCAGTCAATTTTTCCACTGTTTTCTCGGTGGTTTACTATTTTTTGACTGATGGACCAGTGAAACATCTGAGCAACTTGCTCCTTCTGTAATTATTTTTGACTGATGTATCAGTGAAACTGCGTGTAAAAATGGCCGTCGAACATTGTTTAAAAATGGTTGTTAAATAACATGTAGTGAAGTAACAACGAATAAACAAATAAAACTAATACAAAATACTTTCTAAACTGTGTTTCGTCTTTGAAAACGCCATTTTACGAGGTAATATGAGCACACAGCCTTTCATTTCATTTTTAAGTCATTCATTTCGATTCCATGTAATCGTCAATGCGCTCTGTTAAAATATTTAAATTGCATTTAATGTGGTGAAGAGAGTGCTATTCATTTTAACTAACCTAACGGTACCAATCAAATCAAACACGAAAATTCGCAACGGAACTATACGACATATATTTTCCTTCCATAATTCGAACTTGGCGTGGTAGCTCAGATGACATTCAATAAAAGTTATATTTAATTCGCCACTGCAGTCAGTCATCACTTATTCAATCAGTGAAATTGTTTCACGTCACTAATTCAATGAATGGAATTTTTTTCACTGAAACGGTCAGTGGTTTTCCACTGATTCTAAGTGGAGCCATTTTCACTGGTTACGAGTAGTTGAGTTTCACTGCGAATCAGTGGTTTCCTACTGATTCGAATTTAGAGTGTGGCAGACCGTACCGCTTCCACAGCAAAGATCAGAGCGAATGTGGCACCAAGGGGTGTCCACAAGGAGCATTGGGAACCGTCTACTAGCAGCAGGACACGAGCACGTTGTAAAGGCAGCATGAAGAGGACCTTAAAAATTGTGATGTGCTTCGCGGTATGAAACCGACCTTGGACTTCAAACAAATCCAGGATGCTAGGGATTGCGTCAAAATACTGCAACCCGACAACACCCCCCTCCCCCCTTTACCGCTGAAGCAGGGAGGAGGCCAGTTGGCTAAGGAGGGTCGGGGCTTCTTCCACGACAGCGGCGAAGACGTCGGAAGGAGCTTCCACGTCGGGATGTCGGGCAACGAGGAGCTCGCTGCCTTGGGTGTGTCGCGTGTCGTGATCCGAACGAGCCAGATACAGCATCCGGCCTCAAGATTCAGGTGGGAACTATCCTTATTAGCTTGAGTTAAGAAGGCGTGATTACTAGCCGATTAGATATAAATATAATATCATTCAGTAATGTCCCGCGTCAAAGTCACAGTATTAATTGGAATATTGTATGTTGTTATAGTGTTACGATACAGATTAAATCAGTGTATTTTACGACTTGCCTACCAGTTAATATTAGCGCAGTTGCTACACCCCCAAACTACATGTATGGTGTATTGTGGAGCACAATGGCAACCATAACCACGTGTTCCTTTGGCCAGGGCTCCTCTTCAAGCACAACACCGCCGTGTACGTCTCTTGTGATATCGTGAAGGGATCCCCTGGAGATTAGAGCAGGCTATGCCTTCGTGCAAGTGATGGCTGTTCACGTGTGTGGCGTCTATCTGGCGAGCGTCATATTACAGAGCGTATTAGCCCCCCGACAAGCCCAACTCTCGGCGCCGTGATGACGGGTGCAGTATGCTACAATTGCCGTTCATCATTGGTGTTTGTCACAACCAGATCATTGTTCGAGCTTTCCTGCTGCTATTCCTTCAACGGGAAGGGGATGTTACAACTGAACCGATTTCGGCCGGAGGAAGTTTATTGACATCCTTGCATTGCACACAATATGTGCATGATCCAAAAACACTGGGTTGCTAAACGTTATTTAGGCAAAGTGATTCACAAAGCTCGCCTAAGTGTTTGATCCCCCATTGATTGTAAATGTGGATTCGACTATATTATTTACCGAAAAAGCGTACTGTTCTAAGATGTGAAGACTTCCAAAGCAGAAACTCGGACCTACTACAGAGAGTACAAGTGAGTAGCGACACAAATTCATTAAGCTTGTGAACGCATATTCAGGGGATAATAACACTTATATGCGGTTCATGAACATATAGACTACTAGCCGTTATAGCGAACGCAGATCACTGTAGTGTAGAATCAAATCCCTAAAGCCTACTATGAGGCTGGCAATTTTCCCGGTTTGTTGCAAACACATAAATAAAAAGTTGCGTGTATGAGTGCAGCGATTTATTTTCCTTCAGTGTGTCTTCTTATTATTTATTTGAAGGGCCGCGGTGACTGAGTGGGTAGCATACTCGCCTCCCGCCAAGGCGAATGGGATTCAGTCTCCGACTGGGTCGTTCCCGGATTTTTGCATGTAGGAATAGTGCCGGACGATGCTTCCGGTCGGCGGACTTTCTCGGGGATATCCCGTTTCTCCCCACCCTTTCATTCCGGCGCTGCACCATACTCACCTCAATCATCACCCTCATCGGCTATCAAGACCTAGCTGTTAAGAGTCGTCCAAATATCTTCACTCAATCTTTTTATTTATGCTTGTTCAGGGCAAAATTTCTATAAACTGTTTGATAATTATATACTGCAGCACACTCTTAAAACTCATATGTGTACACATCTGTTAAGTATTACGATAAGATTAATAAAATGTCTAATTAAATCAGAGAACTATATTTAACCTTATGCGTTTGCAAATTACGCACAATAAAGTTCTCTCTCGTAATTAATTATTACTTACTAGTATAACTTACATGGCAAAAAAAAAAAACTCTGAAGTTGTTATAAAATACAATTTCCTAGATAAAGTTGGCATTATAAGTCATCTGAAATTACTTGGACAGAATTTCGCTTACCTACTAAACACGCCTAACCGGTATTCTATATCCACAAGTAATACTCCGCCATCTAGCGTTTCTTAAATTTTATTCTGTGAAAATGCATTACCATGTTGATGACGTGGGTCTAGTTTGTTTCTTTCTGCGTTGTTAGGAGATGTTTATTTTCTCCTACTATAAGTCTGGGAAATACTGATGAATGAGGCCGACTTTCCGCTTACACTGTATCGTATGTACGAACTTGCCCGTGGTGTAAACATCCGTTATAGGGCACAACAGAAATTGAACACTTAAATGCCTACTAGCTAGTATGCACGGAATTGTGTGATCCAAACACACGGCACTAGCTAGCGAGCAAGAAAGTGGATGGCTGATGTCAACTATGTATGATTTGGAAGCAGTTTTTGGGGTTGAGCATTATCAATAGCATCTACCATAAAAATAATAAAAGATTTAGTCTAATCAGACATATTTATAGCAATAAATATATACACAAATAGAATATCTACAGTCACTCACAGAAAAAGAGACAAACCTCTCTATTTTATAAAATTCATACAGAGAATTATTTACGCTAGTGGGACTATTATTAAACATTTTATCGTATTAAAAACATTAACGTATCTGCTTATTGCCAGCATCACCAAAATATATATTTTCTTTACGTTCGACGTGTACAAGATAAATGGGGGAAAATAGGACCGCCCCTATATGGTACTAGCTAGTCTACAAGCTCTTGTGTGCTAGCAACTAGCATACTCGGCGGCCGTTCACACGATGCAAGTTGGAGTGTACAAGAACGTGCTCACTTTCTTGTACAAGAAATATGCCCGTGTGTACTAGGCTTAATAACCCATTGACTATTGTGGTGATGCGTGGCTGCCTACAATCAGGGCGCCTGTCCACAGACTTACTGAATGTACTGCATGTAGGCCTACGTGTATTTAAATGCTCAAATATACACACTTACATATATGCACACATCTGAACAATGCCAAGTTATTTAACTCGAGATGGGGTTTATTATACTCAGGTTAGGAACAAAAAAGTGATTTCTTATGGATTTCGGCATAGGGGAAATTACAGCTGCTAGGTGCGCAGTGTTCCAAAAGGTAACTTTTATTTGAAATTTTTAGCTGCGTATAATAAAATAGAAAGGCTTTACTTTGTTATGAAGTTATTTTATATTTGATTTATGATTATCACAATATTATTCTGATTTTAACTTAAAATCTAGAGAAAACCTTGTACATTGCCGACACTTGCGCTTACCTAGTGGCAAAACTTCAAACATTGATCTTCCAAACCTGTAGTAGAAATTACCATACTTGTGGCCGTGTGAAACTATAAAGTGAAATAGAAAATATTAATCGATCATGCAGTTCATTTTTATGTTGACTGTAACCAACACTTACGATTATATTTATTATTTCAAAATTTTGGATACATTTTACAACACTACGAGCAGTATAGAAATGTACATATTTTCCAAAAAAATTTGAAGTCATTTTAAATCTCACTTACAATAACTATTTGCGTTTATGGACCTAACATTTGTTAAGATATTGGGAAAGTAATGACTATTTGAAACGTCTAGCGGTAATAAATATATAATTTTGTACTTGTGGAGGTGTGAGGTTACCAAACCCGTTCTCTGCCCTCGTCCATTGACCTCGGGCAGATGTTAAATGTAGGCGCGGTGCCAGCTGGATGTACTTCCGGTCCGGTTTGTTGAACGCGTAGCAGGTGTTTCCGGGAGGGTTCGTTCCCGCCTCCCAACCCCTCTCAACCCAGCCTTGTTGTAATTGGCCTCCCGCACGCAGGGGTTGAACTCATGAATCACGCGAGAGTGCGAACACACCCCTCTTACTCACTCTCTCCCCCTATGCCTGTCTCTCTCACACACGTCGGCCCCTGGCATGTCAGCCACACGCGGGACAGTCATCACCCCTGCCGGCGTGTACTCCATTCCCCCCCCCCCCCCAAAACCTTAAGGTCCTGCCCCTCTAGCGGAGGCGTGCGCTGTTTTGACAGGGTTGACGAGGGAATTTGGGGGGGGGGGGGTTGCTGCCCCCTGCTCCAAGTTATCAAAGCCAGGGAGGCTGTAATTGCTCGAGTCGGGTGACGTATTTATAGGCGGAGGATAACCCGTGTTCCAACCAGCGGTTCAGAGCCCACTGAGAGAAACCACGGGTGAGAGGAGAGGATAGGCGAACAGCGTGCTCGAATTAACTCCCGTTGCAGGGTCGTAGACGTGGGATGACAATTAAGCCGCTCGCCTGCTTGATACGTAAAGCTGACACCATGACGTATTCTCAGAATGTTTTCATGCGAAAATGAGTCACACTTCAAATGGCAATAGGGGGGTTAAGTTTCCCACGACACGTTGCGTTTTCAGATGTATTTTTTGGCGGTTTTATTTAGAATAACAACTACACCTGCTCATAAATACTTGTCAGTTGGAGCCCAAATATGACATGACTGCGCCTTTGTCGAACACCGTCCCACAAACGCGCAATAAGCTACCGCACAGGATTCTACAAGACTCAAGAACAAGGATTTCTCAAAACGACTCTGCCAAAACTGCAATTACAGGGCACGATTGGATGAGATTACGCCTATAATTAACACAGTATCACTACTTAGCAGCTCTTAGCTCTCGCCTGGTTGAGCTATTCTTGACCTTAAATATTGTCTCTATATTCCACTATCTCCCGGAATATCTCTTGGAAGACCATGTTCCCTGTTATGCCTTTTACTTACCCAGCTATCGTCTTTACGACATCTGTGGGGTATACTGCCAGGTACAATTTTCAACACACTGCTAGCACTAGTCCATTACCAGCCTGCTTTGGGCATTAGAAGGAACCTCAAAAGAGTCCAGTTCAGGTTAGCCAGGGGCCCTCCTCCCTTTTCAGTGACACTTGTGTTTTTTTCCTGATAGACAGGGGGTCCTACACACTTGGGAGACAGCCCCTAGAGCAGGCAAGCCTCCACGGACGTGCGCATACATTCCCATCCAATACTAAATATTTGGATTTCTTCACATTGAAATCCACGCGTGGTCCACGACGTTCTCGTTGTACAGAAAACGACCAACCCGCCACCAAGCCGAAACCACCATGATCGAATATTATTCAAGCTCAACTTGGGAGACAGATACTCCTTTCGATAAACCAGGTATGGGGACCGTTTAAGAGTTCGCTGACCCCAACCATATGCCACGCAGTGGCACCACAAGGAGGTGTGGGCCCCCTTGAGCTATCAGATGCTTTCGTATTACGCATGGCTTGTCCTTCCGGCAACTATGAATCAGCTTGGTCTCCGATACTAGAGTTGACAATCGGTCCCAAGATGCTTAACAGTTCACCGAAATGTCGAGGGAGGAGGATCTTTCCCCTTTTCAGGTCACGATCACTCCTGTAGGATGTTTATTCTCGTGGAATGTAACTTTACAGACATTATAGGCTGGTTCCACGACGTTTGAACATAAACGTTTCTGATAGAAAGACTGATGGGACAGTCCCACCGCTCACCCAGTACATTTCAGTCTGAAAGGAATAAGCACTAGCTTAGGGCATCTGAGCTCCCTCCAGGTGTCCACCATTGCGGTGGCCCCATCTTACAACCCAGAGTCTCTCACGAGGGGAGTTCTCAGGCTGGTCCCCTGTCTGTCCAGCATCCAAGGCATGTGTAAAGGACAAAACATATTAGTAATGGACGACACAGCTCGGCGCGGTACGGTTTCGGCCATATTACTTTGCATAGATTAGAATGAGACGTAATTGACTGGGAATGGCCGGCACAGCTCGGCACATGAACGGAACGCCCTGAATGCTTCCCAGGCTATTAAATCCGATCGCCTCGAACGGCCAGTGCGCCTGTGACCCAAGTGGATGTGAATTTCAGCACTCTTGCAACTAGTTTTTGTTTGTGTATATTTGTATCATAATGAGCACAAACCAACTTCTTACATTTGACCACGGAATCATGTTAGTAAGTTTGTAGAGCTTGTTTTGAAACCTACGGAATATTTCTTACTCCTTCAATTTGTGCTTACTTCAGTTTTTTTTTTTTTCCTTCACGTATTTCTTCCTCTGCGCGAACTGCAGCAACTGCCAAAAAGCTCCTCTTCAGAAGAACTTTTCATTGCGGACATCGTCGGTCGGTGCCGTTATAAACGAGTTAACTACGGGCCGTGCTGTAATGAACCGAGCCGAGAAGTGCCATGCTGTCCGTTAATAATGGGTTTCCTCCTTAAGATTAATGGTTTACTCCCGCCATCTACTTATAACGGGCCTTAAGGCACAAGAATAGCCTGTGTTCCACATCACAACACCGCTGACAGGACAAGCTACTGCGGGAGAACAAGATGCCCCGCCCACCCTGCTACCGACACGCTCTCAGCCTCCGGCAACGTAAATCAGAGGCGAAACTTCACTTGGTGGTTCATTAAATATCATAACTTAGCTTTCCCCCGACAATCGAACAAAAACAAATATAAATGCTTTATACTTTCGTTTGCCAAATTAATAATTTTGAGTTTAGTGCCACCTGTTTTTTAGCGAAAAGATTCCACGACTAATAATGTACTTCAAATGACATTTTTTTCAGAACCAATAGCACGGTTGGACGACTTTAACTCGGACGCGTCTTATGTGTCTGCCAGCCAATCACGTACGGTCATAATCGGGGTAACTTTATTCAGCTTGGCCTAGTCGAGTGGAAAATTTCTTCCCATGCAGACACACGCCCAATAGCCAAAGGAAATATGCAAATGTGCACACAGAAGTTGAAGTCTAGCCTGGGCATAAATATTTTCACGAGAAACAGATGGCCTAGTGATACATAACCTGTTACTACATCACATGAGTCGCTCATGTCCTAAACCCGCCCGTCATTCTGAGAACATCAATTACTATATATCTTTATATATAAAATCCATTGTGCGTAACTAAACCGCATCATCACTGACAAACTGCTGGACCAATAGTGACCATATTCACACCATATGTTATTGAGATGGAGAGTGAGGTTTTTAGTTATTTTTCATTCCGATAGGTGGCGCTGGAGTCTAATTTCTAAATTTATGAGGCCGATTTTGACCATACTTGAAGGAAATGTTTGTTGATCTAAAATAAATTGTTTTATTGTGCTTTGCATTCGGTAGGTTAGGTTCCAATAGGTGGCACTGAAGTCAAACTTCTATATTTATGGGTGTATTTTGCTCATACTCGTAGGAAATGTTTGTTGATCTAAAAGAGAAAAATGGCAGCGATACCACGGTTAAACATGGGTCGACGTACCCGACGTAATGAGAGAGGACGCATTGAGAAGGCAAAATAGAACGTGAATACGTGCTGCACAAACTGAAGATGCCCGAACAGAAAATCGAGAAGCACGTGTACACCAAACAGACTATAATAGACAATTATGCGTATAAACAACACAGTTCAGACCTTACAAGACACACATCTATCATACGACGCTTTGCAATATCCACTTATATTCTGGGAAGGAGAGGAATGGAAATAATTTCATGTATAAACAAAGAAATCCAACAAATGGTGCTGAAACTGAAAAAAAAAAAAAAAGTTAGTGCAATGAAATTCTATGCATATCGAATAATTAAACATGATTTTTGTAATTGTTCAACAAAAACGTGTGGAAAATCAATTTAATAAGCGGTGTTGAATGTTTAATTACAGATTTATTATGTCAATTAAATGTAATTAAAACATGTAATATATTATTTTATATGAAAAAACAATTATATGTACGAAACACAATACACATTATATTTGCGCCTAATTTACTGTGACACACTCACATGACATTTACGCTTCATGTTTTAAATTTGGCATTTACAATTTAAATACAACATATGGTGTTAAATACATTATGGATTTTAAATTTTAAAAAATAGTGGTGGAACAAGATTCGCCGGATCAGCTAGTATTAATATATAAATGCACAGCAATTTACAACAAACGAGTCCTGCAGTGTCTGTACGCAGTGTATTATTTGAAAAACATTTTTATGATTCCTGATTCGCTGGTTTCAATGCTGCATGAAGAACTAAAATTGGATATAGCTGAAACTAATTAAAAAAAAAAAAAAAACCTGCCCGGTATGAAAACGAGCTCGCTAAAATTTTAATCGGCAGTTGAAAGCATTACGTACCATGAAAAAAAGTCAAATTTAGTGCAAAAAGTCGTATAGTTATGGCTGAAGGCTGAAGACACCAGAGTTGTTTATGATAGATGCCGAACCTTTAATAAGCAACTTGGTGCCTCGAAAATTGAATAATGTCGCAAATTGTCAATCCGGCCTCCCCACCACACGAACGCGAAACTGTATTTAGCATGCTACAGAAGACGCTGCACTGCCAAGAGACTGCACGCATGTCCACTGCCATTTATATAGACGGTGCAAGTGAATGTTTTGCGTTCCACTGCCATATACAATGGCACACATGCCATAATTATGTTACAAAAACCTAGGATCTGCAGTAAGTGTACCATAATAATTGTACACACTATATGTAAAATGGTCGTACATGACTAAGTACCATTATTATGGCACGAAATTATGGTGCACGTTATCGTCATCACGTTCTATATCACTAACAGCGTAAGGGTAGAGCCACAAACGACTTACGTTCCATCATACTACACATCTCAATATTTGACTTTTTGCACATGTGTGTGCTGTAAAAACTGTAAAATCTCGAAAAAGAAAAAACTTTTAACATGTAATAAATAAACTATCGTTAAGAGGTTTTAATAAAACATAACTTCTGTACCTTGAAATAAAAACTAATTACAGATGCTTAAATAACCTCGTGTGAATGAAGCAGCAGTGTGAGATGTCTTTCATACTGCTAGGCAAAGAGTGTTCATCCGTGCGGGTGGCATACTTCCCTCGCATCTTGTAAAGTCGTGGGCACAAAGCCTACAAAGACTGTTCACGATCAAGTGAGCACCTTTAAGATCAACTTTAGGAAAATGTCACTTCCCCTACCTGCATGTATTTTAACGGCCGCAATGTGTGACATTTGCCCAGTAAAGTTGGTAACGATGAAGGGGAAAATATTACCATACATTAAAGTCGAATAAAAAGTGTTAGGTAACAATTTGTGATAACTTAAATTATTTCTCTCGCTTTTCTGGGTTTTCTTATGCATCGAAGTGTAAAAATGGGCATATTTCACAGTTTCATTTGACCGACACATGAATAAAGTGATGAGGCTCCATGGCGATGTTAATTTTACATAAGGTAGAAGAACAGACAACGTGTATACAAGTAGATCTTGATCAGGGTATTTCAAAAGGGCTCATTTTACCATGAGCAGCCTATAGTAATTCACGTTTTTCTGTGAAACTATCAGACTTGCGTCCAATGTGCTGATCTACGAAAAGACGTAATGCACATTAGAAATGCCATTTTTGAGTACTCCAAACTGGATAAAAAATTTCTTTTTCAAGCAGCTGTATCACAAAATATACGCATCAGATACGTGCGAAACTACTCAAGGGCCCTGCATTGAACCTTCTTGCAGACTTTCCACCAATAAAATAATAGGGTCACCACTGAAATATATTTTATTGTTGCCACAGATGTTAACTTTTTTGTCCAGTGAAATATATACACTGTCTTTATTATGTAAATGGCAATATTTATTTTAAAAAGGTGGTTGAAGGATACAAAATGTCTGATAGGAAAAAAGTACATAGGGCCTTCAAAGTGCTCACTTTACCGTCAACAGCTTATAACTACCTATATTATTTGTAGCTTGCTGTACAAATTAGGTGTGTATTGTAATTAATATAATAGTTCAAACATATTTCAGTAGTATATCGGTACATTGAGGACAACCTAATTTTTGCCCTAAAATTCCTCGACTTTTACCCCAAAATCAAGCAATTTCAATTTGTTATAATTGCAGTATTTCTTTCTCAAATAGCCACCAAAACACCCAAAAAAAAATCATTAAAAATACCTAAAAAAATCAACTAAAACACTCCAAAAAGCATCCAAAAATGCTCAAAAAAACTGCCAAAAATGCCATTTTCCCAACCGGCCTTTTATCCACATGAATAGTGAACGCGAAATCTAGACCCGAAATAAACCATTTTTACAACAAAATCAAGCAATTTTACCCCAAAATCAAGCAAATTTTCGCGTTTCTTATAAATGTCAATTTTGCAAGCGAGTAATCTAAATCAGGCAAATTTAAGATAAAATCAAGCAAAAATAAGTTAAAATCAAGTGAAATATTATCTTATTATTCTTTACAGTTTATATTCGAAGTTCTACTAATTTTTTAAAAAATTTCTTCTATTTGCTCTATATTTTCGCAAATGTCTCGAAGTTCATATTTATCATCAATGCAATCTTCAGATGCATTATCTAATCTATAGGAAGGTGGACAAATGACACAAATCCTACACAAAAAAAGACTCACAAATCCGGCACAAAAATGACTCACAAATGCTGAACAAAAAATGACACACAAAATCCTGTACAAATAGAAAAGCTGCACAAATCCAGCACAAAAAATGACTCACAAATCCTGCACAAAAAAATAACTTACAAATGCTGAACAAAAAATAACACACAAATGCTGTACAAAAAAGTGACACACAAATCCTGCACAATTAAAAAAAACACGCAAATCCTGCACTAAAAATTGCTCACAAATCCTGCACAAATATATCAAAAAACATGTAGATGTGGAAGATAAAGTTAATGAATAGAGACCAGGTTCATTAATGTAGACTGGTGATTTCACATTACCAACCAACCTGTCCATCTTGAACGTGTTCACAGTTTAAATATGTTTATAAGCTGTATGTAGTTGTGTGTATTCTAATATTCCAGATGGGAAAAATTTCCCCCTTGCAAATTCTTATGTTTAAGTAAACTTTTATGTTTATTAAATGGATAAGCAAGATCTTAACTACAAGGTTTAGCTTTATTATACTGCAATAAGAAAAGTTACTAACATACTAGAGAAAAATTAAATAGTTTGCTAGGAGCAGACTATCAAGTAGAATGTTTAGATGTAATTTTACTTAAGAATGGCTGTGCAAAAATTACAGTTTACAACAAGGAAAAAGATGCATTTCTAGAATTAATGGACATAGATAAGCACACTAGATCGAAATACGCTATCTACCAAAAAGTAATTGGGCGCCTGTCCACAATGTTTGCTCGATGGTTGTTACCCCGTTAGAATCTCGTAGGGCCACCTCTTGCGACTATAACAGCAGCCACCCTGTCTGGCATGCTCTGTACAAGTGTTTGCAGAACATCCACGGGATTCGTCGCCATTCCCCTTGAAACCATTTCATGGATTGAGGAATGGATTTTGGCCGCGCCTGACGAGCCCTCACTCAGCGATTCAATTCGTCCCAAAGATGTTCTATAGGGTTGAAGTTGGGGCTCTGGGCGGGTCAGTCCAATCGGCGAACATTGTTGTCGGCGTACCACTGCATTGTAGCCCTTGAAACATGGCACCTGGCATTGTCATACTGGAAGTAACATGGGCCCATTCCGTAAAACCGCCACAATGTTGGGAGAATTTCATTATCCAGAATGTTACAATAGGCCTCTGTGTTCATGCTACCATGGACAAACACCAGCGGTCCTACGCCGAAGGCCGTGAAACACAAGTCAACTGACGTACGGAATTACCTATCTTCACGAGTGCCCAATTCCTTTTTGGTAGATAGTGTATATTGGAAGAATTCTGTACGACATTAATAATTGTTTTAAGGAAGAAGAGGACAATGCAGAGGACGAAGAAGAAGCAGTTATGGGCTTGGATAATAAAATAGGCAGTGGCTATCCTTATTACAAAAGGAGGAAAATATAATGCACTACTAACCAATTATAATTATTTTATCTTCTATTTACCACACAATATTATAATGAACTAAAGTGTACCCAATTCGGGGCCATCACAAAAATTATTTTTTCCATTTATATTTGTTATGTAAAATTAAAGAGTAAAGGCCAGACTCAATAATGTAAATAGTGTTTTCTTCATTGTAAGTAAGGGGCCATCTATTCGCTCACTCCGCAAAAATTCAACTTTTTATAAAAATTAAGATTTATTAAATGGGAAACAATATAAGCGAGATAAGAGAGATGCAAGAGAGCTTTAATACCTTTTCTAGAAACTATCACACTTACGAAATTATTAATAAAGATCTTCTCGAAAAGGATTATATAGAATTAAGAGAAATGGCAAAGAATTTGAACTTAAGAGGGTATTCTTACAAAAGGAAACATGTTTTAATGGAGTGCATAAAGTACAAAATAATCCCCCAAAATCCAAAAGGTAATTATATCCAAGAGATTTGGATATAGAGTCTCTAGATGTTAAACACAAACCCTAAACTCATGTTATAAACGTTAAACTCAAACGCTAAATGCATGTTATAAACGATAAATACAAACGCTATACGCATGTTATAAACGTTAAATGCAAACACTAAACTCATGTTATAAACGTTAAAACGAGCGTTAAATTGCTGTTAAAATTAAAAAAATAGCTTTTATAATAATTCGTTTAAGGATTCTCCTAAATTAGATTCTTGTATTTTTATTGTTCTTTCTTTCTCTTGCAATATTAAATTAATTAAATATTTTTTGGGAATACTCTTACTTCTATTTATATACGAATACCCTCGAACTTTATAATCCTTTGCAATTTGTTTAAATTCATAAACTTTCTTGTTTTCTATATCTGGAAATGGCTTCTCTAATATTAGTTTATACTTTTTTTATTGATTCTATTAGTTCTTCTCTTCGATAATTATAGTATTTTTTCTAGCTTTAACATCTTTGCTAAATTTTCTAATTAATTTTTAGTTACTTTTTCCTATATGAAAGTTTTGTATTTATGCGTAAAGATTATTGCATAGAGATATGAAGGTAATGAAAAATCATTTTTGTTTACTTTAAATGTCTCGCTTCAACGTTGAGTTAATTTCCAAGTGGGGCCACAGTGACTCAGTGGATAGAGCGATTCCAAGTGGGGCCGCAATGGCTCAATGGATAGAACTATATCGAGTGGAGCCACAGTGGCCAAGTGGGGATATATATATATATATATATATATATATATATATATATTATATACAGTGGATATATATATACAGTGGATATATATATATATATATATATATATATATATTATATACAGTGGATAGAGAGATTCCAAGTGGGGCGCAGTGGCTCAGTGGATAGAGCTATTCAAAGTGGGGCCGCAGTGGCTTAGTGGATAGAAGTATATCCAATGTTGAGTTAATTTGGCTTTTTTTTTCTTTCAGTCTTTGTATGATATCAAAAATTTATAACATCGTAACTGTTCTAGGCACGTGATAATACTAAAAAAAAAAAGTCATGGGCTGGGCCCCTAGTGTTATATAGTCGTCCTGCGGCTGTTATAGCGTGTATTAAAAAGCATTCCTATTTAATCAGTAGTCACTTTAACTCAGGTCGTATGGTACGTAAACCTAAGTAAACTCTAAGAAATTATTCGGAATTTACCATACCAGCGTATAAGCTTAGTTAGAATGCGAGAATGGTAATTTTTTCCCCTATACATTCATTGTAGTGTTCCTTCATTTACTGAGGAAACAGTCAAATGTGTAGGAAAGTTCCCAACTATTATAGTAACGATGCTTTAAACATTCCTATATCTGCAGCTTGATGTGTGGTATTATTACCATACAGTGTACAGGTTAAAAACTTCTATTTCAGTTTAGGAAGTTAGCCAGAAATTTCTTTACACTTTAGAGCCAAACAAATCTTTAGTTGCACCAATCAAATCTTTTTTTTTGTGTGTAACCAAATAAGAACAACGAAATAACTTGATTTCAACATTGCTCCTATACATTCTGTGCTCCAAACCATTCATGGTTTCCTTCTCTGTAATATTTGACACAATGTAAGATTTTATTTATTTCGTACGAGGTTCTCGATATATAGCTAAACTCCTTGCACGCAGGACTGGGATTTTCTTATAGGTTGAACTCTCGAAGAAGGAGGCGGGGCGTGGGGGAAGGAAGAAAATTAGCTTATCTTCGCCTAAAGACAACCCCTTGTATTATAAAACCATTTTCTGCTTGGGATTGAACGGAAAGTAACTATGTCGGTCGGTCCCTTGTTCGCCACTCACGAGATTGTAATGCATATGAATGTGCGGCAGATAACCACGAGCACTTTGTCTTCAGGAAATGTGCCAACCACAGAATAATTAATGCTTAACTGGGGGGAGGAGGGGGCTAGGAGTGCCCTTTTAAGAGATTCTCTAATATGTCCCTGACTTGACCAGGTATCTTGTTACTTTCCCCTAAAAATGATAAATTTTTCAATGCAACTTCCTTAAAAATTGTGCATTTATTTTATGAGCACCGCCAATACAGCCTTCCTTTACCAAAGCTTTTTGACACACTTACATAGGTATACTTATAAAGTACTAAAAATAAACGGAAACTATATAAAAGGTGGCAACATGGAAGAAAATAGTAACGAAGAGGTGGAACACTAGCTTTCTCAGGGTGTGTATAAAGATCACCATGCAAAGACAACTAACTTACACTGCAACGTAGCTGTTCATGGGGAAGAACTAATGTGTCCACATTACATATTTTATTGCAGAACCTGAGACAGTGGCCTAAAATGACAATTTCTACTTTTTGAATGCCTGCTGTATCAACATTGACAAATTCAGCAACGAAAATATGTATAAAAATTGTGATTACACATTTGGGGACAAAAGTGCCTTCCTACGAAAGTGGACCAAACCAAAACAATGAACAACACAGTTCTTGAGACGACATTTAGTACACATGCTAGATAAAAATATTTTGTCTCTAATTAAATACTTTTCTAACCATTTTATGTAATTTCCATGACTTTAGACTTTCCCTGACGCTAGCCACCCTTACAAATTAAGTAGGTATCGCTGTTGTAGTTGGCTGGGTCCATAGCCTTTTGCACAGAGAGGAACATTCTGTGTCGTAAGAGTGCATGGGTGATAAAATTTACCGTGCACGGGCTGTTGGTGTGGTTTTTTAGTTCCTCGTAGGATAGCGCCACATACGGCTACAACATACGCAGCGTGATCTAAGTGGAGCTACCGTGAACTAGCAACACAATGCGTACAAGGTTTGGAGTGAGAGGCAGAAGGGGGATGAGTGTGGAGAAAGATGATATGCAGATAAGGATATCTGTAGGCAGGTGGCATGCTTGTGCTGTGAGTCAACGAACGGCTTTGCGATGAGCAGCTCACATTTATATTGTCCATTTCATGTAAGTTGGATAAATTTTGACAGTTCTAGAATAGTAGCACAGGTTACAATGTATACTTCCACCGCAGCTGTTTTGTCACTGAAGTAAAAGACATTTGTAAACAAATGTTTTGAGTCCAATGCACACTTGCATTTTCCTTCTCCCTCGTGTTCCATGTCATGGCATGCACTGAAAATCTTATGGTAGCTAACTTCCGTCCTGTAATTAACGTAGGCTATTATAGCTAGGTTGGCAATCCAAGTTGTTTTATTTTTGTAATTACCAAGTTAAATTTGTTGGGGTTCTGTTTATTTATTTGGAAGGAAAAAGGAAACAGAGTTTAGCTCGAGAAGTGCGTGTGTTGTTTGGTTGGGGGGGGGGGGGGGGGAGGCCCATGAGTTTAACGTCTTTTCATGAGACGACATTGTTTTGATGTTCTTACGAGTATATAGCATTTTATTTTGAGTTGCATATTGTTTTTATGGAGCAATGGAAAATTTTGCTCGTATGGAAATAACATTTAAACGATTTAACTTCGAAAATGTTAACTTTAATGAAGAATCAAAACATGATACATACGTCGCTGTTCGTATCCGTGCAGATGCAGTAATATATACGTGCACACACTTCGAACGAAGTTAACCTTACACTCGTTGAATTTACGATACAGACAAATAAACAAATATTACTCACTCACTACAAAACTGTGGAAAGTATGACTTTTTCAGGACACGCGTATTTAAATACTGTTATTGTGTTAACAATTTACAAATATATTTTAAAAACACGCAAAAATTACTGTTTGTAAAATTTGTAGCCTCTTGAATACGTGTTTTTTTATGGGAATACTTGCCAAGTTTACTTCATTAAAATCACGTTTGTTCGTCACTAGCATTAAATAATTTATTTGCAGAGTCATTCAGAAAAATCAACACTGCGCACTTTTCCTGATACAAACAAATTAAACTTATATACGTAAATTATATTGTGTCACTTCATTGTGGAAGGCGGTAAGGAAAATGGCGGGAGGGACGCGGTAAACACTTGACGATTAATATTACATTTCACTCAAATAAACACACAACAGTACCTACAACCAACTATGTTTGAAAAAAGCAACTAAAAATACAATTAACTACGGTTTAATATTCCGAAAATACCAACATGATAAGTATTCGTATAATAAACACGATGAGAAAAAAAGCACACGCGCAACGGCCGTTCATCGGTCTGGAAACTCGAAACATAAACATGGCTAGCCATTGGCTGGAAACGTTTACTGTGCGTAAGTGTCGACATACGCTGTCATAAATGCTAAACATGTTTTTAAAGCCCAGCCACTAATAGCCAAGAAAATGTAATATTGCTTTAAAAACATAATTTAAACCATAAATGTTGTAACTGTATCATTAAAATTTTAAATTACATCTTTTAGTTCTGAGCACTATTTTCTTCCAAAGATATCATAAAAATGACCAACTTAACAACACGGATCCCGCAGCAGTTCATCAGCTGATACAATACTGTAAGAATGAGTGCATTTACTGTTTACAAAGAATGTAGGTTGTTCACATTGTCTGTCAGATTTTACCTCACTTACATGAAATGGACAATACAACTGAACCAACCAGCGAGCGGTAGATCTGCTCTATCAATGGCAACTAAGGCCAGTTAGTCTGTTAATGTACTGGTTTTTATGTAAAGTAATCTATTTATACCCTACGAGCATTTCGAATTTTTTTCATCCAGGAAGTGCCGCGGTGGTGTAGCGGCTAACAGTGCTCGCACAGGTTCATATCCAGGCGAAGTCAAATACGAATTTTTCGCATTTTTTAAACGAGGCGGATGTTGCTGTTAGCTAGTAAGCTTTCTCTGGTTCTTTGATATCGATCAATAGTGTAAAAATAAATACTAGATAGCCTTAAAATACATATTTTGAGCATTGCGCTTTTAGACACTCTCATAACTGTAAACACTTTGCATTTGTGCCCTATTAAACAGTACATTATATGCAACTTTGAAGAAAATGCCTGCTCCTTCTGTGAAATTTTTAAACTACCGCGTATTCGTGTAACTCTTTTGCCAATTTAACGCATAACATTTTAAGGCATTTAACACTCTATAACAAGTAGGTAGATATATTTAATAGATTTCCGCCAAAACTGCATTGCCATACCTGAATAAATGTGGAAAGGTTTTTCTGTTACACTGCTAATAAACAGCATTCATATCTATGTCTATAAACATGCTGAGGACACTTTTTGAACAAACTTATTTCTAATTACTGTACACCTGGACCGAACAAGGTGGCGCAGATGTAAAACACTGAACTCACTTTCGGGAGAACCTGTGTTTGAATCTCGGTCCGGCTATCCTAATTAGGGTTTTCTATGGTTTCCCGAAATCGTGGCAGGTAGCAAGTTAGATATTATATAAATGGCTGATCAGAAAACAATAATTAGATACGGTTACGAGGGCAAGATAACTATCATAAAATTAAGGTTTTTTTTTTTTTACGTAATCCCATCTTGGTGAAATGTTAAGCTACTTGTCATATTATATTTAAAATCGTCAATGACATTCTTTAAGTGCCGACATATTTGTGAAGCACCTATTTAAATTAATGTTATTTATTCAGGTTAATGAATCGTATTGTATAGTTTATTTTAGTTCATGTTACGTAATGTTGGCTCAATACTCTCCAAGGATTACTTACCTAACGGACATACTATTCTAAGTTACAGAGTAAAAATAATGGTGGAATAGATCAGAACATTAATATTCCGTATTCAGTCCTCGCGAGAAGCTACGTTTTATACGTTGGCTAGATTATATTTAGTAATTAATGTAGAGTAGATTGCAGATGATGATAATAAATGGAAGATAACGCTGATTTTACAGAACATCCCAAATTTTGATTGAATACGCAAGTGATGCATACCTTTATCACAGTCGCGCACTATGATCATGATAATTGAAATTTAAGAAACTATTATTCGAAACATTTATAATAGGAAGTGTATGAGGGAGAAGCGGCATTAGGCAGGCAAACACGTTTACGATATACTTATGTAGTTAATCAATTATTTCTGACTAGGTAACTTAGACATAGCCTATATATATATATATATATATATATATATATATATATATATATATATATATATATATATATATATATATACATATAGTCCTCACATAACAAGCACTATGCTCTGTTGTGTGTTAAGAAATCGGCTTTATATTTATAGCACTAGTATAATTGAATTGTTTTAATCAAAACTGAACTATAGTGTATTTTCGTGTGCGTCTTGTTTTTTAGTAGTTTCTTTTTGGCACATTAGTGTGAGTTGTGCTTAAAATAAGTATGAATAAAAGTACAGGATGAGTAAGATAGTTAATCTCAATTTTTGAGATTATTTGGAATTTAAAATATTCTGTTCTTTCATATGCGGTACATTTAACGTTAGCAAATACCACTCAGAAAAATGCATAACTCATAAGTATATACAGATCAAAACTTTTTTGCTATAACTTATTTAATGTAATGTATTATTGTATTATATATTACAATATTGACTCAGATATTCAGAAAATTAATCATTTTAACTCACATTCTAATAGAATAAACTTGAAAACGTACGGTTGTAAGACACGATAAAGTGATAAAATGTACTTGAAAATGTTAATTCTGCTCTGAAAATATTCTTAGACTTATCGTAAAAGTCAGGAAATTAAAATAATAATTAATTATAGTTCAAAGGGCTTAAAATGAGTTTTAAAATAATATTCCCTCAGCGCGGCCAGCTTCGGATGCATGAGAAACTTCATACCACGGTTACTGAATAGTTGTCTGTTTTGCTGTCACGGACATAAAACTACGTTACTATCCGAAACTATGACTTGGAAGCCAAAAACGTTACTAAAATATTTCTTACGTCTCTAAATTTTGTTTCGATATGTTGACTTCTGGATATCTAGTTTATTTGGGGGTCTAATCAAACGAAGAGTTATTATTTTACAATTTGCGTTATCGACCCCTACAAGCGTCGCTATCGAAAACAAGATTATTTAACACGCCATATCAGTGATAATATTTTAGGGCCTCTTCCTAGACTGTGCTCAGGGTAATTTTTACAAAAATACCTGTCTACAAGATACAAATATATAAGTGAAGACACTGACGAATTCTAAAATGAAAATTCGGGTCGCAGCGATCTGGAAATGTCCCATAACCGCGGGCAGTTCCTAAACGTTATTTAATTTTTCCTTTGTTAGCTACAAACCCAAATAAAACGGTTCTCGTGAACATGTAAATGTTAAAGCATACAACACGGACTTCACAGTATGTTATATAATCATACCGGTCTATTATATCCATATAGGTTTATATAGGCAATAATAGATAGAGGTGGCGTCTGCTATAAGAGACTGTAAGAAAGGATGTGTCCAAGATGGGTCACGTGACTTTAGGAAGATTGCGCAATGGCGAACCTTGTTGGACGCAACTTCGTGACGTCACGCTCCAGGGAGCGAATGGTGTGTTCGGAATCTGTCATGTGACTTTAACAAATCATTGTTCCATGTTGAACACACTTTGATGACGTCACACCCCCTCTAGTGTATTATACCTCTATGATATGTTACTAAATAAAACTTGATCATATTAAATTCTGGCATTGCAAATCAGTCGCTGGTGTCATAAATAATTACGTTAATATTACAGAATAAGTTCATAAGAGGTTTTGACGGCTCTTGACATCTAAGCTAAGGTCTTTAGATCCGATGAGAGATGAATGAGGCGGGTACGGTAAAGAGCCTTGGAATGCAATGACGCGGAAGAGGGGAAATCGAAGATCTCCGAGAAAACCCGTCAATCTACTGCATCGTCCAGGCACGATTCCTCCATGCGAAAACCCGGGAGTGACCCCGCAAGTAAAATTGATAGATAATAAATACTGCTCAGTATCTCTGCTCTGTATCTTTCACATGAAAAATTAGTACTGCTGGAATGTGATTCCGACATAGCATCAACTAACCGTGGCCTGTGATTTTCTATATATACACTCTACGGACACCCTCTCTTATCCTAAATTGTGTTACCAATGTAAAAGATCCTGAGTTAGTCACATAAGATTTTAAGAGTATTCCCGGTCTAATTAGAAATCAGCTCTATTCTGTCGGCTTCAAAACACTGCCAGAGTTCTCTAAGCACACATGAGATCTATTGTAGCTCTAAATTTAGACTTATAAACGTAGCTTCTCTTATCTGTTGTCTGAAACACTGTGCAGAAAATCCAAGTAAGTACTGAGATAAAAAGGGTGATTTTACGCTGATGGGAACCAAAAAGTAGAATCACCTGCCACTACGAAACTTTGTAAGATCTTACAAGTGAAGTGAGGTGAAAATGGAACAGTGATGGATAACATCTACGTACGGAGCGAGAGTGCAGTACCCCGAGAGGGGCCGCCCCGCCCACCAATGGTAACGTCTGCCGGGTTTTTGCATGTGAAGATTCTAGTGTAACCCGGCCGGAAATCAAAGCTAGGAAGCCTTGGTAGGCGGCGGGAAGTATAGCCGCTGCGCTACCGTAGCCCCCGACTACAACATAGTTCAAGGGAACTGAAAAAGGAACCGGCAATAGTCTTTAGTAAGGAACCATCTCGGAATTTACATGGAGTTATTTCAGGAAACCATGGAAAGCTGAAATGTGAGGATGCCTGAATAGGGATTCAAACCCTGGCCCTGCAGAATGATAGCTCAGTGTTTACTACTATTACTACTTGCTCTGTCAGTTTGGTTTTACTTGTTCAGCTTTCATTAGGACAGAAACAACTAATCAAGCTTAGTCAGTTAACGAGTAATTTAGTTAGAATGTGAATTTAAAATAATGGTGGGTGTTTATCTGTGTTGTCATTAGATATACGCGACATATATAAACATACATACCGCGAGCCAGTGATATTAGTTTTAAATGCATTAGTCACATTAGGAATGCTGTTTTACACCTGTTTCAATAAAGATGTATGAAAACTATAGCCCACATGCACAACCACCAAAAATTATATTTATACATCAAATAATCGTGACTTGCAATTCGTCGCATCCACGTATGCAATCCAGAAAAAAATTAAATACTGCTTATAAGCATAGTTTCTTATAGGTATAATTTTATTACATTTTGTCTTTTAATGGTGCAAAAATTTCGCAATATTTCATTTGTAAGCTCTCAACTATAATTTATTTCTTTTTACTTTTCAATGTTACTGCATTTGCGTAAAATTTGACCGCTTAAATCTATGGTTATTCAGGCATAAGCAAGAGTAACATAACTTTAATTAGTTTCCTCTATCCCTGTTATTTTTAAATCGTGTCTTATTACCACTCGTTGTGTTGTCCCGCCAAATTCAAAAGAGTAGTTTCGCAATACTATAAAGTAAACAATGACGGCCTCCAACACGCGCGACACCTGTGATGCGTTACTGTAATGAATCACTGCGCGCGGAGAGTCTGTCACCTATAGATGGACGCATGAACTACGACGTATCTAATCAGTGCCAAATCACGCGTGAACTGCCGTTGTCATGGCTTGCGGCGCAATAGATTTTACGGCTTATGTTCGTACTACATGCATACTGAAATTTTCAACGTCATGTACACAAATGTGTTGTAGATTGACACTTTTCAGTTTACCATTTGCAATGCAAATTTGAAGTCTATTGAAGTTCGTCATATTGCCGGCTATGTAATTAGTAAAAAAAACACATTTCGAAATTTCGGGTAATTGCATTCTAAAATCCAAACTTACACAATATCTTAATATTACCCTGATTTAAAAATATGTAACGGTTTTCACAGTATCTCTTGAGCTGCGAACATCAATTTCGCGAGTCGCAGCCACATATCCCACGCCCTCTTAAGGATGAAGTAAAGTAATTGCCTATGGAGCACTGCACCCGACTATACAACGTGAAGAAATCATAAAAAATTAACACAGACGCCATGAAAATTGTCAGAAAAGTGCGATTTGTGCTGTATATGAAAAAAGAATGTATATACTTTGCAACATTATAGAATATTTTACTAAAATATACTTTTTAAAGGTAAAAATATTAATCGATCGGTAGAGTACGTTTTTTAAACAAAATTTAAGCGCATTTCCATTTAGGATGCTTCAGAAAGCAGAAATTGCAAGATAATCTTCTTAAAAGAAAGAACGTCATTATGTTTACTATGATCGTGTGTAAGAAAATTGTAATTTTAATGTAGGAAATAATTTTTATAATTGATTTTGTGTACACTCATTTGTTACAAACATTTACTGCTAAAACTGTCATAAATAAAGTTAGTTATAAAATTGATATGTTACATTAGTACTATGATTTTATTACACACAATCATAATAAACATTAAGACGATCTTTCTTTTAAGAAGATTTTCTTGCAAATTCTGCTTTCCGGAGCATCCAAAACGGAAATGCGCTTAAAATGCCGATTCTATTGATCGGTTATTTTTTTCAATTAAAAAGTATATTTTAGTAAAATATTTTACTTTAAAATTAAGGGTGCTCTATAGGAAAATCAAATATTACTTTAGATATTAACTAGTTTCTCTTTAACCCGTCCAGTCCCTGTGTCCTTGATAAAGGACATGTTGCACGTGAAGAATATTTATGGTTGGCGCTGTACATAACAAGCAGTCAGTGGCCGGGGTTCTGATCGTCTTCGTTCCGAGTAATCTGATTTCTTAAGGTTAAAGTATAGAAACTGCCTATGGAGCACTGCACCCGACTACACAACGTGAAGAACTCATAAAACAGTACTACAGACACCATAAAAATGGTAAGAAAAATGCGATATATGCTGTACATGAAAGAAGAATGTTTATATTTTTCAACATTATAAAATATTTTGCAAAATATACTTTTTAGATGTAAAAAAATTATCGATTGAAACAGTCTGTATTTTTAACTAAATTAAAGCGCACTTCCATTCTGGGTGGTTCAGAAAGCAGAATTTCGAAAAAAATCTTCGTCATGGTATATCCTCACAATGTTTACTATGATTGTGTGTACGAAAATCGTAATAATAATGTATGAAATAATTTTTATAATTTATTTTTATGTACGTCCATTGGTCACAAAAATCTGACGAAAATAAAGTTAACTATAAAATTGATGAGCTACATTATTACTTTGATCTTATTACACACGACCACAGTAAATATTATGAAGATCTTTCTTGAAGATGATTTTCTTGAAAATTCTGCTTTCCGAAGTATGCTGAATGGAAATGCTCTTAAATTTGGTTAAAAATACATACTATTTTTAAATATATACATTTTTCTTTCATATACAGCATAAATCGCACTATTTTTGACAATTTTAATGGTGTCTGTACTACTTTTTTATGAGTTCTTCACGTTGTACAGTCGGGTGAAGTGCTCCATAGGAAGTTGCTTTAGTTCAACCTTAATGATTCTGCATCTCTCAGCTGTGGATGCTGACATCAGCTGTGATGGTACAAATGGGGAAAAACTACCACTATTCTGTTATGCAGTTAAAATATATCAGTTCACTTCAATTGTTTATTTTTAATTGTAATTTTGGAAATATGCCCGGAAGTGGAAACGATTGGATGAAAAGCATTTGACAAAACTTACAGCTCTTCATGGTGAACGGAAAATCAACTGGAAATAATCTCTTCAATAACACCGAATTTCAATTTATATTTAGCATTCATTAACCGAACACTGAACAACCATAACACGAAATAAAATATTACAATGCACGACCATCAGGTAAGATTACTTGGGAAATTTGGAAACAAATTACAAAGAATATAAATAGGAACAGGCCTGACAAGACCTGCCCTCTCTCTAGGTGGCAATACTGGCACACAAAAATAAATAACATTTCTAACCAGCGAAGAAATCGTCCATACAACACTTTAATACAGTATCATTCGCCCATCAAAACATTTAACGATTGCAAACAGTTGAGTTTGTAAATTAATTCTGGACTAAACGGGTTAACTGATACACAGTACATCTATACTAATATTATAAAGAGGTAGTGTTTGTAACTTTGTGTGTTTGGATGTAGGAGGTAATCTTCGAAACTACTCATCCGATTTTAAAAATTCTTTCACCAGTAGAATGCTACGTTATCACTGAGTGTCATAGGCTATATTTTATTTTAAAAATCAATAGGGATCCCTACTAAAACTCCAATAATGTAACCCAAAGTGTAAATAAATGACATATAAAATTCCTTACATTGCGTGCGCTGCGAAAACTATTGATGATAGAACAAAATAATGTACTACGGCTTTGCAGGACGGACAGATTCGGAAAATAAAACGTGCTGTGTGCTGCGTACGGCGCCAACCTTAGAAGCTCTACTGCCATTATGGGGGGAGTTACTTTTGTGTTTGCTGGGGATTTTCGGCCCTGTAGTTACAAAAGGGACGCGTGCAGATATCATCAAAGCATGTCCTAAATCATCTCCCTTATGGAGTTATATTCAACACCTAAATTTGCGAACGAATATGAGAGCCTATCTTGGTGGAGACACGCATAAAGATTTCCCACAACAATTGCTCAGACTTGGAGAAGGAGTTTTTCCTTCTCTAAATTTGGGCACTAATTCTGCTGAAATCATTTTAAATGAGACATTAGGTCAGATAGTCCACAACCTGCAGCATCTTATAGAAGCAGTATATCCGGGCCTCGAAAATTTACTAGAAAGAGACTTTCACTGGTTGTGTTCCAGGGCAGTAGTATCGCCTAGGAACGACACTGTCAATAAAATCCACAATCTCATTATACAAAGAGTTCCCGGCCAAGTCAAAACCTATAAGTCGATTGACACAGTCACCAATGTTGACGATGTCGTCCACTTTCCTCAAGATTTTCTAAATTCGCTTAATCCTTCTGGCTTGCCATCTCACGAACTATCATTAAAAGTTGGTACCCCTATCATGCTTTTAAGGAATATAAGCCCTCCTAACATGCGTAATGGCACAAGATTGCTCATTAAAGACTTGAAAGAAAATTTGATTGTCGCGACCATCCTCACCGGTCCAGCAGCCGGCCAGCTGGCAAACATCCCGAGGATTCCCATGATTCCCACGGATTTGCCAATATCTTTCAAACGGTTGCAATTTCCCTTAAAAACATCGTTCGCGATTACTATTAATAAGTCCCAGGGTCAAACTTTCTCTTTGGTTGGAATCGACCTACGAAAAGAGTGTTTTTCTCATGGCCAACTATATGTTGGTTTATCACGAGTTGGAAGTCCCGAGAAACAGTACATTTTGCTACCAAACAACAACAGGACGTCAAACATTGACTACAGAGAATGTCTTAGCCAATAACATATTAAATACTTCTATCTCAGATAAATTGCATTGTAATATAATGTATATTAATATGAAAAATTATAAAAAAGTAAAAACATATCAAATAAAAATAGCAAAAAAAAATTAAATTATAAATTATTTAATTAATTATTCAATTATGTGCTTTTTTTAATGCTTTAGGTGAGTTTACCCAACCTAATTAACGCCGGGTTAAGCAGTTTTTTTTATCTTAATTGCACCCGTGCGAAGCCGGGCCGGGTCGCTAGTATGATATAATTTCTTTGCTACCAATTTCTTGCATAATCGTGTTTCAAACTGACTGTTTTATTGGAGCGCACAAATAATTTAAAAAAACTAACTCACTTGCCGATAATAAATAATTTAACTCCAAAAATTCCACAGTCTACATCAAGGTACACTGTAAAAAAAAAGTATAATTTTACAAGAATGTTCGTGGAAGCACAATCTCTACACCTATTCGTGTATTTTTACTTACGTGTGTACGTGTACTTTTACTGGGTGTCCCATGTATATTTACAAATACAATGCCAGTGTAATTTTACAAGAATGTTCGTGGAAGCACAATCTCTACACCTATTCGTGTATTTTTACTTACGTGTGTACGTGTACTTTTACTGGGTGTCCCATGTATATTTACAAATACAATGCCAGTGTAATTTTACTATACTTGTTATTCTTTTTGCTAACCATTATGTTCAATTACACGTACTCTGTATGTTTCATTTACTTTTTTTGTTACCAATATCCATCCACATAATCTAAATTTACACAAACTTTGTTAGTGTAATTTTATCATACCTGTCAGTTTCTTTTACTAATCATCACATTACATCACATGTACTCTGTACATGTTTTATTTTCATATACTTGCTAGTAATTTTCTACCACACATTGTAAATTAACACAATCATTGTTATGGCAATTTTACTGCACCAGTCTGTCACTGTTTAATGTTCATCATACCTAATTACATGTAAACTGTTGGTGTAATATTACCATACCAGTTTGTAACCTTAACTTATTATGTTGTTGAACACGCACTCTGTGCATGCAATTTGAACATGTAAATTATAATTTCCTGCCACATGCTGTACATTTTACACAAACATCACAAGTGTTATTTCACCACCGTGTATGTGTACTTTCTCACTAACAAAAAATAAAATCGCTAAAATCGCAGATTCACTGTGATTGTAATTACAAGATTTCTGTAGATTAACAGAGTTGAAAAAAAGTTATCTCCAAAATGTAAATAACGACTGACTTCTCTCTCATCATTGCCGAAGCTCAGAGCGGGGGGTGTGCTCGGGCCCTTGTGAGGGCCCTTATACCACCCATTCGGTTGCAGCAGTTGTATCTCTCTGCGGGCTGAGGAAGTTTCCCTCTTCAGACCGCAAAGAACACATAGCCCAGAGGTCAGGACGCCCTGCACGTCCCGGCGCACGACCGCTAGATCGCATGTATGTAGCAAATACTTGTAGTTATATTTAAATTCACAGGAACATAAGTGTAAAATTATAAATAGTGTACTACTTTCAGGTAATTACACACACAAATGTAAAGTTACCATAAATTTGTATGCGTAAATATTCTCTCATATACTTTCGAATTTGTAATTTTACACCCTTGTTAATGTCAATACACCAATACACTTGTGTTTTTTTTACTGTAAGATGGTACTTCATTTTGAGTGAAAAGGAAAACATGTACTTTTACACTGATGTACGAGTATATACAACATTGGCATGGTTGTAAAAACACACAGACTTGGGGTTTTAGTACCATGAATTAGTGTTCTTTTTTACATACATTCGCATTTGTAATTCCACGTCCTTTTTAATGACAATGTACCAGTATATCTGTGTTTTTTTACAGTAAACTTGTACTACCTATTCAGAGAAATAGAAATATTTGTACTGTTACACTGATTTACGGGTTTTAATACAACATTAGCGTGGTTGTAAAAACACAAGCTTAGGGTTTTAGTGCCTTGCATTAGTGAATTTTTCACATACTTTTGCATGGGTAATTTTACACCCTTTTAAATGTCAATTACTAGTACATTTGTGTTTTTTTTACAGTAAGATTGTACTATCTTTGAAATGAAATAGAATATGTACTTTTACACCAATGTACACGTTTCCATACAACATTGGCGTAGTTGTAAAACTACACATATTTGGGTTTTAATACATGTTCGTGGATTTTGACACGTACTTTCAAATTTGTAAAATTACATTCCTCTTATTGTTAATATACCAATACATTTGTGTTTTTTTTATAATGTCATTGTACTATGTTATGAATAAAGTCGTACACTGCTGTAAATTTACACGTGATGTACTTAAAATTACACACAGAAAATGAAAAATTACCAAAAGGTTGTACGTGTATTTTTACACTTTTTACAGCTTATATTGTATATGTAATGACACACAGAAACGTTCTGTGTTTCTTAAATTGTAAAATTCAAATAATTTTTTCGATATTGTATATTTGTAACTGTGTCTGAATATTTGTCCTATTATTTTTTTCTGAGTTTGTCATTAATTATAATTAAATGTTAACATTAAGCTTTAATTGTTAAATTTTGTAAAGATTTTGTTGTGTTTCAGAAATGCTTTAATTGTAAATATATCTAGTTTCTTGTCTACCAGAAATTGCATCAAATATAACGTCTACAAGATTAATATTGTTTGATACTAAGCTCAAATGAATATTTAATTACTAAGCGCATTAAAAAGACATTGCAGGTATTTGTTTCTTGTTCACTTATATGACCAGTGCAATTCCTTTGTTGTTACTCACTAATAATTTAAAAATTTACCGTAACTATAAATTTTACGAATTTCTATATTTGGTTAAAATATTAGTAGGTTCATTTTACGGAAATATAGTGAATGGGAGAGGAATTGGAAAGCGTTTACATGCATGCGTCTAATCTACGGACGTGGATAATTTATTCGACCGTATAAACACATTTCATTGGACATGTATCGGAATGCCTGTTTCCTCGGTGGCAAATGTCGAGTGCCAATTGATTATGTGAGTCAATAAAGTAGGCGTATAGTACTACTGTTGATATTTAAAGTTATAATTTTTTATTTCAACGGTAAAATTTACTACCGAAAACCACTGTAAGGAAACATACTTTTTTTTTACCCACACGCTGCATTTGATCGTAAAACATCTGAGCCACCATTACAAAATTCGGAAGAAGCATTTTATGATCACTGATGATGAGTTTTAGTTTTCAAATTGCTTTCCTGTAATTTTGATAGCAAACAGTGTGGGTGACAGAAATACGGTTATAAATCTATGGGCTATCACTCTTTTGAAAGTGTGGATCTGAAGACTTAATGTATTTATTTACTACAGTACTACAGACATTGCTATTCGCCAACTTTGGAGGCAACAATTTTATCTGTTTCTGTTTTATAAAGTAATCCTCTTAAAGCAGAATCATTTTATCTGTTTCTTTTTAATAAGGTAATCCTCTTAAAGCAGAGTTTCAGAGAAATGTAACTGAAAGCTGAAAAAATCTGTATCCGAAATAGGCTGTAAATGTTTTGAAACGTAATCAAATAAAATCATTCGTATTATTTTTAAGCTGTAATATCTGTCATTCCTGGGACTGCATAAATCCGATTTTAATAAATGCTGTGTACTTCCTGTAACAAATTATAATTCTTTTGTTTGTATCCGGCATCCAGAAGCGATGAAAGATATTTTCTTTTGTAATTTTAACACATTTTGTATAACTTCGTTTGGATATATAATAATATTAAAAAAACACATTGTAAATATGTGCTACTTTATTCTACAATAAATGTATTGTATTACTGTTCTTTAATGTTCTAACGTGTAATTTAGTAATCTCAGTTTATAATAATATGCCTATGTATTTTCTTAGTCCAAAACTTACGTAAGTCCTGTTATACTTGAAACTTATTTTCTCAGGCAAATTATTATTTCAAATAACTTCGCAGAAAATATCCGCATTTCCTCGGTACAATACCTATAACATGTTTTTATTACACTCAATATTATTTTTATTGAGTTTGCTTTCCAAAATAAATTCAGTTTTACTACCTCATGTTACAATATTAATTTTCCTTTATACTGTGTGCGCGACTTCAAGATATGAAACCTGTTGTTAAAATTAACTGCTTACACGCATGCGTGCTAATAAATTTTCATCCAAACTTATTTCGTCAATCAAATTTTAACGGGATGTAAATTATAGAAACTGATACATATATTTACGGAATTATGTCACTGAAAGTCATATTTGAAACTAACATGTTGGTAATCGAGCATTTATTTTTCAGATTCGAAAATTGTAAAGAAAACACAGACACAGTTCACAAACAGGATTTGTTCTGTTTCCATAGCTATAGCTTTGAATACTTACAAGTGAATTAATTTCGAGGATTGGTTTTTTTTAGGGATATGCGCCTGTCCCTGTGCGTATAAATCTCTTCCACAAATGTTGCGCTGTAGGGCACGTCATGCGAGATAATAAAAGTTGGTGCAGTTCACTTCACCTCGTAAAAAGGGTGGCAAAACAATATTTGATTGATTATTCCCCCCTCCCTGCTGCTTCACGCTGCTGTTACGTGGAACTATTCTGGCAAAACTTAACACATGGGTCTTGCCGGGGAAAATACGAGGACAATATTTGATACTCCCACGGACGCGTCAGAATAATAACAGCAGAGCTAAAAATACAACATCCGTTTTTTTTCCTCTCTCTCTCAGTATGACTGATTTTTAAATACAGGAACAAATTTTTATACATATTTACCCACCTATTTTCATTTGAGGTCAATTTTAAAAAACATAGGTCGACTGTAAGCAAGGATTGGATATTTTTAAAAACAATAACGTTATATTTATAATCACTTAAATTATCATCACATATACTCTGTACATTGTACTATATCAACGATTGAGTCTGTTTTGGTAGGCTCAATAACTTTAAGTATAGTTATAATTAATAAAAATCAATGTAGGGAATTTTACATAGATTAAAATCGGGATGAAGGAAAAAGCAAACATTTATTAACAGACAAACATTAATTGTTAATTACAGCATATTAATAACAAACGGATTAATGATATTTTGCATTTCATGAGCAGCTTAAACAGTGAATGTTTACAACACGTGAATTTCTCATAATTGTTAGGAGGGTGTTTCATCAAATACTATGCAAGGCAAGTAGCACTCCCTAGGATGTCTCTGTTGACAGATATTGCGTTATTTCGGTGTGACTACAGTCAGACAAAAAAATTGCAGATTAGAATAAATATGGAACCACAAATGAATGGAACTAGCACAGGAATCTGTCTAGGACGGTATTTCGAAAGTTGCCGACTGCCTAATTAACCGAAGTTGCAAATAGACCTGAGCTCGTAGTGATTTATGAAATAGTCCCGTGGTGCTGTATATAAGTTGGAGAATTACATAAGTTACAGACTCCTTAAAGGCTTGAAACAAAGACGTCATTTAAGTGACAAAAAGTAGGATAAAACTAACGTTTGTGACTTACGAATTGCTATGCATTCTATCAATAAGAAATACGGCATCACAATATATACTTCACTCAAAAAGTGAATACTTGCGTTTGTCACAGTCACGAGTTTTTATTGAGACAACTTATAAATGCACTGATATTTAAAAGCACTTTGATTTAAAAGAAAACTGACATATTATTCAAGCGTTTATGTCTTCTGGCTTGGACCTAAATAATGTTAGCTAATTTTGGAAAATCCCTACGCAATTTACTGACAAGATAGTAGGAGTGGTGGCAGAGTACAATCACTACACTAGGCAGAAACAGAAGCTGGGAAAAAAAAAACCTTTGTAGGCATAAATCGTCTTACTGCAACCACAAAATAAATTGAATGCCAAAGTAAATCCTTTAGTAATTAAGATTATTTATGTTACCTCAAAGCTGAATACGGTTCCTCTAATTTTGCACAACATTAAAAGTTTCTTTCCATATCTCGACTGTTAATACTGAAAAACTTGTAACTGCACTCAAACAACAGTACACAGAATTTTTAAGATAAGCGTGTGTATCCAAAGTCTAACGAAGTGTCCTGGTTTTCTTTATGAACAGGTAGTTCACTGTGTAGCACTACCTGCTTCGCTATTTCACTGCCCACAGACAAAAGACGCTTGTAGAAGAAACCACGATCACGTAGATCCGGGTTTTCAACTTCCTTTGTACACATGTTTAGTGTTTGTGTCACTAGGTTATGGGAAGTGTGGGGTTTTTTTAGGAAAACTTTAATAACCGATGTGAGCAGTTGCAGTTGCACAAGTGGACTTTCGACGAGGAAACCTTCCAAGAAGTCGTCCAAAATTTCTGCTGCGTTGTCAACTACTTCTGCATACTCCCCTACCATCCAGATAGCAGATGCTTTTGCCTCAGGGTATGTTAAAGGAGGAAGGTTTTCACAGACCATAGCAACTATTCTCCCGTGTCTTACCGGGTGAGCTCGTAGAATGTTTTGAATTGCGACGATCGCTTCCTGCGAAACGTAGCCGACTCCAATCCGCGCAAGATTTTTCAGGGCCCAAAGGCCAGGAAGCGAATAACTTTCTACGACGGCCGCACAATTACCAAAGACTCGGATACTGACCCGCACGAACTCTTCATCCGTTTCAAGCAGATAATCTTTCAGTACGAAGAGAACCAACAATACGTTTTCCGCGCGAATCAGGTGGTTGATGACGTGAAGCTTTCCTAGCTTGACATAAATGGGGTCGTTGTATTTGATGAAGAAGCTCCTGAGTTCGCTCTGGAAGATATTTGGCCTCTGACGGACTATGTTTTGAATTTCTTGCAGGACCACGAACTGGATCTCTGGTTCTGACGACAGGAATGCTACCATCGCACCAGGCAGTTTTTCTTCCAGAGAAGAGACGAAGTCGCGATCCTCAAATACCGGCATTAACTTCATGATAATTCTTACCACAGCCACGACAACAGAGGAATTCTTGTGTGCAAGGTGGGGACTAATTATCTGGCAGATAGTCTTGGCTTCGGCCTCGTCGACTGGTACGTAGCTGCTCAAAGTGTCCAGGATGTTCACTCGACCCCATTCGGTACATTTATCCAGCGAAGCCAGGAGTTTCCATTGTATCTTGGGTAGAAGTTCAGCCAAGGGCGACAACTCCGAAAGTGCAGCCACCGTGTTGGACACGACCATCGGGTTGGGGTCATCGAGAAGACGTCTCAGTACGTCAAAAGAGGGCCGAACTGACAGATGGCTTCCGGGCTCATGGCGTGCAGCTTGGCCACGCAGATAGCAGCTGTCTTCCTGACGTAGTCGTCCTGGTCGTGTAGAGCCTTGTAGAGAGGCTCGCCCAGGTGGTCGGGCATCACATCCAGCCTCATGTAGCCCATGGTCCTGAGCGCGCGGGCCCTCACCAAAGGCTCGTTGCTCTGGAAGTCCATCACCAACGTGTTGATCGCCATGATGGCCACATTAGGAAGCTCGGGCGCACAGCGAAGCACGTACAACTGGGCAAGTTTCTTCAGCTCCAAGTTGTCAGTGTGCATGTAGCCCAGCACCTCGGGGAAGAGTTTCTGCGCGGATTTACAGCCGTCTGCTCCAACAATCGCTTTCTTCAGGGCGTTTTTTCTCTCTAATGCCATCCTGCTTCTAAACTGAGACCTTAATTCACTAATATTCATGTTAATTATTTTGCTCATTTATGCTGGATTTATAGTTGCATTCAGGATAGGTTTAGCACCAGACCTAAAACAGATCAACAGAACAGAAAATTAAGCATGGGATATATTAAAATCATGCTTTGACTTATGCCATGAGTGATATTTTTCTTTAGTACCTCCTAAACAATAAATATGCATTACATTTCGCTTGTCAGGAATCGATAGAAGGCGGGAGCTGAATGGTGGTAACTGCCCTACCCAATGAACAATCCATTCGCTCCTACCCGTCTGTCGGGGCCTGAGTCAGAAACAAGAATCCTAACACATTGTGTGTGTGTGTGGGGGGGGGGGGGGGGTCTAACGATTGAGTCAACCGTAGACCTAGTTGTGCAGTAATGTTTATAAATATCTTACAAATCTATATAACAATTAATATTGAAAGGGCGACTTTTGTAACTGAAGATTGATTTGTTGCTATCGTTGTTTTGTACACACATTTTAGACCTTTTTTTCGATACCTTCTACCTGATTTCTTAAGACTATCTATCAATAATTAGGAAAGATGTTCCTGAAACGTGTAACAGTGAAACAATGTCTTCTTTGTTTGGACAGTGTGCTAGTACAGAGTTTGTAACAAACACGATCAAAATTTGGATGAAATTTTTATCAAATGTTGGGGAGTGGGGGCTAGCTTTATTAGTTTCAAGAAACAAATGAGTGGCAAAGAGAGATCGAAAAAAGTCATGTCCGACGTTCACGGATGCTTGAAGTTCTTCCGAAAATATAAGTGCCTTTGGCGATCAAACAAGGCACTTTCGAATATTTCTAAACCGTCTTTTACTTTGTCGCAGGATGCAATAATCCTTTCCATTTTGTGGAAATATTACTATCGTATGATCACGTTGTGCAATAAAGACGTCGGCGACACCTTTTAGGAGCATCCACTTACCGATATAGATAATCTTTACTACTATATGAATTGGAAAGTGTGTTTGTTTGTCCTTCTTTCACGTCAAAACTGAGCCACGGATCGACGTGATATTTTGCACAGATATAGTTGGATGGTCGGAGAGTGACATAGGCTACTTTTTATCTCGGAAAAATATCTAATTTCCTTCGGGAAAATACTTATTGTAATTTTTTATCATTCTTCAAGAAAATTCTTATTGTAATTTTACTGCGTAAAAAAGCATTGTTAAAAAAAATTCCGCCATTTCTCCTTTTTTTTTTTTTGTCCGTGGGTTGTCTTCCATTCCTTCCCTAGAGCCATAGTGGCACAGTGGCTAGAGGTATTCCAAGTGGGGCAGTAGTGGCTTAGTGGATAGAAATAAATCAAGTGGGGCCGCAGAAACTCAGTGGGTAGAGAACCCAATAGAGTGGCCGCAGCAGTTCAGTGGGTAGAGAACCCAATAGTGGGGCCGCAGTAGCTCAGTGTCCAGAGAACCCAATAGTGGGTCCGCAGCTGGTCAGGAGCTAGAGCAACCAATAATGGGGCCTCAGTAACACAGTTGGTAGAGAACCTAATAGTGGCTTAGTGTCACAAAACTTCATTATTTATCCCTATAATCCCGCGCGCTAAGCCGCGGGTAAAAGCTAGTCTTAAATAAATGTAAAAACCAGTGGTTTTCTGGTGTTATACGCAGTACTATCAGTTATGTGGCCGCACGAAATCAACCTCGTTTACCCGGTAAATTGCGTAAAGTTGAATGCTTTTGAAGCATTGGTGATCTGTTTCAAGCACTTTTGTCCTACGGACCGCCCGTGGTTTGGTTCTGTGGCAGTACGTGACGTGTGTTATAGCTCATTTCACTGACTTGTCATTTTATGGACCCTCCAGATCTGTTCCTCGCTCATATTTTAAGACTAACCTGATCCTGCTATAATATTATTACGATGGCATCGCCCTATTGAGTGACATAACTGAATACTACGCCACGTTAAGCGAGACGTTTTGCGAAGGCAAACTTCTATAGTACTTCTGAATGCTTCTCTCGCAATAATACGCAGTCCGGTCGTTGCTCGGTAGAGTTTTTCCCTGACTAGCCTCAAACCCAACAAAGCGTTGTTTCTGGACTAGATGCAACACTTCCCTAACTCCCTTGCCTTGCCAACAAGTAGTCTCGACTTGTCCACTCCAGACAACGGTTTGTGAGATTTCATTAATGAATAAGTGAATCGACACCACTGCGGAAATACGGCAGAACTGGGGCTGCATTCGCAAATAGGCCTATCACACGAAATTCTCTTTACCAAATTTCTCGCGGAACGTGGCATTGTACTCATGGAATGTTACAATAATGATGCTCATACCGTACCTAGTTTTGATTCACATTGTTCAGTGCATGTAAATTTAAAATCCATGCTGCATACTCAAAGAAACTTTGTTAAGCACAGCTTATATTAACGAATATTATCAAATTTTTTCAGTAGAATTTACGTACTGATAAATCTCTTGTTAGTGATAAAAATTAAGGTAAGTGAATGTTTGCTTGACATAGCTATACAAATCATCAAACACATATATGGCGAATAAAATAAGCTGGTGTCCAAAATTTTATTAAAATAGATAATTATTTCACATCATTTAGGTTAATTTATTCACGGGACTCAGTCCACCTAAGTTGACGTAGCGTTGAATTTTTGAACAAGATGTGTCCTCTCGGTGTAATTAATATGTGATGTAAAATGATTGCAGACGTATTTACACGTAACATTAGTGTAAGATGTAATCAGTCTTAGAAGGAGGCTGTTCGAACAGTAACTGGCAACTCATAACTCATGCATCTGCGAAAAATATCACTAAGGTATCCAGATGTCCAAGAGATAAATAAAATTAACTTCCAAGATACGATAATCGAACATTTGGACGGGAGGGGGGGGGTATATATATTAAATGGTCGCCTATATTTTTTTTGGAAATGCATGTAAAGTATAAACTGATATTATTGCTTTATCTTTCCTATGTTAATTATACACGAGCAGGCATGGAGAAAAAGTGGTGGTGGGACTATTTAATCGATAAACTATATAAATATTGAACACCTATTCACCTCGTTAAAACCGTCATTGATTATTCGAGGACGTAAACTGTTAGAACGTATTACACACGAGCAGGCATGGAGAAAAAGTGGTGGTGGGACTATTTAATCGATAAACTATATAAATATTGAACACCTATTCACCTCGTTAAAACCGTCATTGATTATTCGAGGACGTAAACTGTTAGAACGTATTACACACGAGCAGGCATGGAGAAAAAGTGGTGGTGGGACTATTTAATCGATAAACTATATAAATATTGAACACCTATGCACCTCGTTAGAACCGTCATTGATTATTCGAAGACGTAAACTGTTAGAACGTATTACACACGAGCAGGCATGGAGAAAAAGTGGTGGTGGGACTATTTAATCGATAAACTATATAAATATTGAACACCTATGCACCTCGTTAGAACCGTCATTGATTATTCGAGGACGTAAACTGTTAGAACGTTAACTCCTCTTCAGAACTAAGTAGAATTTTTTTTTTTTTTTTCGCCCCATGTCTTTTATTGTTTTCCAGTTTCTTTCTTCTTCTATTCCTTATTCTGTATTTACTGCCTCTTGATTCCCCCGTAAATTCAACCTTAAAATCGCAATATATTTCTGAGGCGAAATTAGAGTAAGGAGAATGGCTTTTAGAAAATGTTCGAAAACGATCATGTACTTTCGTTTTTAACGGCTTATCTACTTCTGGCTCAAAAATATTCGGGCAGTCGCGTCGCTGCGATTTCCAATATATCTGTATTTTCACACGACATATATTTTAGCGTACGCTTCTGCTAATATAAGTATTTTTTAAAATTCAATATTAAAACAAACGCTGCTATTAAAATTTTCTTTCAAACCGACCCAGTATGTTTGATGTAGTAAATATAGTACGTGTCTAATTAATTTACGCTTCGCTTTGAAGAATTCATCTACAATACTTGCTCAGCGGCGACATGTTATAAGCATCGAAAATGAAGTAATTCCTGTACCGTTTCCTTACTTTCATGACATTCTTATGTTACTTCTGTTTTTATTGTATACTGGCTGATCCCGGCGAACGTTCTTCCGTCTCTTGTATATATATATATATATATATATATATATATATATATATATATATATATATAATGAATAATTAAATTGTATATTTGGGATTCCCTTCCAATTCTAAACCTAACCTACCGAATGCAAAGCACAATAAAACAATTTATTTTAGATCAGCAAACATTTCCTGCAAGTATGATCAAAATCGGCCCATAAATATAGAAGTTAGACTCCAGCGCCACCTATCGGAATGAGACATAACTAAAAACCTTACTCGCCACTTCAATAACATATGGTGTGAGTATGGTCTCAATTGGTACAGTGGTTTTTCAGTGATGATGTGGTTTAATCACGCATAATGGATTTTATATATGAAGAAGATGATAATTATATTTGGGAGTTATATATAGTTATTTTATTTTATGGTAGCACCGATCTATATGTTTATCTAAAATTTACAAAACGCTTCAAGGAATATTTTTGTATTGCCTTCGCATTATTTTAAACACATTTATTTTGTTCCAGTTAATATTATCTTTTTCTTGCGCAATCTATCAAAAACATGTTAACTAGGAAAGAGGAAGTTTATTTATTACAGTCGCTAGGTAAGAGTGTTGACTGATATTTCGTAAATCTAATGAGACCAGTTCTGTATTCACACTTATATTTAATAAATTAATGAACACATTTATAAACATAATTATTTTTAAGCATGCTGCATGCTGAAAACAGAGATATTTTTTGTATAAACTGTTGTGGAGGTTATTGCGCGAGGTTCAACTTATTGTGTATATATTTATTTATTTATTTTCAATATAGGAAAATCAACCTGCTATAGTGCTAGACCTTAAACTGAGACTTCCCTAATCATAAACTATAATGTGATCACTTTCGCAAAATAGCGCGTTCCTAAAGAATACGAATATGGACTCTATATGTGATATACCAATAGTTTGGGTTAATTTTAATTGCTTAGGACAAATGATGATTCTCCTTTATACCTCGCAGTCCAAGAAATAAAAGAGAAATTAAAATTAACTGTAATTATGGAACCAAACTCGTAGCCAACCAACTGTTCGAGAATAATTGCTTAAATGATTCAATTACGTTTAAAGCCGCGGGAGCGTTTATTTTCCTAATAATTAATACGGAGGGCGAGCCAAGCACACTCACTCAAGTTTGCAAAGTGCACAAATGAACTGAAGTTGAAATTAATTACAAACTTAGAAGATTTTTTCTCAAGTTCGTTCACCCTACAGCCTATATCATTATAGTCAGTACTGAATTACAACTCAGCAACTTCTCTGCCGGCTTGTATCATTCCCCAGCGCCAAGTGCACATGTGACCACGTCAATCGTTTTGATTGCAATGTCTGATGAAACCATTTTTATATCGCATTATAAAATATTCCTGCGTTTTGAGTACTTTCGAAGTTCGTGTTGGTATTCTTTGTTTATTAGAATTTTTTCGACGACCTTGTCCTGAGAAACATTGTTGTAAGGTAAGTCTGTATTTGACGTGTCTGAAGTTCATGTTTTTGACAGAACAATTACAAAACTTGAAACTTCAGTAATACGCCCTTGAAATATTTTAGCCTAAATATACGTCCACTCAGTAATCGAGAGCACAAATTAATTTGTCCCAAACACTAACGAAAAATAAAATTTTTTTTAGTATTACCAGTTCACGCATATTTTGAATGTTACATATGTTTTATTAGTCACTTACTCAATGAATGATGGATACTGAATCCATAAATGTTGTGTATGTTGTATTGGCGGACGTAGAACTAAGCTTATGTAAATGGCAACTGAAATGAAAACTTGGCTGGATAAAATGCGTTGCCGCGTTTTATTAAAAACTTTCGAAAGCTGTGCTTAAAATTATCTTTTAGCGGATTGTGTTTCCGTAACACCACGTTATCGCAAACATTAACCACCATCGATCAACTATAGTTACTTCCAACTTTTCTGAAGCCCTACTAAAGTTCTACTTCCAGGATATTCCTCCGCCTCATGCAAACAAAGCATAACCGAGTCCAGAGAATTACACCAAAGAGCAAGCGAACCACATTCTTGAGCACTAAGTGTAATAATATTTTGCATAAGGACTATTTATTTCTAGACATTACTAACACGCCTATTTTCTCCTTATGGTTAGTTACCTTAATTTTAAATAAAATATTACAATGTATAGATAAAATATAAGTAGAAGTTCAATTTAATAAGAAATATGGTATTCTTATCTTAATACAAGTATAAAACGCTTGTGATACATGACATATTTAGGAAACATGCGAAGACGTCATACAAGGAGAAACAGTGAATAGACTATTCAACGACACTGGGAGGAATATAACACGATGTACCGAATATGACATGGTCCTCCAGAGTGTTTCATTTTCAATTCGCATTTATTTCTTAGTTTATTTTTTAGACCTTCCCCTCTGTGTTTAACTTCAGCTCACCGCTACATGAGGTTATTTTTTTTTACTCTCTTGCACCTTAATTTTTCCTCAGTGATTGGAGAGCATCGGACTCAAGTTTTCACAGACCAGAAGATAAAAAAGTTAATTTGAGTCTAAAAATTGTTTGATTTATTGACAATATAATTTGCATGACCCATTACGATTCATACTTTCAGGAAGTTGATTGTGTTTAATGGACTGAGACGTATGTTTGTGTTTTCTCACTTATGGTCTTTAATATTGACTCGTTAAAATACGCCAGTGATTTCGAATAATTTATATAATTTTTGTGCGCAGAACTAGCAGGAGTAAAATTCATTACTATTGGATGCCTGGATGATTAGTGCAGAAAGGTTATCGTCATCCGCCGGGAAGAAATTCCCGTATGTTGCTTCTCGCGGAATCAAATGGCGCAAATCCAACCAGCCTTCGTCTAAATGGGCCACGGAGTTTCCAAGGCAAACGTCTAGACAGCAAGAAGAGGAATATTTTACTTTCGACGCGCTTGCAGTCGAAGGAAGGAACATATTTATATTCATCGGGCTTATGTGAGCGGGAGATGTACGGTAGAAAATGGAAAAGAAGTTCAGTCTCATTCTTTCCAACGAGTCTTCTCCTCATGTGCGCCTGTCTAGTGTTCCAATTTTTACTAAATCATTTCCTTCACTTCAGGGAGGTAAATTAACAGTTGCCATTTGGAACGTAGCAAATCAAACTTTTAGTTTCTAAGTGAAACATTTTTATGCTCTTCACTTCTACAAATGGCCAAACGACTGAACAGGGAGCTAAAGGGCGAACAGCCAGATTCACGTGCTCCAAATAGGCGATAAACTACGTCTATTCCCAATTTTCTTTGTAATGTACAAAAATGAACAAATTTATGTAGCTATCAATTATCCATTTAAACTTTGCATTATTCGCCCTACTAAATTCGGTGCCAACAAAATCATACAAATTTCAGTCGGCGTTTACGTCAGAATACAAACCAGTAGTAAGGAGAGAAATTTTTCTTTTCGTATATCGATTTCAAATGTGATCGACTAAAATTAACGTTGTCATGTGCCTCATCACTTTATTCATGCGTTGGTCATGTGAAATTTTGAAATTATTAGAAAAGTAAATAGTTAACATCAGTGTCTGCTCATTTTTACACTTCGATGCAAAAAAAATTTCAGGAGGCGAAAGGAATAATTTTTAGTTATCACAAAAAGTTACCCAAAACTTTTTATTCGACGTTAATATATTAAACTACTTTCCCTCCATCGTTACCAACTTTACTTGGCGCATGTCACTCAGTGCGTCCGTTAAAATATATGCAGGTGTGAGAAGTGATATTTTTATAATGTTGATTTTAAAAGTGCTAATTTTATCGTGAACAGCCTTTAACAGTTGTTTAATATTTTCGCGTTTAAATTTTAGTGTGTGTTGTCTGCCAGTCGTAAAACATTAAGAACATATTTATATTTTATCAATAATTTTCTGCCTTTTTGCAAGCACAAAATAACACACAGTGAAAATTCTATATAATTGTACTAAACAAATAATCAATTGTACATTTGGTATAAATAAAGATTTCCAATATACCTCAGAAACTGAAATTATGACACGAAAATGAAGAATTTCTGCATAATATTTGTAGCGAAGCCATAAGTAGCTTACCCCAATCTATTTCTATTATTTCAGTAGTTACGCCTTTTCTCCACATTCTGCGAAAAATAAGTCACATAATGTACATAAACGTAGAATTATAGTATGTCACTCGTTACTTGAAAAAATTAGGAGATTGTCAGCAGGTAAATTATCCGACATGTGTTTCAATCTTATTTGAAGAAATGAGACTTCCTATTTCTCTCTCCCTCTCTTTCTGTCTCTGTCTCTCATGGTAGGGAACCATTCGTTTGATTACAAGAAACCTTTTCTGTTCTTCCCAACGTACCTGTTGAACATACAGCTATAGTTACATGTCGCCTGCCAATTATTACAATTAAATATTGTAGTATATAGATTCACTTAATCCTCAGTTATTAGTAGAGACCTGAAAAATTCGCGAGTTCAATGACCTGCAGGCTAGACTACAGTCTTTATGCACAAATATGCCGACATCAACTGCACACTGGTTGTCTGCTGTCGCAATGGAAGGCAACAACTGGACACTGTTCTCCAGGAGGTGTCAAACACTGTGTGGACCAATAGCTAAAGTTATATGAACACGTGTGTTTTGAAGTCTAGCTTGTCTCGAAATGAACCCGAGAATTCTTCAGGTCCTCAGTTATTAGTTACAAACTCTTAAAATGTATACTGCAATACACTAACACCATCCCAGGTGCCTGACAAAAGTGAATCGAAACTCGCTTTCCCCACAGTCTATAACTGGCGAGCCTCCCTCTCTAGCCTCGCGATGCTTGCTGACTACACTTGCTATGGTCATCGCGTCGTCGCTCGTGACTTTCCCACGGCACCATACGCCTGGTGGTGATGGCCGTACAAGGCTCCCGACTCTCCGAACATTTTCTTCTCCTCACCTACCCTATTACTAAGTGTCAATTGTGAGCCCGAGGTAAGGACGGGAGCTAACTGCGTCTCAGGGCAAGCCCATTCAGCCTGGTTCACATGTACCTACGCCGATCATGACAAACAGACAGAGCAGGCAGGACCGATGGGTTTCTGCCTAGCCATTTTTCTGATGAATTCGACATTTCTCTAAAACAAATTATAAATATCAAACTAAAATTCTGTCGTCTTTCTATTCCAGTTTATTAATTCCATCATAGTGCGATTTATTTGCTAAATGATTTTTAAGATATTGAAATTTTACTGTCCGCGCGCCACCTCTGAAACCCTGGCAGGAATGCGACCTTGGAACAATAAGCCGGCCACGCTATACGAGTGTACTATCGTACAAAGAAAACATTCACTCACCTCAAGGCAGCGGGGTCGCTAATGGTGAACCCGGATTTTCTTGTTCACTGCTTGAACTGCACGCGCCTGATGCACTGGAGGAATCACGACTGTCGTCAAGACGTACAACGATACTGCCAATTACATCTGATACAACACCGTCCTTTTCCCAGTATTCAATCTCAAGCTTCTGTACGTGAACACAGTACCCTTCCCAGCCGGTCTTGGTTACACTGTCTATCGCTTTAATAGTAATCTCTCGGAGCTTCTGAAGAGACAAATCTCCGGTTACATTTCCTGCACGCACTACCCGCTTCGCCTTCGCCCAAGCGAGCTCAATAGCGTTCAGGTCGCACATGCATGGGGCCACGGTGTGTCCCAAATATATCAGATGCGTGTCGAATTTGTACACTTTCTCTTTAGGTTTCGCGTGTTCCACCTCGTTCCGCATCGACATGTGACAAGTTATGCCTTTGTTCGTTAACCATGTTAACATATCTGCTTTCACAGAGTACTTTGTAGATGGCTTGACAATCTGCGCGCAATGATACGGTGCATTATCTAACACTACTACACATGACTGCGGGAGGTTAGGAGCAAGCTTTTCGGTAACCCACTTTATGAAATTAACACAGTTCATTTGGCCGTGATGGTCGCCACTGGCAGCGCCTGCTTTATAGACAAGGAGAGCATTTTCGATAAATCCATCAATACCCCCAGCGTGTACTACAATTAACCGGTTACCAGTATCCACATTAGCTTGTATGCCAAACACTTCTTCATGTTGCCAACATTTACCAAACTTTAAATTACCGTCTATCCATGTCATGTCTATGCGGGTAATTAGTTCCCCACCTTGTCTGCGCTCTTTCAACTAGATAGTCGTGGCGCCAAGATACGATGTCAGGTTTCTCAGTATCTTTCTGTGGCTTTGCGATTTTTTCCACCGAAAACCTAGTTGTTTTACCACCTTACGCAACGAAGTATGCGACCACGGGAAGTCTATTTCCTCCTTTACCACGGGCAGTAATTTTGCAATTGTAGAGGCATGTTTTTCCTAAATATAAAAATCCTGAATCGTCCGCCGAATTACACATAGTTCAAAGTCATCAATATTCGCGACTGTATGTTCCGGCCTAGTTTTCCGTCGTTTACCCGGCGTGTGCAAGCTACCGCCCTCCCCTCTGTTACCTAGTTCTTTCTGTTCCTTCCGTATCTTTTTAATTAACGTCTGCGACACTCCAGCGTAGTCTGCAGCTCTTGCTGTCGCCTGGTTTACTGCGAGAGCATAACGTTTTTGTTTCTCTTATTCATCACACTTTGCAATTATATTACTTAGGATTTTCCGGCCCTCGGAATGCACGACGGTGTTTTTCTTCCGGACAGACATAACACTCGCAGCAGCGATGTTCACGACACTTCGGAGCTAAATGTGTTACTACGGATAGTACCATACTCCCCACTCCCCGCTGTCACTCACTGTCTTGCCTTTCCCTATTCTCATACCCCGCGGTTTCAGAGGTGACGCGCGGACAGTATTTTACAACGAAAAATATTTTTCAATTTAGTGCTATCTTTCGGTCATTTTCGAACAACGTTTATTTAATACAAATGTTGAATAAAATTATCGTTTATATTCACTTATGTCATTATAATCCTATACATTTACACGAATACACGACAATTGTTCAATATATTAGTAGCATAAAATATGTGAACCAGCTGACTTCTTCTGGGAAATATCGGCGATGTCTGCTCTTTCCGCGAGCAGAAAATATCGGCGTGAGCTCAACTTTTCTGCTCGAATCGCGCAGAAACCGAGGACGACTTCTCGTTGGCTGTTCTAGTCTTCCGTTCTGTACGATCTACGTGATCGGCGTAGATGTGAACCAGGAATTACGTCTATAAGGGAAGGAATCCATGCAAGGAGACATGCATCACGGCAGAGAGGGACTGGGCTGCAATGGCCGTGATTGGGGCCATGGCTGCCTCCCTGAGTGTGCCTACAGTTAACCTAAAACTAAAGAGTGAACGGGGGGGGGGGGGACCCGGCATAGGCACCGTAAAAACTCTCTCGGCAGAAAATAATTCAAAATTATTACATGCATTAGAGAAATGCTATGGGAAACACGGAAACAGAGTGTATGGAAACATCCTCTTTATTAGTGGGGAAGAAAGACTGGAAAAAAGGGGACGGACATCTTACTCTCCAAACATACCTACACGCCGTGGCTTATACAGTTCAGCTGACCTGGCTCACAATCAGTGCTGCCACTCGCAGATTTATAAAAAAAAAAAAAAAAAACCCACATTGCCTACTAGGAAAAAAACGTTATCTAAAAAAAAACCCAAATCACAAATTACCTGAAAAATTTAATTAAAATGTTATATTAGATCAATTTCGGAAATACGTTTCAATTTTTCGATACTGAATTGACTTTTTTTTTTTATGTTATTGTCAGTAAAGACGTAAACAGAAAACATCACCATATAAGATTTTAATGATACCATTTATTTTCAGATGGCGGTGAACTTAGTTCACTCATAATTACTGTCGCAAAAAATATTTACAACTTCATAACAACTTCTGCCACAAAATTTTACATCTTGCAAGCAAGATGCACAAAAACAAAAGGAGGGGGAATAAAAACTATAAAAAATTAAACATAACTGTACCAAAGACTGCATAACACTTCACGAAGACGGTAAATAAACGAAAATAAGTTGCACTCAAAACTTACAGCCACTGATATTGCCAACGTGCTAATATTGTAAATGTCGCAAAGAACTAATCGAAACACCAAACTCAAGCGTCTGTGTTTTTGTGTATTGCGTACTATCAATTATTACTGTTTTCAAGTTGTTAGAATAAATGTTATGGTGTATGAGAACAGCAGTTCCAAATTTAAGAATTTATTGAATAAAACCCAGATTTGTTCAGATGGTAATTTTAAAAATCCAGAAACCACGAGGTCAAGAAAATTCGTGCAGTGACTATCCAAGGCATTCAATCTTCCAAGGATTGACTAACATTAATCCCGATAGCGCTACTGTAGTTCGTGTTAGCTACACCGCGGCTCTTTTTGTTGTAACACTGCCCGCTTTTACCTCGTTACCTCCTGTGTCAATCCCCCCCCGGTATTGTCCAATTGATATAAGTGGTCTCAAATTTGACAGACAATGTGACCAACCTACACACTATGTAAACAGTAAATGCTCTCGCTCCTACTGTATTGTATCAGCTGATGAACTGCTGCGGGATCCGTGTTGTTAGGTCGGCTATTTTGATGATGTCTTTGGAAGAAAATATTACTCGGAACTAAAAGTTGTAATTTAAAATCTTGATTATACTTAGAATGTTTATGATTTAAGTTATGTTTCTAAAGCAATATTAAATTTTCTTGGCTATTAGTAACGGGACTTTAAAAACATGTTCACCATTTATGACAGAGTATGTCGACACGTACGAGCAGTAAACGTTTCCAGCCAATGGCTAGCCATGTTTATGTTTCCAGCCCAGTGAAGGCAGTTGTGCGTGCGCTTTTTTCTCATCGTGTTTATTATACAAATATCGTATTGGTGCTGTCGGAATATTTAATAGGGTGCTAATTAGTTTTTATTTGCTTTTTCCAAACGTAATTGGTTTTAGGTACCGTTGTAGTGCGTTTTGTTGAGTGAAATGTAATATTAATCGCCACGTCGTTAAACTGCTCGTTCCGCCATTTTCCTAACCACCTTCCACAATGAAGTGACACGAATATGATTTCCGTATATAAGTTTAAGTTTGTTCGTATCAGGAAACGTGCGCAGTGTTGATTTTACTGAATTATTTTGCAAATAAATTATTTAATGCTAGTGACGAACAAACGTGATTTTAGTGAAGTAAACTCGCAAGGATTGTCATAGAAAAACACGTGTTCAAGAGGTTACAACAGTAAGATAGCGTGTTTTGTCAACGTATTTGTAAACCCTTAATATATAATTATTGAAATGCACGTGGCCTGAAAAATGCCGCACTTTCTACACTTTTGTAGTGAGTGAATAACATTTGCTTGTCTACATCGTAAATTCGAGTGTAAGGTTAACTTCGGTCAAAGTGTGCGCGTGTAGATATTGCTGCATCTGTACAAATACGAACAGCGACGTGTGTATCGCGTTTTGTATTTTCATTATATTTATCATTTCGATGTTAAATAATTTAAATGTTATTTCCATACGAGCAAATTTTTCCACTGCTCCATCAAAACAATATGCAACTCAAAATGCCACACACTCATGCCGAAATCACATAGCCCCGACCAACACAGCACGACACGACCAAAAACGCAACCATGACACATTTCAATGTGACTACTTGAATTTACAGCAAAACCAACTCCACGCTCTCTGCATTTAAACTAACTATTTATAAGGTGCTGATAGGCTACGTTAATCTCAAAGGCGGTGAACAAGAGGAGCATTTGTAATATATAATGCTGACAAATTGGTATCGCTAATGCATACAAAAGTAAAATATAATTATTTTTAAGAGTTAGATACAGTAGTTGTCAATTAATTTTTATTTTAAGCTGCGTGTTTACCATTGTAGGGAAAGCTTGCAATACTATTTCATTTTTGAATGTTGTACATTCTGTGCGTCGTGCCGCACGACACGACGAAGAATAGAAATAATTTCTAATCCAAAATTGCTGGTCGGACGACAGAATCAGTCGGGCTTACGACGATCTCTCTTGTATTTCATTGGCTGTCGGATGTCGTGTCGTGTGCGCGTGGGGGCTATGTGATTCCAGCATCATATGAACATCAAAATAATCCCATCTCACGAAAGACGATAAACTAAAGCCTCCCCCCCCCCAAAGCCAAATTTTTCCTTTTTCCCTCGAAATAAAATAAAGATGATACCCTAATTAGGCCCATATTTCATTGCTATGATCATTTCTCTGTGTTATTATTGATTTAAACCGTCTGTTTTTTTTATGTATTACGTACTATCGATTATTACTGTCTGTAAAGTTGTTAGAATAAATTTTATGGTGTATGAGAACAGCAGTTCCAAATTTAAGAATTTATTGAATAAAATCCAGATTTGTTCAGATGGTAATTTCAAAAATCCAGAAACCACGAGGTCAAGAAAATTCGTGTGGTTCTGGAGTGTTTCAAAATGTAAAGCTTACTGGCCATACAAACTTGTAAGTTGTATCACTTATATTTTTTTAGAACGTGCATAAAATTTGTCAAACTTGTTACGCAGGGATACTTGTTAGAAAATAAATTTAATGGTTTTTCCCTGTTTTTAAAGGCTGCATTTGAAAGTAACATAATGGCATGTAGGTTTCAACGTTGGAGGCTTTCATAAACGTTTTGGGCATTTTTGTTTTGCAAATTAAAACCGTTCAACATAAACAGGATTTACATTGCAAATACAATTTTTTTGATATCAAGTAAATTACAACATGTTTATCAAACAAAATTCTTTATATTTAAGCACCCAACGAAGGTGCTCCGACATCATAAAGAAGTTTCTCATGCGTCCGCAAAAACTGCGACATTCCAAAATTCATCGCTAAGGAAAATTCACTTTATGATGTCTTCAATCTTGGGTAGGTGGAGCACATTTTTAGTGTGTAAGTAACATGTTCGTTTGATATATTGTTGCTGTAGGTCACGTCTGCTTCTCTAGAGCGCTTTGTAACATCTCTGAACTGAAATACAGTTTTTCATTTGGTACCCGAGAACAAGCCTAGGGCTCTATTTACAATTCTGAGGAGGGAGGTTGTGCAACTGAACTTCAGTGTAAATATCAACACTGAGTTAGTCAGAAAAAAGTTTTTATTTGCAGCATGACAATCTGAACACGTAGGTATTTGAGAAAAGTTATTAAAGTATTTTGTATGTAGGCCTGCAATACTTAACATTTGAGTTACTAAACGAGAGATATTAAAATTACTGAAATTAAGTACCATTTACTTAAATATTATTTTGGCTACCTACATCCTGAGAATTATAACCACCATTCAAGTATTAGGCTGTACAGAGTTTGTTGTCATATCATACCACAAAGCTGAATTATGTACTTTTAATGCAATATTAGGCATAGCCTGTATGTAAGAATGTATACTGTCTTTGAAAAGAATGCGTGGAAGAAGGGGGGGGGGGGGAGTATTTCGGTATTTGTGCAGTCATGGTGGTGGGGGGAGGGGTCCTTCGTATTTGGTGTTCGTGAAAACCATGCTACATTTTTATGTTCATAAGAACTTACTTCAGGTAAGTGTGACAAGATTAGATGTCATTAATATATTTAGAGTATATTCAAAAACAGTAATATATATTTTATTCATTTGGCAGTCAAAATACAATTTCATTTTCGTGCATCCTGGTTACAAATGTCTTGCAAGGTAAAAAAAAAAAACATAAATTTACAGACTTGAGATGTTATTCATTCACATTAAAATTTATAAACTAAAACAAAATCGGATTGTTGCCAACCTGCAACTGTTTGAACAGCCCTTCACAGCTTCTAAAAGTCATTTGGGAGGAGGCACATGCAGTTTGTACAAAAACAGGCAGTCATATGTTGTTTGTTTACAAATACTGGCAGTCACATTGCGTTTGTTTGCAAACAGAGTCACCGTCAATGACAGTTCAGGTGTGGTGGAAGGATACATAGCCACCCAGATGCCATTGGCACTACTTTCTTAGAACTGTCAAATTTGAGACCACTTATATGAATTGGACAATAAATTCTACCCAGTAATCACGAAATGCTAAAAAAAAAAAAAAAAAAACACATGCAATGTCATGGAATTGTAGCTCGCGGTTATAAAGAATACTTAGCACCGAAGACAGCTGATAATTTTTAGAAGAGTGATTTGAAGTGTGAAACTCCAGTTATTATACATATCATCATTGCCATTTTTCCGCGTTTGAAATCCAGGCTCATAAGGAATCAATAGGGCTGATACACTCACACAAATCAAGTTTCCAATCGTTATTGTGTAGCAATTCTGGGCGCTTCAGTGGGCGTGTATAATTATTTACGTGACCGTCGAGAACAAGTTAGTTTACGAGCAGATAGCTCGGCAGGTGTCCACTCATTTTGAGCAAAAAACCTTCTGAAACAGCTTGATGTCACGTTCGGAAGACTCTTTCTGAACTTTTCATACTTTGAAAGTTCCTTGACGTTTGGATGAATCATTCATTGCGTAAGAGCCAATATAAAAAGCGAGTATTCTGAGATCCCACAAATATAATACTAATCTAGATAATCTGCAGAAAATGGGACTACGCATTACATGCGAGGCTATGATTTCATGAATAAAAGAAATTACGTTCATGTCGATGTAGTCATTATAACTTTACATAAACCATGAAATGTGATTTTCTCGTAAGAAAAGTGTTAGGAAAAATTTGCTTAAAGATAGTATGAATATACAATTATTAATTTGCGAAGAATTTGTGCCTTAAGTCGTACACTGTCTAAAATAAAATATCGTGCCAATTTAAACGCATTATGCGCACCATTTCAATGAGTATACTATACCATTTAATTTTATCTAAAATGCCTATTGTGTCAATGATATAGGTTCTGTACGTATTTACAGTGTTCGCTACACGAGTTGACTGCGTGTTGATTTTTATGAAAATAAATATATCCATCTTCTGAATAGCTGATTTAAACATTTGTCACATGCCGGTGTTTATATTGAGGTACGGTGAAAGAATGCACAACGGGCTGACATTAGAACGTATGGAGGGCTTCGGAAAATGCTCACATTAAGCGTATATGCCATAAATGGGTTTAATAAAATCTATTAAATATTTTTTATGTAAATTATTTTTTTCATTATAGAAATAGTCAACATTTTGTTGTCAATTTCTAAATGTGGCTATTGAAACAAATATTTTTGTTGAAAGGTGTGCAAATCTGCAAAAATCTCTATAGGTAAAGGTTGTTCACAATAAAGTAAACACTTGCGAAATCAACCTTAGAAAAATGTCACTGCTCCTACTTGCATACATTTTAACGGGTGCATTGAGTGACATGTGCCCAGTACAGTTGGTAACGATGGAGGGAAAGTAGTTCCATGTCTAAGCGTCAAATTGAAACTGTTAGGCAAACATTTGTCATAACTTAAATTATTTCCTCTCCTTGCTGTTTTTTTTAACTGCATCTAAGTATTAAACTAGCAGATTTGTACAATATTTCCTTTTCTAATAATTTTACAATTTCACTTGACCGACGTATGAGTAAAATGATGAGGTCCACGGCAGTCTTCATATTACATAACGTGGAAGAGTACACCACGTGCACACAAGTAGATCTTAAGCAGGGCTTTCAAAAGTGCTCAGTTCAACGTGAACAGCCTATATAATCCCTCTGTTTACGTTATTGATTCTGCTGTAAGACAATTATTTAAACCATATCGACAATGTTATCTTTGGAGAACCGATTGCTGTATTGAAACCCTCTAGCCACCGCTTAAAGTTCTGAAGAACCGGAACACACTCGAAGCTTGCTTATGTATGTTATACTGCCATCGCAATGCTTTCTTAAGGCGATATTACACGATACCAGATTCCATAAAAGCTTGTGCAATGTGTGCCATAGCAGCCGGTATACGGGCTAGTGTGGCACCCGTCATGGCATTTCCCGCCTTGTAAGGCCAGATTTCGTACAAGGTTTGGTAATTGGACACGTCCTATTTTTTGTGGCAGGTTCCACACCGACTTTCGTACCTGGCCAATCACGTCGCAGTTTCAGAGCGTAGGGCGCTCCCCGTGGCTACTACTTGAAACGAGTTGATGAAGGAACCGAAAAGGACGCCTACATCTCAAATATACATCCGTGAGGTTGAAACTCTTCCAAATAGTTTTAAGATACTACAACGACGAGTAATATTGGCGATGACAAATTTTAATTACTGTTTGAAATCGTGCTTAATATTTAAAACATTAACTAATCTATGAAAATAATAAATCTAACTGTTAACGTATATAATATACATAAACCCAATATCTAGCGTTTGAACTGGCGGTATAGTGATTAAGTCACGGCGCCCGGGAATAACATGTACCTGTCAGGGGCGAATTCGATACTCCACTGAATCCAAGTTTTTTGTATCATTAAATTTTACATTCGGATAATATCCCGGTACGTAAATAAAAAACTATTTTTGCAACCGGTCAGTAATTTTAGACAAAATTAAAAATAACCCACTCGTACTCTAGTTGACTTCATGTCATTTTTAAGAAAATGTATTAAACTATCCCACCGTATGCACACGCGTATGACACCTGCAGTAAAACGGTGGCTGGTCGAGACCATAGACTAAAGATGAGGTAGACAGATCTCTCTGGCTGCGCACAACCAATCTCCGTGTCCCAACATTGAACTGCTTTTCTGCCAACACGTCTAGCGAAAACGGCATGGTTTGTATTTTAGGTTAGAAAACTGATTTGTAAACAAATGCTTTGAGGTATATGTATACGCCCTCTTACCCAATTTATAATGCATGTTGATTAAATTCGAATTGGCAAAAATATTTCATTCGTATAAAAGAGCTCGTCATTTGAAAATCAAGATATAAAAATTACGTTCATCATCGTAGACCATGTGACTTTGACAGTTGTGTTCCTTTTGGGTAGGTCAATGTTGGGTACATGCCGCAGAAGACGAATAAGTGGTCTACCTCATATTTAGTCTATTGTTTCGACCATGTGTGCATGATCTAAGAGTATAACAAGAACTATGCTCGTAAGTTGACCGCTAGCATTTCATTGTAGCAACGTCACAACTGAGGGATGACGCTGCAGTCATCAGTGCAACTGCACTGATGAGGTAGACAGCTTATTCGTCTTCTGCACATGCGCCCAACATTGACCTACCTCAAAGGAACACAACTGTCAAAGTCACATGGGCAACAGTGATGAAAGTGTTTATATTGTGATTTTTTTAAATTACAGCTACTATATATACATTTACCAGTTTGAATAAAATCAATCTGCATTAAAAATTGGTTAGAGGAAGTATGCATAACATCTTAAAACATTCTTTTACAAATCAGTTTTATAACGTAAAATACAAACCATGCCGTTTTCGCTAAACGTGTTGGCAGAAAAGCGGTTTAAAGTTGGGACATGAGATTAGTTGTGCACAGCCAGCGAGATCGGTCTACCTTATCTTTAGTCAATGCACTGCACACGAACGGCTCATTCCAGCAGGGTCGTGAGTTTAAAGAAAACATTCTTTCATCTTCTATTGTCTTTTGTTACCTGCGTACCTAATTTCCGCACTATAATCAACCAATTGACATTCAACTTTAGGTTTAGAAGTACTTACTAAGTAATGAGCGCATAGTCACTTCCTTCATAACAGAAAAATACATTTTCCCGTATTGTTGTGCGGCTGACAACGCCAACTGTTTATTACTGAGCCATCTTTATTTGCCACAGAGTAAGCTTATTGGGAACTAAGTTTCGCAGTGACGACTGAAGCAAAACAAAACGTCGCACACTGCGGTCTCTAGCGGACGGGCCCCGAACAATTCCAAGCAAACAGCGGCAACCCGGCATTTATGTAATATGATATTTGAGGTAGGAAAATAAATAATACGGTAAACATAATACCTAAGACTGTTTGCGATGAAGTTAGCACTTTAGAAATGAACCTTGGAAAAAATTCACTGCCCCTGCATGCATATATTTTAATGGGCGCACTGAGTGACATTCGCACAGTTAAGTTGGTAGCGATGGATGGAAAATAGTTCCACATCTTAACGTCGAATAAAAAGTGTTAGGTAACCATTTGGGATAACTTAAAATTACTTATTTCGCTTTCTGCTTTTTCAGTGCATCGAAGTGTAGAAATGAATAGATATGTAAAGTATTTACTTTCTTAATAATTTCACAATTTCATTTGACCAACGCATGAATAAAGTGATGAGACCCATGGCAATGTTAATTTTACATAAGGCGGAGGAGTACACAACGTGTATACAAGTAGATCTTAAGTAGGGTCTCCAAAAGTGCTCATTTTACCGTGAACAGCCTATAAATATACATTTGTATAGGCTGTTCACGATGTGAGCACTTTTGAAATCAACTTTACAAAAAAGTCACTATCCCTACCTGCGTACATTTTACCTGGCGAACTGCGTGGCATGCGCCCAGTGAAGTTGGTAACGATGGATGGGAAGTAGTCCCGTATCTTAACGTCGAATAAAAAGTGCTAGGTTACCATTTGTGATAAATTAAATAATTTCTTTCACTTTCTGTTTATTTTAATGCATCGAAGCGCAAAATGAGCAGACTTCGAAAACGTTTTCTTTTGTAATAATTTAACAGTTTCACTTGACCGACGCATAAATAAAGTGATTCTTACATAAGGCGGAAGAATACACAACGTGCATACAAGTATATCTTCTACATAGCTTTCAGAAGTGCTCATTTTACCGTGAACAGGCTATACTAAATATGTTAACTATTATATTGACAGAAACATATCAAATGTAAGAAACTATAGCCTGTGGATTTTCGTCGGGGGAAAGTAACCACAATTTAGTATAAAACTGCTAAACTTCAGGATGTAGGGGAATATATAATTTTTTAAAAAAGGAAAACGTATGTCTGTAAGTTTATTTTGTTTTTTACGTATCTGATTTTTTTTTTTTTTTTTTTTAACGAAGCTTGTGACTTCCATTTAAAAAAAAAAGCGAACTACTTCTGAAGAAGATCAAAGAACCTACATTCCGTATTTACATATTAGTAATTAAACTAAGAACGCAGAGCAGAAATAATTTTTGCTACAAATTATTTAAAAAGAATAAACTCAAATGAAATGCTTAAACACAAATTTTGGTATGCATAAACCTAGCTACTTTTATACAGGAACCATTTTACCATCACCATTTTACGTTCGCTACGGACAATGTTCACAATTCTTGTACACGAGATTGTAAATCATGGATGTGAACACACGACATTTTATCCAACGAACGCAAACTTCCGGTTTTATTTATTATACCGATAGGAGCAAAGGAATTTTACCATGGCAATAGCTATGGTTGCGGTAATGTTTATTTAGATTGTAGCACGACCTTCATTGAATAACAACCCTTATCTCCGTTGCTACCTTGGTGGCGATTAGGCGTTTTGTGCGTGGCTCAGTACAGCTTCAATGTGTTTTAAGACTGTTCACGGCCAAATTATCACTTATGATGGCGTTCCTTATGATATACTTGTATGCTAGGTGTGTATTATTCCGCCTTATGTAAAATTATCATTTCCACGGGCCTCAGCACTTTATTCATACGTAGGTCAAATGAAACTGTAAAATTAATAGGGCAGTAAATATTTTAAAAGAAATAATATAAGATATCACAAAAGGTTACCTAAACCTTTTTATTCGACGTTAAGATATGGAACTACTTTCCGTCCTTCGTTACCAACTTTACTGGAATGCATGTCACTCAGTGCGCCCGGTAAAATATGTGTAGGTAGGGCCAATGACTTTTTTCTTAGGTTGATTTCAAAAGTGGTCACTTTATAGTGAACAGGCCTTAGTAAGACTAATTCTACTTAGGTTAGGAACAAAACGAGTTTTCGTATGGGAATTTGGCATAGGGAAAATTTCTGCCTCTAGGTGCGCAGTGTTACAAAGAGATCACTTTTAATTAAAATTTCAAGCTACGTGAATAATAAAAAAGAAATATGTAACTTAGGCCGCGGTTACACGGGATACACAGCTACTTCACTTTAAACAAGTTCAGCTATTGAAGAGGTTACATTACCTTCCGATAGCAGTTGTTTCTCGTTCTAAGTGAACAGTTTTCATAAGTAGTTTCGAACGACTTCTCTTCTCTGTTGCGCTCCTATTGGCTGCTTCGAAGTAAACAAGCAGTGTAATAAACATTGCTGAATTTGGCGGGAATTCCTGCACTTGTTGAATTAACAGAAGTTTAAGGTTGAACGTACTAATACCCACCCATCATAACATTACAGCAAAATTGTAGGTTTCATAACAATTAAAAAGATCATTAGTGATAAATGTTGGAGGCTATTATAATTAAATTTCATACATCTTAAGTTCCATTATTGTTGAGGTTAGAATTCCCGTTGATATCATTCTGCTTTGGGTGCGTAACCGCTGAAACACGTTCTTTTATTAAACTTGTTCAGACATGGCTACCGAATGTATTTAGCTGAATGTGTTTAACAGTACTCGTGTAACCGCGCCATTCGTTACGAAGTTATTTTATATTTTATTTATGATTATCGCATTTATTTTTTTTCTTTTCTAACGTAGAAAGTGGAGAAAATTCGTTACACGTGCGACACTAGCGTTACCTAGTGGCGAAAAATTGTAGTTGCCAAACTAAAAGCTTCCCAACCTGAGTAGAATAAACGTTAGTTTTATGCAGGCGAGGCCTGTTAAAGAACTGTGGCGTCGTCGTGTAAGTTATAATAATGATAGAAACGTTACCATATCCTGACTTACGTTTGAGTGGCCGTCTTGGTTCCAAAGTCGTTTCCTCTGCATCCACCGCGAACGTGCGCGTCTAAAATGGAACTCCGCAACTGGTATCGCACCGTGCGCGTCTTTGTTCCTCGGAGTGGTCGCTAGAATGCGCTGGTGACGACGTCGTATGATGGTGAGAAACCCTGTCCTGTCTGTGCGTCTGCTAGGGGCGGGCGATAAGGGCTGACCTTCGCAGGCGGATCGTATGGCCGCCCCGCACATCCAGATCACGTTTTCAAGTAGTCTAAAGATTTCGATATGTATGTAGCGCGTGTGTGCGAGGATGGAAGAAAGATGGAGGTCAAACAATTGAGTATGTCACTCACTCTGATGATGGGACAAACGCATAATTTTGTAATTCGAATGAATCTATTACGATTACTTTTTTTAAAATCAAATAAATAATCGGTTTAGACAATCGATTGTCTTGTTATAATCCATATATAAGAATTGACCGCAAATAAACCTACTGTAGAATTCTATAAACTTTTTTAAAACTATTCTCACCAAAAATGCTTCTATTTCTTTTTAAGAATTTTTGCTATCTTGAAAATGTTTTTAAAATAAAATTTTATGTTTTTAATAAATGTGAAACGTGTAGGTATCTGCAATGTTTTGTTTTGTTTAAGTATAAACATCTGAAAATCGTGAATAAGCGAATTGTTTTAAAATAATCGATGAATGGATCGTAATTAAATAATCGTATAATCGATTATTTTACAAGCGATTTTCCCATCACTAACTGTAGGAGTGCATCCAAAAACTCTAGAAGACAAGCGACTTTTGATCGTGTGTTAATGGTTCGGCCAGAAATTTTCGTTTACCAGTCAAGTTACAAAGAAGAAAAGCAGGAGGCAGGGAGGCAGTTGGGGAGTTATATGGGAAAGTTATATTGTCAAACAAAAAAAAAGAATGTTTAATGGAATTTTAACTTTTATGAAAAACGGAAAGTAAAATAGGTACTTAACTACTGCTTTCTAGAGAAAGGGAGGAGGGGGACAATCTTTTTAGGCCTTCTATGCTATCCCGGCCTAGGTACGCTACAGCCTACTTGTTTAATGTAGAAAATGGAGTTCGGCTTTCCTCGACGCACAAAATTTCCGTGGATATACGCTTGGTTAGCGGACATCGCACTCCCAAACTAAGGAGATTGTATAAATAGTGTACCTTACCGGTTGCCATTTACAGTTTTTGTCGAAAGCGGGAGGGGGTAATATTTTTTTAAGTGAACTCGATACTTTTGGAGATTTGGTATAAATACTATAATGGCATACGATTAAAAGCTAAAATAACATGCACGTCTTTCTTAAAGATATAAGTTCCATCTAAGTCGTATAATAAAGTAATAACAATGGAGATGCGTGTGGTTAAAGTATTTTAAAAGATGGAACAAATCCAATAAACATCATTTAATTTTACTATATGTTTTTAGCATTCAGTATATCGTAGTCATCTGTGGCCTCGTTATTATAATTTGTACGTGGGAATGATTTGCTTTTAAAACATGTATTCCTACTATTCAGGGAGGTACATTACTTTCCTTAGCAAAGAAATAATTTTTGTTACACGAGTCAAAAAATATAAGTGGGAGAATTCCCTGAATTCCCCCTCCCCCTCCATAATTGATCCGTACACTACTCTATGCATAGTATAAAACAAAGGCGCCCGGCCGCGTGTGTCTGTGCATTCGGCTAAGGCTTCTAAACTACTTAATGGATTTTGATGCGGTTCCACCGTCATTGAGAGAATTTTTCGAGGAAGCTTTAGGTATATAATACATTAATATGTAATATAAGTATAGTAAAGGAAAGGTCGTCGTTTTCTAATCAAGTCGGAAAAAGCCGCTTTTCGGGTGCTTGCATGGCTTACGCTGACTAAATCATAAGAGATACATCAAATGAATGTCCTATGGAATAGTAAATCTCAAAAAGGTCTACAAAAATATCCGCAACAGCATATGTTTATCTTCTAAGGATTGCTCACAGTAACATTTTTTGTCTTTTAGGATTTCACTTACGAAAACTTTGTGAACGTCACAGTATTAATCCTATGTTAGTTACCAACATTTAGTGTATATAGTCACTGTAAACCTATACAACGCCATATTTGTAAATCGCACCCGAGCGAGGCCGAGGCGGGTCGCTAGTACTGTATATAACTTTCCTGGTCCAAACTCCCCATCTCACGTGACAAAATAATATGGCGACCAGACGTCCTAATTTTCGCAGGACAGATATATATTTTTAAGCACTGTCCTGCGGGATGCGAAACGCCAAATAAAGTCATGAAATGTTCCTTCTTTAACCAAGTGTCCTGCGAGAAGTCCTGCTTTAGACACGCAAAAAACCCACTGAAAATTGATATTATTTACACGTGGTAAGTTTTATGAACTGGTTTAGCAAAATAACACCTTATTGCGTGTCATTCATTCAAAGGAAGAATAAATTTCAAATAATTTCGCCGACCTCCCGTGGCGCAGTAGGTTGGTGCGCCGCCGGTCTGTGCGCTGCCGAAGATTCTGGGTTCGAATCCTAGGCAAGGTACGGTTATTAAAGTTAAGTCGTACGTTAGTATGTAAGCCGCCCCGTGATAAGCGTTCAGTCATGACTCCGTGGGACGTTGATGAGCTCCTTCCTATTCAAAGCATTCTATATGTTAAAATGTTCTTCTCGTGTTTGTAAGCTAGGAGTTAAATTGCAGTAATGATTTTGATTTACATCTTGGGTGCACGCTTTGAATTTTTCAGTCCCATTAGCTTGCATTTGCAGTACTATCATTCCTTTTATTAAAATCTAGTCTATACTAACAAATAAAATTGAAGTATCAGTCTGTTATGTCAAAATTAATACCAATATCTAAGCGTAATATGCTATTTAAACGATGTTGAAGAGTAATGAACTGTTTTTTAAATTTTTGTCTGCTTGCCTGTCTGTATGTTTGTCCAGAATAGGCTCAGGAACAGCTGATCGACTTTGATAAAAACTTTCAGAGATTATAGAGTTTATTTCAATTTAAAATATGTTCTTTATTTCATCTCGATATCTCAAATGGTTATGAAGTAAATTATTTTTTTCATACAATTTTCTTTATGTTTCAAATGTTATTTCTTTTGCAAAAGGGTTATTGTCAAAAAGCATTGTTGAAACAAGAAAGTTTTTTTTAATGATAATTGATATAATACGCATCATAGAGAAAAATATATTAGTTTTTTGGAAAAACACAGTAAAATAACATTATTATAAAACAACGAACACTAACACGACGATAAAACTATTTTCGATAATACAGTAACCATTTTTCAAACCAATTTTATAGGTATTTATTTCAATAAATCCATTAAACCTGAGCGAAGCGAGGGCGAGTGTATTTTAATAACTCCATAAAAATTGAACGAAAGTGTTATTTCTATTTTAAACATAAAACCTGAGTGAAGAAATGGTGGGTTAAATATTAATAACTCCATAAAACCTAATCGAAGCCAAATTTTATTTGAAACATATGTAAACATAAAGTCCACACGAACGAAGTCGCGGTTACAGCGTTATTATTTGAAGGCAACTTAAAACACTTTTCCTTTGCAATGTGTTTGTCACTGGACCATTCTTTTTATTTGACACGCCCCGGGTAACTCTCCGCCAATACTACTAAAACTTCACAATCGTGTGATCCAATCACATGAAGTTCATTTAGGAAGGGAGTGACTTCGCGTATAGACGGCAGCCAATGGAGAAACGACGCCGGCTCGAGTATATATTTACGAATTGTTTTTCGCTGAATACGACGGAATGCTCTGATAATTTTTTTCGGCCCTCTGGTGGTCTTTCCCACTACACGTGAAGATGAATATTTGCGTGGGACTGTAACTGGTTAGCGAAACCAACTTTCGAAAAAAAATAAATCTCTGCGCAAATTTGAACGTTACGACTGGCATGATCCCAGTAAAGTTGGCAACCATCTTGGAAAAGTCCCGTTTTTTTAATTTACATTTAAAACGTAACACCTAAATTTGTGTTGCCTGAATTTATTAAAATCATCTTATATTTATTTTATTAGACATTGGAATAATAAATAGAATAAAATATTAACCTAGTGATTTTCGTAAAAAATTCGCAGTTAGATGATAGGCGCGTGAAAAAAAGAGATTGGGTTTATAGCAATTTTATAATGTGGAAGAATAATAAATGGGGGGAAAAAATGATATCCAACGCAAGCCTTTCAGAAGTGAATAATTATTGGCGAACGCAAACAGTCTACAGTGACTAGCTTACATGCGTTTACAAATGAAAACAAATAATATATATAAATATACATCATTTTTATCAAACTTTAGTTACGAATATTTGCAGATAAAATGTACCTATTTGTCTGACACTAACGTACATTGTTATGATTAGCCAGAGTATTATTAGTTATAGCCTGTTCGCAGTCAAATGAGCACTTTTGAAAGCCCTGCTTAAGATCTACTTGTATACACGTTTGTGTTCTTCAGCCTTATACAAAATTAGCATTGCCATGGGCCTTCATCACTTTATTCATGCGTCGGTCAAGTGAAACTGTGAAATTATTGGAAAAATAAATTGTCTTCTGTCATGCTTATTTTTACACTTCGATGCGTTAAAAAATTGCAGAAATCGAAGTAAATGATTTAGTCTATAGGCTGTTCACGGTAAAGTGAGCACTTTTGAAAGCCCACTCATTTGGAATAATAGCCAAAAAAAAAAAAGAAGTTTATTAAACTAACCTTAGACGTTAACTTACAAGTGAGGTGGATTATAGACACTGTGATTATTATTCACTTGGCAATATTTACCTATAAAGGCGTTTAAGGGATAAAAAAAAATGGCTGAACGGAAAAAGTAACTAGAGCCTCAAAAGTGCTCACTTTACAGTGGACAGCCTTTATTACAAATGGTTACCTGATACTTTTTCTTCGACGATATTATATGGAGCTACTTTACCCATCATCGTTACAAACTTTACTGAACACGTGTATGCAGGTAGGGGCAGTGACATTTCTCTAAGGTTGATTTCAAAAGTGCTCATTTTATCGTGAGCAGCCTTTATCAATTTCATTCGATACTGCTTCGCCTATTAACGACGATCCCTGTGTTGGTCGTTCACTTAAGCTTGACAGCTGAAGTAGCAGCGCGATGAAGCAAAACGGTGCAGCACAATCACGTGATTTATTCCCATCGCTGCGCGTTTTATTTCACTGTAGCGGGCAGCCGGCAAGCAGAGCGGGCCCATGACGCGGGACGACGAGCGACAGACGCGCCGTTTTGCGACCGTTTCTCCGTGGCTGCTCGGGCCAACGTGTTGCCGTTATTCACCCCGCTAATGAGTCCGGCGCCGAGCATCGTTCTGCGACGGTTTCGATAGCCGATACTGGCGCAGATTAGTGGGGCATTAGAGCGTCGTTCGGCGGCTGGCGTTGCAGGCGTCGAACTCGAGCGTCTCCTACAGGGAGCGTGCGAACGAGCTGTTTTTAGTAGGTGGCGCCCCCAGCGGAGACAGTGTTAGGAACGGAGTGGGAGAGAACGACAAGCAGGCGAGCGGCAGAAAACTGTGCAATGACGTCGCTGGGAAAAACATGCACTACAATTTTCGAAATATTTCAGAAAATTCAATTTTCTTCGTGTAAGTTCCGAAAGTCCACTATAGCGAAAGGTAGAAATTCAAATGAGAATACGCAGATATTAATCATTAAACAACTACCAGAGCATGAAATATACGACATGTGCTTGAGAGGAATGATTATTCACAAGCCCAGTTAAAACTTCAAAATTCAAGAAATTAAAGTATTTTTATACGGTTTTGCTAAATAGCAGGTAGACGTGGTTTTAAAATTGCATTTATTAAAACTCTTTTTTTTTATAATTATCAGTACAAGTATTGCATCATTTAATAATAATTATTATTATTACAATAATAGCCTTTGTTTGGCGCAGTTAAGGCATATTTGTCTTCTCTTAAACTGAACCATTTTTACAATTTACACTTGCTTATTACAGTTTAGACGAAAAAAATAATAGTTCTTCCAAATTAACAAACGCTGCAGAAAATCAAAAGTCGTCACTAGACAGTGATAGAACATAAGTAGAGTCATGCATAAGTACCGAAAAATGTATAAATTTAAGTGGTGATTATTAAGTTTAAACTAGGCCTTAAAACACTGATGATGAACTGGCAGGTGTTAGACCGAAGTATGCACCACCTACACACAAGAATATAGTACATTTGCACAACGCATAAATGTACAACATGCCCACATGCATACACACGTAATATTAGCTCCCTGCAAATCAAATGATGAAATATAACACTAGTTCGTTACAACAACAAAATTGCAGTGACTTATGCTCTTATAATTGAAATACCTATGACAAACTCTTGACAATAATAATAATCACAACACAAGACACTTTAAACTGGAAAAGCGTTTGGATTTCTACGCACATCAGCGTGTCAAAGTGAAAATCAGGTAGGCCCCTATTAAAAATATAATTCCTAAGTTTATTTTAAACATTTTATTGCAGATTGATTTAAATGGAAACATCGTGACAAGCGTCTGTGAATGTAAATCAATTCAGTGTTGGAAATATATTTCTGTATTGTTATTTTTTAATTTATTGCGGGAGGTACACTTCCGAGGCGACCATAGTGCAATAATGGGGAAAACCAAAGCGAGCTCGCGAACATTTTTATTCAAAGGGAGCAAGTTGTTGAAATGTTCAAGTCTAAGTTTTCAATCGCCAGAAATAATGGTTCGATACCCTTGGACCAAAACTACGTTTTATGAATAAATAAAACACGTTAACTTGGACATTTAGAAGCATGTTGAAAAGATTTGGTTGGTCGGGAACATAGGGCTGACTTTTATAAGCAAATTAGGACTCATTACAGCACCGCGCATGAGCGCCACTTTAATTAATTGGGGTTCTTTAACGTACTTGAAGACAAATAGAGGGATATTTATGTGTGTAATTATTATGCAACGTGTAGGCAGGGTTTGCAAACAAACAACTGAATGTGTAGGTGACAGAACACACACTGCAAAATACTAAAAATCACCACAAAAACATCAATAGACTTACATCTTACCAGAATGTTTTCCTTGTATCCAGACTTATCTCCGCCTCCACACAGCTATACATATGTCACACTTTAAATATTTCCTGGGAAAATTAAGGAAACTTACTACCAGCATAACCATCAAAGAAGTCCAAGGGGGAAGTGGAGTCTAATGCAATCAAAATCTTTTCTCAATTTAAATAATGTTTCCAACTTTATATTGCAACCTCGGAATATTTACAAACACCACGCAGCAGTTGGACTAGGATATAAAATTTAAAACTTTGTATGTCTGTCAAAAATAGCAATTATGTGTGTGTGCTTGGAAACCATAATTAAAGTATTTGCAGTTATTAAAAGTCCGTATCAAATTAAAAATGTTTTAGAGTGCAGAAAGTTTGGTTAATGTTCAAATAGTAATCACGCTCAAGCGTTACATTTTACAATAAATCTGCCTGTGCATCTACACTGAATAAAATGTTCCTGGCTATCAATGTGAAAATTCGGTAGAGTAAAATACGAGTTATTATTTCCAGGCACTGTGTGATCAGCAAGAAAGTGTTGTATTAAATGCGTAGTTAACAGGAAACGTCTTTAGCACTCCACCGCTGGACCAACGGCCACTTAGCATGGCGGCGATAAGATACCTTATATTTCTGCGTTATACTCAAAGTTGCAAAGCTCCTAAGCCCTCTTCAGGCAGTTTTAAAACACTATGTCGGCTCTTTACGTAAAACGGAGCATATTTGACGGGGTCAAATTCACTTTTAAATTATAATTTTTCACTGTTCAGACGGAGCTCAGGTCTACCCGACCTGTTACGTTAGTGACCCATCTCAAACAAGATGGAGACCAGAACGTTCTTTCGACAACTCAATTCGGCGTCGGTTACCTGATTTGAATTTACCTGTGTGACATAGGGCTTACATCAGGGTGCATTCCTTATTATTAATATCAATACGTAGTTATCAGCCATTACCGACTTACGCTAATTAACATGTAGCTCAAAACTTAACAATGTGAAAATAAATACGTTATATTCAATAAATGAATAATAGCCTTTCAACTGCTGTGTGTACGATACTAAATATGTAAAAAAAAATTTTAAAAAAATTTTGAATAATAATCTTGTATGTAAAACACGTCACAACAATAGCACTTCTATAAAATAAACATGTGTGTGCTCGTATGCTAGATTTCCATACCACTGTAAGGCTTAACAATACTAATTAGATGTTTTACATAATGGGACGTTACAATAGTGATGGGATATTCACTGGTAAAATAATAGATTATTCGATTATTTAGTTATACTCTATTTATCGATTATTTTGAAACAATTCTATTATTCACGATTTTTAGATGTGTATGATTAAAACCAAACATTGCAGATAACTACATGTTTCGCATTTTTTAAAATATAAAATATAATTTTGATACGACAAATTTTAAAAATAGTAGATATTATTACAAATAAACAGAGAAAAAATTGATGTTAATAGTTTAAAACAAATTTATATAAATATGCAATATTTTCGGTCAATTTTTATGTATGGATTAAAACAATACAATGTAATATTTTTACCAATTATTTGTTCAATTCAAAAAATTATCGTAATCGACTCATTCGAATGATAAAATTATCGATTATCCCATCACTAAAATGAAAAGTGTATTTAAGCGCCAAGCTTCCTGCGTGCACGCCACCAAAAGTTCACGATGGCTGTCGCAAGAGCGCAGCACGCGTCATTCGCACACTCCCTACATTGCGGAAGTGGCATACTTAGCAGAAGGTCACGGGCAGGAGCGGGTCTAGCTAGACTTTCGATTTGGGGAGGTGGTAACTGGAAGATAATTATGAGAAGTATATCTCTGTATTGACGTTTCGCCCAGAGAGAATATGTCAGTATTAATAGCAACCGGAATAGAGGTTTTTTTTTTTTTTTTTTTTTTAATGCAGAAAAGTAAAAACTGGCGTGTTTGTTAATAATAAATTTATATTTCTAGCAATAAAATAATTAGGTGATGACGTTTAAATTCTTGTCAAGAGCTTCACAGCAACGTTAATTTTTACGAGAGGCGTGTGGTAAACAGTAGCACAGGGTACTTATAGGCCGTTCACCATAAAGTGAACATTTTTGAAAGCCCACACGTATGGAATAACAGTCAATAAATACGTTTTATTTTAGCCGTTGACGTTAACTTCCGAGTGCAGAGAAATGCACGCACTGTGTGCATTACTTACGTGGCAATACTTATTTTATAAGGTGGTTAAATTATTTAAAATGGCTGAAAATAAAAAGTAACTAGGGCCTCAAAAGTGCTCACTTTACCGTAAGGGCACTGACTGCCGGTAGGCAGCTGCGAAATTTAAATAGGAAACCCTATGTTAAGGAAATTTCGCCTCATTGCGATAATTTTAAAGATAGGCATTTCAAACAAATGTACCATTCACGATTTTTTTCTAAGAAGATTCCTAAGAGCGCATATTTAAAATATGTATTTGCAGCATGCACTTTTTTTTTTTTTTAATAATAAAACATTAATTTCATAAATTCCTCGCATACAGACTACACGTGTTATAGAAACACCTACCTTGTAAGGAACTTCTCCTTAAAAAATTCATGAAAAATACATTTTGTTTGAAAAGCATATGTTTGAAATTAACTATTTAAGGCTAAATTTCACTAACCGTAGACTAAAGATGAGGTAGACAGATCTCGCTGGCTGCGCCCAACCAATCTCCGTGTACCAACAATGAACTGCTTTTCTACCAACACATGTAGCGAAAACGGCATGATTTGTATTTTAGGTTAGAAAACTGATTTGAGATGTACGCATATTTCCTCTAACAAACCTGCAATGCAGTTTGTGAAAATTGAAACTGGTTAGAGATGTTTTATTCATATGCTAGTGCTTGTTGTTTAAAAATAAAGATCTAAAAAAAAAACACTTTCATCACTGTTGACCACGTGACTTTGACAGTTGTGTTTGATTGGAGTAGGATGATGTTGAATACATGCGCAGAAGACGAAAAAGCGCGGTCTACCTAAGACGATTATACCTCGAACTCTAGCCACACACGTCGCCGATCATCCTCTGTTAACGTTCTTGCCAGCAGGCGGCCCAGCCAATAGCGAACGTTTCGCAGTAGTACATAGTGACGAATCAGACACGCGGTCTGTTCCCATTGCCTCGCGAATCCAAATCAGAGAATGGTTTCGTTCGCAACGAAAGAAAGTGCCACGTCGTTTCATTTCTGTGTACTTATTTCATTCCGCCACAGTAGCATGACCGACACACGAAAGTGTGGAAAGGTGGTATAGTCTATCCGCGGTTTGTTTCACAATTTTTGAATCAAACTTTCGAAAAATGTATCACTAGCGTTTTATATTTGTGTTTCCATGAAAGTAGGCTACCGCATTGTTGAGTAAATTAAACTTTTACTTATATTTTTTTCTATAAATTATAATATGGAAATAATAATGCATATAAATAAAAATGGGTAGAAAATAGGTGTGTTGGTATTACCTAATAAGAAATAGTTCTTATTAAAAATATTATTAAATTGATTGTGCACGAATGCGGTGCGTAGTCTCTTTAGTGGAATTTTATAGACTTGATTAGGTTTTTTTTTTTTGCATACGCGGAGGAATATCGTGGAAGTAGGACTCAATCAGGGCTCCAGAAAAGTTGTAAGTAACCGAGAACGGACTACAGGTATATTTTCACATACTCGTTGCTGCGAGAGAAGTGGGTTGAGAGACGCAGGGAAGGATTGACAACGAGGTAATACGACCGCTCAAGTGGGCGAACCGAGCTGTAGCTGGAGCGGCGGCCAAAATGCAAGGACACGAGAAACGGGGAGAACGTCGAGAAAACCCGCTTCACCACGTTTCCCATGTGCTGCTATGAGTGGACTTTAATAAATCATCTCACTCTGAAACCGGCCTCGCACCTTCGGAGTAAAACCAGGACGCCAGGGATTGCGTCGAAGCAGGACTACAGTGGCCAGCAGTTATACCCCCCCCCTCCTCCACCAACCAGGGGAAGATGCCAGCTGTGCCAAAACCTTAAACAACGCACCGATATAGGCCGACGCGAGGGGCGCCGCCGCATTTTCCGGCCAGACAACAGGGAAGATCGCAGCAATGGGTATCCCCGTCCTAAGTCATCCGTACAACTAGATACAGCCTCCGGCATCAAGTTCCAGGCGGGGACTGTCCAACAGAGATATGAAGAATTAAGGCGCGTTTTACTCATAATTTAAAATGTAATGATAACTTAATAGCATTTAAAGTAGCTCCCCGTTTAAGTAAATCTTCAGTGTTGTATTGTCTGTGTCACATATCATGATTAAAACCTCTCGTTTACAGATAAGCTCTACCATATATAATTCGCCTGCAAACTACGACTTCTAACCCCTTAGTTTATTAATATGGCCCGCAAGGCATAGTCATGACAGTACGCAAACCACGAGTGAACGGGACGGAAGTAGTATCCCGGGCACCTTGGTGTTGCGCTAGCTACGCGAACATGGCGGCTCGCGATCCTGCAGGAGAACTAGGTCGTCTCCTTCTGTACCCGCCTGTCCGAAGCATTTTTTTTTTCTTGGGTTGTATTTCCCTCTCCGAGAGGGCGAATCAATCGATTTTCAATCACTAGCTACACGGATGTCCCGTCAGGCGTGTAGTCATATTTTGGCTGTTACCCGTATCCGCTCGGAACTACTGTGTCGATGATATTTTACGTACGCCTTCTTCAATTCCCCCTTCCGCAGGGGGAGGAAAGAACGCTATATCTTCGATTCGGAAATAGCAAGTTCAATTTCGGCTCTCGTCGGAACCTTAAAGCTACTCGGGCCGCCACGGTACAATGCACGTAGGGACTATAGGATGTTCACTGTTAATTGAGAGCTTTTGAATTCAACCTCTGAATTATGCATATAGGTATATTAACAAGCTCACTGACTGGCAAGCGCCCACTAATGTCAGTAATGGGGGAGTGAAAGTACTTCCGTGTCTTAACGTTTAATTAAAAGTATCAGGGAAACATTCGTGCACACTCGAATTGTTTATTTTGCTTTCAGTTTTTCTTTCAAATCCGTAAGAGTAAGAATTAGCGAATTTGTGAAATGTATACTTTTCTAATAATCTTACATTTTCACTTGACGTACGCACGAATAAAGAGAGCCGGCCCACAGCAACCTAATATGCTCTCCAGGGTTTTCGACAGACTTCCTGGCCAACACCTCTCCCTCATTCAGCATGCGTGGGAGTGGATCGTAAGTCGCATGGCGCTGTCCCCGATACTGGCTGCAATCCCAGCTCTACTGTGCCGCCAGGTATAATATAATTTCGCAGGACTTGTGTATGCTAGTCTCATGCAGCACTTGCGACCTGCATTGCTGATAGGGAAGGGTTACACGGCATGATGTAACTCACCCGACCTGCACGTCAGCCTCTCGTGCACATGAGTATGGCTTTGTGCGGACGATTGTGCACGGTATGCTACCTATGGCGAGTGAATACAATTTTTATCTTCATGACGAAGTGTTAATCTTTAATTTTCCGGTAGAATCAAATACACTAGTGTATTTGGTAACGTGTTTCTAAAAAAACTTAAGTGTCACAAAGAACATGCCACCGGTAATATTTCATGCAGTGAAATGTTACACAAAGGGTTATAAAGTAAAGCGAACTTTTGTAAAGTCTCTGTTCTCCACAAACCAAGCATGTGCAAAATATTAGGCTTACAGGGCTTGGAATTCAAACAGTATATATTGTGTAACTTCGCAAACGGATTTATAGTAAATTTTATAATTTATTTGGCAATATATTTACTTCATTCTCTGGTTGGGATTAAAGCCAATGTTCAAATTTACTATGAACATTTTTATTTCTTTCGGTTTTGTGGTGACTAATTTCGGTCACAAATATCGTTAGAATCCGCAGGAAGGGATATATACCAACACGTTTCAAGATAGTGGCCAAGAAATATAAAAAATAATATTACGAATGTTGAAAATAAACTGTGTGCGTGATTTTGCATTTTTTGAAAGGTAATGCACACGTCACAGGAAACAAGCTTTTAAAATATAATAATTTCAAATATCCACTGTTATAAAATTCATTAAATATATCATATACCTGTCTTACAGTAAGAAAACAAAATTACAGCTGGTTTACAAATCCCATCCGAGGTAGAAATTATGAACTTCTAACACAATATTGCTCTTGCATTCATAGAAAAATTTACGTCCACTACACAGACAGAATAGTTATATGATAGCGGCGTTGTCAAGTCAACGGAATGTTCTGAATGAAACGCTAGCAAACCGCGTATCTGTTACAAAAATCAAGCCGGCGCGGTAATCCCTTTTGCAGTGAGCGTTTCTGACCTTGGTTGTATTGAGTTTCTGCATTTATCTGAAGAATTTTCTAGTGGTTTGCTGCCCTAGTGTCTCTGAGATAGACTCGGGGTGCGGCGAAGCTTCCAGGCCAAGACCAGCGGCTATAAAAAGAGCGTCGGGCCTCCGAGCCTGCTGTTTTTGAATGGATGAGTTTCAGCGATAGAAGACAAGCGAGAAGAGAAGCGCGCGGCTAGAGAAGTGATCAGCGTGTGAGAAATCTGTGACTGCGAACATAAGAGCAGTGAAGGGTACGACTGCAGGCTGGATTATTTGGCTGGATGTGTGAGTGAAAGACATTACAAATAATGGCAACAGATAGACTGGAAGTGTGTTAATGATGAGTATGGGTTAATTGACAACTACCAAACTGAGACATGAAAATGACTTTAATTAGAGTATAAAGAGACATTAAATATTGTACTCGCAGTTAAATAAAAAGATTAATAATGGAGACAAATAATTTAATGCTGTAAATAATAGCTGTGTCAATAATTTAAAAATCAAATTCAGTTCTTTGATTTTTATAAAGAACTCCATCCCTCACGAACTCAAATACGCCCCTCAGGCATTCTTGTAACAATATTATCTCGCTATTCTTTTCCCAACTTTCTCGTTCTTGCTTAATAATTCCAAAAATTTTACATCAATTTTATAACTGCGTAAAAACATCTGATGGCGAAAGAAACAGAAAATAAAGTTTCAAATAATTTAGAAAATTGCTGAAAATAATATGTAGTAATTTATTATTAAATGCTCTAGCATATAGTAGATAATACTTCACTTTAATTCAGCTGCGTAACTCCTAGAGTAAAACATCATTAAATCACAAAAGTGAAAACGCCATTTTCTCTATATAATTCTGAATTAACTTCGCAACACACATAATCTTATTCATTTTTGACAGTTATTCAGTCACGAGACTGAGCACATTCAACATGATTTTAAGAAGTAATATTATGTTCATCCTCTACCTAAGAATGGAACCACTTATATACATATAGTCCATTCCCGACTGGAAACGACTTATGAAAATCAACCTTTGAAAGAACACTCTAGGTATAACATGTCAACCTGTTTTTTCAGTGACGTGTATTCCATAAATATATAACACTGTGGTTAACTATAGAGACCTGTATTATTGAATAAATGAAATCTTTACCTTAATATATTCTATAACTATAAGTTTATTTATTTTTAAATATGAATTAACAACAGCGAGAGCAGCGACGTGTTGGCAACGACCGGTGAGAAATAGTTCACAGTTAAAATATAATTTTAACCTAGCCTATAGAAATATTGAAATATTTAGGTAGCCCCGATGGCAACATATCTCATTTTTTACAGTCTAAAATAACAGCGGAAAATATCGCGAGTTGGCTGTTATGGTACAGTGTTGTTTTATCGAGCGAGAAAGCAACTGAAAATAACTGTGCTGGCTGAGGCTTGTCGCTCTCTCTCTCTTTTTTGTCTCTTACACACTATAGAACGTTTCATACTTATTACAGCAAAATCATGATTTTTTAATTTGTAATTTAGAACTGAAAAGAGATTTTAATGTTTGAATATTTATTTTATTATAGTTAGATATGATAGCAGGGCAGTTACCAAGTGGAATTAGCAGACTTGACGAGCCATGACTTGACGTATTGTTTTTTGCCAAACGAAGCGTAAATTATTCTTACTCCAAAAAATACTTCAAATTACCCCATCACATTTGTAGAAGTTGTGTTTCTTAAACCTACCTAGGCGAGTTACGATGTTGTGATAAATCTGTGTTTCCACGGCAGTAATAAATATATTGGGACGTGTGTTTCGTTAATAATTACGTTTGTGAAATGGCGTGCCTTTGTGCATCGTTGTCGATACGCTGACCCTGTGTGTGTGCGTGATTTCAAATATTTTATGAGCGCTATTTATACGTTTTAGGTGTGAACTGCTTTTATGATGAAGTTAATTATTTACATCCACGTCTGTTTATTTATCAAAACGTTGTACCTTTGCCCTATGGGGTTTGAAACACAGCCGTGTAACGTAATTTGCCACAATCCCAGAAGAAAAATACTAAGCGCAGCCCAATAAATTTCAATAAACCTAATAAACAGTAAGTAGCAATACATAGAAATATGAGCGGAATAAAAATTACCGTAGGCTTATTTGTGTGCATGTTCACAGCTATCTTTTAAGTTTGTATGAAAAAAATGACCAACACGATGTTGTATGCTTGAATTTAATGTGCCTTTCTCGTTTGATTGGTTGTTCCTTCGTTTTAATAGTTATTCCAATTGAGGCCGGCATTTTAAATAAATAACCCAACGCATATCAATAACAAAAGAATAAATAGTACAGCCCTTTACCTCGCAGTTGTAACTGTGTTAAACACAGTCATGGAAAATACTAACGTGCATTAGGCCTACATGTATTGTGCTATGTCGTGGAAAACAAATATATTAATGTAAAATAACCGTAAGAACTGTCGTCAATTCAGGCATTTTTAAAACGTCGTAAAGCTGATTTAAATAATGTTAGAGGCCTAAACTGTGAATATTCGTACGGAATGGTTTTCTGAATATGACAGAATTCTTTGAAAAGCTGTAAACAGTAAACAACACGTTTGACAGGTATAAAAGTAGAAGTCACATTTCAATGTGTATATTTAGGCGTGGCGAAAGTATACGAACACATTTACACACACAATGTCATGTAAACATTGATTTTGACAGATACCACATGGCAGTCGCATGGCAATGTTTGTTTACATTTGGCGGAAGGATACGAAACAGACCTGTAAGTAGATATTTAGCAGGGCTCCGAGAAAGTTGCTCCCAATGGGGAATGGACTTTAAACAGATTTAACTCCAAAAAGTAGACTAAAATGATTTTGTTGCATTAAAAAAAGATGATTTATGAGAATATTAATTTTTAAAAGGGCCTGCAGTTATTTTAAAAATCACTTTTCCATTACTGGCATTTTCTATTATAGTAGTTATTATCGAATGTATCTCCCCCGTATTTAATAAAGAGAAAATTACCTTTTCTTCTATAAGTTTTATTTTCCCTAGTGAACTAAGCACTTTACTGCATAGCTCATTATTTTCAGAATCATGGTTAACTTTTATGATCATGCATCCAGTACTTTCTCAGCGAAACAAACTGTACCTAATATATTTCTGCATGGCTCTATTTCAACAAAAATTGTCACTTTTCAGCAGCAGTAAAAAATGCCTCTAGAATCTATAACATTTTGGATGCAAACTAGCGAAAACTACTCAACGAGACTTGTTATTCTCCTATTGATTATTTCGGCGAAAGTAATTATTTGACTTCCAGGTAATTTACACTAATTCACGATGCACTTTCCTGCATTAGGCATTAATTTACAGTGACCGGTAAGCCTCATGATAAATTTTTTAAAGGCTTACAGGGTGGCAAGTAAGGTTGTGTAAAAAAACGAAAATAAATTTTTTGACCATTGTCAGCTTTTCAAATTGCTGAATCTACAAACGAAAGCAGAAGAACTTAATTCGTTAGGTAAAAACTTCGACAGCTGATATAAAACTATCGGGGCAGCAACAGTTTGTCAACACATTTTTCAAAAGTTCGCTTTTGACAACCGAAACCCAGCAGCTCAAGAAATGTCTAAAGCTGAACAGCAGTACTGTAATAGCTAAATCATTGTGAAGATAACTGGCCGAACCGCCCAAACATCTGTGAGATCCTACCCACATACGTGTACACCTTTATTGATAACATCTTCTCGCATAAGAACGTTAAGAGGTCAAATAACCATAGAACATTGCTATTTAATTTTGTTGTAAATGAATAATTTAAAGCTTTAGTTATTTATACTACGATTCAGTGCAAACATAATTAATTCCTAGTAGTTATGATAAAAATAGTGACGAACCGCCCATAAATATATCGGCAATGATATTTTTGTTTCAAACTGATTAGATTTAGAAAATTTGGTGTAATTAAACTCACGTTCAGCAACATTTTTATGAAAAGAATAATGGCTCTTTTAAGAAAACTGACATATTGCGTTGTGTGCATAGAGATGACGGAGGGCGGAGATTGCATGTTATGTTACCGAATGACGCGTTTTAGAATTCTAGAACATTATATTCAGCTTCATTGTGTTCGTTCATTCAAACGGAAAAGCTATTTGCCCTGGTAGCGTGCAATGCCAAGTCTGCAATTCATTTTATTATATTACCGCCAGCTGAGGGGGATGGCTGCGCCTCTCTTTTCGACGGCTCGAGCGGAGGAGGGAAATGGCCCATTCAATTTTCTCCTGCGACTCCCTCCAGCATCTTGAGTGCGGCCCATCAGATTTTTCTACCGAGGTATATTCCTAGGCGCTGGGTGGGTCATGCCCGGTTGCACCATCGTGGGTCGAAACTCAATCCGAGATCGTATCTAAGATCAACACGGAAAACTGTTGCACCATTCGAATTCAGAGCTGGACTGGAGATCGGGATGAAGTTCATTTCAAACCGCCGAAATTGGTGGTTCGAAATCTCGATCCGAGATTAGCAGCAATTGTCGACAAATGTAGTTTGAAAATACGCCTGCAGATAGAAATGCGTTCTATTGTTTACTTGGGAAATTAAAACAACATTAAACGTACTTGAAAATTAATTATTCAGAAAAATTCGTGCAAATATAATTCACTTAAAACAGATCAAAAATCGCACATCTATTTCTTTCTAAAGTGAAAAATACTCCTTCAATGACGTCATATATTACGAACCAATAGGAAAATTTGTCTCATACTTAATATCGATCTCTAACTTTGAAACCAAGTTCGATGAATCGGAGCTCCAGAATCATGAAATTTCGTTGGTGCAACACTTTTAAGTTGGAACCAAGATCAAACTGGAGCCTGGTTTGGAACTAAGATCATTCGATCTCGGATCGGGGAAGATGTTGGTACAACCGGGTATCAGACATTCATCTCAGCAGTTTACCCCTGCACCTTGATTGAGTGTTGTCAAGGAATTGGTAAAAAAAAATGTGATCCAGCCATCTCATGTTTCGCTATTGACTTTAAAGCCGTGCCCACACTTGCAGCATGCCCGCCTTCCAACCGAGACGAACCGGGTTCCATCACCGGCCGGTTCCCTCCAGGATTTTCGCGAGTGGGGATCGTGCCGGACGATGCCGCTGGTCGTCGGGTTTTCTCGGGGATCTCCCGAGAAAACCCCCACCCTTTCATTCCGGCGCTGCTCCCATAAAAAAAACATTTGAGGTAAAATTCCCTTACACGTAAGGGAAGCTAATTACCTCTACACGTAAGGTAAAATTACCTCTTGAATGTTGAGTAAATTTACATAACAAGTAAAGTACTATTCCCTAACCGTACGGGAAAAGTACCTGACAAAAGTGGGGTAAAATATCCCATGCATGTAAGGGAAAATTAATTCTATTGTTTAATAAAATTATCCGGGAGTTATTAGTGTTCTGTATGTTATTATACATGTCCTTTGACGAATAGTAACCGAAACCTCAATACTAAAATCCTCGATACATGTTGATGTGTGGCCGAGAACCGCAGACCTCTATCACGAAAGGCCGATACACTACCCATTACACCACGACGACAACGTGATCGTGTTAGTGTAAAAGCGTGTTAGAAGATCCATTCTTCCGCACCCCCCCCCCCCCCCCTACTTAAACTGTTGAGAATGCTGAAGAGATGCACGCGTCGTATGGTAATTTTCCTATCCATGCATGGGATTGTCAACTAACATGTACGTGAATTTTACTCCAGAGTGTGGTGATTTTACCTTACTTGTAAGGAAAACGATGTTTCCCCCCACGAGTTTGCGAATATTACCTTACACTTGTCTCTTGTCAGGTTATTTTTTACAGCGGCACCTCACTTCGCCCAATCTCTTCGCTCACTCACTCACGCTTGTAAAACAACGTCGTAAAGTAACGCCGACGCGCCACCTGAACGCGCCGGGTTTGGACGTGTGACGTCACCCCGTCTCGGACAAATCAGCGCGAGCATGATCGTTAACACGAGCGCAACGCGTTTCTGCCATCCGCCTCGTGTCGGTTTCCGTGGCGTCGCGTCGAATGGCGTTGCAGGGGCGGGGTAACGCGATGGCGTGGACGTGGGCCGCAATTCGACGCCCGTCGCGGGCTCGCGCAAAGTTGGCCACAAAGCTGTGCTGCATTTGGACGCCGCAGCGACGGAGCGATACGGGAGACACAAATACGCGCGCCTGTCGCCTCATCGCTCATCCGTCTGTGCGCAGTGCTATGCCAACTGTGTCTGTAACTGTAAGAGTTAATCACACGCAATGAAAGCCTACAGGATAAACTACACTGAGAGAAAATCGAACAAAATAATTGTTTGTATAGGGCCAAATATATATCTAGTTGCCCTAACAAAATATATTGACAAGCAAACAAAATTTGAAAAGCAACAAAATTACTTTTGTTCGTCTAACAAAATACGTTTGAATAAAAAAAAAAAATCTGTGTTGAGCTAAAAGAAATTAAACTGTCAAATAAATATTTTGTTGAATCAACTGTATATATTTGTTTAGCCACTCATTTGTCTGCCTTCGTTCGAAAATACAGCTCGAGAGTTTGTATTCTTTGTGACAATTAGGATAGTAACCGTGTTTGTTACTTAATCTATTGATGCTCAACAATCGTATAAACACATTAATAAACAATGCAACAAGAATCTGACAAGTGAAAACCAAAATCGTTATACGAAACAAAATATTCAATTTATGTATATAGTCCGCTTACAAAACGTAAGGTAAATTTGTGCCAAAAACTACATGCTGTGTCATTTTTCCGAACGGGAAAATACTATTTAGCTGTACATTATGTCTTTGGCACGTGAAGACTGTTCGTAAGAACAACTGCATGTCTACTGCGGATAGTTGTCTCCCTCCCCCCCCCCCCCCCACCCCCTTCCCAGCGACGAATATACGATGCGTGTAATGTTTAATAATTTGTGACTTTGCCTGTATATATTATAGTGTATTTAACGGGGAACAGTGTCCGCTATGTTGGATTTACGAAATTTTCGCCGTAACTTGGATCACAGATTTCATATTTTATTTTGGGCATCGACAAGACATTGGGCATCGCTTTGCACATTTCTAAGACATGTATTGGAAGACTATTGTTGACAGAATCATCTGTGGTTTACCATCGCAAGAAAAAATTAGACATTTCTTGCCGGTAGTCACTAGTCGAAAATTAATAAACGCAGTAGAGTTTTAATAGTTTAATAAAGCTTTGCCTACTACTGTTTATGCAATGTCTTGCAAAGAATTTCGTTGAAAAATTTAAAAATCAACTTATGGCAAAAAGAGAGAGAATCCAAAACGGCGGGGCCTGTACCCATTAACACGTCAGCAGACATTTACAAGACAACCAGGACAAGTTGTAAGTGAGTTACTTATATCCACCACTGTAGGAACAACGGTTATATTGGTATCTGTGTACCCACTCAATACCCTTCTAGTGGCCAACATGACTATGTACACGCTTACTGTGTTATACAACCTTCATTATTGGCTGGTCATCAGTCACTAAGGCGCTCAGTTGATTTTATCCCAGTCAAATGTCTTTATCCGTGTAAGATGTTTGACAATCACACCTGTCCTTTTGCGGAGATGAAACAAAAACATTTTTGTAGTCAGGAAAGTTATTGAAAGATCGTGTCAAACACAGGCAGTACAACGACTGCATGAAAATTCTAGTTTTCTTTTCAATGACAAAGATATTTTCAAAATATTTTTTCCTCGAGCTACACTCGAGCGTAGTCTTTAAAGAGTTAAAAATCTTCCCTTCGTCGCTACAATCGACAACGTGGTCGTTAGGGACGGAACACATTTCTCAGGGAATCAGAAACAACAATGAAGGAATCAGCCATGGCTTGTGCATCATCCTAGCGTTTGTCTGGAGTGATTTCGTTGAACCGTAGAAGACCTACATCAGGATGGACGGGAACGGGATTCGAACCCAGGTCCCACCGATTGCGAGATCCTATACAATAACTCACAAAAAAATAAAAATAGGTTTCGACTTGTGGCTAACAAATAACCATTCTCTGCCACCCCCTTTTTTTTTTTTCGGCGCAACCTCAGAACTTTTACACGATGGATACTGATCGCGCCTAAGGCGGAATATTTTTGGTTTGCAAAAACGGGTAATTTTCAGCCCCCTCCTCTAATGACACGCGGAAACAGCAGCGGCTCGTAAATACTGCGTGTGTCGACCTAGCGCCATTTATTACCCCGGCCCGACTGTTGGCAGGCATTCAACCACTATCGTGACAGGAGAGAGGCGGATTCAGGCCGCAGATAGGGGATTCAGGCCGCGGGCTCCAAGCGACTCTAAGAGTTATATGGTCCTGCATTTTATTTTGTGAAATAGTTGTTTGCGCGAATACGCGTATCTCGGTAGATAAATGTTCTACGAATACGACTTTTTGTCAGGAAAGATCAAAAAACAATTATGTCCCTATTATTTTAATTTTGTCACAATTAGTATATTCTTGGAGAGAAAAATTCGTGAAGATGGACAAATATCGCATTTTTAAAGCTTGCCTGTGCAGTTTCCTTAAACGGCAAGGGAAAAGTACAAAGATACGGACGTAGTTTAATCTGTGGGAATTCATCGCGTGTAATAAAACCCCTGTGCTACACATCAAATTTATACTGTACAGCATCACGACGGAAACACTGCACACATTGCGTGTAGGAGCGATGATACACTAGGCGTGCGTGTTAAGTGTCACCCGTATTGCTCCCTCGCTTCTTGACCTTGGACGCGCAGCTCCAACTAACTCTTAAATTTAACATTTCCCCCGTACCTCATCCCCCCCCCCCCCTCAACCTTGTTCACAGCAACCAACCCTTTTCCTCTCTTTCGAATTATTGTTTATCTCACGGAGTTGTGTTTGCGTCGAGGATCTCGTCTTCGTGCGTTGAAAAATCGACCAACCATATGCAGTAAAGGGGCCGCGGTGGCGTAGTGGTTAGACTACTCGCCCCCCACCAAGGCGAACCGGGTGCGAATCTCGGTGGGGTAGCTCGCGGATTTTCGCATGTGGGAATCGTGCTGGACGACGCCGCTGGTTCGACGGGTTTCCTCGGGGATCTCCCGCTTCATCCGCCCTTGCATTCCGAATCTGCTCCGTCATCGGCTCTCAAATCTCTTCACTCACACACCCACTCGCTCATATGCACTTGACGAAATTTGTTTAATCTAATAACTGAACGATAATGTTCTACACAGTTTCTTATATTGGCTAGTTCAAGGAGCACCTTCTTTTATGAAAGGATCAACTACAGACATTACTTTAAGGATGTTTCTAAATTACACCGGCAAACTTCGGAAACAAAAATATATACAGTTCACCACAAAGAAGCTACCAAAAATAGTAGAATATGTAGGCAGTAAATTAATTCCGCTAGTTACTTTTAGAAACGTGGACACTCTTAATACACTGACAGACGTACAAATATCTTATCTTATTGTCCTGCGAATATTTGTATGGATTGTTTAGTCTAAAGGCAAATAATCATAATTCACGTTTTAAACACTTTGTGTCGCGTTCACGCGTTCTAACGTTTGTTCCACCAGGGTAAATATTACACAATTTGATAACTAATAAAATTAGGACCATATCTGTTTTTTTTTATTATACTCGAGGAGCTTATTATTTTGAACTATTGCCCCACGTGTATTCCTTATTTTATATTTTATTAACATATTTGAACATAATTATTGATGGTGTAACAGCTGATCTAACTTTATTTTTGGGGGGCCACTTCTGCCTTTTCGTAACCTGGAAACAGCCGTTATATTGGGAAGTTTAAAAGTGAGGGTTTATGCCGTACAGTTCTGCACACATGAACACATAAGGGGGTGACGCGGTATAGTCGCGCGCTTCAAACAACTGATTTGTTGCCTAGGTGCACATAAGTTATGCTGTGTTAACGGTTAAACGCGAAACATTACAGATATTCCGTTACTTGTTCACAGAGTCCTGAGAAATTCGCGAGTTGAGTGACCTGTAGGCTAGACTTCACAGTCTTATATACTCTAATACAGATATCAACTATTTATTGGTTGATTGTTGTGATAGTAAAAGGCGGTGGTTGGGAGCACAATTTATCGCATGTTTGTTATTGGTTCAGTTATCTTCAGGTGTCAAACAACACGTTGACCAATTACAAAAGTAACATGAACGGACAAGTGTGTGAATTCCAACTTGTCTAAAAATGAACACGCGAAATTCTCGGGTCTCTACTTATTCTTAAGTAGGGACATGGTAGATTTCAATATCCTACGTCCACAACGATAACTTCCTTTGGTTATTCGCCACGTGTCTACGTGAGAAGACATGATCTTATTTGACTGGACCAATCAGAATACAGTATCCGATACTATAAGTCCATGACTCACGGACAGACATTTGAGGCACGTGGCGTTTGAAACCATCAAACAACGAAAGTGCATATGGACTTAAGTGTTTTGGAATACAACTGGTCTTGGAATATTTTCGCGAAAAACGCCTGTCTCTATTCATAAGCCGTCAACTAAGAAACGACATCATACCCCAGGCGAGGAAGGGATGGTACATCACATGTACCACGGATGTCGTGAATATTATTTTGGAGCACTCCTATATAGTTAATATCGGCTTTTCCAGACTGCCGTATCTTCAAAACATTCTAGCTGGACGCCAGTCAAACTACGATACGAGCGCGTATTGAACTTTGTTACAGAATTGTCACCAATAAAATGATGGGGTCGCCGCTGAAAGTCCTATAGGTACACATAGCACTACGAGAACACTGCACGCCACTTCAGAGCTCTGTGGGTAGTGTTGATGGAGCTCGTGCCAGTGTAACCATTACGGATCCCGCGCTTCTCGACTGGGAAAGGAGAAAAACGACGCAGGCAGGCGGGAACCCGCAGGCTTCGTCATCACGACGAGGAGGAACATCCTGGAAGTAGAACTCGAGCAGCGCTGGAGAAAAGTTGGAAGTAACCATCAATAGACTATAACCTCATCTTTATTCAAAGGTTACTCACGGTGGGGTGAGAAGTTTTGAAATCAACCCATCGCCATCGCCCGTACCTGCGCAGATTGTAACGGACGCACCGGCCAAGTTGATAACGACAGAGGAAAAGCAGTCCACGCCTTAATGCTGAATTAAATGTATCACAAGTTAAACTTTTGCGAATACTGAAATTAAGTTTTTTTTTTTTTTTTTACTTTAAGCTAAAGCCAGACTAAAGCTGGAGTCGCGATACTCCGATACGAACCCGACACGACAATCCTGACACGACGAAATCTGAGTAGCAGCCAATGAAAAGCAAGGTCACTGTGACGACGGTCCGACAAATTCGTAGCCGCGACAGCCCCACAAACGTAGATTCTATTTCTACTTTCCGTCGTATCGGACTCGTCGGAGCGGTCAAAAAAATGTAAATACGACATTACAAAATAACATTTCCTGCGTATTTCCCTGCTATAGTAAATAATAAATTAACTTGCCTCCAAAATAACGTCCCGGTTTTTTTTTAAATACTTTTTATCTCTCGTATAAATTCAGATATTGTGAAAAGCAAAATAATCATTCAATTATCGCGAGATTCAAAAAGTAAAAATAGGAAATTATAAGGAAAACTTGCCGTTTTAAAATTTTTCAACAGCCAATTAACACACTTTTCGGGCAGATTGTGTCGGGGCATTGTGAACACTGAATAAATAAAAGATGAAATTCCGTCGAGCTAGAAATCATTCCGGTCTGTCGTGTCGTGTTCGTCGGGCTACTATGACTCCAGCTTAAGTGTAAGAATGAGAAAATCTGTGAAATTTTTCTTATTTTTTTTTTATAATTTCACAGTTTCACTTGACAGGCTCTTAAATAAAATGATCAGGTCCACTGCAATGTTAATTTTATTATGGTGGAGGAATACGAAATGTGCATATAACCTGTTCACAGTACAGTCAGCACTTTTGAAAGCACTCGAATTTGGAATAATAGTCTTTAAATATATTTTATTTTAGGGTTAGGCGTTAACTTCCGATTGCAGTGGTATATACACATTGTGTTTATTACGTACATGGCAATATTTGTCTAAAAAAAAAAGTGTTTAAAGGCTAAAAAATGACCGAAAGAAAAAAAAGTAACTAGGGCTTCAAAAGTGGTCACTTTACGGTGAAAAGCTTACAGAAGTAAATCTTAAGCAGGGCTTCCAAAAGTGTTCAGTTTGCCGAGAACAGCCTGATGGTCTGGACCGGGAGGTGCGATCGCACTGGCGGCGGATCCACGACGGCGCAGACGTCGACGACGACCCTCCGACGGCCACTTCACCCCGTCATTTCCAGCCGCCACCACTCAGTCGAGCACACTTGTGCCCTCTCGCACTCACGCGCTCCTCATCCCTCCCTGCATTTCCTCAGCTCTCCCTCTGCCTCAGGTCCGTACTTCGTCAGAGTAGCTCCAGGGCGTGAGCTCCGGCGAGTTATTGCTTCAACCATCGCGAGCACGGCTCCGACGCCGTACCCTGCCACTTTGGATTTCATGAAGACTATAGTCCACGCTTTTCTAAAGCCCTTATAAGGTTCCGCTTCCAAGGTATATCTCCGTCTCGTGCATGCCGAGCATAAATAAGTCTAAAAAATTACAACCTAGGACAACGCGCTAAATTCGTGCGCTCTCAGTTGTAATAATATTTTATGTGAGAACTATTTTATACTAGGCGCTACTAACACAAGTGTTTTTTTTTTTCCCCCTGCTTTTATGGAAATTTATTTGAAATTGAATGTCACAATTTATAAATAAAATGTTGGTAAAACTTCAATTAAAAAAAAATAATAATATACTTTTATGTTAACAGAGGTATGAGATACATCGCATATTTAGGAAACAACCAACCGCGTCATACATGGGGTGATTTTTCAAAGGTTATATTTAAAAAGTGTGAAGAAACCGCGAATAATAGACCATACCGGGTTTTGTATTAAAGACGGCATTAGATACCGTCGCACTTAACTATCGTTGTAGCTGGTCTAAAGTTAATACGATTTTAAAATCAACCCTTCTATAACTCAGGTTGTCCACGTAACAATGGTTGCAAGTTACTTGAAGTAGTTTCCACATTAAGTCTTATTTAAAGTCAGCTTTGAATTTGTGTACATTTCAGGTAGTTTCAAGGTAACGCGTGGCGTGATAACAACATATCAATATTTAAAGTAATCAGTTTTGCAGTATCCTATGTTTACGTATGAATATTATCCCGTATATCAATGGAAGTATAAATTCGTACAATTTAAGGAAAGATCTGCAGAGGAGAAGCCAAATGGGGCCTTCAGGGAAAATTATGTATAGTTTGTATTAATTAAATTAAGTATTTAGTGCATTACTAACTCCAATGTCTATAGTAGCGCGACTGTTGGGTATAAAGGGGGGGTTGTGTGTTTTAGAAGGAACAAGCCGCTTTCGTGAACATAGGCCTATACCTAAAGGTCCAAACATTTTGGTTTTCAAAACATACTTGGGGGGGGGGGCACTTGCTTCTAAGGTAAGAACATCAATCAAAACTATAGCAAGCATTAATTTTAATATACATATTTTATATACATTCTGATCAAGTCAGGGGACCTAGGCGTTTCTGCATTGCTCACCTTGCTTAGGTGGATAGGGAGGGGGGTGAGGTAATGATTTTTCCTTCATATATTACTATCTGTGTATAACCCATATACTGTGTAAATAACTTAGAGTAGTTAATTCAGTTTTTCAAAAAATAATAACTAATCTGATTGTCTACTCCTCGATTAACTACATACCCTTGATATAGGCTGTTCATGATACAGTGATCACTTTTGAGGCCCTAGTTACTTTTCTATTCGAACCATTTTATCCTGTAACCACCTTTTAAAAATAAATATCCATATGTAAGTAATAAATACAGAGTGTAGATTCCATCGCAAACGGAAGTTAATGTCCAAGGATAAAATAAAATATATTTGTTGACTATTGTTCCAAACGAGAGGGCTTTCGAAAGTGCTCATTTTACCGAGAATAGTCTACTTGGAACACTGGGGAAAAAAAACTTGTTTAGATCAACAAACTGACATATTCAGTGGCAGCTGTAATGTTTCTAAAGGCTGTTCACGATAAAGTGAGCACTTTTGAAACTAACCTTAGAAAAAAGTCACTGCCCCTACCTGCATATATTTTAACGGGCCCAATGCGTGACATGTGTACTGTAAAGTTGGTAACGATGGAGGGGAAAGTAGTTCCATATATTAACGTTGAATATAAAGCATAATGTAACCATTTGTGATAGCTTATATTATTTATTTTGCTTTAAGTTTTTTTAATGCATCGAAGAGTAAAAATGAGCAATTTTGAAAAATTTCTACTTTACTGATAATTTCACAGTTTCACTTGACCGACGCATGAATAAAGTGACGAGGCCCACGGCAATGTTAATTTTTCATAATGCTGAAGAATACACAGTATGTGTACAAGTAGATCTTAAGAAGGGCATCTAAAAGTGCTCATTTTACCATGAAAAGCCTATATATGCTGTGTTCTACGGAAATATAGATATAAATAGATATAGAGACAGAATTCCAAAAACTACTACAGCATAGAATTTCTTTTAGAATAATTAATTGTTAAGACAGATTTATTTTGAATGTTTTCTTCCTACTCACATGCAAATTCACGGTTATGTGGCGTTCAAAACACCGCACAAGAATTCGGCACTTATTAAATTATTCATGCTAGTAAACTTCATTGAAACTGTTTTGCAAAATCAAGTTATTTTATATTTCCATGTTGTCATTTTCAAGTTACTGCAAAACGATAACGATAATTAAGCGTTTGTACCTTTTAAGGCAGCATTAAATAAATTATAACTTCCGTTATCAAACACTCATAATGAGCTTTAAAAATGATTTTTATTCTGCCAACCAAATAGTAGAACGAATTAAATCAGTTTCTCGGAACAGAAAATATTTTATTTTAGTCTTGATATTTGGCTATAAATAAATGTTTCTTCAAACAAGTGGCCGCTTATTAATTATATATTTTTCGCGAAAAGATTTACTCCGCGGCTAGACTTTAATACCCTATGTGCACATTGCCAGTCTTAATTTGACTATTGGCCACTTTTCTTTGTGCGAAAACAGTATTACACGGCTGAGCCATTCAGAATGAAGTTTCTCCGATACTGACAGTTCGTTATTAGCGGTCAGACAGATAAGACGCGTAGTAATTAAAATTATCCAATCACGAAAGTGGTTCCGAACTTAAGTGCGTTGGAACACAACTTGTCCGGAAATCTTCTGGCGAAAAACAGGTGGCCCTATACATAAGCAATTACTTAAATTTTGAAATACGGCTTAGAAAAGTTAATAACTATCGTCGACACAAATTTTGGCAACAGTCTTAAAAGATTTTCACGAGTCTCATATTTTTTTAAAATCTTTCAGGGAAGGGGTGCCGCGGTGATACAGTGGTCATACTGCTAGCCTCCCACCTAGGCGAACCGGGTTCGATTCCCGTCGGGGCTGCTCCTGGATGATATCCGCCTATAGGGAATCGTGGCGGACGATACCACAGGCCGCGGGTTTCCTTAGGGATCTCCCCCTTTCCCTGCACTTTCATTCCGGCACTGCTTCCTACTCACCTCATTTCGCCCTCGTCGGCTCTCGAGGCTTTGATGTTAAGAGCCACCCAAATCTCTCCACTCCAATCCATTTTGAGGGCTGGTTTAGTAGAGGAGGAAGGGGATACCTTGAACAAGTAGCAAAAATAATTTCGTTTGGATGCAGATGTAGAAAAGTGGAGTACATTATTTTGTGGGCATTTTATTTTAACCGGATTGAGTGATGATATTTGGGCGGCTCTTAACATCAGGGTCTTGAGAGCCGATGAGGGTGAAGAGAGGTGAGTATGGAGCAACACCGGAATGCAAGGGCAGGTTAAACTGGAGATCCCTGAGAAAACCCGCCGACCAGTGGCATCATCCGGCATGATTCCCACGTGCGAAATTAATAAACACAATGATACTTTTTTAAAAATGGAAACGGGTAGATATAAGCTGTTCACGGTAAGATATTAACTCTCTGGAAAGCCCTGTTTAAGATCAACTTGTTATGCACATTATGTATCCTATCAAAATTTCGAAAATTATCATTGCCGTTGGCCTGATCACTACATTCATGCATGTTAAGTGAAACTGTGGAATTATTAGAAAAATAAATGTGTCACGAATTTGCTCATTCTTATATTTTTATGCAGTTTAAAAAAAACGTAAAGCAGACTAAATAATTTCCTTGTTCAAAAATATTTAGCAAAATCCTAAAATTCAATGTTAAGACTTGGAACTAATTACCTTAGTCGTTACCAACTTAAATGGGCACATGCCAATTAGAGTGCGCGTTAAAATAAATGCTGATAAGGTCAGTTGATTTCAGAAGTATTCTATTAACCGTGGATAGCCTATACATGCTATTGTTTCTATATATTTTGCAATTTGCCATTATTAAAAACCACACATAAAAAATCACTTTACAATGTGAAACTATAATTCTTCTTTGTACTGACCGTTCACGGTTAATCGAGAATTTTTAAAACCAACCTTTCAAAAAATATCACTGCCGCTACCTGCATGTATTTTAACGGGCACAGTGACTGGCTTGCACCCTATAAAGTTGGTAACGACAAAGGGAAAGTAGTTCCACGTTTTAACGGTAAGTCAAGGTAAACTTTACAAAATGCAGAAGTGATTTCTTTTTCTTTCCGTGTATGTGTAACAATGTGTAAATTGGTAAAATATCTACTTTTATCTATAACAATTCCACAGTTCCACTTGACCGACGCATGCATAAAGTGATTAGGCCCATGGCAATGTTAATTTTACATATGGAGGAAGAATACACAATGTGCATACAAGTAGACCCTAAACAGGACTTTCGAAAATTCTCAATTTACCGTGAACAGCATGGAAATGTCTCGATAGACGCGTGTGGTAATGTTGAGTCGGCAAGCTCGTGCGCAGATCCTCGCAGTCTCTCTCTCTCTCTCTCTCTCTCTCTCTCTCTCTCTCTCTCTCGCTCTCTGACCGTTGTTAACTTCGGAACACAGTCTACTGAGGAACTGTTCCTAAATCGTCCCCCGTGATCGGCGAACCGCTTGGTTACTTTAGTTTGTGACTTACAAGGAAGGGGGGGGGGGGGTAGGCGAGGCGAGTGATCACGCCACCTGCATCGCAAATGACACCGATAAGGGGCCCTTTTATTCATTCGGTTTGTGTCATACACGACTCGAAGTCATAAGTATTGTAGGCGCCTTGGGAGACATTAATTTTGTGCACGCGACTTGAAGACGTCCCTTCCTAGGAAACGCACGACTTCTATAATCGCACGATTTCTCTAAATTACCGATGACTTGTTGAATCGTCCGGACTTTCTTGGACAGTGCTGCAAACAGTGCCTCCTATGGGAACGACATCAGGTGCAGTGGATAGTGTTGGTAATGCTTAAGACGGACGATTTGAAATCGGCCGACTTTTGTTTTACTTTTTCAAGCTGTCCGGCTGTCGTACGATACAAATCGGATGCATAAAACGACCGTGAGGGGGAAGGGACTTTTCCGGCTTGCAGGCAGGGATGGACCATCGTTTAGGAACACAGATCACGCTCGGCCTGAGGACACGTTCCAACCTCCCCTCCCTCCCCCACCAGTACCTCATCTACTCGCCAGAAACACCAACACTCCACAGCTCACGTTGGCGCCACGTGAAGGTTTACCAGCAGACGCCGCCGCTTGAAAGAGGTCGCCCTGGCGTCGGGGCGTCGCGTCCCTTCCAAGTTCTGCCAGCCTGATGTGCCACGTGCGAGAACGCTCCTGCCAAGAACGACACGCTTGGTGAAAACTAGTAACTTCGGATTTCAAAATACTCGAATAGCGCACATATAGTCCGTTCATGGTCACTTCTGTAGAAGGTCTATTGCCAGGATATGATGCCTTCGCCTCATGCAAACTATGTGAGTGAGTGAAGAGATCTGGGCGGCTCTTAACGGCGAGGTCTTGAGAGCCGGAGGGTGACTGAAGTGAATATGGAGCGGCGTAGGAATGAGGGGGTGGGAGAAGCGGGACATACCCGAGAAGACCCGCCGACCAACGGCATCGTCCGGCGCGATTCCCACTTGTGGAAGTCCGGTGACCCGGCCGGTGATCGAGCCCGGTTTGCCTTGGTGGGAGGCGAGCATTCTAACCGCTCAGCCACCGTGACCCCTGCAAACTAAGTTTAACCAAGTCTAGGAAATTATACCAAAGGGACAACGCACCGTATTAGTGCACGCTTAGTGTAATAATATTTTGCATAAGAACTATTTTTTACTAGGCATTACCAACACACCTATTTTCTACATTTTTAAATTAATATTAATTATAAAGGACGCTTTATAATTTATAAACAAAATATATTTAAAAATTCAATTTGACCAAAAATGAGGTACTTTTATGTTGACATAAGTATAAATCGATTGTAATACATGGCTTATTTAGAAAATAACTATAAACGTCATGCATGGGGTGATTTTCAAAGGTGCGATTAAAAAAGTGTGAAGAATCTGCGAATAGAATGTAGTTAAAGACTATCCGCGGTTAATTAAAAATTTTTCAAATCGACGTCTGAAAAGTGTCACTGTCTCCAACTTCATAAATGTTTGCGAGCACACAGACTCGCACTCATTCAGTTAAGTTGGTAATGATGGATGGAAAAAATGTCTCACGACTTCACGTTCAATTAAAACTGTTATGTATAGACTGTTCACGGTAAAATGAGCACTTTTGAAAGCCCTGCTTAGGACCTACTTGTATACACGTTGCGTACTCTTCCACCTTATGTAAAATTAACATTGCCATGGACCTCATCACTTTATTTATGCTTCGGTCAAATTAAATTGTGAAATTACTAAGAAAGTATATACTTGACATATCTGCGAATTTTTACGCTTGGATGCATTTAAGAAGCAGAAAGCGAAATAAATAATTATAAGTTGTAAGAAATTGTTACTTAACATTTTTTTAGTCGACATTAAGATATGGAACTACTTTCCATCCATCGTTACCAGCATCACTGTGCGAGTGTCACTCAGTGCGCCCGTTAAAATATATGCAGGTAGGGATAGTGACTTTTTTTTAAAGGTTGACTTCAAATGTGCTCACTTTATCGTGAACAGTCTTTAAACATGTGTGAATATTGGAAGTTTTAGTTTGATATTCTCTTATTTTTAATACTTGTAGGTGTAAAGAATTAATAAATGTATTATATAGTAGCGTCCCGCCCCGGCCTCGCTCAGGTGCGATTTACAAATCTGGCGTTGTTTAAGTTTACAGCAAGTATATACACTAAATGCTTAAGGTAACTTACATAGGAATAATACTGCGTTGTCACAAAGTCTTCGTAAGTAAACCTCTAAATGACAAAAATGGTTAAAGTGAGTCATCCTTAAAAGATAAACATATTATGTTGTCACGGACTTCTTTGTAGACCCTTTTAAGATCTACACTTCTGTGGCACGTTACTTTGGTGTATCTCTTTTGGTTTAGTCAGCGTAAGCCATGATTTCCTCACATTAAATATTAATGTGTTATATAACTGAACCTTTCTCAACAACTTCTCTAAATGATGGTGGAAACCGCAACAAAATCCATTAAGTTGTTTAGAAGCCTTAGCCGAACACACCTATGTATAGATTCACTTTTCTAATAATTTCACAGTCTCACTCGACAGACGCATGAATAATGTAGCGAGGCTCATGCCAATGTTAATTTTACATATGATGGAATAATACACGAAGTGTATACAAGCAGATCTCAAGCAGGGTTTTTGAAAATGTTCGTTTTACTGAACGCAGCTTATGACTGACACATCGTGTCTTCTGATTTACTTTTAGGAATGATGTCACACACTGAGCGAAAGAAATAGTTGCAGACATCTAATCAATTTACTTCGAGAAGTATTTGTCTACACTGCAAAATATTTTGTTCACTCATATAACCTGCTCTTGCTCTAAACGTATTATGCACTCGTTTCCTTGAACCGAACAAATCATTAAAAAAAAAAAAAAAAAAATTTTTGAGCTGAACACTTATTCGTTTGTTCGAACACCACGTACATGCACTTGGTACACACGACTATTTTTTGAGCTGAACACTTATTCGTTTTTTCGAACACCACGTACATGCACTTGGTACACACGACTATTTTTTTGAGCTGAACACTTATTCGTTTGTTCGAACACTACGTACATGCACTTGGTACACACGACTATTTTTTGAGCTGAACACTTATTCGTTTGTTCGAACACCACGTACATGCACTTGGTACACACGACTATTTAAAAAGCAATTAAAGGTAATCAGTTTGGCTACTGTAAACGTTATAAATGTGAAGGTAGACTCAATGAATATTTTGTTTGGAGTGAATAAATATTTATAGGCTATTCACGGAAAAATGAACACTTTTGAAAGCCCTGCTTAAGATCTTCTCGTATGCATGTTGTGTATTATTTCGCCTTATGATATATTAGCATTGTCATGGGTCTCATAACTTTATTCATGCGTCGGCTATGTGGAATTGTGAAATTATTATAAAAGTAAAGGCATTACAAATCTGTTCATCTTTACACTTCGATACTATAAAGAAAGTAGAAAGTGAAAGAAATAATTTATCACGTATGGTTATGTGAAATATTTATGCAACGTACCTATCTACTCCCCATCCATGCAGATAGGGAAAATGACTTTTTTCTAAGGTTGATTTCAAAAGTGCTCACTTTGTCGTTATCAGACTTGAGCTAGCTGCAACAGTCTGATATGTTTATTATTACAGAATTTATATTGGCATTCAAATCAGCCTGGTCCAGTACTGCCATTCTCTGGTAATCGGGTCATTTTATTGCCTTCGTTCGAAAATACAGTTCGAGAGATTGTTTGAAATTTTCTCACCAATTAGGATAACACCCGTGTTTGTTAGTGCATCTTTTTATGCTTAATAATGATAATAACAATCCCATTGAAACAAGTCCAACAAGAAATAAAAAATTAAAAGTAATTTTACTCCTTCAGTAATCACTTGAGCAGGGGTTGCTAAGATTCGTGCGCAAGAGTTCCGGGTTCGAAGCTTGGTCGTGCTTTTAATAATTTGCTTAATGATAACCGTAACTTTATATTATGTATGTAGAGTAATGGAAATATTTAGTCGCACCAACCAAATCTTACATGTTTGTGACAGCCAAATATGAAATACAAATAATTTGGCTTCAGCAAACAGAATATTTAATTTCCCTTGTAGAAACAATTAATTTGATCGCGCTAAACAAATATAGTTTTATTAAAAGAAAAACTTTTCTCAGTGGGCATTTTTACATATGAGCCAATATTTCTTATATAAATATTTATTTCGGTTTTGATAAATTAAACGATGTTGAAAATCAGGTTACTCGGATATTCGGTCTACTTTGGAGATCATCGTCATTAAAAATTTGCTTGTTGCAGTTTTGCATAATTGTGTTACTACATTCCTCTCTCAAGAGAATTTAAATCGCTACAGATTTTGTTATTATTAATTTCATGGTTGGAGAAACTGATGTGTAATCTTAATTGGAATAGCTGGGGTGCGTCCTTAACAAAGGCCATGGCCGATTCATTCCCGTTCCTTCCACAACCCCTCGTCCCTGTGCAACTTGCACCGTGTCTATTGACTTCGCTCTCGACGAGACGTCAAGCCCAACTTTACGCTGTTCACGGTAAAATGAGCACTTTTGGAAACCCTGCTTAAGATCTACTTGTGTACACGTTGTGCGTTATTCCGTCTTATGTAAAGTTAACATTGCCACTGGTCTCATCACCTTATTCATGCGTTGGTCAAGTTAAACTACGAAATTGTTAGAAAAGTAAATATTGCACAAACCTGCTCCCTTTTACACTTCGATTCTTAAGAAAGAAACGGTAAGCGAGATAAATTATTTAAAATATTACAAATGGTTACCTGCACATTTTTTTCGACGTTAATATATGAAACTAATTTCTTCTCCATCGTTACCAACTTTACTGGGCGCATGTCACTCATTGCGCCCGTTAAAATATGTGCAGGTCGGAGCAGTGACTTTTTTCTAAGGTTGATTTGAAAAGTGTTCACTTTATTGTGAACAGCCTTTACTCACCTACCTTAGTTGGAATAATTCCTTTTTTCACAACGCAATATAATGCTCATAATCCAACTTCCCCGACAAACGTTGGCCAGCAAATTAGAGAAAAGTTATCGAAAAGAGTACGCAAAGTTTATCAGCCGATATCTCGAGAATTATGTTAGCAATTTGAATAAATTTAAGACAATAATTTTAAGGTTACCTTTTTGAATGTAATTTAAAGCTTACCTTTTTAAATTTAATGTCCCATATTTTTGGGGAATGCTTAAGGACGCGATACATTGCATCGGGAATCGTTCTGAATCGCGGGGGGAAAATATAATATAGCGTGTGCTCGCTTCGTGTTAATTCCTACGCTTCGTTTACAAAATTCCAATTGTTTGTTTGTAAACAGTGGCCCGCTCTTCAGTGTTACCACAAAGTAGTTTTATTTGACAGATTCGGTAATTATAAATCTCTTTCGGGCGTGTAATTCGAGCAATTGGTTTTCAGCTTTCCCTGCAAATAGTAAATTTTGCTGTCACTCAGTTACAATCGCTATTTTAAATGCCTGATGACGTGATTTCTTAATCACATGTATGTATGCTTGTCGGAGAATTAAAAATTGCGGTTTTTTTTTATGGCGAATCACAATTACCGAACTTCACTTTGTATATTATATTGTTCGAGATCATGACACGCATAGGTTACACAGTCTATCATTTCCCTTAGAAGAAAGTAATTTAAGTTTTTTTGTTGTACACCAAAGGTGTTTTGTTCACGCCAAAATACCATATAGAATATGAGTTGGTAGGTGTTGTACTTTATAACTAAACGCCGGTTTCACAATGTTGTTTTAAAGTATTGATTATCAGTCAACAAACATAACTTTTAATCAGTGGTTATTATCGTAATATGTCTCAACACACTTGTTAGAGTTAGAAAAATGCCAGCAAAGTGCCTATAAATAGGAATCTGGCAAGTTTACGGAGATTTCTTGGTTTTGATGTCGTTATCGAATTGCTGTTTTAGCGATTTCAGGCTTTTCGAACGTAAAGCTATTTTAATAGACCTACATATTTTCCATGGTGTTTCAGCATTACTCGTAGATACCAAAAAATTACATTTTAGGTTAGTATATTTTTGTCAGGATTCATCACTCTTAAATCTTTCCTCTACTTTTTGTGGTTATCAGACAATCCTTTCAAAATAAAGGGTTTGCTTGGACTTAAAATTTACTAATTTCGATAGAATTGTCCAAGTAAGATTTTTTTGGTGTTACTTTACTGATTTTCACAGTAAGGCAGCATCTAGTGTGTTCACTAAAAATTCGGCTCAAGAAATCACGCAACTATCATAATCCATAATATTCCAACTAGGCCTACATTTTCAAGCAATTTTGATGAGGTTCTCAAAAGTTTCAACAATATTTTTTTCTAAACTATGGTGAACATAGAATTTTCTACAAAGTTTGGTGACAATCAATAAAGTCCTTCCTTAAAATCTGGAAATAGAGAATTAATTTCCTAACTAATTTAGTGCAGTTTGTAGTTCCTTCAGCAACCCGAGTTTGGTTCAAATCGGTTAAATGATTGCAGATATATTACTTATAATCACGACCATATTAAGGTCATCATAATGAAAACAAGTGAGTGTTTCTAGGTTGTCTTCTGTAGTACTATTTGTATGAAAACATGGAGGTACTTAAGTTAAGTTTATTACTACGACGACATTGTCTTTAAAATAGCAGACAAAATAAGTTAATAAATATTGTTTTACATACTGGCTGCATATCAAGTTGCGCTCAAATCGGTTTAATATAACTATCTTAGGCGGACTGATTTAATATTACGTATATGTGAAAAATGAAGCTTTTAAGTGACATCTTAGGAACTACTCCCAAAAATTTGGCGTACGAAACAATACTAAATCAGTCCATCTGAGATAGATATTATAACTAATAATGCAGTTATTTTCGAGATGATAGTCTCATATTTCGTTTATATAATACGTCTGGAAATATTAACAACTTACTCTGTTTGGTGTAAATCGGTTGAGCAGTTTTTTATTTATGATATATGTATACTATTAATTTTCTATGTGCAATATCTTATAAATTGGTAGGAATCATTTGCTTTCAATAAACGCATTTATTGCTCGCAAAAAAATACTGCTAGCGTACCAAGCGTACTTGAAATAATTGTAACTGTTTTTCAAGTACGGCAACTAATTTAAGAACGGCATTTTGAATACATGAGATATTCCCACATAAAATTTAAATGGCCTATCCTACAACTACTCGTGTGCCAAATTAGATGCGAATTAACTGAGTAGTTGTTGAGCTATGATGCATAGTGTTTATTTTTGCAGATGACGTTTTTACAAAATGGAGGAGTAAGCACGCTATGAATTAATGAATAAAATTCCTACAGGAGGTAATGCTACCGTACCGGTTCTGTCAAAAGTCGCTTAATATTACGGCACAAAAAATGTGAAAACTTGGTTTAGAAAATAAACACGTGGCGTGGTCATAATAATATCTGTAAGGTATTTTATAGTTTGTTGTAAGGTATGGTGGAATGCGATGAACAGGTTTAAAAGATTTTTTTTTGGGAGGTACTCACAAAGGAAATACGGTGCTGTCATGAATAGGAAAAACATACAGCAATCACTTCGACCCACCGTTTTTTCCTACTGAACTTGTAAAATCAATTTGAGCTGGTTCTGTGTTTGCGAAATTGAATTAGATAATTTATAAATGCATGATTTACGCATTGCGCAGATGGACTTCGGACCATCACCAGTCCGTCCTTTTCATCACGCGAGTAATCTCAAACGCTACGAAAAAAAAAAAATAGCTTTCGGCTGTGCTGGGGACACGGCCGTTTGTTTGCGTGAATATGTCTACGTTGGGCTCGGACGCCTTGATGTTTATTTTACTTTCCCGGGACCGCTTCACTGGATCATATGGGGTTTTATGGGTAAAACTGGATTGCTTTTGAGATGCTCTTCCTAACCGTATACGATTTCTGAATTTCGACTTGGCTTTCCGACACTGTGTTAAGTTTGATTAATTTTTTACATTAAACTCAAGCAATTTTACCATAATCGCGCCACACAAATGTTTTTATACACGCAATCGATCGATCTTGACGGGGGCTGTCGACTGAAACTCGAACGAGCGTCGTAGCTTCTCCTAGTCGAAAGTTATGCTACGCGGAAGTTATGAGACGCGGCGAAACGAACTTAAATTTGCGCCCCCCCCCCCCCAATCAAACCAAATCCCCCACATCACACGATGCTTCGCAGTCCTCACTCGATGTAACAGATTCTTTTATCCTTTAGCATTCGAGTGGTGTAATTGAATTTTGAAAGTTGACGATAGATTCGTAGGTGCAATGCCAAACTTTATCTCCCGATTTTGTTATCATCGGATTTTCTGGATTGCCTCTCACTATGGTAGCAAATTTAAAGACGTATTCACGTCAAAAATTCCTTTGCTGTTAACAAAAGAGAAATAAACGTTACATTGTGTCGGAGCGTACACCGTAACACGAACTTCAGAAAAAATAAAAGTCGTCTGTAAGTGATGTCACAGTATTTTGCTTTTGTGAATCCGTGTGCGTTTGGTTATTTTACACTCCAAAAACTCACCTCCCCACCCCTTTATTCATACGTCGGTCCAGTACAACTTTGAAAGTATTAGAAAATGAAATTTAATACAAATCTGATAGTTCTCGCACTTGCAAGAAAAAAAAAAAAAAAAAACCAGGATGCAAAAAAATTCAGTATTCACAAATGGTTACCTAACCCCTTTAATTCGAGGTTAAGACATGGGACTTCTTTCTCTTTGTCGTTACCAGATAGCAGTACTTGAATACTTCCCGCGCGATAGTCAGGCGCATATAGTCCATTCACGGTTACTTCACACTTTCTGCAGCCCTGCTCAAGTTCTACTTTCAGGAGATTTCTCCACCTCGTGCGAAAAAAGCTTAGAAAATTACACCAAAGTACAACGCACCGTATTCGTGCGCTCTCTTCTGGCTAGTAACATTTTGCGTGAGAACTATTTCTCACTACGCGTTACCAACACACCCATTTTCTCACTGTATATATCAATCTGAGTTATAAATGGAATATTATAATTGTAAATAAAATTTTAGTAGAACATCAATTTAGCGAAAAATAAGAGGGAAGAGATTTGGCCGTCTCTTAACAGCGAGGTCTTGAGAGCCGATGAGGGTTAGGAGAGTTGAGTATGAAGCAGCGTCGGAATGGAGAGGCGGGGGAAATGGGATATCTTCGAGAAAACTCACCGGCGAGCTTCATCGTCCGGCATGGTTCCCACTTGCGAAATCCGGAGTGGATCGGCCGGGAATCGAAGCCGATTCGTCTTGGTGGGAGGCGAGCAGTCTAACAGCTCAGGCACCGTGGTCGCACGAAAATAAGCGCTTCTTGTGCCAACAGAAGTACAAAACGCACGTGATATTATTTAGGAAAGGACCGGACACGTAATACATGGGGTGATTTTTCAAATCTTCGATTCAAAAAAGTGTGAGGAAACTGTGAACAGACTTCAACCAGTATGTTTCCGAAAAAAAATCGCCAAGCACAGAGAGGCGTTTCAAAGCACGCGTGTTTACGCACATAATGGCCGGCGCAGCGGACAACGTGCGTCGTAGTCGAGTTTCATTTCGCAGAGGACGACGAATCTCGTTGTGCAAACACGATCGGGAATTTCGCAATAACACGAATCCCTCATGAAACATTCAACGCCTATGCCCCCGCGCACAAAGCGAACCGCCCCCTTTCGAAAGCGCGCAAGCCAATTGTCCCGGCCCCGTTCCCCGTAAACGAAGGTAACGATCGGGAAAACATTGTTAATGGCGTATGGAGTGAATGACCGCGGTTCCATAAATCGACTGGAATTCATGAACACGGGGTAATGAATCTCGAGATGCGTTTGGTATTTGTCCGATAAATAACGACTGGGGTGTACATTTCAATTTTCCGAACACACCGGTGCGTTCATCGTGAACGAAATTTTTTATGAACTGTGCCGATTCGTTCCGAGCGGCGACGACGCGAAATGTCCACTGAGAAGTGAAAGTCTTTGCTCATTTCGATACTCGATGTCTAATAAGGAGCTTAACTTAAGTTGACGAAGATCTTTTTTTAAATACCTTATTACTAAGTGTTAAGTGAAAGCCCAGTGGGTAGGGCGTGATTTTATTGCATCTCAGGGCTAGACCCCTTACGCCTACAAAGACAGAAAATCATGCAAGGAGACATGCATCACAGCAGAGAGGTATTGAGCAGCCATGGCCAGCCATTGGGGCCATGACTACCTCCCTAAGTGTACTTAGAGCTAAGCTATAACTAGAAGAGACTGGGAGAAACTGGCATAGACACCGTAAAAACCCTGTCGACATAATAGAATTAAAAATTATTCATGCATTAAACAGAAATGCTACGGGAGACAGAGTGTGTTTGTGTGTGTACATGCTCATGTGTTAGTAGAGATGAAAAAGCTAGTAGAGAGAGGACGGGAACTTTGTTGTCCTTTTTCCTTGGCAAGTGAAGGGAGACACTGGCTTGTAACAAGAGATGTGCTTGCACACCTCTCTGGTGGGGGAAGTGGCGCTAATGGGCGGCTTCCCCCCGATTCCCCAGTAGAACCTGAAAAACTGACGACAAATAAAGTGAGTTGCCAGTGTCAGCTGGGCCAACCCTTACTGGCTTTTTGGTGTCCGGAAAGAGACGGTACAGCCTGTGAAAAAAAAAGAGGTTAATAATTAAACTAAGTTCATAATAGCCGAAGTGTCTATAGTAACACATGTCCTCGGGGACATATTTGTCTAAACTCAATGCTGTGCTACCTCGCAGCGGCCAATCTCTGTAGCCATAGCCTGTAACTGAGCATTACTACGGCAATATGCTGCGAGTGCAAGGAGCTTCGAATAAGGGAGGGTTGATTGATTGACGCAAGGGAGGTCTATCACCAACTGCAGCAGAGAGCCGCACGTCGCCACAAGCCCTGCACTTATTTACGGGTATAACTGTTCAGTGGCTGCCTTGGAATCGGTAGTGGCGAAAGGCCATACTTACAAACAGCTGGCTAGGAAGAGAGACTAAACTAAATTAAACACTAAACTAATCTAGGCTGAGATGTCCCTACAGTGCAGCTCAGTTTAATTCTACGGCAATTATAATTATAAATTATGAACTCGGTGGTGTGTGTGTTCGGAGGGGGGGGGGGGGGTCACCAGCTACTGCAGAGAACACACTATCGCCACAGCCTCCTCAGATATTGTAGGTAATCTGACGAGAGACTGCCTTGTAATCGGCAGTGACGAACGGACCATACCTACAAGCAGCTTGCTGAGAAAGAGAGGTGTATTACTCTAATTAAAAAAAGGTAATATTAAATTATTGAACATATAATCTAGGCTGATCAGTCCCTTCAGGACTGCTCAGATTAGTCTTATGCATAGACTACCGAAACTGCACAGGAGCTATCAAAATGGAAATGGCAGTGTGTTACACGCAGGGCTAAGGGGGCCTATGCGCTAGGGGAGACTTTGGTCGGGTATAGTGCTGTGTCTCGTCTATATCATACTCCTCAAGGGCAGTATTGAGCGGACTGGCCTGTTCTTCATTGGATTTGTAGAAAGTTTGGGCCTGTTTTCGAATTACGTCTTGCAGCAGATCTTGTTTAAGTTCTGCGTGCATTGGGGGCATATCGTGATGCATGAGCTGCCATCCTAAGGCATTTATTCTGCATCACTTGTAGTGAATTGAGATGGGTTTGTGCGCAGGAGGCCCAAGCAGGGGCTGCATAAGTAATAATGAGTCGAATCATAGTTTGATATAATCTAATCCCATCTTAAAAACTATTACATCGACATTAGACGGGAAAAAGTGAATGTTCATTATAATTTGAGAAAATGGGTTGGGCTGTGTCGTCTATATGGCCGCAGGTATTTTTACGTGACGACGTCTATGGGTGGCGAGAGGAAATAAAATTGAAACATCATTAATGTGTTTGCTGGAGACGTGTCTATTGACTTCTTCCTTCGTTTTGCATTTAATGCTCTGTGTTGTTGCAATCGACCTTGGTGCTTTTTGCGGTTGCGCTGATTGTGTCATTGTTGTTTAGTCTTAGTCTCGTCACGTGATGTGGCATGTGATGATGACGCAATCGCCACGTCCGCATTTCGCTGCCGCGTATAGTTGTCAACTTATTCTTCAAATAACTTCGGAATAGATTTCGGTAGCTGAGTCATCCTTTCAGTATTAGATTTGTCTTGTCGAGCACTATTCACGTTGTTAATACAATTAGTGTCCTTTTCGCCCAACTCGTGATTTTTAACTATTTTGGTATGCAATATGCAAAGAAAATAATTATTGGTCAGAAAGTCACTATGCGTGTTTATTATTTACGATTCTTGGTAGTGTTTTTAGTTACTATTACTGACACAAGAATTTACCCGACAGGATAAGCCGCTCGGTCGCTACAGCGGCCTTAAGGTTACTAAGCCGCTCGAAATCATAGGCTCGCAATGCGGCTCCAATCGTCGCCTGATGACGGCAGAACGATACGTTTGTGTGTGAAGCATGAAGCCAAAGGACCGATCTATACTATTGTACATTTACATTTAAAGTAGTGCTTATTCTCAACAAGTAATTGCCATGTACCCGAAAGCAACATTTCGTGACTCTCACTTTTTGAAGAACATAAGGAGCTGAGTTGTAAGACATCGCGTCGAAAATCCTCCAAAAATGTAATCCGGCAAAACGTAAGTCATGACGTTTTTGAGTTCGCATAATCTTGACTCGCCAACTAGAATCTGTTTTACCCTAATTCAGTGGAACACTTATACTTAATAGTTGGTGCTTACATTTTATTGCTCTTCACACTGATGAACTCGAAAAGCTTTTAAGGCACGTTTGGTGTCCACAGAGAAGTGAAATTCAACTGCAAGGTTTGCTTGTTTTGGGCGTGAAAATGGTCGGAACGGGAGTTATTGCAACCCGTTACAACCACTAAATTTTCTACACTGAATCTTTAGAAGGGTCTTTAGAGAACCAATCATATTTTTATATTCTTTATTATCGTACCATAACGATGTAGGGTCAGCGCTTAAAGTCACGTTCAGGCATGTTGCCGATGGGAAACTACGTGCCATGCGAGCGCCTATTGCATAGGAGCGATGAGCCAAGTGGTAAGTGAGCAAGAGTTCGCCTTAAAGATGATGCGTTTCGAAGCCTCGAACGCACAGCGTAGCTGCAGGCAGACGGGACCATTAACTGCCCTACCTACCAAGCCGGCAGCCGCGAACTTCAAATGGGGAATCAATGTTAAACGAAATTGCTTCTCGTTGCGCCAATTTCAAAGACAAATATTTCAAACAAAATGTATTATACGTGAAATTTCTTAAGGAATGTTGCTACGTTAAGACATCTTGCTGATTGTTTTCGTTCAATATATTTTTTTCTAAAATTAAATATTGAAATTTACATACACGAAAAAGATGAATAAGTTATTTTTTTTTAAATATAATCTTATATGACAATATTTTCTGAGAAAGTCGAGTCAAAATGTTTCTATTTTCTGGAAATAGTTATCTTTAAAATTGACGCAAAGTAAAGGTATTTATTTAGTTTAACAATGATTCCCTAGTTGAAGTTTGCGGATGCCGGCTTGGTAGGCTGGGCGGTTAAGGCAGTTACCAAACTCCCAAGTAGTCATATTTGATTACTTACTGTCGTTCGTAACCTTACTATTTAATAAACCTGTCATGATTTTTCGGAAAGTAAAGTAAAGTACACAGATGCTGTACTATAGGCAAGTAAACGTCGTTTATTATTTCCTGCTGTATTTTTGTACTTATAAACAATTTCTATATTTATGTTAAGTTAAGAAGACTTGTTCAAATATCCATAACGGGTATGGTTTAACAAATTCTATAATGAATTATAGTTCGCATTTTCCCGCTTTTATAACGGAGAGGTTTCCCCCCCCCCCCCCCCCACCCATCCTCGTCAACCCTTCAACCACCGCGTTTCTGTGAGAAACTAGCTGGACAAAAAGGGAGTGAGTGCGATTTTAGAGCAGCGGTTTTTGACGATAAAGGGGAAACGTCCCAAAAACGAATCGTTGTGAAATTTACGAACGATCGTGCAAGAATATTCAACTATATGGCAGTCGTCGGCAAAGTGGGTTCTCTAACCGTAGGGGAAGACGGCATAGTTAAGATAATCCAGCGTGAGCACAAGAGAGTGAGTTTAACATCACGGAGTTCGTAACTTTGCTCTATCCCAGTGAGAGAAGTGATAACGTGTACGCCATCGCGAAGTTGATAACGTGAATGCGAATAATTCGTTCTGTCCCGGTCTCCTACGACGAGGGCAAATAGAAGCGATTGCAATCTGAGTGATGATTGATTGCGAGGGGTTAATTTTAAGCGACGGTGGCTCATCGCGGGACTGATTTTAAACTTCCTCCGCGAAGATATGTTGGTTCAGCTCTGTGGCTCTTACGCTCCATTAACGACATTCCGCGTGTTGATCTGGCATTACTTTGAGGTAGCTCCTACCGCCGTGGGAATGCACGTACAGCAACTACTACTCCCAATAGCATTTGTTCGGAATGAAACCAAGGATGTGTCGGAAAGCCCATTAGTAGAGATGATGGTTTATCGCGGGAAAAGTTGACTGTTTACTCGGATTCAACGTACTGTACACATGCCCGACAGTATTCTTTCCTTATTGGCTGTCATGAATATATGAAGCTACTACCCCATTTCACTGGGCCAATGACAATTCTGATACTATAAGGCACAACGTTCGTGATTGGTCTGCAAACAACTTAGCCGAGTCGAAACCTTGTTCATCCAATCATGAAAGAATAACCTAGTTAGAGTGTTAAAGAAGTTATTTTGGCTCAAAAAAATATTCGCGATTTTCCATCATCTCTACCCATTAGTATAGGCTGTTCACGATAAAGCAAGCACTTATAAAATCAACCTTTGAACAAAAATGCCATTGGCCGTTGACTCCAAAGATGATACCATGCACATCGGCATATAGGCTCACTGTTAAGTTGGCAGCAAATTCAGAAAAAAGTATTTCCATGTCTAGAAGTTGTATTGTGAGTGTGATATGTATGGAAGTAGAACTTCAGGATATTCCTCCGCCTTATGCAGACAAAGCTTAACCGAGTCTAACAAATTTCCCCTAAGGGACAACGCAGCTTATTCGTGCGCATTCAGTGTAATAATACGTTGCATGGGAATTATTTATTACTAGGCATTACCAAAACATCTGTTTTCTTTCTATTTTTATTCATATAAGTTATAAATGAAGAATTATAAATTCTAGATAAAATATAAATTGAAACTCAATTTAACCAAAAATAAGGTTGACTTAAATATAAAACTTTCGTGACACGTGGTATAGGGTCTATTAAAAAAAAACAACCATTGAAGTTATACATGAGGTTATTTTTCACAGGTTTGGTACAAAAAGTGTGAGGAAACCGCGAAAAACCTTTAAGTTCCTTCATTTAAAGTTTTCACCTTTGACTCACGCCCAGTATCCATAAGAGAAATACACACACGCTGTGGCATGAAAAATACGTATAATTTACCCTTAAAATAAATGTGCTGTAGCAAATATTTCACAGTGTTATAAAATATACACATCCTTACGTGTACATTTCAGTGGCGTTTTTCTCACGGTTTTGGCTAGTTTCTGATGTAGTGTAAATTTTGCATTAACTGTACGGATTGTTAAATGGACATAATGAAATCAGTACGCGTGCTAACTGGAGGTGTCTGCCCGATCAAAGGAACACACCTGTTGTTCCTGGACAACTTGGTGAACGAATGGGGCGAGGTGCGCGTGTAGAGTTGAAGGAATGCTGTGTTAAGGAAACGAGAGCTCTCCGAGAATCCCACCGGCATTTTGAGCAGTGCCCGACATGTTTCTCACCATGCGGAAAAATTCCGTCTCACCTCCTCTGGAACGTCTAACCCGGCACGCTGCTCGCTCTACCACCGAGATCTCCACAGGCATCGGCGCTGGCGGCCGGCAGGTATATTTGGCAAGTGTTGACTGACATCCATCAGAGACGAAGCTTGAACGTTCTCGTGTTATTTCAGCCTTTCGACGAGAGATGGCGACAGCAATGACACCTATTGGTAACATAACACAATCGTCATTCATTGGAAGGCATGTGTCTCGCTTCTAAAGGCGATATCACACACGGTACTATATTCCAGCGGCCGGTATGCGGGCTAGTGTGGCATCCGTCATGGCATTTCATGCCTTGTATGGCAAGATTTCGTACCAGGTTTGGTAATTGGACACGTCCTATTTTTCGTGGCAGGTTCCATACCAGGTTTCGTACCTGGCCAATCACGTCGCAGTTTCAGAGCGTAGGGCGCTCCCCGTGGATACTACTTGAAACGAGGTGATGAAGAAACCGAAAAGGACGCCTCCATCTTGATTATACTTCCGTGAGGTTGAAACTCTTTCAAATAGATTTAAAATACGACAACGACCAATAATATTTGTAACGACAACTTTTAATTGCTGTTTAAAACCGTTCTAAATACTTTAGACATAGCTCATTCTATGAAAAAATTAATTCAGACTGTTCAGGGTAACTACAGTATATAAACTCAATACCAGGGGTTTGGACTGGTAAAAGGCCTACAGTGGCAAATTTGCGGCGTCCGAAATCAACATGTAACTTTTGGGCGTAAGTTCGAAACTCCGACCGACCCAATTTTTTTTATCATTAAATTTTACATGCAGATAATATCCCGGTACGTAAAGAAAAAAACCATATTTTGCAACCAGTTGGAAATTTTCGTCAAAATTAAAAACTACACACTCGTACTCTAGTGACTTCACGACATTCTCAAGAAAATGAATGAAATTATACCAGTAAGCAATCAATTTATGTAAAAGGCGAATAGTCTTATAGCAATATTAAGAAGTGCTTGCTATTTTTTTCACAGGCCTACGCAAGTTACTAATTGATAGCAGTTTACGAATGGTGTTTATATTTATTACAAACCACACACTGCGCACCCACCGAGGGTGCCAAATGCTAGTACGCGAACTGCTGTCGTATAATATGAATCTTCCATGGAGGCTCATACAGCGGCTGGTATACCGGCTCGAGCACCAGGGCTTGTAGAAGCTTGTACAATAACCAAGTACGGCTGCAGGTATCGTGTAATATCGGCTTTACTGTCGATCTCATTTTACCCCAGTTAACTAAGCTATTCAGAGTAACGAGTAAATTAAGAGGCTCTTGTACCTAGAGGTCTATTTGTGTGAGTGAGAAGAGAATCGATGGAGCGTTAATGGGCGACGCTCGTTGGCCGGCGATTGTGAAGCGGTATCGCTTCTATAGTCCATGCACGGTTGCCTCGCACTTTTCTGAAGCCCTGTTGCAGTTCTACTTCCAGGAAACAACCTGACACGTCATTCATGTGCGATCCAGTCAAGAGCAAAACGGATTTTTACCAAGGCTCTGACCAATCAACATTCATAGACATACATAGGGACTGTGAAGTATAACGCGGTACTGAATAATAAAGCAAAATTTGCAGGTCTCTAGCCATCAGGAAATATTACTATGGGCCCTCCTAAGGCTGCAATATGGATTCTCTGGTAGCTGAATTCCTCGAAAATTTGATGTAAAACAATAGGATGTTATAAAACGTGATGAAAGCCAATGAACTAAAGATGACCTTTTGTACTTTTTTCTTTTCACTTAAGGAAGCTGGGGGCGAAAGCTCTAAAAATGCTGTTTATAAACGTTTTCACTAGTTTTTATCTTTGAGTATGTACATATATATATTCAAATTAAATATTCGCAGCTTTAGATAATATATTTTTTGCCTCATCTGGAAAGAAATAGCATCCCTAGACAGTTTATTTACTGATATACTGATTTTGCAGACAATATTGTACTACTGGGGAATCTTCTTAAGGGTTTAGCCTACTTTCATCAATTTCGCGCGATTGACACTTTGTAGACTATGCTCGAATATTGCTCGACTAAAGCTAATTTGAAAATTTATTTGTTGTTAAGAACAAAACTCGCATGGATGCGCAATATTTCTTCGGCTAGGGTTTAACGTGACCGCACAGTTACAAAGATATTGCTAACCGTATAATTTATTTATTTTTATTGCCTCTCAACGGGACATGATTGATTGTAAATCCTTTTATACGATAAAGGACATTTGATTGGGTCGATCTCAGCTTGGCTCTCCATTGGTTGATGACCGGCCAATAATGAACGCAGTTAAGCACAGGGTTGGATCCGGTTTGGTATGGACCAATAGGACGATGGTGAGTTCCAACACAGATGCCATGAGAACCGGTGTTCTTGCAGTAGTGGGTATAGGTAACTCACTTCTAATTTGTCTTAAGTGCCAGTAAATATGTGCAGACCTCAATGTGTTAAGGCATAGAAACGCTGCAGTGTTAAGGCCGACTCTTACTTCACTGGCACCTTGGTTCATCGCCTCTACGCGCAAGTTGCTCAGTTGCCGAGCCGTTTCTCCGTCGGCGGCGTCTAGCCTGAATTTGACTCATTGGTGACACTTTATTTTTGTGGGACGGCAATAAATATATAGGCTGTTCACGGTAAAATGAGAACTTTTGAAAGCCCTGCTTAAGATCTGCTTGTATACACGTAGTGTCTTCTTCCACTTAGTGTAAAATCAACATTGTCATAGGCCTCATCACTTTATTCATGCGTCGGTCAAATGAAACTGTGAAACTATGGGAAAATTAAATTCTTTACAAATCTGCTCATTTATACACTTCGATGTACTAAAAATTCAGAAAGTAAAATAAATAATTTAAGTTACCACAAATGGTTACCCAACACTTCTTTTTCGACGTTATGATATGGAACTACTTTCCATCATTCGTTGCAAACTTTACTGGGCGAATGCCACTCAATGCGCCCTTTGAAATATATGCAGGCAGGAGCAGTAACATTTTTCAAAGGGATATTTCAAAAGTGCTCACTTTATCGTGAACAACCTTTACAAGTATGAAGCGTGGCTATAAGACTATGAAGCTCCTGTATAGAAAATTTAGCAGCTAAAACTGATTCTGAAAACACCTGTAAATACAAGTTTGATTATGAAGCTTCCATGTAGAAAATTTAGCAGCTAAAAGTGGTTCTGAAAACATGTGTTTTAGTAATTGTCTCGCCAAAAAAAAAAAAAATGTATCCGTGAGGTTGAAATGAGAAATTGAAATTCGTCTTTGGGCGCGTAACGATTTTTTTGTGTGTTTTTAGTGTTCAGACACCACTAGGAAATATACGATCGGTTTTGAATCGTCCTTTTTCCTTCAAACATGCGGAGCACTTAACGTATAACGTCACCGGTACAGAGCGCTGTGACTGGGAGGGTTAAATAATTTGCCAATATGGTGAAGACGCAATTACCACGTCAGTTAAACCATCGAGAGTATTACAAAGGGCCTCTTGCGATATGGCTTTCAATTACCCGAAGCACTTTACCTTAATGTGAAGAAAGTCGTGATCTTTCTGATATCCTTGATAAATTTTCTGATTTATTTTATTTATATTCTTTGTACGTTCTAAACCGCTAAAATTGTGATTTCAAAATGCCGTGATGCAAAGACTATGCGGTTTAAAATGTTTTCATGCGAGGAATTTAAGTGCCTGCTTCAAGCAATGTCTAAAAGTTGTAAAAGTGTTTCGAATACTTTTAAGAACCGTCAATGAGAATTCTAAGCAATAAAAAGATGGTGGATTAATGCTGAGAATTATTTTAAAAATACCACATTCTAATCCTGCCTAGACAATACATTTACTCCTTACTGTGGTTTGCCTTAGAAAATTGTGATAATTTATAAAATACTGCACTTTTCATGAGAAAAACACCAAAATTTTTAACAATATACACAAACCTTCAGTAAGAACGATCCAGAATGGATCTTTACAAACAACCACAAGCATTAAAAAAAACTGCAAAAAATAGTATACTGATATTCAACCTTTTCAATGTAGATAATAGAGCATTTTATTTTTAAAAAATCTTAAAGTATTACCTGTGGTCTTATTATTTCTAATCCGTGAAATAATATCTGAATGCATGTCGAGAGCTACATTGTATTTAAGACAAAATTTGTGTGATTTCATCATTGTGGGTAAATACCATTATGATTTCTTGTTTTGTTATAAAGTTAAAATAGGTTTTTCCACATAAATTATTCTTGTATTACATTGTACGATATTCTATTAACTTTTTGTATTCAATTATTGTGAAATGACATGTGAAATAGCCTTATGACTATTACCATGTGTGCATTTAATGCTTAAGGCAACAATGCAAAATTAATAAATAACTATTTTAAAAATTAATGTTTGTTTGCTTTGTTATTAACATGGCCATACGGGATGATATTTGTTTACTGCCCAGACGAAAATTGTATCAATAACTGAATCTTGTTTCGGACAGTTTCAGTATTTGCACAAGTAATTAATTGAATAACCGCCAATTAAATAAAAATTATGAACCGTGCCTCATAATTATGAAGTGACCTAATTTTTCGTACAGTCACTGACGCTGTCTGTGCGAAGTTGTAAAATTTTTAAGTTCGATATGTTAATTTAGCCATTATTACGGAAAATAACTAAAGCTCTCCCGTATGGGTCACTTTAGAGCTCAGTAATATTGAGTCGTGTATGCTGAAGCTGGTAAGAACTTCAGTTTTGTAGTGCGAAAGTTCCGTTCTTACAGAAAGCATTTGGAGGAATATATGATGCTAATTTAGCCAACTATGCTGGAAGACGCGAGTCGTTATGTTCCTGCAACATCCCACGGCCACTGGGAACACAACTTGCGAATTGTTTTTATCACATCAGTCGATCTAAACGCTTGCCCCGTTATTGGTTTTGGTCACGAACGCAATCAGCTTCTTTGATAGATGGCGTTCATTAAAACTTCCTGAGGCAAGGCAACAGTGTAACAGGCACAAACGCATTGGCTGGTAAATAATTTACTGTGGGGCAACGCACATGTTTGCTTGCTCAATGACAGACTTTTCTGAACACTTTGAAGGTGACTGGGAAAACATGTGTTCAATCGATGCATTTATATACATTCATAGAGGACTATTGTTGGAAATACAGCTCCAAATATAAACAGGCAAAGTATTTTCTCTGTATTTCATAAAAAAAATTTTGTCTGTGAATCTAAGTAACTAAAATTATAGATAACTCATGCAATTCATACAAAAGTAGTTACCCACTGCAAAAAAATTGCATTTAGAATTTTAGTTATTTGTCCCGTATGTGAACGAAGGTGACATATTTTGGTTTCTGACTACATATTTTATATATCTTCTTTCTTCGTAATGTTTTGGATTGATGCATGTCTTAAGCCCCTGTCACACTTGTCAGTTTTTCCGCCAAACTGCGTTCAGTAAGTTTGGTCAAATAAAGTTGGCCAGTCATGACGTCATCAGTGTCATAAACACCGCCATGTTCGTTTGAAAAAGTTGGATGGCTTCGATTTCCGTCAAACATTTGACGATTGAACAGGTTCTAAAATTTCTCTGATGTTTGACGGGCTCGGCTAATCAGAATCGCGCATAACAAAAATTGACGTCAAGAAACTTTAAAATAACGAACAGTTGCTGGAAACGAAATAGGTTTGCAGGTAATTAATAAATGTAGAAGTTGTCTGAGCTTGAATACTATTTTAAGTGAATATTGCATTTTATATTAAGAACTAAGAGGTACAAAATTGCATTGTACAAGTTCAGGAGACATTTCTGATAAATAAAAATTTATTCTAGTAAACAGGTCACAATAAGTCACAACAGTCGTTACATTTCTACCTGATATGGACTGGATGGAATCATTACAGCAGTATCTCACTATGAAGATAATTTTTAAATAAAAAATCCAAATCAGATACTCCCAGTAAAAAAAATTGACTATGACACATTTTCAAACACTTTCAAGATTATTTGATAACATTTGTCGGAAGGGAAAATTTGATGGCCGTATTTAGTTTTCAAAATTTATTGTCAAATATATTTGGAGACAAAACTTTGACATGGACTTTATTTAGGCTACCAAGTACAACATAAGAAGTTAAATATTTTGCAGAAGTAAAGCATGGGTATTGATTTTTAAAAAAATATTTAATGTTTCGTTGTCTCAAAAGCAGACATACAGGACTTCTAAAGTACTTTTCCTGCGAGACGCTTCAAATAAATATTTGTATTACTGCGATCGAAATGCAGTACGTCAAAGTATTCAGTACGTGCGAAACACTGCCTTAGGGGAAGGTCTTACAGTACCGACCATGGCTAGTTCTCGCTTATGACTCCAGGTAGCAGTACTTTTCAGGCATTCGTGGGAGTGTATTATCGTCATACCTTATATTCTTTGGCGACACGTTTGTTCGTTCAGAGTTGCGAGAGCTGAGAGCTACGAGACATTGAAAGTGTTTGTTGTTGTTTTAAGAGGGAAAAATTGTTTTGACGTTACTGTTTATCTTTGTTTAGGTGAGTTGTTAATTCGATGTTAGTTTATATTTAATCTATAGTCTATTAGATAAATACGTATGCCACAATTTTTACGATATCGTGCGTAAACAGTGCACAGTCGATATTTTGCTACCAGTGTGTGTCGTACAGTACCGACCACCCAACCGTCGTCCAATACCGACCACATGTCGTCCAGTACCGACCACATGTCGTCCAGTACCGACCACATGTCGTCCAGTACCGACCACATGTCGTCCAGTACCGACCATATGTCGTCCAGTACCGACCAAATGTCGTCCAGTACCGACCAAATGTCGTCCAGTACCGACCACATGTCGTCCAGTACCGACCACATGTCGTCCAATACCGACCACATGTCGTCCAGTACCGACCACATGTCGTCCAGTACCGACCACATGTAGTCCAGTACCGACCACATGTCGTCCAGTACCGACCGCATGTCGTCCAGTACCGACCACAACTACGCTAGGAGATCGACTGAGAGCCATTGAAGCTGGTAAAACTGAAATTCTAATCCCTCAGATGGGCAAATTTCAAATGACTTTTAGTGATGAAATAGAAAAACAGCTGGTTTTTTTACATGCGAGATCAAAATGACGGATTCTTGCCACTCAGTAGGAGAGAATTTACGAAATTGGCTTTCGATTTGGCTGAGCATCGAAAGATATCTCACCAGTTTAACAAACAACACAAAGCTGCCGGGAAGCAGTTTTATTATGACCATTGGAACGTCATCCTGAGCTTTCTCTGAGAAGACCTGAGTCAACAAGCCCCCAGAGAGCATTAACTTTCAATAAACATCAAGTAGATCGCTTCTTTAAAAAATACTCAGAGCTGCTTGATATGTACGATTTCTCCGCTAGTAGGATACACAACTATGATGAAACCGGCGTTTCTATTGTTCATGACAATGATGTAAAGGTGATCGCACAAAAAGGGAAAAAGCAAGTAAGCAAGATCACATACGGAGAGAGAGGGAGAAATGCCACAGTACTAGTGTGCATAAATGATGCTGGTGATATTTTCGTTTATCCTCTTCTTGTTTTCCCTTATAAACAGCGCGTAGATGCAGTTATGAAAAAAGATGCTCCTTTGGGAAGTATATTCGCTGCTGAAGAAAGTGGTTGGATCACTGCTAAAGCATTCCTGAAGTGGTTGGAGCTGTTTGTTGAGAGAACTCGTGCCGCTAAAGAAGAACCAGTCCTTCTCATACTTGATGGGCACAGCAGCCTCAAGGATCTTGATGTTATTCTGTTTGCGAGGAAGCATTTCGTTCACATGATAAGCCTACTACCTCACATCGCACATAAGATGCAACCTTTGGATCGGGCAGTAATGCGGCCTTTCAAAGCAGCCTACAATCAAGCATGTGGTGTCTGGATGAGGAAGTATCAGCCTATGAAAATCACACAACGAGATGTAGCTGGGATAGTCAACAATGCCTGCACTTCAATATGCAGGATGGATTTGGCACAATGAGCTTTTGAAAGTACAGGGCTTTGGTCTTTAAACGCGGGTGTCTTCACAGAATTATATTTCATTCCTTCTGAGCACTTTCGAGAGGTAGATCACATTGATTATGAATCTAGACCATTAACTTCAGAAGCTCGTCAGTCGGTTACCTCAACATCTTTAATAGAGCCAAATGTTATGGACTGTACTGTCTTTTACTAAGGATGTCAATAAAGACGGTTAATATCATTGATATAGAAGAGAGTTAAATTCTGTTGTATTTTGTGTACCATTTTGGTCTTCAAGGAATAATTGCTAAAGCTCGCAGTGGTTTGTTGGAAATGTGTTTCTTCAGAAGGTCTCATGTCGAGAAGAAGCCTGCGCCAAAGGATATTAATGAGATTGATCCAAACAGAATAATCTGCTGGAAGACATTTCCAGTTCATGAGGGCAAGGCAAACAATGATGCTGTAATTAGTGTTTTTGATAATACGTCTATGTATTCACGTAACAAAATGAGGATGGAACTTGCTGATCAGATTTGGTTGTATCGGAAATTAGTTGGTACTACTGGCGACATGCATATTCTTGGTAATGTGGAATTGATTTTCAATCCGTGATTATGTGTAATTTTGTGAATTGTTTTTCAATCCGTCATTACGTGTAATTTTGTGAATTGTTTTTCAATCAGTCATTATGTGTTAGTATTTTTTATTTTGTAAATAAATGTTTTGTAGGTACGAAATGTACTGCGGCGTTTTTTCTAATTTTTTATATTCCTTTCCTTTATATTAAAAAGAGAGGTGTATTGAGGGGGGGGGGGGGATATTTGAACATTCCAGCCAACCTTTTAGAACAGGGGCCTGAATCAACTCACTCCAATCAATCTCAATGAAACACAACAAGGGCCTTCATCTGCTCACATTTCAAAATCTCCCGTCAATCCGTCACTTCCAGTTTCTTCGGTAACATCCGATTTCAAGAAAATTCTGGTAAATATATCTCCACGAACAGTTTTTCAGAGATTAAGGTGAAAAGAAGAAATAATCGAACTCAGCAATCTGAGGTTCTTACATCGACACCTTATAAAGACCAGCTTGAGGAAAAAAAAAACCTGGCTGAAGAGAAAAGGTTGAAAGCGGAGAAGAGAAAGGCTGAAAGAGAACTACGGAGAAATGAAGAAGTTAAGAAGAGGGCAAGAAGTCTGGTGATTCTGAAAAAAAGAAAACTGAGAGGCATGTTAAGAAATTATACTTTGGTGAAGTTGCTAGTGAGGCTAAGCCTACAGAAGTGACCACAGAGTGCATCATCTGTCGCCAATCATTTGACGAAGACTGGGTTCAGTGAATGAAATGTTAAGGTTGGCCACACGTCGAATGTACAGACCAAGAAAATATTGCCCATTTTACATGTGATGTTTGTAATCAGCGGGCTTAAGGGGCAGTGGACAAAATTATAAAAACTATGTTCTTGTGAATTCAAAATGTTATTTTATAATATGGTTACAATTTTTACTTCATTGAAATGTTTAACAAGTTCTATGATGTATGTATTTTTTTATTAATTGAGTAAAGTTTTCAATATTACTATAATCTTTAGTCATTCACTATCTTAAATCATCTAAAAGAGCTAATGGTCGGTACTGGATGACACATTATAATATTAAATTCCCAAAATGAATACTTTCAGGTTTTGTAAATAATTAAAATTTTTAATATAAATTAAGAAAAATAGTTAGCTGTATTGTATGAAACGCTAATTGAGCTAAAATATAACTGTTATAACAAATGATTTTGTTCAACCTTTTTAAAAGTTACGGTCAGAAATATTAGGGTGGTCGGTACTGTAAGACCTTCCCCTACAGCTTGCAGCTGACCGTATTTGGGGCCGCGGTGTTGTGTTGGTCAGTCTATCTGCCTCCCACGAAGGTGATCCGGGTTCGACTACCGACGAGATCGCCCCGGATTTTCGCGTGTAGAAAACGGTTGCCGATGGTCGGCGGGTTTTCTCTGGAATATGCTATTTCATCCCACCGTTACCACATCCTCAACCTCACTTCATCATCACGAGCTCTGAAGACATCTATGTTAGATGTCGACCAAAACTCCTTGCTTCGGCCGACCCACTTTTGGATCTCTACAGCCCACAGATACGCATGTATAGGCTGTTCACGGTAAAATGTGTACTTTTGAAAGCCCTGCTTAAGATCTAGTCTACTTGTATGCACGTCATGTATTCCGCCTTATGTTAAATTAACATTGCCATAGGCCTCATCACTTTATTCACATGTCGGTCAAGTAAAAGTGTGAAATTAGAAAATTAAATATTTTGCAGATATGCTCATTTTTACACTCAGATTTATTAAAAAAACACAGAAAGTGAAATAAATAATTTAAGTTATCACAGATGGTTACCTAACTTATTTTATTCGACGTTAAGATATGGGACTACTTTCCATCTATCGTTACCAACTTTAATGGGCGCATGTCACTCAGTACGCTCGTTAAAATATATGCCAGGCAGTAGCAGTGACATTTTTATAACGTTGATTTCAAAAGTGCTCACTCTATCGTGAACAGCCTGTAAAGCGCCTCTACATCGTCGCTCGCAAACAAGTCATTTCGCTCATCGAAAGATACTCCCGCGTATTGTTTGTTTACTGTTTCCTTTTATGTAACAAGGCAAAGGTCTATTCAACACTGGTTAAGGAGCTCAATGCTTTTAGATTAGCAACTAAATATTTTCGCCAGCAGGGAGCACTGTTGTCGCATGTGTTCAGAATTTTTCAATTATGTACGTATGTAAATGGGATAATTACAATCATCATAAAATAAATATAACTGTTTGAAATCCTCCTATTTGCATTGTGTTGTAACTCACATCAAGAATAAACTTAATTCTCCGTACTAGTGTGGACACACAACGAAATATGTTTGCCTGTTGTTTAATACAGGATTATTACAAATTATTCATCGGGTTTTAAAAATCTGTAATTCACAGAGTACTTGTCAGAAAATTTTGTGCAATGCATGAAATTAACCAGAAACTCTCCAAGTTTTTTTCCCCCGCATGTTTTTAAAAATTTTCAATTTGAGCTCCTTTCGTCACACGACGCACATCCAATCGATAGTCGAGTTCACCCCACACGCATTGCAGCATGTCCCTGTCGATGGACATGTCAGCTGTGGTAATGCGGTTTCGGAGCTCATGCAGTGTTGTTGGCAATGGTAGCACGTAAACAGTGTCTTTCACGTACCCACAAAGAAAGATATCACACGGTGTAAGGTCGGGAGACTGGGGCGCCCATCTGAACAGTGCCAAGTCATCCCGACCACAGCGTCCAATCCAGCGGCGTGGGGAGTTCATTGTTGAGGTGGTGACGCACCTCTGTGTGCCAATGAGGTGGGGCCCCATCCTGCTGGAACACGAAGTTGGCGGAATCCTCTCTTATTTGTAGAAATAGCCACAACTCCAACATGTCGAGATAGGACAGACACGTCACAGTGTTTTCAAGGAGAAAAAAAAGGGCCCGTACACCTTCGTCTGTGAGATTGCGCAGAACACACATTAAGTTTTGGCGAATCCCGTACGTGTTACTCAGAAGCATGGGGATTTCCAATGCCCCATATCCGAACATTGTGACGGTTCACCTTTCAACTCAAGTGAAACGTCGCTTCGTCACTGAACACCAGACGCGTGGCAAATTCATCTTCCTGCATAGCTTCCTGCACGTGTTCACAAAATTCAGCTGTGACAGCGCAATCTTCTGGATGCAAGTGTTGCAACAACTCCAAGCGGTACGGTTTAAGTTGTAACCGTCGTCGCAAAATCTTCTACACAGTCGGCTGAGGAATCCCAAGCACCCGACTTGCTCGGTTAGTTGATTGTCGTGTGCTACGCACATAACTTGCCCTCACACTCTCCACTGTTTCGTTAGAAACACCTGGCCTGGCGTCCTGTGCTCTTACTTTTACACAAGCATCCTGTGTCCTGGAACTGACGATACCACAGCAGAATGCTCTGGTCACTTGCTGGTTCTGTGTGGTAATGCCCTCGGAACACACGCTGCACGGTAACAACTGATAAACATCTTGAATATTCCAAAAAAACAAAACGCTTTCTCTTGATTTGTCGCCATTTTGTAAACTGAGCTAATGTTGTCAACTGGTGTGATAAAAAGAAATTTTAGACTCGTATAAAAAAACTTTGTGAGCTTTTTTTGTTTGGTGGTTAGTGCGAAACTTCAGCATAAATAGTTTATGAATTACAGATTTTTAAAACCCGATTAATTTTTAGTAATAACCCTGTATTATGCTATAAAACTGGATTTAGCAAAATGTTGGGTTAAACAATTACTTTATTAAAATACGACTACTGCGACGAAAAAAAAAACTGTGAAATTGTAAAAATATGTATATAATTTTTTGGACTTTCCTGAGCAGTTTTCCAAAAGGGAAAGAAAAGGACAACGTTCCTGTTGATGACAACTATATTTATTTCACACTTACATTTGTAACGTTTTCCCATTTAAATGACCTTTCGTATGAATGCTCAAAGCAAAACAGAGTTGTATTTCTTAAGGTTTGCTCTTATTAAAACCGTTGGAGGACGTGAATAATAGTTACGAAATGTAGTTAGTACTTAAAATATTGGCTGGGCTAAGCCAAAGAAAAACTTTTACACACAAATAAATAGAATTATAGGTTGTTCACGGTAAAATGAGCACTTTTAAAAGCCATGTTAATGATATACTTGTATGCACTTTGTGTATTCTTCCGCCATATGTAAGATAAAAACTGTAATGAGCCTCATCACTGTATTCATTCATCGGTCAAGTGAAACTGTGAAATAATTAGACAAGTAAATATTTTAGAAAGCTGTGCATTTTGACACTTTGGTGTATTAAAAAAAACTGAAAGCCAAAGAAATAATTTAAGTTATCACAAATGGTAACCTAACACTTTTTATTAGAAGTTAAGATATGGAACTATTTTCCATCTTGCGTTACCAACTGTACATATAACTCAGTGCTCTTGTTAAAATATATGCAGGCAGGGGAAGTGGTTTTCTTCTATGGTTGATTTCAAATCTGCTCACTTTACTATGAACAACGTTTAATACATTTAACGTCAGCTTCCTCGAGCAACTCGAGGGGAAAATTTGCCTTACGCCATACTCTTCCATAAGAAATATGGTTTTGTTCCTGAGCAAAAATAAACCTTAACAAGGCTAATTAGGATGTCAAATAAATTAACGAAGACATCATCAGTGTCCGCCTGAAACGGGAGATCGAAAACAGATTGGGAGGGGGAAAAATAGCATCTTATAGTTGTCGAACCTACAACCTCCCGAATCTAAGTCAGTCATGCTACCTCATGATGTAACACGTCCTAAGATTGCCAGTGACTAGTATAAGATAATTATTAAGACAAGACCACTATTTTAGTGCAAGCAATACAAAGTGCTGGCCTTTAACAAAGCTACAGCCTCTTCGCACTAGCGTCACACTTTTTGAATCGAAACTTTGAAGAATCACCCCGTATGATGTGTTTAAATGTTTCCTAAATATGTCTTTTGCAGCATAAGCCTTTTATACTTCGGTTATCATAAAAGTATCTAATGTTTTGGTTAATTTTAACTTTTACTTGTATTTTATCTCTAAATTGTATTTAATTAATAATAAATACGAATAGAAACAGAGATGAAATAGGTGTTTTGGTAATGCCTAGGGGGAAATACTTCTCATGGAAAATATTAAATTGAGTGCCCACAAATACGGCGCGTTGTTCCTTTGATGTGATTTTCTAGACTTGGTTAAGCTTTGTTCGCGTGAGGTGGAGGAATATTGTGAAAGTAGAACCTGAGTAGGGCTTCTGAAAGGTTGGAAATAAACGTGAATTCACTATAAAGCGGGATGATTGTTTGTAGAGCGTGGAGCGTGGAGCATAAACAACGAAGATCTGCAAGTTGGTTTGGCCGAGTGGATCCGTATGCCTCGTCAGTGGGTAATAATGGTCTCCCGTTTCTGTTTCCGGCCCGTTCGGATGAGCTAACACCAACGGCATGTGGTGAAGTGTTGCAAGGTAAACTGGTTCTTGCTCGGTGCTGTACACACTCGGCGCATGCAGCAGGAACCAGTAACTGGAGTGGAGCGGAGAGGAACTGAATGTATTGCGGCCACTCACGAGAGGGTGGCGAGGCACCTATTACACATGTGCTATGACGTCAACTGCATTACTACGTTTAAGTGGCCAATTTGTAAACTCGCAAACGATTAGGTATTGCACAGGGCAAAACACAGCTTATCTTTCTACTGTCTACCACATATAGGTAGCTATAGTTAATTAGCTTCTTTGGCTGTAGTATGAAATTACATACTTATAAATACTCAAAATTAGATAGCCCCATGCATTTTCTTAAACTTAATACATTATTATTTTCTTCATCTCCCTTGGTGGAACATCTCTATGTGTGATATGCTTGTTACATGCAATGTAAAGTGTGTCGAAATATATTGCAAAATTTGCTAAACCTGCGATGCACTAACGTAGAAGGTAGAACGAAAAGTGTTTGATTAATTTCTCACTCTTCCAAGTTCTGATAAGCAACAAACTTGTTTCTTATGTACGTGATATCTGACAGAGTGTACAGTGATAGCTAGAGACCTGAATAATTCGTGTATTCATTTTGAGACAAGCTAGAAATCAAAACACGTATGTTTATATAACTTTAGCCATTTGTCCACGCGGTATTTGAAACCTCCTGGAGAACGCTGGCCCAATCGCCGTCTTCCACTGTGACAGCAGACAACCAATGTGCAGTTAATATCAGCATATTTGTACATAAGAATATCAAGTCTAGCCTGCAGGTTACTGAACTCGCGAATTTTTCTGGTCTCTAGTGATAGCTTTTCGACAACTTCCCGTTATTATAACAGACGCGAACACTGTGTGCTTGGCACACCTGGCTCAGTATTAACGGAGAAAAGTTTAAACAGTCAGCTAATATTTTAAAACGCTATAGAGACAGTCGTAAATGTATTTTAAAGTTTTTTTTACGCACATATTCGCGATTCAAGTTGATGTTTATGAATGGCAGTGCGACAAACTTCTAAGTGAATGAATGTAACAAGAAAAAGCAGTGGAATAACTTAGGTATGCTGTGATATTAAATTACTTGTATGTGATCTGTAAATATGTGATTCATGATGAACAACCATAGTTCAAATAAAAAAAAGGCATAAAATAACTTCATGATGTGGCACCTACTGGTTACAAACGAAATTAGCTTCGTTACACTTTTTCGAGACGTAGAGTCCGTTATTAGAGTTCTTAGTTACAGAAGATTGCTACACTTGTGATAAGAACTCAACCCGAAAACATGGGAAATTCATGCACTTACGTGCTGTTACCAATAATCTGATCACTTTTGAAGGCCCTGCTAAGATCCACTTGTATGCTCGCTGTTTTCTTCCGCCTGATGTAAAATTAACACTGCCATGGGCCTCAACACATTGTTCATGCGTCGGTCAAGTGAAACTGTGAAATTATTAGAGAAGTAAATGTTTTGCAAATCTTCTAACTCTTATAGACATACTTATTAGTCATTAAAGAAACAGAAAGCTAAAAAAACCATTCAAGTTTTCGCAAATATTCAACTACAGGGGCCACGGCAGCTGAGCGGTTAGCATGCTCGCCTCCCACCATGGCGAGCTCCAGGTGGGGCACTCCCAGATTTTCGCATGTGGGAGTCGTGCAGGGCGATGCCACCCATTTCCTCCACCCTTTCGTTCCAGTGCTGCTCCGTACTCACCTTGTTCACCCTTATCAGCTCTCAAGACCTAGCTGTTAAGAGCTTTCCAAATCTTTTCATTCGCTAACTCCAGCTGTACACGCCAAAGAAATGGTGTCACTGGCCAGTTAAATGTTGGAAAGCTGTTCGCCAATCAGCGCCTTGTAACGTACTCGCCTGCTGACAGCTCAGCCAATAGGGTGCCTTTCGCAGTTTGCAGTAGCCAGTCGGACACAAGCCCTTTTCGTGAGCCGCTCGCCAAATGAACTGCCACGCCATTTCGCTTCAGTGTACATATTTACTCTGTGACTCAGTATTATATTGGCAAACGCCCGCAAGGCAGAAGATGACCACAGCTAAATGATTTATTTGGAATTGTTGGAAGTGATTAGTGTCGATCTCACCACGATATTTCTTATTTGGACACAAGTAAATCCCAGTTTCAGAAATTATTACTTTTTTCTTTTAAGTAATATTCCAAATTTAGACCGTACTCAATAAATGAAAAATATTACAGAATTTTTTTTGATGAGCCACCAGTTCACTATTTCGTTCTCGCAGCAACCGTTGAAGTACATTGTGCTTGATTCTCGGGAAAATTGTTTCTGAATATTTATTGCCAATTGCTCCTTTCATGATTAGCAGTTGCTTTTACAGTATGCTGTTAAGGGTACAAGTATGGGTAGTAACATGTTAACAAGTTAATAATTAATTAAAAAGTTACTTGTCAGCAATAATCTCAACATAACTAGGTAGTTTTCCAACCAAGCACCTAGTAACTTAAACTAGCTAGTTTTTTTGCAGAAAGGTAACGTGTTTTAAAGTTATGTTAAATGTTAAGTTCACACACACAATTAATTTTATGTTGTTTGAGTTGCTGGTCACTACGCGTATGAGGTTAAAATCATTCACTTTGCGTATTCATGATACTTTATTAAATGCTGACTTATGTGAACTATTAATCAGTCGAAGTAAAGACTGAGCATCCAGATAATCTCAAGTTTCTTTTTATTCACACAGCTATTATTTACAGCATTATAGTATCTATCTCCACTACTACTCTTTGTATTTCTCAGTGAGCACAGTATGTCTATTTCAACCCTAATTAATGTCTTTCTTAATGTTTCTGCTTGGTTACAGTCAATTAGCTCATACTCAGCATTAACACGCGTTCAGTATATCTGTTGACATGATTTGTAATGTATTTCACACGCGCATCCGGTCCAGTAGTACAGCCTGCATCCGTACTCTTCGCTGTTCTGATGTTCGCAATCGCAGATTTTCCTCCCGCTGCTCCCTTCTCTCGTAGCGCGCTTGTCTTCTCGCTAGTCCTCTATCGCTGAAATTCATCCATTCAACACGTACATTCAACTCCCGGGGTGGAAGCCTGTCACAGTTTTATATCTTTCGCCCTGACCGTCTGTAAGGTTCAACGCACCCCGAGTCACGCCGAGTGAACAAGGTCAGTAATCCAGAGCATTGTTCAGATAAACGCAGAAATCCTATCCGCTGTAGGTCAGGAGCGACGAGACGACAAAGGGTTATTGCGGTAGAATGCCTTTATAGCTCAAAGTACTGGTAGGATTATCGCTCGCTTGTCATTCAAAACATTCCCGTGACTTGCCACCCTGTTATTACCAGTACACTGCCCTTCTCTTCCGCCTGCTCGCGCGGGCGTGCCAAGGTCAGCGGCGCAGACGAGTGACATGTAACACTGCCGCCTCCTTAAGCCTGTTCATCCCGAACAAACTCTACAACATCCGGACCTTCGTATAGTGCCAATCGGTCGATGTAGACAACCATGGCTTCGCCCGAGAGCCTTGACGACAAATCCGAAAGACCACGTCATCGATCTTCTTCAGAATCCTGTAGGAGCATTACCAACATTTCTGAAGATTCTAGTACCCTTTTCGTATCTGTGGGTTGTACAGCCAAACCAGTTGTCCTTGAAATACCTTGGCTGACATTACCCTCGCATACCGGGTCTTCATCCTGTATCTATATGGTAGTTTGTGCCTTGCAGAAGGACTAATCCTTTCATTACTGATTTGAAAAAGATGAAGCAACTCTAGAATTTCCTCTTGCATATTTATTTAGACCATGTCTACCCATCTGAAAAGTTCTGGCACTTGTGGTGGATGCTGCAGGTTGTGGCTTGATCTTCATCCGATGTATCCTGAAGTGTTTATAGCTCCTGTGGACTGCCTCACTCCCTATGTCAAGTTCACGCAACTGGTTCATTGCCCCCAAACCACTTCCTCCGTGGGACTGCTATCCTCAGAGCCACTACTGAGAGAGGCCATTCTATCACTTGCTCCTTGCTATGGGCACCTTTCACTGTTATATGGCACAATGTGTACAAGGCTTCTGGACAGCACTCGCAGGTCATCATGTGCATTTTTCAACTGCCCTGTGAGTTGTGCAGCTTGCAACATCAGCTCTTCAATGCGGTGTCTCAGTTGTTGGACATATGCACGAAGCTCACAAATTTCTTCACACAAGTGCTTGCATGCTCTCGTCGAGGATATTTCTTCTTCGCCACGCTGTCTCTTTACTGGCTGCTGCTTCTGTTGTGGGCAATATGGTCTCAGGTGTCCCCGCTGTCTACATAACCAACACTCCCTCCGGCGAAGATCTGTAGCACGAATCGCGGAAGCGATGTGCCTCAAGCCAACTGCAACTCCTTCAGTGTCTTCGTTATTATGTCCTCGTCTTCTCATTCAGTGCCACTGCGCATACTGCACGTTGGGGCGCGGGCTCCTGTCTTGTTGACTACACCTACATTGCTCGGGCCGACTGCGATGATGTCGCGCGCCTCGTCATGGCACCCTTCCAGAGAAAGGTAGGGGAGCCACATTATGTCTTGCCATAGCTTCTGCAGCTGCTCTCTCCTGGTCGCTGGGTGCGGCCTCGCAGATGTGCATGTTGGGCACGTCCCAGGTACCTGTCGCCGAAACGTAGCTCCAAGGAGAGTAGTAAGCCCGCTGTTCGGCTGACCAGCCGTTCAGGGTGGCGACTATTTGAAACCTGTGTTGGTACTCCCGCCAAGAAGTCTGGCCATCATAAGGGGCGGATTTAATTAAGACTCCCTTTACCACTCCTGGCTGCGTTACACCAATGCTGCAGAGCTGCTGATTATCATCCGAGGTGGCTGCGTTGGTTAAGGCTTGCACTGCTTCCCCACGTTTGTCGGCTGCTAGTGTGGTGGTTGAGGAACTTCCTTGCTGAAGAGATTCCTCCATCTGCTTGTATACTGCACTGATTTTCTGTTTCACTTCATTCTCGATGCTGTCCATTCTTTCACAGACACTGTCCACTATTTCAGTTACACTGTCAATCGTATTGTCCACGCCGTCAATTCTTGTGTTTACTAACTCGCTAATACCCTCTATTTTCCTATCTGCATTATCTATCTTCTTGTCTACTTTTTATTTACAGTGTCTATTTTCCTGTGAACATTTTCATTTACAGTCTCTATTTCCCTGTCTACATTTTCATTCACAGAGTCTATTTCCCTGTATATACAAGATAATTCACAATTAGACCGACAAACTTCGGGAAGTTATTCTTCATAAAAAAGTAAAAGGAAAGCATATGTGACAATTTATACCTAAACCAACTATTAAGAGAGGAATGAGCCCTTAAAAACGAGGTTTTAAACTTTATTCGTGCAAAATAAAGGTAACGAAGTAAAATACAATGACAAATTTGGGAACATTATTATATGTTATTGTGACCTTTAACGTAAGAGCCTATAATTTGCACAAATACGGCTTAAAATCTCGTTTTTTAAGGGCTCATACCTTCTTTAATATTCGATTTAGGTATAAAGTGTCACATATGTTTTCCTCTTACATTTTCATGAAGAAAAACCTCCTGAAGTTTGTCGGTCTAATTGAGAATCACTCTGTATTTTCATTTACAGTGTATATTTTCTTATCTACTAATTCACCTACGTTAGTTATCTGGCTATGTATATTCTCGTTAACACTATTTATATTGTCGTTCACACTACCTTTTTATTATTTACTTCATCTTCTCTCAAGCTATTTACACTTGCGCTCACTTGGCTAGTTAGCCCCTCCATCAATGCTCACAGTGCGCTTCCAGTTATGTAGACATTGTTCTAGGTAACGTTCTCGGCGATGGTTGTAGAACAAAAAAGCCTTAATTAATTACATAACTAATTATTTCCTCAATGCCTAACTCAATTTAAAATTGATTATATAATAATTGCCACCGTCCCACTTCTGACACCAGTGTTACAAGGACGTCTGAGGGGCGTATACGAGTTCATGAGGGATGAAGGTCTTAATAAAAATAAAATAACTAAATTTCATTTTAATTTATTCACGCAGCTTTTATTTATAGCATTAAGTTATCTATCTCCACCATTACTCTTTTTATTTCTCAGTAAGCCCATTATTTAATGACAATTTCATCGCTAATTAAGTCCTTCTTAATGTCTCTGTTTGGTTATAGTCAATTAACTCATACTCGTCATTAACACGCTGTTACGGTTTAAAAACCTGAGGAGTTTTATGTTATTGTAGCGAACAGGTTTGAGTTAGGCGTAGCTCAATGCAAAGGCAGGGTTAATTGAAACGTCTTTATATAAAACCCAAAAAAAAAATTACAATTAACACAACTCTCTGCAATCGTTGAGTTAAAGCGGTGGAGTTAATTATAATATCTCGTAACCTATTATGCAGACGCCACGTTATAATTAACTAACTAAATGTCTCTGAAACCATCGTAACTTGTTCACCTTAATCTTGATGCCGAAGGCTGCTTTGCATCACTTGTCGTCGGCGGCGGTACCTGTACGCATCTCGTGTGTGAGGTGTCCGTTCTAGCCAGTGTTACGGACATGGCTTTCCCACACCGTAACAACGTGTTCAGTCTGTCTGTTGCTGCCATTTGTAGCTCACTTCACTCACGCATCCAGTCGACTAGTTCAGCCTGCAGTCGTATTCTTCACTGCTCTGATGTTCGCAGTCACAGATGTTCCTCCCACTGGCCACTTCTCTCGTAGAGCGCTTCGCTTTTCGCTAGTCTTCAATCGTGGAAATTAATCCATTCAACAAGTCCACGCAACTCCCGGGGCGGAGGCCTGTCACACTTTAATATCGTTCGCCCTGACCAACTGGGAGGTTCAACGCACCCCGAGTCACGCTGAGAGAACGAGGTCATTAATCCGGAGCATTCTTCAGATAAACGCTGAAATCCTATCCGCCGAAGGGTTATCGCGGCAGAATGCTTTCGTAACTCAAAACGCTGATAGTATTATCGCTCGTTTGTAATTCAAACCATTCCCTTGACTTGCTGCCCCGTTATCATCACTAATCTGTCCTCCTCTTCCGCCCGCTCGCGCGGGGCTTGCCAAGGTCAAGGGCTCTTAAATTATACTTAAGAGTGGGATGGACCCCCGTGGGAACTCCGCGTCCCTGTTCAAGAAGCGAGGGAGCGATACGGGCGACACTAACACACGCGCCTTGTGCCTCATCGCTCCTACGCGCAAGGCGTACGGTGTTTCCGTCGTAACGCTGTAATGTGTAAATTAGATGTCTAACAGTGGGGTTTTATTACACGCGATGAAAGCCCACAGATTAAACTACTCCCGTATCTTCGTACTTTTCTCTTGCCACTTAAGGAGACTGCATAGGCAAGCTTTAAAAAAGCAATATTTTACCATTCTCATGAGTTTTTTTTTTCTCCAAGAATAAACCTAATATGAGAAAGCTATATAAATAAAATTGGGACATAGATAATTGTTTTATATCTTTTCTGACAAAACTTCGTACTTGCAGCACATTTATTTGCCGAGATACGGGTATTCGCGCAAACAACTATTTCACGAAAAATGCGGGGGTCCACCCCACTCCTAACAGTGGATGTGAAGTTAAAAAGGGCGAAGATTGTTGAGAGCACGAACGTAAGTTTCTTGGTCGTTTCACGAAAGAGAAATTTAGCAGGGCTTTTTGATGGGTGTCCAAACTCACGGCGATCTCTTATTCGCAGGATGTCCGTATTGTGACAATTAGAAACACGTGCACGTCATAACCTGCAGTTCCAAGGAAGTGACACCATATCATATTCCCACCCGTGAAATAACAGCCTGCAGAGCGAACAAAAGTACGCCGTCTGCAACGACTTCACTCTTTCCGACAATTATGCTTCTTAAGGACGAGCATCGCCTGCAATAGTCTTTCGTGCGCGACCTAACAACGCAAGACACTCGTAAATAATTGCAGTGTGATCACCGTAACTGCACCTCCCCCCCCCCCCCATTTTTATCACCAAAACGGCGCCCGTCATTTGTTTTCCCAACTAACTTCAAGAGTACAATTTCGGTCTGAATTATTCTTGTTTTATACATGCCCGAGAACTGGGGGCGCGTTGCCTGAAGCATTTGCTCTTAAATTCATCACGGGCGAAATTTAAATTGGAAGCATTCCAGGGGTAAATTGTAGCTTCGTAGCATATGTGTGGCATGCAGGACAGGAGAAGTTTACGTGTTTGATAAAACTACTCCAGTACGAATGGAAACGGAAGAAAAGTGGTAACATTTTCTATACATGTTTTTTCCTTCTATCTTGTACAGTGTAGAGTTTTCAGTGTATTGTTATAAAGTTCCTAACAACAAGTAAACCACGTCTTAAAAGAAACAAAACAAAGTTTGCACCTAATCGTTACTTCAAACTTCAGAGTCAACTATTCCCCCTTCTGTTCGTGTTTTTTTATAGCAATCGGGTTAAAACATGGATTGTAGAAAAGAGCAATTATTATGTACAGCAGTGTTTACCTTCCAGAATTAAAAATTACTTAAAGAGAGTTTAGTTAGTTGTTTAGTTGATAAAGTTTTGAACTGATTAGATATAAATCTCCTATCTGTACGTTTAAATGGTTGCCTGCGTCAATAATTATTTTAGTAACATGTTACATAAAATAAAATACTGAATTTTTCCTTCTTTAGAAATGTTTTGCAAGTTTCTTCGGGAACAAAACTAAAGACAAACATTTTTATTATTTGTGGACAAAATGTTTGCTAAAAAAAAAGTTGTTTTTGAGCTTGCGAGCATTTGACACACGAGTATAAAACTTTTTTATATGTTAGGTTAAAAAATCTGTTTAACTAATATAAAAAAATTAGAGGGAATGGTGGAAACACGCATATAAAAGCACATTGCCACACACGTTAGTGGGTAACCGAAAATAAGCTAAAGTGCACAAGGTTTTTGCTTTGCTAGAACTATTGATGCACAGAAGAGACTCAAGGACTGTCCACTGCTTACATAGCAAGAAAAAGTTTTTGTAAATCACATCTATCGATGAAATGAAACGATTTCTTTATGCTGTATTATAAAATTACTTGTCTGTAATGTTTCTAGATTTTTAAAAAACGCACACATTCTGTAAATACTGTAGTGAACCGGACTGCCTCAACAGCATTTGGAAAATTTCGAAACTAGAGTAAGAGATGTTTGTGAGGTTTGGCACGGAAATCTTTCCAAGGACCTAAAGACGATGGGATTGAAAGAGCTGCTGAAGGAAACTAATACCGAAGTATTTTATTATGGGAAGATCATTGTAAGTGTAAGTGATGATACGTTGTGTGAACGGGTAGGGCTTCTGTTTTGTCCGTTCTGTCTTACTTCAGAGCGTATCAACATACTTACTGAAAAATTTATTTCATTTTATAAGTAAACGATATGGAAAAAAAAAGGTTAGATCGTCACTGGATTATATAACATGTGGAAATGTAGCCTCAAAAGTGGGGAGCTGGATACATTATAAATATTTATTTTAACGTAAATGTAAATTTAATATTCAATAAAACACTGGCTTGCGTGATTGTGTATTAAAATTGTGCATTATGTGAAAGCTACAGAGAAAAATACAAAGAAGAAATTAATACAGTTTAGCTAGCAATTTTCACACAAGGAAAATATTTTTAAAAAAATTTAAGTCTTCGTGTGTTTGTGTGTGTGTGTGTGTTTGTGTGTGTGTGTGTGTGTGTGTGTGTGTGATAAGTACAAAAACAACAGTCTATGACACATCAAAACATTTGCAACCAAAATAAGTTCATTTCTTATAGAGCCTGGTTAAAATGTTTTATTCCAGTAGTGATGTTAACTATCACGTAGGTAATAATTGTTCAGTTAGTACCCCAGCAGCAATTTTTTGTTGGCCAGTTTTGGAATAGTAACGTTTGTTAAACATGAAAACGGCACCAGGGCCTACGTTGGCCTAACGTCGTATTTTTACATTCTCGTTAACACTATTTACATTGACGTTCACACTACCTATTTCATTATTTACATCTCCTCTCAAGCTATTAACACTTGCGCAGTAATGGTTAAAATTTATTTCAAACTTCATTAATCAATGTTGGCCGAATATTGTTTATTAGCTGACGTTATGTATGCACTAACACACCTTAAGAAAACACTAATAATGTTTCAAATATCAATAAGCCATTAGGTGGTGAATGGCCGGATATCGGTTTATTGACACTGTTTATGTCAGTGTTGGTTTACATTACCCTCCACTACAATCTATATTATAAACTTACTATCACGATTACATAAAATGTTGGTTGTACAATATTGGCCCCAGATAAAATTACATGCCACTTTCCAACATTAGGCTATGTTTACCAAATATTTACCAACCACCAACCAATAATTTCAATGCTTAAAAAATTACACTTGTAATATGTAATAGCATTTTCTTATTTAGTGGCATCATTTTGAGGTACGCTAAGTAATTTCACAACTTTTGTGTGGTAGCTAATTTTCGTTCGCGTATTACGTTGGATGATCAGGAATGTACACAGGTACTGGATTAAACTTTTCTTAGGATTACTGCATAAAAAAAAGCATTGTTAAAAAAATATTCCGTCATTTCTCCTTTCTTTTTTGTCTATGGGCTGTCTTACATTCCTTCCCAAGAGTTGCAGTAGCTCAGTGGGTAGAGAACCCTATAATGGGGCATCAGTAGCCTAGTGGGTAGAGAACCCGATAGTGGGGCCGCAGTATCTCAGTCAATAAAGAACCCAATATTTATTTCAAGTCCTAAATCTCATGCGAGCGAAGCTGCGGGTAAAATCTAGTTCATATTAAAGAAGAGAAAGTGGAAGTTAGTGTTCACGGTATGAAAAAAAAGTTCCTATGTAAATCTAGATAATAATCTATTACATATTGACAAGAGTTACATGTCACTTCGCAGACATTGTTGTATGTAACCATTTCTTGAGTTCTTGTGCACGAACAAAACATTTTGTAAATCAAAATTTAAAAAAAAAATATTTTTTTGAACCCTGAAAATATTGGTACATGATTTTTTCTTTTGTTCTGTGGATGTAACGTCACGAAGTACAATGTCTATCGGAAAACAATTCACGTAAACGGTATATATATATATATATATATATATATATATATATATATATATATATATATATATATATATATATATATATATATATATATATATATATATATTTACTATAAAAAATATATACATTTTTATTAGAACTGGATGCCTGTCGTTACAGAAAATACGCTTCCAGTGGGTAACAGTACCCTTCCGATAGACGTGGACGGATTGGTGCAGAATTTGCTCCAGATAGAAGGTCGCTGAAAATTGCCCTGGTAGTGGCTTTCAAAAAAATAAAAAATAAAAAGGTTGGTTTGGAGGGTTAGATTACGAGGCTTAGTATTTCGCTGCCCGGTATGGATGACGGAGCCGCAGAAACAGAAAATGAAAGGGAGAAACGAGAAGTATGTACAGCCAAACGAACGAGACTACGCAAAGAAGATAACGAGCTGTTTATAAAACGAGCCCGTGGGCGTCACGGAGGGCTGACCCCCGCATTCCCCATAAAACTAAACGTTAGTATAAAAAAAACGCCATATGTGACGTGTTTCGTGTTACCTAAATATTCCACGTATCATAAGCGTTTTATACTTCTCTTTTATTTTTTTGGTTAAATTGAACTTTTACTTATATTCTACCTATAAATGACAATATTAAATTTATAGTTAATATGAATAAATACAGGGAGAAAATAGGTGTGTCGGTAATGCTTAGTAAGAAATAGTTATTATACAAAATATTATTGCAGTGAATGTGCACGAATGCTATGCATTCTCTCTTGGGCGTAATTTCCTATACATTGACTGCACGAGGCGGAAGAATATACTGCAAGTAGAACTTTATCAGGGCTTCATAAAAGTAGGAAGTTACAGTGGATGGACTACATACTATGCTTTTTCGCTGATTTACTGTGTGATATTGTGTCAGGATGTTGGGGCATTCCGTTGGGACGTACGCTGGAACTCGGTATGTGACGTAGGCTCATCTTCCTGGGATTCATGACTGGCTACGCCACCGAATATTTGGGCATGTGACTTAATTATACTTCGCATATTCATAAGTACGATGGGAACAAGCAGTTTTGCCGAAAAATGTAATTCCCGATAAAATTTTTCATACGCATCATTGAGGTCTAACTTACATTCGTGGTTGGCATTGGTACAGTAAGAATCAAAATTATAAAATATATTTCTTACATGTTTGGCTACATTTTGTGACGCTCACACACAAAAGCATGCTTATGTATAGCTACACAAATTAATTTTCGCATTAAAAGACTTGAAATGAGGAATGATTTTGACCAATGTGTAGTATAACTCAAAAAACGTAAAACAAAACTATAATACGTGGATGTAATAATTCTGAACAAAAAAAATGTCTATAGAATGTTCACGATAAAATAAGCACAGTGAAGGTCCTGTTTAAGAACTACGTGTACGAACCTTAAGTATTCTTCCGCCTTATGAAAAATTAATATTGCCATGCACATCACTTTATTCATGCGTTAGTCAAGTAAAACTGTGATATCATTAGAAAAGTAAATATTATACAAATCTGCTCATTTTCACGATTCGATGCATTTAAAAAAATCAGAATGCGAAATAAATCATTAAGTTTTCACAGATGGTTACCTAACACTTTTTATTCGACGTTAAGCTTTGGAACTACTTCCCATCCATCGTTACCAACTTTACTGGGCAAATGTCACTCACTGTGACCATTAAAATATTTGAGTTCAGGGGCAGTGAATGTTTTTTTTTAGGTTCTTTTCAGAAGTGCTCACTTTGTCGTGAACAACTTTTATGTCCTTTTTAGGGTAATATATTTTTATTATTGTTCTTGTTTTAATGTCTAAATATACTCCACCTCTCGAATATCGTGCTGGTGGAGAAAAACTAAATTGGAGTAAAATTTAAACAAAATATTTTGAACTAAGTAAACACTTCATACAGACATCTCACAGGCTGTTCCTAAACTCCGTCTGAGAATCCAGGAACATCATACGCAGTGAGGGTCAGATTTAATTTGAATTAGAAGTCAAGCCAATGGAAATTCCTCTTGGAAACGGGAATCTCATCTCCCCGCTCCCCCCCTCCTCTCACAGCACTGCTCATGATTACTCGCTTTGAGGTAGGGTAGGGAACTCGAGCGAGAACTACGTGTTTAGAACTCTTGTTTTCCCATTCTTCTCCGCGGGGGAGCGCAAAGCGAGCATGCCGCCCGGAAGCGGACGAATGCCTTCCTCCCCGGCGTTTCGCCCGCCGAGATTTATCGCAAGTCGGTTCAGTCCCTTCAGCGACTTCGCAGAGGCTTCGGAAAATAGGCCGTAGGAGCTGAGCTGTCGACAGCTCGTAACATACTGCGCTGTTCCCAAGGAGCTCAAGCACTGGGGAAAGGAGTGGGGGATAAGGTGGCTGTTTCGGCGCAGAATATTATGCTAACTACCTAGGATGACTCTGAAGTAGGGTCAAGCCGGGGTGCGGCAAATTACCTCGAACATATTAGAGTAGTTTACCATCTGTGAATGAGCGATGAATTAATATGGTCTATTCGCGGTTCCTATACACTTTTTGAATAGAACCTTTGAGAAATCACCCATTTTCGACGCGTGTGGTTATTTAAAGCGTACATATGCCCTGTATCACAAGCGTTGTATACCTCTGTTAACATAAAAGTATCTCATTTTTCGTTACATTGAATTTTACCAATATTTTATTTTTAATTGGTAATATTTCATTCATAATTAACAAAAACAAGATACATAATAAAAAAACAGTGAGAAAACACGTGCGTTGGTAGCGCTTAGCAAGAAATAGCACTCATGCAGAATATTATTACAACTGAGTGCGCACGAGTTCGGGGCGTTGTCTTTTGGTGTAATTTTCTAGTCTTAGTTAAGCTTAGTTTGCACGAGGCGGAAGAATGTACTGGAAGCAGAACTTTAGCAGGGCTTCAGAAAAGTGTGAAGTAACCGTGAGTGGATTATAGCGTACAGTGACTGAGATATTAGGCTTAAATATACAATTGGTAATTTTAGTCGCGTTAAAATTCGCACCTCAAAAATGTTTGCCCACCACTGGTAGTTTGGTTGCTCGGAAAGAATGTTCGCTGGGGCAGTAGCCGCATCAGAAAAACACACTCGTCAAGTCTGGCGTGTAATTTGTGCAGACGGTGTGTATTTTCATTCCATTCGTGCTCTCCGGTCGTGATGAAACTACACTGTAAAAATATTAATTTTTACACAGAAATGGTTTACAATTTTACAAAAGTTTGTAACAGTACGACATTTTCAATTGCAAAATTACTCGTTTGTAAAACACAAGACCCGTGTTTGTAATAAACATTCAGCAATGTTGGTACTGTATTGATCCGTATCCACGAGCTTATGCAAAATGTCGGACACTCAACAACGCAAAACCGTACATAGCTGTTTGTGCGAAAAACTAGGGTTTATGTACAGTGTAGCTACGTGAAAAAAAAATGCATTGCAAGATTGAATAACGTGAAACACTTAAAACAACTCAAGTCATAATAAAACGATGACAATTAAAAAAACACGTGACGGTATTATTCATTAACTGTTAATAATAATGTTTTATAACTACACAGAACTCTAAGAATGAAATAAATGCGTCGGTTTTAAAAGAATAACTTCACCAATATTTGTAGGTAATTTTTTATTTATTCAGTACTGAAATACATTTTAAGTACGTAAGCGATATTAATTTTGTAGTTAAAACTTTGGAATAGTAACGAAAGGACGTGGATTTTAATTCCTACGCTGGCGAGGTGTAAATTATTTAATCCTAAATTATTACCTCAATTTTTTTTTCTCTCTACTCTCCGTTATTAAATTGTGACATTTGTTTTTTGGAAGGAGAAAAAGTAATTTTTTACCAACTTATGAATAATGTGAGTTGTAATACATGCCTATTATTTGTAATATTACAAATATGTATACATGTTGCAGATTTTACAAGGAAACTGTTCGTAGTTGTACAAAGAATTTTCTCGGCAACTGCGTTTCCGAAAATTTACATAACTAACAAATAGCAGTTGTGCAAGACACTTTTAAGGTTTGTAGAATACACAAGGAATACTTCAAATTACATCAAAACCATTATGTACTATTTTTCTCCCGTTTATTACCAATCTGCTGAGGCAGTCATTCGTTTGCCCGAGTTACTTTTTGTACCTTTTTTTTTATTAATATATTGCATTTTAATGCCGGCACTTTATACAGGTCGTATCTAAAACTATACAGACAATCTTTAGCTGCGGACTACTCACGAAAAATATGAGAATACATATTTACCACTCATGGTCTAAAGTGAGTTGTAAGGGTGGTATATATTTGAAGTTGGACCTGTAACATTAGTTTGTTACAAATATTGGAAAAAAATCTTAAGACGGAAGAGTTAGTGTCTGGAAAGTGTGTGACGGAACAAAGATATGTAAACACCACGAATTATTTCATGGACGTAATCATGGCCACTACCAGTATTTCGACTTAATCTCCATGAAGCTGTAGCATACTTGGGATTAAAAAATGGATTATTAACCCACATATCACAATCAACTATAAACATTATATACTCAGTATTTCATGTCCAACTTCAAACACGTGCCGCCCTTAGCATTCACTTTAGACCCTAGATCGTATAGATGTTAGCAACTTTTTTTTTTTTTCGTGATTTACCTGCAGCCGAAGTTTGCCGGTATAGTTTGGATACGTCCTGTGTACTAAGGTTTATCCGGGACCTTTAAACACTAAAGTAATTTATTAGGCTCTTCATGGTAAAATGATCACTTTTGAAAGCCCTGCTTGAGATCTGCTTGTACGCACTTTGTGTATTTTCTCGCCTTACGTAAAATCAACATTGTCATGGGCCTCATCACTTTATTCATGCGTCGGTCAGGTGAAACTGTCAAATTATTAGAAAAGTAAATATTTTAAAAATCTGCTCAATTTTACACGTCGATGCATCAAAATTAACAGAAAGTGGAAGAAATAATATAAGTTATCCCAAATGATTTCCTAAAACTTTTTATTCGACGTCAACGAATGGAACTACTTTCCATCCATCATTACCAACTTAACTGGGTGCATGTCGCCCAGTGCGCTCGTTAAAATATGTGCAGGCAGCGGCAGTTCCTTGTTTTCTAAGGTTGATTTCAAGAGTGCTCACTTTATCGTGAACAGTCTTTAAAAGTATTTCTGGGCGTAGGGTTCGAACTTGGAACTTTACTGTCCAGAGGCGCCATCTACGTTTGGTAATATCGTAATACCATGCTGTGAAAATGCGAGATATTCGAAGCCCAGCTGTGAAAACTGAGAAATTCCTAATACTGGCCAACTTTCGCGCGACTTAGCCACGCTGGTCTCTTTCCCACTGCTACTGCTGTATCGGCGTTGAATGTTCATTGTGACACGCTTGCTGGCAAGTAGGGCCAAATTAACTAAATAAGATGCCTTTGAACCGCAAGAAAATCTCCGATTTCACTTCTATAGGCTGTTAGCGGTAAAGTGAGCACTTTTGAGGCCCTAGTTACTTTTTTTATTTCAGTCATTTTTCATCCTTTATCCGCCTTTTAAAATAAATATTTGCATGTAAGCAACAGAAATAGTGCGTATATTCCACTGCACTCGGAAGTAAATGTCAAAGGCTAAAATAAAATATAGTTATTGACTTATTCCGAATGAGATGACGTTCAAAATTGCTCACTTTACTGTGAATATCCTATAAATAGAATTACAACGAGCTCGTTATCGTTTATAGACGACAAAAATTTGCTATTTCAGCGTTTGCGAGAACTGGGGAATGAACATTGTATTTACACTTTCATTTGTTACAACCATAGTGGAGATAAAACAGCTAATAATTACATGAATCTATATAAAATTTTGAAATAGTTTGATATATGTGGTGTGATGAGGTAGCGTCAAATTTCAAAGTATTTAAGGCCAATATCCTTCATTTCTACAACTTTTGCGAGAATTAATTTTTTTGTACCCAAACGGGAGCCGATATTGTAAATAATCTTACAGTGTTATTAATTATTTTTATTATGTAGTCTTAATTTTTTTAACACAAAAATCTGTATAATTTTAACTAATTATTAAATAAGCAAAAATTTCGTTAATTAATTAATTGGATAAAATTATACACTTTTTTATGTGTTGAAAAAATTATACTGTATAATAAAAACAATTTGTAACGAAATTGCGAGAAGATTTTACAATATCGGCTCCCTTTTGGGTACAAAAAATTAATTCTCGCAAATGCTGTGGAAATGAAGAACCGTGGCCTTAAACAACTGATGAAGTAAATTTTCTTTTCTCGGGTTTTATTTTCGGACTCACGCCATAGATTTCGGCGTAAGATGGAGACGTTGGTTGTGTACTGTATCCCGTTGATTCAGCACCGCAGTTTTCGCTTCTATAAAATACTGCAACCATTTTTTTTTTTTTTTTTACTCTATTCATCTCACTTCTCTTTCCTGGGAAGGGGTGGGAGAGGAGGGAGAGGAGGGGATATTCCGAAACTTCTCCTTGTTCTTTTCTGCGTTAATTCTGTTTAGGTACCAGTTTCCGGCGTAAAATTTTCAACTTGCACTAACATGATTTACTTTGTAATTTTGCAGTTCACGGGTTCATAGAGTTTTAAATAACTTTGCAAGACGATTCTTTATCAAGTGCGGGGTAACGAGGTGGAAAACGTATCAGGAAAATTTTGGCATATTTTTCGCAATAAGTAGAGCCACGAGTATTCCGCGGATTGAGTTGGCAGCAGGCTAGACTCGACAGTTCTCTATACACTCGAGACACTATCGTTTGCTCATTGGTTGCTGCGATCAAGTGTGTGACCTTCGTACAGCGCGGTTCAACACTCACTCAAACTACTGCTTCCTGCTTACTACCGGCTCACAATTATAGACCAGGAATATTAGTCAAATGAGGGCAAGAATCTCGGAATGAGAGATAGTCAGGTATAAACTTGTATAAACCTTTATTTTGACACCCTAAAACTTGTCTCAAAACCTACCTATCGTAGGGTGTCCGCGACCACAGATATTTCAAGGTCAAAGGTCAAAAAATCGATTTTTTACACATTTATTGCAAATATCTCATTTCCTATGGGTTTTATGCTATTTATATTTATTATAAATATTGTAGAGGATTACATTCTCTACAACTTTTGTTTAAACATTTTTTTTTTATCTTGAACCATTTTCGAGATAGAGGGCAGAGCGCGCGCAGTGTTTAACTATTTAGAGTATCATTCGAGGTCAACCTATAGTCCCGATTAAAAACACGCCGTATAAAGTTTATAAATTATTGATAAATATATAATTCTAAATAATTTGCATTTTTATTAACTATTACGTTAGAATTAATTTTTTTTTTCAATAATTCAGTATCTATTCATTTAATAATACTTACCTACTCGTGTACTTATAAAGTTATTAAGGGAAATACTTTAATTGCATTTTAAGTAGAAAATAATTAAGTACATCTATATTGAAATCCGTAAACTTATAGATTCTTTTAAAACGTTAAAAATTATACCTGGGACAACGGACCTCTATTGTATAGTACGAACCTTTCTATTTATAGCCAGAAAGGACAGATGTTCAATTGCTTACTCACGACCGGTTTCTTTTTCAAGGAACCACTGTTATTCGTTAGTTTTGAATCGTATCTTGGTAACTACGGACGTACAATTTTAAGAGTGATGGATAATTTGTGTTTTATATGTAAAAAGTCAGATTCGGAAGGTGAATCATTAGCGAATCTAGTGCGTGGTATAAAAACTCTGAGAACTGCAAGTATCGAACGAAACGACGGTCTTATTGATTATTTAAAAACCGTAACCTCTGTACAAGTGCATGAAAAGTGCCGAAATGTTTACATTAGCAAAAATTGTATATTAGTAGCAAAACGGCGACTAGAACAAGATGAAACTACAGCTTCTCCAACTGTACCGCATAAAAGACTAAGTGAAGTGTTCGATTTCAAGAAGCAGTGTTTATTTTGTGGTGAAATAGCTGACGAGGCAGCAGAGACAAAGAAAAAAGAAAATTATAGACACAAGATAAGTGCAGTGAGTACTCTTGAGTTTAAAGACAATGTTATGAAAAAAACAAGAACGTGGTGATACTTTCGGAGAATTGGTGAAAAATCGTATATTTTTTCAATATGATTTAGTTGCTGCTGAAGCTAAATACCATGCTGTTTGTTATACGAATTTCTTCACAATTAAAGTACCATCGTCTCATCCGAAACTTCGTCAAGATAATCAAGTTTCAGAAGCTATGATAGAGGTTTTCAATTACATAGAAAATAATAACGATTCACAATTTACACTAAAAGAGCTTAAAGATGTCTTGACAGGGTATGTACCAGATGATAAAACTATTATTTCAAGGCTACAACAAAAGTACTTAACCAATATAATAATTACGGAAAAAGTAGGAGCTTTTACGATAATTTCTTTTCGTGATTCACACGCTAATATTTTATCAAAAGCTTGGTACGATAATAAAAACTTAAATCCTCAAGCAGAAAGACTAAGAACTATAGAAGAGAACACGGAGGAATTTGAAATTTTACAGCGACTGGAAGACGATGATGAAGAAGAAGAAAATTGAAATTAGAACTTGTAGTTCTTATTATTATTCAATTTTTTTTTTTAATTTCAACGTTCATAAATGTATGAAATGGTATTTTTCAATAAAAACATTAATTAAAAATTTAATTATTTTCTTTTTATTTAGTTAGGAGGTAATTAGTATAAATAAGATTAGAATTAAACAATAATTAAAGTATTTCCCTTAATAACTTTATAAGTACACGAGTAGGTAAGTATTATTAAATGAATAGATACTGAATTATTGAAAAAAAAAAAAAATTAATTATAACGTAATAGTTAATAAAAATGCAAATTATTTAGAATTATATATTTATCAATAATTTATAAACTTTATACGGCGTGTTTTTAATCGGGACTATAGGTTGACCTCGAATGATACTCTAAATAGTTAAACACTGCGCGCGCTCTGCCCTCTATCTCGAAAATGGTTCAAGATATAAAAAAAATGTTTAAACAAAAGTTGTAGAGAATGTAATCCTCTACAATATTTATAATGAATATAAATAGCATAAAATCCATAGGAAACGAGATATTTGCAATAAATGTGTAAAAAATCGATTTTTTGACCTTTGACCTTGAAATATCTGTGGTCGCGGACACCCTACAATAGGTAGGTTTTGAGACAAGTTTTAGGGTGTCAAAATAAAGGTTTATACAAGTTTATAGCTGACTATCTCTCATTCCGAGGTGAAACCCCTAATATTCCTGGACTATTAAACGGGGCGCGTGTAAACAACTGCCATCCAATCACAATGTAGGGAGAAAATACCAAGTGTTTGAAGTCTACCTCGCCACCACATGAATTCACGAAATACTCGGGCCTCTAGTAATAAGGTGTGCAAATTTTTACCTTGTTTAAACTTTTTTTCTGAATCGTACTTATATGGTGTTCCCAGCTTTAATACAAGGTATTACATCACTGAAGAAAAGGAATTAAAGATTTCTTTCTGGTGTGATTGAACTAGACGTTCTCCAATGTTATAGTTAGTTGCCAGCCTACAAGAACACTCAACACAGCAATAAATTATCACTTTCGATATTATACTAGGCATTACTCTGAGTGAATAAATTTGCAGATTAGTAATGATTGATCCTTGATGACTGTCCTTATTAGAATATTTTTCTTCGAGATTTAAATAAGGATTTTAGCTGAACCGAGGCAAGAACTGGCTTGTAAAATCTTTGTCATGAACCATAAACTATTTCCAGCTCCTTCAGCTGTGCTGATTATTACAAAAATGCAATTCACAGCATATTTAAAATAAAAATACAGGGGCGAATTTCTTGGTAAAGTGTAAGGCTAAACATGCCTGTTTGGGATTTTTTACTCTTTCGTCGTGATTTTTGCCAGAAGTTCTTAATGTTACCAGACCACTGCATTTTCGATACAATCAGGAAAATCGTTTAAGAGAAACGAATCATTAGATAATCATGTCAAATGCTCCAGAAATTACTCTTAATGTCGAAGTAAAGCAACTGTCTATGGAGCACTGCACCCGACTACACAACGTGAAGAGTTAATAAAAAAGTAGTACAGACACCATAAAAATTGTCAGAAAAATGCAATTTATGCTGTATATGAAAGAAGGTATATAGTTTGAAACATTATAAAATATTTTACTAAAATATACTTTTCATATGTAAAAAAAATCGATTAAAATAGTCTGTATGATTAACCAAATTTAAGCGCATTTCCATTCTGGATGCTTCGGAAAGCAGAATTTGCAAGAAAATCTCTAAGGAAGGTTGTCATAATATTTACTGTGGTCATGTGTAATAATGTATTAGATCAATTTTATAATTAATTTTATTTACTTCAGTTTCAGCCATAAATTGTTGTGGCAAATAGACGCACGTAAAAATATTATATAAAAATTATTTCCTACATTATTATTACAATTTTCTTACACACAATCGTAGTAAACATTTTGGCGATATTCCATGACGAACATTTTCTTGCAAATTCTGTTTTCTGAAGCGTCCGGGATGGAAATTCGCTTAAATGTTATTAAAAATACAGACTATTTTAATCTATTTTTTTTAAATTTAAAGAGTATATTAGTAAAATATTTTACAGTGTTGCAAAATATATACATTCTTCTTTCATATAATAGCATATATCGCACTTTTCTGACATTTTTTTATGATGTCTGTACTGCTTTTTTGAGTTCTTCACATGTATAGTCGGGTGTAGTGCTCCATAGGCAGTTGTTTTACTTCATACTTAACAAACACAGTACAAATATGTATGATACATTCCGAAACAAAAGTTTTACCGTAAATAATAAACAACAGTATTTTTTTTTCAGCAGACTTCTTAAACGGTAGCACAAAATTTTAGCCTAAAAATAGTACGTGGAAATCTACCATACAAGAGTGAGCGATTATAAAATTGCTGCTATATACAGTTCAAAACGTTATTATGAATTTTATTATTTCCTAAATAAGTGTATGAATGCCAACATAGATGAATGGGAAATAAACCTTACCATCCCTGCTCGGTACGCTTATAGAACGGTATGGTAAATCGGCGAAAATTTTCTTTAAAAAATGTTAGTGACAACGAGCTCTCCATTATGTCGCTTACAAATATGAATATGCTGTACATAACATTTAAATATTTTCTTGCATTTTACGTGTCAAAATTCTGCGCACACGTATCTTACATACAGTAAAAACTCTAGGCTCAACCTAGTAAACAGCTAATTTCAATTGAAACCCGATGCAAAGCCGACGTGTGTCACCAGAAATATTTTGTAAGCATTTCTTGTTTTCTTTTATTACTACTTTTGTTCCATTGAGGGAAATGATGATAAACAGTGAATCATCCCCTTCCCGGACAAATCAGAATCATCCCTTTACCCGAAATTATTATGGAGAACACAAAATAATTTTCTTATATGTTCTTGTATAAGAATATGTTTATGTATGATTTCTTTAATGTTTAATGAAATGCGTACATTTGAATTAGTGTATAACAATTAGCCCCTTTAACGTTTGTGGTCCTATGCTGATTTGTGAAGTATTAAAATGCGACAGTTTACGACTCCTAAGGTTTGTGTTATAATGAAATTCTGAGTACTCGCGTTCGATTTATGCTGTTAACGGTAAAAAGGGCACTTTTGAAAGCCCTGTTTAAGATCTACTTGTATACACATTGTGTGTTCTTCCGTCTTAGGCAAAATCATGGAGTTCGGAGTATACAGGAGACGGCATGTTGTGACGTAGGTGAAGCCAATGGATATAGACGGTTTTACTATGGACACTCTAGCCACCATCTTGAATATAGCCAAAAAAACTGTGTTTACATTAGTATGACGTTGCGAGAAAGGTTACATTAGTGGCATTTTGTGTTGAACAAAGAGGATGATGAATGAATAAATATATATTACAATTCACGTGGGAAGTTTCACTAGTTTATTATTGGCCTGTGTTTGTTGTGCAATCTAATAATTCCCTCATAAAACTACCGATCGTGAGTGTGTGATACCGCGGCCCAGTATTGGGTTATGCGTGGCAATAATAACGTGTTTGAGATATAGTGCTCATATATCAGGATTTGTGGAAAACTATTTTTTGAAAAAATGATTAAATTAAGTATAACAAGCGTGCTACCGTTGCCGTATAAAGTATTGCAGGTTTCGTATCAGTAATGAGTGCAACAAAGCAGCGACCAGCAGCCTAGCTGAAATTCTGGAAGGCGAATTTAGCATGTTCTTGAGCTACGAATAAATAATTATTTGCTGGCATTTATATTTAAATTCCTAATACTGACAATGACTCTAAGAGTTTGGTTTCCAATATGTCTTAATTTCCTTTATACATATTTAATGACAATATAGTAAATGGTTTATGGTAGATAAATTCAAATCCGATTTTAGTTATTCCCTCTCTTTACATTACATTACTTCTCTGTTATGATACACTTCTATACTTATTTATCCCTTGTTGTAGGGTACAATTTTGTTTCATACATCTACAATGATGGACGGGGTTAAGTTACTCTTGGTACATTACTAAAACACAGATATTAAAACTTTTACTGAATTGTCTGCACTGGACAATCAACTGTTTTAGCAAATTTTCAGAAGAGAAGTAAGGGGGAGGGACAGGAGACATTTCTGGATAATTTTATTTCCTATATCTAGAAAAATTGTGTTTCAACTTTATTCAAAAGTGCAATTCAGTACCAAGGGCTTAGTCAGTGAGTAGCCACAATTTTAATTCAGCCTAACATATTAAAAAATTGCACATTGGGAGAGAAAACTACAATAGGATATTATTTCTATAAATACATGTTTAGGAATAATAAAGGAACCACCCTATGGTTAGGTTAAACTGTATGAAAACTTATTCGCCAGCATTTTAGGTTTCTTTGGGTAGTTTAATTAGATTAGGATACATCGTTGAACTACAATGGGCGAAAAGCGCATGCACCGCAATTATATCGATAACAAGTGCACATGTACTAAGCACTGTCAAAGTGGTCCACAGACACACTTGTTGTGACACACTGCGAAAGTTTTCAAATGCCACTTCCAGGAATACGCGATTTCTCTATAATTTTCTTTAATTTAATTTTCTTCTATGTATTTTGGTCTATAAATCCCATATCTTAATGGTGTATGTATAAATGTATGTTGGAACATTGCAACCTAATTATTATATTTGGAAACTTCCACTATGTACTGTTGCCTAAGAAAGAAATGAGTAAGTATAATTATAAAAAATAAATAAAATGCAGATGTGCAAAACACTATCCCTGCCATTCACAAACCGGTTCTATGATAAGCTGGTGGATAACTATATTAATTGTTACAATAATTTTCTAATTGAACTTTGTAATTGACTTTATCCACTGAATAAATGAGTTTCCACTCCTCTCTTTCTAAAAGGGTGGTGGGGGGTGTGCAGGGGGCTCCGATAGGCATAGTGGAAGGACGCTTGCCTTCCACCAGTGTGATACATGTTGGTTTCCCTGTGAGGTCAATCACAGATGTTCACATATAGGACTCGTGTTGATTGATACCGCTGGATGGCATGTTTTCTCGAGGTTTTCCCGTTTTCCCCATCCTTGCATTTCAATGCTGCTTCGTATCTGCCATATTTAACCCTCGTTGGCTCCCAACACCTGGGTTGTTACAAACTACCTAAACCTCTCTCAACTCCGTCCTTCTTAAAATGACAGAGGCAGTGGTGTAGCGGCTAGAGTATTCGCTGTTTCACGAAGCACACCTCATTCTAAATACCCACGATTCATCATCAAAATTAAAATAAGCTTACGTCCAATTAGCTTCCCTCAAAATTAGAATTTCAAAAATCCTTAAGAAGGGAGGGATAGCGTTTAAAGAAAATCACGCGACGTTTTTCAATTTTGCATATGGTGTCGTTACAGGAAAATATTATCTTTATCTAAGTTTTATTTATTTTAACTACCTTTGGAAAACGATAAAATGTACAAACATGTGTCATTTACTGTAATGATTACAGCCTACCATTAAATACATCACAATCTAAACACACGAGTAAACTTTATTTATTCAACACAACATCTTGTTGACAGCAGGTTCATTAGAGAATGGTAAACCAAGAACACAATGAAGTGAATACAAGGAAGGAATTGGCCAAATTGTCTTTATTGAGTCACCCCAGAAATTGCATGGAGTGAGTTCGAGAAACCATGGAAATTGCAAAACATGAAGGCTACATTCAGTAGCTATTAAAAATACGAGAACTGATTTGGATGTAGGCCTATATCCTTGTATTGATAAACAGCTGATTTCTTTGTTTGTCACTGCAACTCTGCTGACTTGGGGAGAAAAGAAATTGTAAGTGTGGGGTTTTTATAAGGTGTAGCCTTGTATTGGTTTACGAGATGGTTCCCCATTAATGCCCGCAAACAGCTATTTTATCACGAGGAAAGCTAAAGGTTATGTTTGGAACATGCTTGGATCAGTTGTTCTCTTTTTTACCTTCACTCTATAAACTTTCACAGACTTAGATACTAATAAATTACTCCATAAACTCCTACACTGAAATAGTAAATTGACATTTAGAAAAATACATATCTGCAGATTTATAAAAGTGTCTGTACCTCTAACGAGCCCGCAACTCATAGGTTAGACCTTAAATTCACGGCACGTTAGTAATCGCAACCGCACTAAAAAAATTAAACACAATGCAAATTTGTTAATTTACAAACTTACGCAGATAACGTATCCCTATACACACGATAATTGTGCGATATCTTTCACATATACGTCTACGGTATATATGAATACATTAAACACTGTTACTTTCGGAAACATGCACCTCTGGACTCGCATGGCCCGGCTCGTACGCATTTTCATACATTATTATTAGTTTTCGTTCGTCGCCAAATGAATGAAAAATAAATAGTAGTTTTAAGACGTGCTTACATGCCAACTTCACATTTCACAAACGCAAGAATAACACAAATTCAGAGAAAATTCAGAAATAGTGCGTTCACATAGCCCTCGCAAGGCTGCTTCACTTGTAACGCACTCGCAGACGACTTCAACAGCGTATTATATTCGATATTAGTACGGTTAAAGTTTTAGCATTACTTTGAAAAGCTCCTATAGTCGTCAGAAAATTATTTCCTGTAATATTTTCAAGGCAAATATATAGGGAATGGGAAGCAAATCAACAGAAACACCGTATACGACACTTCCATTTAAATGTAAATAATTCGAAACTTTATGTATTTAACGGATAAATTTATAGTTCGTTACCTGAGACAAACGCATATATATATATATACATATAATCATTAAGGTCAAAAAGGATTGTATGTCAATTTATCTCGATTTTAATACTCTTCAAAATACACGTGAAAGATAGACCGATAGAATGTCTACTATTGATCACGTGACCTTTTTACCGGAAAACAACAGTCTAACTCTACGATATAAACTGGCTTCACTTGTTAATACTGCACGGTATAGGACATAGCCACCCCCTGCTTAAAAGTAACACTGCGTCGGTCAAGTGAAACTGTGAAATGATTAGAAAAGTAAATATTGCACACATCTGCTCATTCTTACTCTTCGATGCATTAAAAAATACAGAAAGCGAGAGAAATAATTTAAGTTATCACAAATGGTTACATAACACTTTTTGTTCGACGTTACTATATGGAACTAATTTCCACTCCATCGTTACCAACTTTACTGGACACATGTCACTCACTGCGCCCGTTAAAATATATGCAGGTAGAGGCAGTGAAATTTTTCTAAGGTTGATTTCAAGCGAACAGCCTTTATTACAATTTTGCCAGTTACACTCAAAGGCCCTCCTAGCTGGCGCTCTAACAAAGTTGCAGAGTTATTAAAGCTGTTGTTTATACGAAACTATTAAATGTTGTGCGTCCTATGTGCTGAAATACGAAAAGAACACACACTTCGGACGAGGCCTGTCGATAACTTTCAATACACCACTCACATTAAAAACACCATTCCCGAGTACTCCAACATAGCTAATAACGGGTTTTTATCAAAGCGCTGCACGCGTGGTATAGCTATAGTTTATATACCGTATATTTGGCCCTTTCCGAAGCCCTTCTAAAGTTCTACTTCCAGAATATTCCTCCGCCTCGTGCAAACTAAGATTAACTAAGTCTGGAAAATTACACCAGGAGGACGACGCACCGGATTCGTGCGCACTTTGTTGTAATAGTATTTTGTATAAGAATTCTTTCTTACTAGGCGCTACCAACACATATGTTTTCTCACTGTTTTTATTCAAATTATTTATAGATGAAGCACTATAATTTATAGATAAAATATGAATAGCATTTCATTTTGACAGAAAAAAAAGTAGCTTTAATGAAGACAAGTATAAAACTCTTGTGATAAAGGGCATATGTTGGAAACAACCAAGCACGTCATACGTGGGGATATTTTTCAAAGATTTGATTCAAAAAGGCCGAAGAAACCGTGAATGGACTATGCAGACTTTCCGCCAGTAAAATGACAGGGCCACCGCTCAAAGACCCATATGTGCACGCAGCTCGACGAGAACACTGAATGCCAGTTCAGAACCTTAAGCTGGAGCCACAACATCCCGACGAATCCGACACGACAACCCCGACACGACGAAATCTGAGTAGCAGCCAGTCAGTCCGACATAATCGCAGCTTCTGCAGCTCGACGGAAGTAGATTCTATTTCTACTTTCCGCCGATGTAGGACTAGTCGGGGCATGTAAGAAAAAATCTAAATACATCATTACAAAACCAAATTTCATGCGCATTTCTCTACTGTAGCAAGTAATTAAATAACTTGCGGCCAAAATAACTTTCTGGTTCGTTTTTAAATTTTTTTTTAATATCTCGTGTAAATTCGAGTATTTTCAAAAGCAAAATTATCATTTACTTTATCGCGAGTATTGAAAAGTAAATACTCTATAATATAAGGATAATTTGCCGTTTCAGAATATTCCGACAGCTAATTAACACACTTGTCGGACAGGTTTCGTCGGGGCAATGTGAACACTGAGTAAATGTTGTTCACGATGAAGTAAGCACTTTTGCAATCAACCTTAGAAAAACGTCACTCCTCCTGCTTAAATATATTTTAACGGGCCCCCTGGGTGACATACGCCTAGTAAAGTTGGTAACGATGGATGGGAAGTAGTTCCGTATAATAACATAGAAAAAAATTGTTCGGTAACCATTTCTGTTAACTTAAATTATTTCTTTCGCTTTATGTTTTTTAATGCATCAAAGTGTAAAAATTAGCAGATTTGTTAAATACTTACTTTTATAATAATTTCACAGTTTCACTTGACCGACTCATGAATAAAGTGATGAGGCCAATGGCAGTGTTAATTTTTCATAAGGCGGAAGAACACACAAAGTGCATACAAGTTAATCTTAACCAGGTCTTTCAAAAGTGTTCATTTTACCGTGAACATCCTATGCATATGGAATTTTTAGAGGTGATCCTGATGATTTTTTGGTGGAAAGACTGTAGGAAGGTTAAATGCAGGGCACTTGAGTAGTTTCGTATGGACGCAATGCGTATGTTTTGATATACAGCGCTTTGAAAATGCAGTGTTTTAGCCATTTTAGTGTACTCAAAAATTGGTGTTTCTAACGTGCGTGACGTCTTGAAAGCACTCCACAACCCTCGTATGACGTGTGTTCTTGTCGTAGATCAGCACATAGGAAGTATGTTGAATAGTTTCACAGAAATACGTGAATTACTAACACTCTGTAACGCTGTTCAATCACAGAACGTTTCCTTGCCTGCACTGCCACTCAGTATCAAAAACAAATTATCATGTCATAATACCGCGCGATCAATATTATTGACGGCTGACACCATGTTTCCTTTATTTTGAAATAAACAATAGCAAGCAAAAGTAAAGAAAGTAAACCGTCTGCCGGTTGATATGTTTTCTTGCGACGCACAAACATACACACAAACAAAGACATACAGTCGTGCATACATGTATGCAAACCAGCATGAATTGAAAAGGCGGTTTCTAAACATTAGAAAGTACACGAAAAGTGGGTGAGTGAAAATATTTGGGCGGATCTTATCAGCGAGGTCTTGAGAGCCGATGAGGGTGATTGGAGTGATAATGGAACACCGCCGGAATGAAGGGGGGGGGGGGAGATCCCCGAGAAAACCCGCCAACCAGGTCCTTGGAGTGACCTGGCCGGGGATTGAACCTGGGTCACCTATGTGGGAGGCGAGCAGGCCAACCGCTCAGCCACCGAGGCTCCAACATGGAAAGGACTCGTAATAAATCACTTCCATCATTCTATTCGCACACAGATGGATATGTTATTTGGTGTACAAATATTAGAAGGGGAAGTTTCCTTCTGCTTCGAATACTGTGCAAATACGAAAGACAAACTTAGTGCCAGACGTGTGCAATTATCGGACTACGGTTCGCTCGGTGGGATGACGACAGACATTTATATGTGGAGCGTACAGATTTGATTAATAACAGTGGGATAGTGAGAAGTTACACACACTGTTTTATGGCGTGTTGTTACGTTTCCGTTAAGGGGGCCGTACATACTTAACGGAAACTAGGCTTTGCGTACTCAGTAAGATACAGCACTTACATAACACTAAACCTTTACTTTTATTGTTCTAAGCTATACAAGTTATGTCGTTTACTTTTATCTACAAGTCAGCTATATAAAAGCTTTATACGAGTACAGACAATATATCCACTTCTAGCGCCACGGCTAAAGCATTTAAGACTATTGCCCTTACTTAACAGACTAGTTGCAACAACAGTCAAGAATTTATAGTCAAGGTCTCTAATTTGACTCGGTCTCAAGAACTGGAACTATTTACGCCCCACCTCACGTCTACGTAGGTTCGCACTTACCACTGAGTATTCCTATGACGTTCTACGAAAAGGCCGCTGCTGAGCTTGACGTTCTAGACCGCGCCACGGCGTCGCGGCGGCCTGGGGTCGTCTGATGAGAGCGGAAGGGGGGGAGGGGGTGACCTTGTGACACCCTCCTTTTATACAAGCCCGCTGGTTTCCTTTTATTCCTGCCGACCCCTTTGTTTAGTTCTCATCAACACCGGACCGTGGTTGCTAGCACGATGTGTCCAAGCTGCCTCGTTGCTACGCCCGTAACACTGTGCAGTGTGTTGCGCTATCTTGTTTTTCCTGAATGTTTATTTTCCCCCCTCCTTTATTATCTTTTCTCATCTTCTTCACCTCACTTAAAATCTTATGGAACGACACGCCTATCGCACGGGAAGAAAGGCGAAATTCATTATTTATTCACAACACACCTAACATTATGTTTTAGATTCCTAAAGACGATAAGATATGAGTTACACGTATGTATATAACATTTTATCCCTTTTTGTCCAAATTGGATTTTTTTTCAACACAGAAATGGCTAATATACGTATTTCCAATATAATTACTTACAAAAACTCCGGCAATCACAGTTTAACATATTGTACATACTAAAACACGAGTTAGTCTGGAATTATGGCGTGGAATTATAGGCTCACTACTTAGTCCCATTGTTGTAGGTAGTACGACAATGCCATGCGCATAGAAACGACGATAAATTCGGTACGATTGAAAGTGGCGCCTTTAAGAGCGCCAGGGTTTGTGTTCTTCCAGCGCGCAAAACAGCGCTAGACAGTCGAGTTCTTAATGGTTCCTGGAGCTGGAACTGCGACGGAGAGTGTTTTCCAAAGAGAAAAAGAGAGGAACGACGCAGGCAGGCGGGACCCCTAACACCAACCTCACGCCCTCCTTCATCCCTCCGAAATATACACCGAGAATTCCGCCCGCTGAACTAACGACGTTATCCTGGGAGCAAATTATTGTGAGCAAGTTGTAGGCCTTATCTGGCATCCTTGAAGAAACAAACGTGACAAAAACTTCCTCGCAAATGTCACAGAGTAACAAGGAGAGTGCATAATACTAACGTAGTCGTCCTTGCTTAGAAGTTTAGTCCTCCAGGACGTTACGTCCTTTAAAACTTTAAAAGTTATTATCCACGGAATCTCGCTACGATGGAGCGCAGACGTTTTAAGTCTCTTCGCATATTTCATGGCATTTCAAAATTATGTAAAATTAGCACACTTACACACTTAAATACGAATTTGAATTTTCATATATTTAAAGCGTTTTTTACATTCTACCAAGAACGATTTACAGCTTTTTAAAATTGTGTTTGTTGGAATATCCATTATAATATCAGAATTAGCTTACTTAACATGTTGAGATTATGAGGATAGTTTAATTCCGGCTGCTGAATCATGTTTTCTCCATTATAAACAAGAGATTTTGGTGTCCCCTAAACAGAGAATTTTTTTCTAAACAAACTTCCTACAGAAGAACAATTTTCCAATTAACTGAGATATCAGTTACAGCTGAGTAAACTTCTTAAGATCGGAAATTAAATGAATATGGAAGCGATATAGTTAATAACCTACTTAATTGATTTTATAAGGCGATTGTGTTGAGCCTGTTCATAATCTAGTTATCCAAACAGTGTTTCATATCAGTGGAGATAAATGAATTCACCTAAAGTAGAGGGACAAAAGGGTATTGATACGATAATGATAAAATACACTAAACGTATATAATCAAAATCTAGATTTATTTTTTGTTAAAAACACTTGAATTTATAATTTTCCATGAAACAGGAATATTTTCACGGACTTAAGCCCTAACTTCAAGCAAACTTGTGACAGTAACTGGAATTAATATTACTAATTAATTTTAATGTTTGGGTTTCGTCGTATCCCAAAAGTGATGGATCTCTGATCATTATCAAACAATGCCATTTGGTACAATTCATACTTATTCATTGGTTCATCCCACACAGCTATTGATATTTTGTAGAATTGTTAAGGCCATGCATTAAATATTATTCATATTAATAAAAATGTCAATTGTCAAATTTGATCCTTTTCGGAATATTCTTGTTTTTGTTTTGCAGTACACTGCAAAATGCGGAATTATTTTATAAGATTTGGTCTTAAAATTTTCTCATGTCTTAATTAGATAATAAGTATCTCTCTAAACATAGCTTTGTAGGGAGACATATTTAAACGTAATGATGTACTTAACTTGGTGTGAACATAACATTTATTTGATAAGTTTCAAAGCATTCCTCCACGTCATGGCGTTGATGAGTATCGTGTTGCTGGAATAGATGCACCTGTTTAGTGTTTTTAAGATATAAAAAAAAATGCAGACGTTTACCAGACACTCTGGCAAGGACCATTTCAGAGCCCTTCCCCTAAAATAGTATTTGTCTTTATACAGAAGTAACACTAACATCATTCAATGACAGCTTGTAAATTCGTAACGGAAAATAAGCCCAAACATGTGATACATATTTTGGCATAAAAAGTAACAAAAATTTTTAATTCGGTGCTGAAATAAGATTTGAATCAAAATGTAAATCAATTTAGCAATGATGCACGTATTTCGCTTTAACTTTCATGATGCGAATCATGTTTATATTTCACTGGCAGATTATTAATCTGTGCCTGAAACTGGCAGTTCCCGCGGTTCCCGATCGCTGTGACGCAGATGGTTGTTTGCGGCGCGAGGGGTTCCTGGTTGGAGTCCCGGGTATGGCATAGGTGTAAATTTGCGTGCGTCTGTATGAGCCACCGTGCCGCGAGAAACGTCAGTTGAACTCTGTAAGAGTTGGGCAACTCTGGAATGATGTCAGTGGAGACTTTTTTTTTAAAGAGATAAAAGTGATACCTTGGTTAGTGCTTCGCTTCTCACTTGAGGTGTCTAGATTAGGTTACCGGTCCTCATATCCGTTACTTGTGTTTTCAAGTTGCCAACTTCATCCCACGTAACAACTAACAAAAACCACTGCATTGCGTCAAGGCCACTGTCTACCCGACTGGTTGCTGCGAAATTTAAACAGGAAATCCCACGTTGAGGAAATTTAGCCTCAGTGAGTTTTTTTAATGATAGGCGTTTCCAATGAAATGTATTCTTCGCGAATTTTTTAGGAGTTCCCTACAGCGATGTTTTTATAACACGTATAGCCTGTTTACAAGGCACTTTAATAATTTATGTTTTACAGAAAAAAAAAAAAAAGTACTTACTGCCAATCGATATTGAAAATATACGCACGTCGTGATCTTCTCATAAAATTATTGAAGAATACATTTTGTTTGAGACCCCTATCATTAAAATTAACGCACAGAGGCGAAATTTCCTTTACATGAAAATTCATATTTAAATTTTGCAGCTACCATTAGGTAAGCAGCGCCTTTAAGATGCGCCCTTGCAATTCTCGACAAAATTTGCAATGAAAATGTATTTACAATATTTTGTAATTCCCAGGAGGTGGCCACCAATTATTCGTGAGAGTAGTAGCACATTAGTGCATATCCGCAAGGAATTTCGAGTGAAATGTGTATTGACCACTTACCCACGTAAACTCCTCGAAAACTTTCGAGTTTGATGATATAACACAAAAAGAGGCGTTTTTTTTTAAGACTTTGACATGCTTTCGCGACATGATATTAAAACGCTTGAAAAGGATGTTAACTCCTGTTAATTTTTGCGAAATTTTTTTTTATGACAGCAACACGTTTTAAATTGGTTACAAATGTATTTTTGTTCTTTCATTTATGCAGTATCCACTCAGAGTTTTTACTATAACACTTCTCTGATATCTTCAATAACATCGCATTTGTTTACTTAATTTCGAATGCATATATGACCGCTAGGAATCAGATAAGGCTAAAAATCGTACACAATACGAACCTGCAGCAGCGGGTCGCTGGCGTTACCCAGTCCGTACTTTTTATCCAGTGAAGTGATGTTTCATGTGCTGACTGAATTGTGCAGAATTCTTCATGCCACTAATTACTGCAAAAACTAGTTCCCAGTTTATGAAAATATAGTGTTTCTCTAAAGTTGAGTGGTATTGTGCGCGTGGGAAATTAAATTTGTGTAATTGTCTGTAAGGTCTCGTCCACCTGCTGAATCCCTAGACCACGACATTTTTAGTTTTATAACAGCTATTTTTTTTGTGATTATTTTAATAAATGAATTGCACATCCAAGTGTAATTAAAACCACCTTGAGATCCTGTTGTCAGGGTAAATCAAGAAAAAAAATGTTATTTAAAATAGACATTACTTTTCATTCTGCGCAAAACCGTGCTTGTGTAGTTTTCTGAATAATATTTTCTCCCATATACTGTTTACATTATAAACCAACGTAAATGAAATGAAAATATATTTTAATATATACGTCATATGTTTTTGTTAAGCTTTACATAATTATTCTGTTGAAAAATAAACGGAAGCATGAATGAATGTATGAATAGGCTATTCACGGTAAAATTAACACTTTTGAAAGCCCTGTTGCAGATTTACTTATATGCACGTAACGTTGTTATGGACCTTATCGCTTTATTCATGTGTCGGTCAAGTGAAACTGTGAAATTATTATAAAAGTAAATATTTTACAAATCTGTTCATTTTTACACTCCGGTGCATAAAAAAAAAAAAAACAGAAAGCGAAAGAAATAATTTAGGTTGTCACAAATGGTTACCTAACACATTTTTATTCGACATTATGATATGGAATTACTTTCACTCCATCGTTACCAACTTTACTAGGCGCATGTCGTATCACTCAGTGCGTCCGTTAAAGTATTATGCAGTTAGGAGCAGTGACTTTTCTCTGAGGTTGTTTTCAAAAGTGCTCACTTTATTGTGAACAGACTTTATCGCGTGAGTGCACCGCCAGCAATTTTTCCTGTCAGAACAGTCTCTCAGAGCTAGTGATAACAATGTCATTGCGGTAATGCTTCTGAAGTATTGCTTTTTAATGTTTTGATTTTATGCCAAGCTAATAGGGAGACAGCTCAAAATTAAAATATGCAATATTTGCTTCTAAAATTGTACGTGGTTCACCCGGGGTTTGACCACGGAACCTAGTGAGTTACTGGGTTTAAGTGACTTCTACAACGACGATAGCCATTCCTTAATTATTTCCAAAAACTGGGAGAACTTGCACAAATGTGCTATTAAACACTGTTTGCAAAATAAAAAAGGTAGGAAGTTATATTGAGGTACACCTGAAATTTATTGACCTATCTGTACCACTTGGAATCATCACAACTTTTGTAATTATAATTATGTACATTTTATATATCAAACACACTTTATTTTGGTATCAATTAATCAATTATACCAAATAATTTTTTTTCACAATATTTCTGCATGTGCATAAAATTTATTTTAACTGATATTGGCAGTTAATTTTCTGATGAAATTCAAGGTACGCATTTTTTAAAAACTCTTTTGACACAATTCACCAATATGCTTAGAAACTTAGACCTTAGGAGGAAAAGACGTGAGTATCACGTTATCTGGGTCAATGGTTATGCTGCGGCAGTGGTTTGACAAGTAATTTTTTATTGAAAGAAATTGTTAAGTTCGCATCGCCAATAGAGTTTTGGCTGGATACAAATTCATTGGTCAGATTGAGGTGCTTTTGCTATTTAAAAAAAAAAAGGCCTGACTCTGTTAGCAGTTTAATGGGAAACGGCGGGAAGTAAAATTACTTTGCGAATATTTCGCCTGATTAGGTTTATTCGCTAAATCAAAACCAGTGCGAATAAAAAAATATTGGGGTCATTCATTACGTTTGCTGGCGAGTGCAATTGAAACTCCACGAGATAAATTTTTCATAACTTATAATAGAAACCAACAGATATTGAAGAAATACACTCTACCGCTGTGGCACAATTTGATAACATATTCAAGTAAACGGAGAAGGAATGAGATAGCCAATGTATATTTAAAGGGGGAAAAATATGGAAATTCGAAGGTTGTTAAAGTCTACATAAGTGGCAGGTTCATAAAAAATTAATTATTTTGTTTCAGCAGTCTTACAGAGACTGTAAGGACAAACATGCTCACATTAATTAAGATTAATTGTTTACATAACACGAAAATTTTTCCTGTGCATAAAGTTTACTTTAACTGATATCGGCAGCTAATTTTCTGATGAACTTCAAGGCACGCAAGTTTTAAAAGCTTTGTTGACGAATTTTACTAGTAGGAGGAAAAGACGTGAATACCACATTATCTGGGTTAGATATATTATATTTGTGGAATAAAAATCTAATTCAACAAATACAGTATTTTAGATAATATGAGCATCTGATTGCGTAAACTGTTTTACAAGTAACATAGGAGCAATCCCCCAACAAAAAATTACTTGTCACAATTAAGTTCTTATGCCCTAATTACTTAAATACCAATACGAAAATACGACATAACAACAATGTTTTCATTCAATAATGTAAATGAGGACGTGGAAACAATTAATAAAGCAGAATAGCGTAGTATTTCCAAAGGAAGGGGACATTCGTGCATTCGAAATGCCTTTTTTTTTTTTTGTTTATCTAAAACGGGTGCGTTCAGTCCACTTCTTTTCTAGAACTTCGGGAATACTTCCTCGACGACACCCTTCCCTGTTATGTTGGCCAGCGTGGCCAAATACATCTTCAGTCTTGTCCCAGCCATAAAACGTGTAGCGAACGAGTATGATCTGTGTTATGTACGTACTCTACTGGCCCCTGTGGAGCGAGTGTATGCAATCTGCCAAGCACTAGTGAGAGCTGAGCACCGTATACGGCAGGGGCCAGTCAACAAATTGTTTGCCACACTGCTGTAGATTATGTATGGGCTGATGATGACGAAATGTATCAAACTCGTTAAACTACTCGATATGTTAAGATCCGTAGACTTGGAGTAAGAGTATGAATAATATCCAAAACATTTTCATCGATTTTGTAGATTCATGTTAATACCTTAGAATACAATTTAAACAATTAATGCCAGTCTTGCATTAATATTTTTAATTTTTTCGCGAGAATTTTACCTCGAATAACAGTAATTTACAGTACTATATGATTCTTTTCGTGTGAAGTCTCGCATTACACAGACATTTTACACAGGCCTGTTTAATATATGTAACGGGATATGTTTATGTGTTATGGTGTTACCTTTGAATTAATGCGTGTTATTGACAGTCCTGCAAAATTTCGAATATTTTTACATCGCACGATATATACAAAAGGACAAAAGAAGACAGAATCTCATTATACTGGCTGAATCACATGAAACTTGCACCGAAAATATTTCGGACATGAAATGTGATATTGATGTACTGGTTTCACAGAATTGAAGTTTAGTTAAGAGCTCATAATTGCAGCCCAGCCACAGATTTTAATGCCGTTTAGAATGTGTATTTCGTGAACAAAGCTATTTTCTTAATCTGAATAGGCATTGTTTCGTTTGAAAAAAAAATCCTTGTTCAAGAAATACACATCCTAATACTTATTAATATCTGTGTCTGGACTGCAATTATGAGCCCTTGTCTAAAATTCAATTCCGTGAAACCAGCACATCAATGGCGCCTCTCATTTCCGAAATATTTGTGGTGTAAGGTTGAGGTGATTCACTCTGTATAGTAGGCAATGAAATACTTTATTTCTAATTGGTATCCTGACAAGCTGCGTTATAAAATGAAATACATTATTAAACTTGGGCCTTAAGGTCACTTGACATTGAGTCAGAATTGCGGAATCGTTCTCGATTTCTATGATTTCAATAAACAGATTGCCGACCCTTAAAAGCCCTGCCTCTCAAAACACTGAACCAGGTCGATTGCCTAGGGATCCAGAATCCTGTTTTCTCGTATGGGAAATGTGGTGTAACTAGTCGATATTGAATCAATGTGTTGAGGGTGCTCCGTTCCTTCTACTATTGTCTTCTTCCAGCAATTTATATTATTGATATATTTACTAACTAACTGTCTTGTTTACGTGACTACTCGATACTCTTATTTTGCCCATCTGCCTGTTCTCGAATACCAAGCCGTTTTCTCTTGCGTTCAAATACGTGAAAGTTCTGCGAAATCAAAGACTATATTTTCCCCGCTCAAGATTTAAAAATGAAAACTATATTTGTATCAAGTATAAATGTCCATACTATTCCGAGAAATAATTGTGGAGCACATTTGTACAATATATGCGAGATTTTTTTTTTTTTTGGTTGAACGAGAAAATTTAATCACAATTACCCGCCCGTCGCACGTGATAATATAAATATTTACGTACCCCAGAATCGGATAAACAAGACGTCTGTATTATGTTTGTGCAGATATTTAGGCTTGTTATAAATACTGAATTTATTTCAATGAGCAGGTAGTCACATAGGTGCTCATATTTAGAAAATATTCCATGATTATTCCGAAAAATTTAATTATTTAATTCGTTATAATGAATGTGAGAAACAAAATTTATAAATATAATAAAATATTAACCGATATAGTTTCTTTCGGAAACAAAAGTATTTTACTTTAATTTTTTTCTTATTTGAACATGTCGCGTACTTTGAAAATCGACCGCCGGGGAAAGAGTAGATTAAGAATTGCGCTTAAAACAACTCTATAATAATTAAATATAATTCACTCCTAACGTAAATAATAATATCAATGGAGAATCGGGGCATAGATATCTAGAACGCCGTTCTCTTAGCCGAGATACGATTCGGTCCCGGGTGGCCAAACAAGGAGTCCAGATACCATATTCTTTAAAGTCGATAGATTTTGCCGATAGCTGGCGAGTTATCTGTGGTTTCTCTCGTTTCCAACACGAGTTGCTGTTACTTCTTTTGCCAATTTCGGGCACAGCTCCAATTCATTGTGAGAATAGCCCAATCTCATCACATCGAAGGATTAATGCCATACCATGCATTTGAAGTTTGACTAACATATTTTGGAGAACCTCACTTCGAGGACTGTCGCTCCGGAAAAAAAGTTACCTCTGAGGTAAATATTTTACTTAGAACGTTACACGAACTAGGTCCTTTAATATTTCAGTTATGTCAATAATTGAGTTATGGCTTTTAAACCATGTTCCATCTTTGTCTGTGCTTACTTCCATCTTAAATGTTGTATAAATAATAATGACAGTTAATAAGCAGCAGAAGAAGATATCTTTAACCCTAATATAACTTATGAGTATATTTCGTGAATACTCATAGTTATCTGTATCTTAAAAATAGCTAACACGAAAGAATAATGACAGGATAAAGTCACTGAAATTTCTTTCGAAAACTGCTATATAGGCTTTTTTTTATATGCTGCATAGTTGCACAGACGGCGGTTATCAAAGCTGAATGAGAATCAAAAATTATTTCCTGGGCTTCATCTCAGAAATCTCTTAATTTTTCTAACATTTTTTTTTTTTAATTTGCTGAAATTTAGAGATCGAGGTCGTCATAAGGTTAAGTCGAGGTCAACGAAAAATAATATATCTACCTCTAACTGGAATAAAAAATTTACGAACAACTGTCTACACGCTTCGCTCCCAGACCGAGCACAGTTTCGTATACTTGTGACATATGTAAAGGCTGTTCACTATAAAGTGAGAACTTTTGAAATCAACCTTAGAAAAAAGTCACTGCCCTTGCGTGCATATATTATAATGGGCGTACTGAGTGGCATACGCCCAGTAAAGTTATTGGTAACGATGGATGGAAAATAGTTACATACCTTAACGTCGAATTAAAAGTGTTTGGAAACCATCTGTGGTTACTTAAATTATTTATTTCGCTTTGTGTGTGTTTTTTAATGCACCGAAGGGTAAAAAACAGCAGATTTGTGGAATATTTACTTCCTGATAATTTCACAGTTTCACTTGACCTACGCACGGATAATGTGACAAGACCCATGATAATGTTAATTTTACATAAGGAGGAAGAGAAAACAATGCGCATACAAGTGGATCTTAAGCAGGGCTTTCAAAAGTGTTCATTTTAACGTGAACACTACTTAAAAAGATATAAATAAAGTATGGGTGTGTAAAAGTCAGCACTACGAGAACATCCCTGGTGCTCTTCACGTGCAAAAACAAATGCAATGGGCTAATGCAGCAATACTTGATGAATTCCCAGATAAACATTTAACTATTGCGTGCACCCGAAATAGTGAAAATGGGCATTTTTAGTTCAATACATTTTTAGCAGCATTGGTAAGAATCTGTCTTTGTAGTTACGATATATTTGCTGCTTTCCCCGCATAATCAGGCAACATTTTCTACATGCAAAATTACCAATATGGCGGACGGCCACACCTATCAAGATGGTGGCCGGTAACAATATACCGGCCGGGTACAATATGGCGGCCTGAAACAAGATGGCGGTGTACTGGCTACCAAGATGGCATCTTGGTAGGCGACTTATCCACCATCTCGGTAAGCTGTTTCTCACTTTCGTTCGACCCGCCATCTTGGTTTTTTCATTTGTCATTTGTTTTGGAGTTTTTCTCTCACATTCGTTCGAATATAATTGCCGTGTTATGTTTACTTTATCGTAAGTTTGCACAGGTTTTAAGTCTGTAATGCAGAGTATTTAAAGTCGCTAGAGAATTTTTATTTTGCTGAAAAGAAATAGTAGAACAAAAGTCAAGAACCAGCATGGTGCGTCCCGGCCTAGACTCGCAGAGCTATCATCAGGTGCCCCCCACACCCCCACACAGTTATTTCGCTTTTCTTCCTCCTCGCATATTCGCATTTTGTATAGCTACAAAACTGCAACGGCGACGGCGGGGGATTATTTACCGCCGTGCTACACAGGTCGAGGGGAATACACACGAACGTTACCTGCTTCTCTCTCTCTCTCTCCCTCTCTCTCCCTCTCAGCCTTCGTTTCCCTCTCTTTTTGCCGACGACAATGGAGGGGCCGACTTGAAATGTTGCCTGCTCTCGTCGCAGAGCAGAATGGCCGCGCTGCGGATGTTTCCCGCGGTGTCCGTGTGTCGCGCCACCATCGCGCTTATTTCCCCCACCCCCTCACCTCACCACCAAACTCAAAATAACATCACTGCGGCGGGGGGAGAAAAAAACCATTACACCGCTGTTCGAATGGTCCTACGAGAAATAATATTTTGAGGAAATGTTCCTTTGGTAGTTTAGAAATTCCCATAGCATGCGATAAGCGTACCCCGCTTCTGTTACCATATTTCCCAGAACGTTCTTTCTGGAAAGAGCATGCCTGCACCGAAAAGAATAGTTCTACAGCTGTAATTTCGAAATCTTAAAAGTTTCTGTTTCAGTTTTCCATCTCGGATCTACTCACCTGAGCTGTTCGTTTTCTCTGACAGGTGCTCTCTGCAATCACAAGGTATCAACGGAAAGGACGGCTGCGTGATGATGGACAGCAGTCGAGACATTAGCTGCCCTTGAAGACGGTCGTGGCTTTCGCACGTCTTTAACTGAGGAGTTTCAAGTGTTCTGCTTAACTGCTTATTTCTCTCGAACGTCTCTCTTCCCATAGCCTCATTGCCACTGGACTAGTGCCGCTGCGAAATTTAGCAAACATAAATGTTATTTATGGTTCACGAGTTCATTGTCTACTTTGGTAGCCACCAACTGTAGCTTTTAATAAGAAATTAAAACACAGTTCTACTACATTCATAATAGTCCATATTTAACATTAAATTACTAGCTGTTATGGTAATGGAGTTCTTTACAGTAGTTGATTTAAATTTTGAAAAGTGCCCAAACAAACCGTAAACATGCTATACATGCCTGAAATTCGAACAGAGTAACGGGAATCTTAATTCCAAAATGTATTACTGTCTTTATTACTGGAAGTTGGAATAATTTTTGTATTTTGCAATTACAATATATCATAAATTATGCTTGTACTGAAGGTTGATGTAAATGAATACATGAATGAAGAAAGCATTTTGAAATTATTTAATATTGGATTCGTAAAATAACAAGAAATTTTATCATCTCTAATGGCGAATGAGACCGATCCTAGTAGTGAAGAGTGAGTGAAGAGTTTTGGGCAGATTAACATCGAGGTCTTGAGAGCCGACGAGAGGTGAAGCGAGGTGAATATGGGGCAGTGCCGGAGTGAAGGGTTAGTGAGTGAGGAGATTTGGGCGGATCTTAACATCGAGGTCTTGAGAGCCGATGAGCGTGGGGTGACTAGCGGCATCGTCCGCCACGATTCCAACTTGCCAAAATCTGGGAGCGACCCCAACAGGAATCGATCCCGGTTCGCCTTGGTGGGAGACGATTAGTCTAACCACTGCCCACCGTGATACTACGGAGCTCTGTACATCCAGACAAGTGGAGAATTTGGATCTTGTGATTGGACGATGAGTAAGCTAGTGACTCCCAGGCATGGACTCGTAAACCAGCTAGTACGATGTAGGGACACTTTATTTATAAATACCATTCTTCTACAAGCTCTGCGTAAACCAGCTAGTACGATGTAGGGACACTTTATTTATAAATACCATTCTTCTACAAGCTCTGCTTAAACCAGCTAGTACGATGTAGGGACACTTTATTTATAAATACCATTCTTCTACAAGCTCTGCGTAAACGAACACTGACATTATAAAAGAAATTACTTCGTTTGGTTTGTATTGTTATTTATTAAATGTTAATAAATTGACCTTACCAGCACATCAAAACTATTAATAAAAATATTTCTCTTTTTTAAAATATACACTCATATTTTCTAAACATATATTTTATGTTTATTTGCAAAGTTGTTTAATGGAAGCGAAAAAGTTTTTCAGTGAGAAATTTTTTTATAAATACACATAAGAGCGGTTATCGTGTGTTGAGCTCACAAAATATTTTGTTATGATAATCAGTAAGAGCCAACCCTCCTGTCCCCTATTTCGTCCAACTCCAAAAAAAAAAAAAAACCTCGTGTGTATTGGGAATATTGAACATTTATCGCCTCTACGCTCAGAGCATTGAACTGACGCACAGGCTTCCCGTCGTGCTGTATCCAAGGCACTTGTAGCGGTAACCTTACCTTATCTCTTTAGTAATTAAACATCTTTAGCAAAGTTCAATGCCGTCTCCCAAACAAGCTTCGCAGATAGTTGATGAACGGCTTCAAGATAACGTTCGTTTGAAATTTTATTTTCTGTACTAGACTTGAGTGTAGTTTATTTTCCGTGTGAAAAAAGATAGGTGACATGTGCAGTAACTCATAATGAAAACGTGTACTTTAGATATTCTGCAAGCGACCGACGAGAAAGTCATACAGACTCCCTGAAAGGACAGTGCTATCGTTTATACCCAACCTCAAGAGTTTGTGAGGTGAGTCGATTACCCCGAGATAACCCTTCGACTATGATGATACTTACGTCTGAAGACCTTTTCGCAGGGGCTCGGGATCGAGAAAGAGACATAAGGTTGGGAGGCCATCTTCTAGCCAATGGTCTAATCTGGTATTCCGGCACTCTTACAATCAAAGAAAACTTCAGCTATACGGTGCAGGCAGAGAATTCACCAGCGCTCGTTCGCTTGGCACTCTTTCCGCCACAAAATTCAATCCTATCTTCTTGCTTGTGACGTCGCTGAGCAATTGGTAGCCCACGAAAGACTTTTGATGGAAGTTTGGTTGGTCAACACGTCACGTCGTTGGTGGTTTCGTCTTGCAGGCGAACAAAAACCCCGCGAAGTTTTGAACACGCTCTAGGCAGCATTGCTTGTTTCCGCCTCGTCCTACGTGGATGATAGACGTATCGTCACGTCAGAGGTTACGGTCAACGCATGACGATATTTTGAAACTCTGTCATCTATCTGTGCTTCGTGTCCACTTATTTGTTGTCCCCAACAACAATGCGTTACGTAAATTTATAATGAATAGCTTAAACAAAATGAGATGAAAATTTACGTACCTTAAAATACTGTGATTTATAAAAGTAAGCTGCAATAATTTTTTTATAAAGTTGTTCATAAAAGCTGTAACAACAGTTTGTGTTTCTTATGTAAAACTTTACAATTATTATATTAATATTAACAAATATATTTTGTGTTTTATTTTGAAAACTGCATACATTCTTAATAGTTTTACTTTGGTTTAGCTTTATTTTACAGGATTTAATATTACATCTACATATTTAATTCACGGTTACTTTTAACTTTTATGAAAACCTGTTATTTTACTACTTCCAGGGTATTTCTCCACCTCATTTACCCAAGTCTAGAAAATTTCACCTAAGGAACAACCCACAGCATTCGCCCGCATTCAGTTTAATAATATTTTACATAAGAACTATTTCTTACTAGGCATTACCAGAACAATTATTTTCTCACTGTTATTATTCACATTATTTATCAATTAAATATTATAATTCAAGATCAAATACAAGTAAACTTTCAGTTTAACAAAAAAAAATACGTTTATGATAAGGCAAGTCTAAAAATCTCGTGATACATGGCATATTTAGGAAACAACCAAACATATCTTACATGGGGTGATTTTTCAAAGTTTTTATTCAAAAAGTTTGAAGAAATCGCTAATGGAATATAGCATATACTACACAAGTGGAAACACATTGAGGAACTGCTAGTTAACATTGTCCAAACAAATCGGGTGTTTCAACACAAGTGCGGTTCATGTGTGCACCAACTGAACTGTTAAGTGACTTTGAGTGTGGCCATATAGCA